>CM053404.1:100448115-100495860 GCA_028644305.1 Xerus rutilus | reverse complement strand
GATAAAGACCTCAGGCTATACATTGTGTATCTCTAGAATCTAGCACTGTATGTAGGAAACTGTTACATTTTACACTGAGATTATTTTGAATACATTTGCATTATGTAATCTGCCTAGTTCTTATTTATATTCAATAGCCAGAAATCAACATTGGCTGGTGTTTTCCTAATACTTCTTTAAAAAAATAAGTAATATATTGGTAACAAAAATGAATTTAAAAATTAAGCTGTGCCCAAGGACAGAGTATACAAAGCCTAGAAGAATGATATTCTGGGGTTTTCTGATAACCTCTTAACTGAAATATCAGCCATAGGAAGTCAGGCAAAGCCTTCATGTGTACAAACCACAGACCACTTAGAACACTATACTTTCGCAGGTACAGAAACCCAGTCCCAAATAAAGTCACTTTGAAATATTTTTTTCAATTTTCTTTCCCTCCCTTCCTCTCTTTCCTTTTCTTTCTTCCTTCTACAATAGATAGGTCCCCTTTTAAAAGAGACCTGGCAAATGTTGAGTGCCCTCAACTTCTCAGGAGCAGATTCCTATTTAAATGAAGAACATTTGTTTCCTTCAGACTTGGAGGAAACATGTCCTTCAGTAACATCAGAAACAGCAGAGCTGATGACTCTAAATCAGTGGGTGCCATACTAAGCACTAAAAAAAGATGAAAAAAAAGTAGAAGCTGAATCATTTAAAATCAGACAACACCAATACATTTGAGAATACTCTATAGGGAACAATTTTGCTTTGCATTAGGGCATTAGGGATACTTGCGTATCTTTTTTTTTTTTTTTTTTTTTTAACTTTCTGCCATAGAATGACATTCTGAAAATAGGGCACTGTTTTCTTGGGAGTAGGAACACTGCTACATCTGCTAACCTAAAGAAAATTTCCAAAACATGAAAAGCCTAGGGGGAATTCAGTGCCAGGTGGCAGCAAGGATTTCTAGTTAACACTCCTTTCAAATGACTGTCACTCTAGGTGAACAGCCACAGTCACCGACAGGGACCTGGAGGGCAGCTTCCGTGTAGGCAGTAGAAGTTTCCTGTGTTCTTTGGAGAATTCCTCCTGACTTTTGCAGGTACAATTGCAGACATAGGCAACTCAGATGAATGGCTAACATATATGTTTGTGGTTCATTTAACAAAGTTTTATTTGCCTCAGTGACATTGTTTTTAGATAATAAGGATTTATGCTCAGCTTCTCAGCTTCTAGAAATTCAGTGGGGTCTTGTGTAGGAGATACAAATGCACTTTTTTTCAAGGAGTTTACAATCAGGTCATTGTTTCTTAATTGCCATCAGGATATTTCTCAGTGGAGTCAAATTCACATAAAATAAAATTAAACATTTAAAAGTGTACTTTTAGTGATATGTAGTGTGTTCACAATTTTGTGCAATGACCAACTCTATTTTTCCATTTTTAAAATAATTTTATCACACCATAAAAATATCCAGTATTCATTAGGCAATCCTTTCTACCCCTTCTCTATTCCAAAGTATTCCTAGTATACTTTATATCTTCGTGAATCTACCTGTTCTAGATGTTATATATTTATAGGGAAAATTCAATATGAAACCTTTTGTTTATGACTTCTTCCACTTACTATGTTTTTGAGATTGCAGCTTGCATCAGGACCTTGTTCCTATTTATGGCTGAACAGTATGCTATTTTATGAATCATAATTTGTTTATTACTCATCTATTGATAGACATTTGAATTGTTTCTATCTTTGGGTTGTACACAAATGTTCATATAGAAGATTCCTTGTGTACACATAATTTCATTTCTTTTTGGTATATACCTATAAATAAAATAGCTTGGACCTATGGTAATTCTATTTGGCTTTTTGAGGAACTACCAAACTGCTTTTCACTATGTTAAAACTATTTTACATTCTCACTAGTAATATATGGGGGTTTATAATCCTCCACATCTTTGCCAACACTTTCTATTTTAAAGATACACATGCATATACCTATACATATGGGTGTGTATGATATAAGCATAAGTAATTCTTACAATTTTAGGAGTTTATACTGGAAATGCCTATATTTAAAAAAATAAAAAGATCTCAAATTAACAACCTAATTGTAGATCTATAATAAGTAAAGAGATTGAATCAAAAACCTCTTAAAGAAATGTCCAAGACAAAATAGCTTCCTTGGAGAATTCCATTAAACATTTAAAAATACTTAACACCAATCCTACTCAAACTCTTCCAAAAAAGTGTGAAGAGGATACAGTTTCCTAATACATTCTGTGAGGCCAGCATTACCTTAATATCAAGGCCAAACAAAACCACTACACAAAAACTGAAGATCAGTAATTACCCTATGAATATAGATGCAAAACAATTCCTCATCAAAATACTAGCAAACCAAATTCAATAGCACATTAAGAGGATTAGACTCTATGACCAAGTGGGATTTATCCTAGCAATGGAAGGATTGTTCAGCATAACAAAATCAATTAATATAACTCACCACATTAATACCATGAAGAAAGAAGAAATAGAAACTACATCACTATCTCAATAGACACAAAAAAAGCATTTGAAACAAAAGGTACATCCTTTCATAATAAAAACACTCAGCAACCTAGGAATAGAAGAAATTTTTGTATAGTTTTTTTTTCTTTTCTTAGTGAGCACTTGAAAGGCATTTCCCTTCACTTTTAAGTATGCATTGTGTCCATTGACTATTGCAAAAATAGCAATGCTTTAAAAAACTCCAAATCCAAAAATTTCAGTCTGCCTCACATGAATTTCTTTTCCTCTCAGTGAGGGCCAGCTGACATGGTTCAAGGCTTCAGTTATATGTCTCCTTCATTCATCTTAGATCAGTGAATAATATAGACCAGCATATAGAGGGCAAATTCTTCTTAATGAGGGATCATGGAGACTTAAGATTAAACAGAGAAACATAGACCGTTTTTTAAGATGTTGGTTGCAGCTGAGTACATCTTAATTTTTGCCCAAATTTAATTAACCAGCGGGGAAAACACATGTCACACTCATCCTCAAGGAAGGAAGTAAACATACTTCACCTGTTTTATTTACTGCCATATCACATGGTGACAGGGAAGGAAGAATAGCCCAATCTGCCAAAGTCTGTCATAATAATAATGTAATATTGAAGGAATAAGCAATATAAGAAAGGAGAGAGGAAAAATGTCAGACATGGAAGTTCTTTGTAAGGAAGTACATTAAAATTTGGCTAATTTCTACAAAATATTATCTCAAAATCTCAGTGACTTAAAAATAGTTTATTTTTCACTCAAAAATCAAGTATGGACATTTTTGGTCTGTTGGCTTTTTATTTTTTTATTTTATTTTTTTTTACACAATAGCTTTATTTTATTTTTATGTGGTGCTGAGGATCGAACCCAGTGCCTCCCGCGTGCTAGGCGAGCACGCTACCACTGCGCCATAACCCCAGCCCCTGGTCTGTTGGCTTTTTGTGTGACTCTCCAAAGAATAATTTGGGTGGCCAGGCTGTCTCCATCTCTAATACTCTACTACTATAATATATCTTGTAGCCAGAAAGGGGAGCAGATAAGTTTATTTTTTTTAAGTGTCTGTGAAAAACACTCAGGTACTTATCCATCTTTGTCACAGAAGTGATAATATTTTACCTCACATCTTATCAACCAGAACAACCACATGAGTTCACCTATGTGTAAAGGTGGGAGGTGGTAAATGTGGTCCCTTCCTAGGCATTGATTAGCTACACAGGCCAGCAGAACTCCTAGTAATCGACTATATTTTTGGCTTTATAGAGAAAATTAGAAAGCAGATATTTTTTGGAAAAGAATCTCTGTCTATTCCTAATGTATTATATAATAAAAGCTTTATAATGGAAAATAAACTTTGTTTTGGTTTTTATAAGAAAAATAGAAGGGTAGGTAAATATAGGTTTAAACCAAATTACTCTTGTTTCTAGTTGAGCAATTATAGGCTACAATAGTAACTATAATTTACCTATTTACCCAATACTTTTATTTTATTGATTTTAACATACGTCATCTTACTTTATGTTTATCCCAATTTTGTTCATTTTTCTATATTTCAACATAGGGAGCAACCACTATAAAAACTATACAAAGAAATATACTCAAATATCTTATGAATAAATCAAGATAAGATTTTTTGTTGTTGCTGCAGTTCAAACCTAGAACCCTGTACACACTAGGCTAATATTGTACCACTAAGCTATGTCCCCAGACTTAAAATGAGTTTGAAAAGATGTATTAGTAACACATAGGAAGAAAAAACTAAATAAATTTAGGAACAAGACACACAGGAGGGAAAAAAGAATACAAATAATAAAATCTCAGATTAAAATGCTAATATATCAACAATTATTTTAAATACATGTGATCTAAATATACCAATCAAAAGATAGGGAATAGCAGAATGAATTTTTAAAAAAATATCCTCTATTCTTTTTAGAGGAAACTCACTTCAAACTAAAACACAAAGGTAATTTAGAAGTTTTTTCGAAGGAGGGAAAATATGTGCTATGCAAATGTTAATAAACAGGAATGACTGGCTATATTAAACTTTCACTATGTAGATCACAGAACCAATAAAATTACTAGATGTAAAGATGGGCATCGCATTATGATAAAGATATGAGGTTAAAACTATTACATAATGATACACAATTCTAACTGTATACCAAGCAAACAACAGAGCCTCAAAATATATGATGCAAAAATTGGTAGATATGAAAAGAGAGAAAACATTCACAATCATCATTGGAAAGGGCAATATACCACTTTTAGGCACTGATGCAAGTGGTACATAGATATTCAGCTATGACAAAATCTGAGTAGTACAATCAACAAAGTGTTATATTAAAACACCCACCCAAAAATGGCAGAATGCATGTTTTTCAAGTGCCCATGAAACATTCTTCAGGACAGACCATATGTTGGGCCATATCATAAACCTTAACAAATTTAAACTAATTGAAATCAGACAGATTGAATTACTTTTTACAATGGAATTGAGATAGAAATCAGTAACAGAAAGATACCTAGGCAACTGTGTGTGTGTGCATGTGTGTATATGTGTACACACACTACCCATCTTATAAAATTTAGGTTTCATTTGATTAATTAGAACCAATCATTGATAAGCATTAACTAGGTATAACATTGTTTTTTGCTATGCTGCATAAACACACTTAACCAACATACAAAGAGGAATAGGACATGGTTTCTGGTTTTAATCACTATCTATATGGGTAAACTGATATGTGGATACATAGGGCTATAACTGGATTATTAGGAACTATGGAGACACTGAGAAGCATCTATACTCCTACCAAGAAAGCAGAAATAAAGTTAACAGGAAAACAGGTGATGATGCATGTCAACTTGTTCTGTTTATCTCTGGGTAATGTATGGGTGAGCTATGAAGAGTCCAGAGAATGAGACTCATTCTTTATCAGTGACTGAACTGTCAACAGGATAGTGTACAAACCCAGTGGTTTCATATCATATCTTTGTGGCATAAGAATATGTTTAAAATGATGGCAATTTAAATAATAAAATTAGAAGTTAGAATTAACAGAGAGAAGTGATATTTAAATTCCCATATTTGTGTGGTATAGAAAACATTTCTATAGCTTTTAGGTGCATTGTAGCAAGGTGCAAAGATAATATGCAAAACAACTTGGTAATAGTATGTTTGTTTACAAAGATGAATGCAAATATGAATTCAAAGAAAACCAAAAATATTTTTAAAACACCTTTTATAACATCACATTATTTCATCATCTTCCAGAGTAGTACTAGGTATTGGGATATAAAATTAAGCAAGATAGATGCATTTCCTCCCTTCACAAAGCTTACACATAATGAGGAGACAGAAAACATAAAAACAATTAATACATTATGTGTTATTGCATTGGGAATTGTCCTGGATAGCATGAATGAGTAAAACTTACAACTATTACTAAAATATACAGCAGTAAAATAAAACGACTATCAAAAATTAATAGGGTATAAGCCCATAGGATATTCTTCAGAAGACCAAACCTAAAAATGGGTCTTATTTGATGATTATCTCCAATTTTTTCCATTTGTTCCATATGCTTTATATATATATATATATATTGAAGCAAGAAGGTCAGTGAGCTCTCCCTTGAGAGGTCTGGCTCAGCTCTATTTGTACATATCATAGAGAGAGACACTTGTCACACACATGGCCCCCTGGTCTGGGCAGCTTGAGCAAAGTGCCTTTGTATTTCTAATTAACAAGCAAACAACTGTGCTAATTGCTTTGATACATTCAAAACCTTCTGTTCTCAGACTTTTGATGAGCTGTTTATTCAGGAACAATACCTGTCTGCTTTATTAGCCCCAATATACTACTTCTAAAGGGCAGAGCTATAGTGAGATTGACAAGAATTCCTCTGTACCAAAGAAGAATATCAGCAAGAAGCATTAGCCATCTTCAGGTAGTCCACCTCAGACCTCATTGGTGGAAGGATAAAGTCTACGACTGCAGAGTACAGATATTTCCTGGCAGTAACTCTGTAGATCTAGAGCTCACAGCTCAGCAATGAGCTGCCACAACAATTCCTTCTTTGATTCTGGGAGTTCCCCAATCTGTAGCTGTGTTTAAAGAAGCAGGGTTTCCAAGATCTTTACTCAACTCATAAAAATTAGTAGCAAAGTAGATGCTAGCATAAAGAGTAATTAAAGCATCACATGATACTAGAATAAAAAATGTTAAAGTGCATGCCAAATTGTATTTAGCATTCAAAAAGAAAAATGAAGACCAAAGCCCCAAACCACTGTTGCGCGTATAATATTGTGAAATGTAGTGGGAGGGGCAAGTGTTACTAGCTTTTAAATATTTTTATTGACTGAATGAAATGTAGACAGTATTAAAACTATGTGATGGAATAACTATTGTTTTGATTTATTAATGTACTAAATTAAAACAACATTTTTTAAGTTGAAAATTACAAGTCCTCAGTTACATACTTGGAAGCTTTTTTCGGTGTTAGAAGCTAAAATTTACATCATAGAACATGTGGCTACAATGATGTAAAAAAACAAATTTGAGAAGTAGCTAATTTTCTTTCGATCTTAGAAAAAGAGAGTGTTTACATCAAGATAATTCAACCTTTGCATTATTGACTTTGTTTAGATTAATTCTCTTCACTGGTTGAAATTCTCTTGTACATTGTAAGATGATTAACAGGACACTGACTTCAGTGCTAGATATCAGTAGTACTCTTCCCATGTTATGACAATCAAGCATGTCTCTAGACTTTGGCACCTGTATCTGGGGACAACATTGCATAGAGTTGGGAATATTTATTTAGAGAAAAAGGACTTCCAGTTCAACAAGACAGTGCAGCTCTGTCTCTTCACATTCTCTCAAACTAAGCACAACTCTAAGCCTCATAAAAGACTTTGACAACCATAGAAGTATAAAATGTAGTACGAGAAAGACAAAACATAGGGAGGCATGACTGAAGAGAGACTGTAGCGGCAAAGCTCTTACTAAATCCCATCCCATAGAAGGAGCCAAGCCAAGACCCATGTTTCCTGACTTCTCGCCAACACAGTCTGCCACAGAATGAAAAGGGAAATGAGATAACAATTCAATGATAGTTGTCCTAAGAATATCATAATAATAATGATAATGACATTTGTGTTTGCCATTTTGTATTCCAGAGACTTTGTTATCTTTATTTCTAAAAGAATTTCATTTCTGAGCCAATCTTGGCTTGTTGGACCCCCTTCCACTTTCTGTTTGGTATCACAGGAAGCTCTTGTATAATGTTGCCTGGAGCTTAGTTCAGTCAATGGGCACACTGGTGGGAGTTTATGGGGCAGGGAGAAAGAAACTAGGGTAAATCTTCCTCCCTGTTGGTGGAGGGTAATTTATCCAGAAGGCATTGATCCTGTATCTCCTGTTGCTTGTGGCTCCCTCTGTAGCCTTTCCTGTTCTCAGCTTACTTTGGTTAACCTTGGACACTGGACTCTCTTTTTATTGCCCTTGAGTGTAAGGTAGTAGTGGTTTTTACTCTTGCAATTCTCTTGGTTATCACTTTGTCCATATTTGACTCTTGGATAGATATTTTTCACCTACAAAACTAATTCTCTGAATTAAATTCCCTAAGTTGCAAACACTTGGATTGATTTTTGTTTTCCTAGTTAGATTCTTACAGATACATCTTAAAATCATAAATCAGAAACTGAATGAATCCCTAGAGGCCATCTAGTTCAATTAAGCTCAATTTGTTACAACACATAATTATTATGTTTTTCCATTATTCTTTTGATATGTATTTAAATAAAAGCTAAAATAAGCAATCATATATTTTAAAGATAAGAAAAAAGTAAAGAGCATGACCCATTATTTGCCTGTGCTGGGATAAACTGGCTCTCAAAACCCTTGAGATAAACTGGCTCTCAAATTCAAATGCCTTGACTGAATGGCCTCATTCTGTGCCAGGGCCCAGAGATTCTGATGTGTGGAATGTACATATTGAGCTGTCTCTAAGTATTCTTGGGACTATTTTTATTATTGAGACTACTTCATAGCCACATCTCAAATTGTGTGACTTTAACAAAGACAAAAGACATCCTCTATTATTATCAATCAACATATTAATAACAAAATGTATAATGGCTAAATATTATAGTATTAATTTTAAATTAATTCTATAAATAGAATTTAAATCCTGGAGATTTAAAATGGTTTGTAAATTTAAAATGCTATGCAAAGATTAATCATTATTATTTTTCCTGTAGTCCAAATTTCAGATTATTTGAGGAGCTATTTTATCAGCTCAAACTGAATGTGATCTGTCCTCATTCAAGATTTAAATACCATGACACTTTTAAAAAGCCTTTGATAGTCTTACAGGGATATCCATCTCTATGTTCTGGACTTTTGGGGTCTAAAGGAAAAGATAGAAGTAAAGGGCAATTTTAGTAGAACAACAGGTATAGTCCTACTGGTAAATTCTCCAACGAGCTCGATTTTCCCAATGTCCCCATCTTCTCAGGCACTTCTAGTTATCCTTTATTGCTGCAGTCTGACATTCACTTTTGTGTTGCAAAAGTTAACTCCCTTTCATTAGCTGAACTGTGTTCAGTGTGCCTCAAATTGAGTAACCCAAGCCTTTTCCTTCAGCGTCCATTCTCATACAGCTACTAGCTGCTGTTTTCATTTTGTCTTTCTTGCACAGGCAAAGAAGGACATTGGTCCAACCGAACATTGGTCCAATTGCTGTCCCCATTTCCTGAACTTAGTCATTCTACAAACCATTTCATCCTAGTTTCATTCCCTGTCACTTTAATTAAACTGTAAGTGGAAGATTCTAATTATCTCATTGTTACCAAATTTGTTGAATGTTTGAATGTCCTTACCTTACTCAATCTTTGGAAGCATTTGGTGTTGTTAACACATCTCTAAGTCCTGAAATACTTGGTTTCTGACCATTTCTTATACTTTTTGAGAGATCATTGATCTCTGCTTATCCTGAATTCTGAGTGTTACTCCAGGGCCATTCCAAGTTTTTTTCCTTTTTCCTTTTTGGATAATTTACCCAGATATCTACTGGCTGCCAAGACATCTACAAAACTAGTTCATTTTCTACATGACCCTTCTCCCAAACAAAACCTCTAACCTCACATGTTCCTTTTACCATTTCCTTATTTTACCTATAGAAATCACAGAGTCAAATTCCTAAATCAGAAACCTGTATGTAATATTTGATTCTTATTTCTCCTTCTCTCTTCATTTACCTAGTCATCTTGTCTCAACTTAGATATCCTGGAAATAGGATTCCCTATTCTCCAAATTCTATCACCCTAGTGCAAGGCACCATTAACTCTTCTTATCTAGACTAGCAAAAATCTCTTCACCAAGTCACCTTTATTCAGCTTTTGCCTTCCTCTTGTCTATTAATTTATTCTTACCTCTATGTTTCAGTCAACTTTTCACTGCTGTGACCAAAGCACCTGGCAAGAGCTACATGGAAGAAAAAACTTTAATTTTGGCTCATGGTTTCAGAGATTCAGTCCATAGTCAGCTGACTCCATAGCTCTGGGCCCAGGATGAGGCAGGACATCAAGGCACAAGGGTATGGTGAAAGGAACCAGCTCAGGACACAGCAACTAGGAAGCAGAGAGAAAGAGCACCAGCAACAAAATATAATCCCCAAAGTCGTATCCTCAGAGACCTACTTCTTCCAGCCACACCATACTGGCCTATCATTAAGATTAATCCCCTGATCAGGTAACACCTTTAATAATCCAATCATTTCACCACTGAAAATTCTTGCAATATCTTACATGTGAGCTTTTGGAGGACACCCCATATCTTAACCATAATGCTTTATAATAGCAGTATTCTCTCTGAAATAAACATAATCAGGCACGCCTTTTCTTAATGCTCTCAAGATAAATTCCAAAATACTTAATTTTGACATTCACTACTCTCTTTTTTTTTTTTTTTTGGTATGGAGAATTTAACATCATCTAATACCTTTTTTCTGAGTTATCCTCTGCAAGTATCTATTTTTTTTCTTTTATTTCTCCCCAACTTTACCAGTTATGGAGTTCTTTTGTTCCTGAATACACCATGCTTAATTTTACTTTGAAATCTTAGTATAAATTATTCCTTCTACTTAAAACAACTCTTTCTCCCTAGATGGTGCCTGCTGATCATTTTTTCTGGTTAATCTGTCAATTTTCAGCTTTGAAGTCACATCGTTTGTGACTTCTTTCTTGCCTATCATTTTCTTTGACTGCTATGGTACCCTTCACTCTGCTTTACCTATATAAGCTGCTAACATTCAGTGTAGGAATTGCTTTCTGAAATAGTATGTGTCACATACCAATCTCCATTCATTTGCCTCCCTTGGATGATGGAGATTGTATTGTTCAATATTTTACTCCAGTCCTTACTTGACACCTTGAAAGTTTGTAGTAGCTAAGTTTTTTCAGGAGTGAATAAAGTAGACAATTCTAAAATGGTTAAAGAGGAGTCAACAACTGGAAGAAAATAGATTAATGAGATGATGATGACTGAAAGCAATGACCAGCCAAAAAGCATCTACATGGACTTGTGGGTAACTATACTGAAGTACTCTACAAATTCCTTATCACAAAGTCATATGGTTAACAAAAGTTAACAGCAATAAACAAAGTTGTTTTGACTTTCTTCTAATTCACTTGTATATTTTTCTTGGTAAATAAGGCCTCCTTGTGAAGACCCAAAGGAGGGAGACAAGTGAGACTCAAAAGCTCCAAGGAGTTCACATACTCAATATTTTGTACCTGTTTTATTGCCTTTATTATAACCACAAGAAAATTGTGCAAATTACTATATCACATTTTATATCACATTAGAATTTGCTGATAATATATTTTCATGATAAAATCACATTTTTAATGATACTTAAAATAAATGCCACCCTCATAATAAACAACAAATTTTATACAGAATTTTATTTTCTTGGTCTACCACACATTATTGAGAACAACAAACTGCTTATACTTCATTTTATAGATAGGAGAAAGAAACTCAGAAAAAGAAAGCCATCTATGTGTATACACGTGTGTGTGCATGTATGTGTGTTTATACACACACTCCTTTCCAATATAATGGAAGTCATAAAATAATTAATTCAAGATAGGTTAAATATGGGAATTGTCTCGATATCTACAAGGTGACTTCTACCTTGATGTCAAGTCAATGAGATATAAAATAGACTTGTTATGATACATTTCAAGAACACAGAAAACTATAGATAATAATGTGTACAGAGCAATGAAAAATATGACTAAAAACCTGACATCTAATCCTAATGATGTAGCTTTGGCAGTTGGTGAACATAAAGATCATTTAATCTATCTACTTTTCTACTACTTGAAACTTTTCTGAATGAGAGTAATATAGTTTATGCCTGAAGATGTCCAATAATAAGAAATTTACACTATTATTCTCAAAACAGGTTTTGTGTTTGTTTCTTTGTTTATTCTTTGTTGTTGTTTTACTGGAGATTGAACCCAGGGCCTCATATGTTAGACAAATGTGCTACCACTGAGCCACATCCCAGCTTTGTTTTTTTCTTTTTCTAATTAAACTAATATTTAACTCTTACAGTTGATCTATTTCAACAATTCTTTGAACTTTATATTAGGGTTCAACCACAGTCCTAAGATGTTTTCTCTTTTACCACTAAGCTCTCATTTTTCAGAGTGGAAGGTTTAAGTTCCACTTTCTATCCAAGGAAATCTTGGGATAATCTCTCCCCTGCCAACAACCTACCAACGAGGACATTAATGGTTCAAGTACCAAGGAAGTCCCCTCCAGACTTTCAGTAAGTTACAAAGCTCTAAGAAGTGGCATTTTCTTCTTTGACCATGAGAGGAGCTCTGTCTTAACAAGAGTCTGCAGCTGCTCACACAGTTTCCCAGGCCAAGCCTCCAAAACTCCTGGTGACTAGTGAGGTTGGCATAGTGTCCAGTGAGGTCAACATGCAATGTTTATTTTGACAATGAGGTTGTAGCTCTGACTAAAAATGTAGCCTGGGTAGACTGAATCCAGGAATGTGTTAGTGGACTCAGATTTCTTTTCTGACATCTAGTCCAGGAACTTCCTGATGCCTGATGCAGCAGTCCATCCCCTGAACCATTCATTTTTTCAGGTCCTCAGCTACTTTTTGAATATAAGGGATGATGCCACTTAAACCTCTACTAAATCATGGACCATTACCTTCAAAAACATTCCCTTTTCTCTATGTTTGAGTCCTGACCTTTCCCTTTTGTAGAAATCTGTATATCAAGCGTTAATTGCCATGAGACTCCCATTCTCCCTTTAATCTACTAAATCTATATATCCACTCTCAAGTGCAAGCATCACTTTATGCATGTTATCTAAACTTAGGACAGTTACTTAATTTCTCCTTAACTTCAGATTTTTTTAAATCAATGAAACAAGGATAATAGTAAATATTTCAAATCACTATAAGATTAAATGGCATGATTAAAAATGTGAAATATTTACAGTGCTACATGAAACAAAATATGTGCTTTATCATAATAAGTTCTTGAATTTAGTATTTTTAGGGTACTGACAACACTGAGGAAACTTCTACTCTTTGATCCCAATACAAAAGATGTCTTGACAATATCCATGTACTTTTCTTATGATGGTGACTTGAATACATCCTGGGAACCTTATTACTTCCTTTCATTTGTTTTGACCAACTTGTCTCTTTTGTCTGAGACCTTCCTGATTTTAGCACTGAAATTCTTACACCCAGGGAAACCCCTAAATTCCAGCATAACTGGGATAGCTGGTGACCCCACAGTTTATATATTATTCCATTTACCCTGAGGAACTGTCCACTGCCCTTACTTCAGTTATCAGTAGCGAATCAAAGTTAGTTTCAATTAAAGGACAGCCATTTGGCTTCTTGCTAACTAATGTAGAAAAAAATACCAGACACAAGATTAATATAAGACCAGGTATAATGCTACATTTCCAGCTACCTTTGATATATTTAAAATGATTTATTTTCTTCATCCCATCCAATTATACTCAAAGATTTTGTTGGTTGCTGATGATCTGTTTCCTCCTAAATTATTACATACTTTACTTTTGATAAGTAATATTAGAATAAACTTCTAAATTTTTGAAGTCGAGCTCTTCCTCTTCAACAATGACCCTACAGTTGAACCCAATCTAATACAGATGGTACTTCTGTGATATCTAGTAGAGTTCATTAACCCTGAGCTTAAAACTCTAGTTCTTGTAAAGTATATAAGCCAGGCATTTTCAACTCAAGTAAAACGGCCAGTTTGTTTTTTTTTTTTAAATCTTCTTACTTAGACTTCTAAAAATCTTCTTATACTTATACTTACTTATATTTTAAATTCTTCTCCCTGATGCTTGTTTTACTCTTCCCAGTGTGATTTCATTCTTACAAGAGATAAATCATAATCAATATTTACTGAGTGCTTATTATATGCTAATGTGTGATAAGCACTTTCCATTGATGGCCTCTTTAAATGTTCAAATAAGACTCCAATGAGAATAAACAACCCGTTTTCAAACTAGGAAGAGAGTTGAAGTTAGATAAGTTCCCCAGGATCATGCAGCTGGAAAGTGTTGAGGGAAATGTTAGAACATGGGTTTGTCAGATTTCTAAGCCCATGTTCTTAGTCACTAATAGAAGTAAAATATAATAGAAACATTCAGTTTTCTACTCCTGTAAATATTGTGCCATATGTTTAATTATTGTTTATTGTCCATTATTTTTATTCCTATGAACTGACAAAGTGTACATTTTGAGAACACAGCCAAAAATTATTTTGAAAAAATTAATGTGTAAGTTTAAGTGAACACAACTTCAAATAGCATCTTTCAAAAGTCCTTATTTAATGACTTCCTGAATCTAAGTCTTTTGAATCATGAATACGTTGTTGAATGGATGTATTTCTAATAGTTTAAGTATTAAGACACTCTTATCTACATATATATTACATAAATACATACACATATATATATTTGCATGTGTATACATATCAAATACATACGTAAATGCGTTCAAGAGCATTTGTATTTTATATAAACAAAAATACCTTATGAGCATTTGTATTTTATGTAAACAAAAATACCAATAAATTGAGTCATATTAACATTATGAGGTGTAGATTAAAGAAAGTATTTGAGTATTAAAATTATTACAAATGCCTTCTTCTATTTAGATAAACAAGTCCAATGGGTGGAAAATGACCTTTCAAAATTTTAACACTATTTATTCAGAGCATTTGATTTCTACTTCTTGCCCCAAAATATCTTTCTTACCCATAATGTTCCCCAAACCTTGTCCTGTTTGCTGAAATTTAGCCTAATCAACCTCAACCCAGCTGAGCATCTTTCCCTGACAAACAAGTAGAAGAAACAAAAAGTGTCGCCAAGAGCTGTTCATATCTTTGGGGACCAAAGCCTACAGCTCATCCTTAAATGGAAATCTTTGCCTATCTACTGAATGAACTCTGGTACAGAAAGCACTGGAACCATCCCGGTCTATCACTTAGGGTTATATTTTCCTCCTTTTCCCTTCAGCCCCCACCCGTCAGTTCTGTGCTCTGTTTATAAGTGATTCTAATCATAGGCCTCAAGAGCCTTCTGTGTCACAGTCTTAAAACTCTCTAATTTCTCTTTTCACAAATATAACAGTTGGTGGATCTACTGCTTGGGCTGTGAATCACCTTTATTTGCTTCACAAATGTACTTGCCTTCCCAGTTAAGATTATCATCTTATAAAATTTACCGGTACCCCAAAGCCAAATTCTTTTCTCCCAAGCTTTTATTTTTTCCTAGCAAAATACTATTTACACAATACTTAGCCTCCCTTTCCTCTGTGAACAGCCTCCTTTGTAGGCTGACAGTGCACCATTCTTTTACTCTGCCCTGTTTGCATAAAAATTAAAAAAGAAATTATCTACTGTCCATCACTGAAGTCTTTCTTGCTCACTTCCTAGTATCAGTGTTCATATGACAGACCTGGCAATCTAGGATTAGAGTGACTAATTGACGAGGTTGTGTACTGAGTACTAACATTAATCAATAGTATGTTCTACTGAATAGCATGTTCTACAATTGCATGTTCCAAGTACTGCCTCCATTTTGATAACTAACATAAACCTCAACTAATAGGAAAATAAAGGAAAAATGTAGTGATTTTCTAAAACTGTACATCTCAACTTAAATAAGGTCATTTGCTGATATAGTACACATTTGCTTTATTGGAGGAGTTGTTTCAAAGAAATCATGCTCATTCTATTTTTCTCTTAAAATCATCATTTCTGACCTGCTAATAGAATTAAAGTTTGATTGAGGTTGATTTGTTACTTAAACTCAGCTTCTTCTCTGAATTGATTTCCCTACTTCTAAGCCTTTAGGTCTCCATGGTTTCTATAATTATATTTTTACAAGAAAAATTTAAAAATATATTTTAATAGGAACAAATACTATACAAATGAGTGTATTCCAATTCAGAAACAAAACAATGGGTAATTCAGAGGTTGTATTATTTACTTTCTAATAGCAAACAAAACCAAAGAGCTTGAAGAAAGCTTATTTATTGGGTATATTTACTCTCAGAATGTTTGGTGCTCTGATCTAAATGCTTGTGTTCCCCCTACCAAAAAAAAAATCACATCTCAAACACTAATGGCATTTTGCTAATACTAGAACACTAGGAAAAGGGCCCTGCTAGATGACATGTCTGTTAGCACCCTGATTTTGGTCGTCTCAACTTCCAGAACAGTTAGAAATTCTTCCCTAGAAAAGCCACCTGGCCTAATATATTTTGTTATAGCTTCCCAAAAGGACTAAGACATTTATACTGGTTATGTAAAAACAAAAACAAAAATTCCCAAAAGAAAAATATTTTGTCATTTCTCAAATCTCTCCATTTGTGACTTATTTTTACTTATATAATAAACCATCACTTGGGATCAACCTGGCTTAATTTTTCTCAGAAATGAGAAACCAAGAAAAAATTAAGACTAGCCAGGCATGGTGGCATATGCCTGCAATCTCAGCATCCTGGGCTGCTAAGGCAGGAGGATTGTAAGTTCAAAGCCAGCCTCAGCAAATAAGTGAGACCTTGTCTCAATATAAAAAATAAAACAGGGCTGGGGATGTGGCTCAATGGTTAAATATTCCTGGATTCAATCCCTGATAGCAAAACAAAACCAAAAACAAAAACAAACAACTTAAGACCATCCATCACTTCAAAATAAAGGTTCCCAATTGGAAAACTGATTTCAAAAATCTTGTCATTGTGGTCATCATATTCACTTAAAATAAGCAATGCTTAGAATTTGTGTCATATTTAGTGCCATATTTATGAGAAGATTATTCATCTGCACACTTTCAAATTCAAGCATCCTGTTTGAACTAGTTCCCAAAGACTGCCATAGCAAATAAATACCCAGAAATGTATTTTCTCAAAGTCTAGGACAGAATTCCAAAATCAAAGAGTAGGTAGGTTTGGTGGAGGTTTTGTCCCATGTCTTTCTCCCAGGTTTTGGAAGTTGCCACCAATTCTTTTTGCTTCTTGGTTTGTAAATGTATCATTCCAATATGTTTTAGCTGTATATAGCTTTCTTTACTCTATGTATGTGCATCTTCATATGACTTCTTTCGAACATCACCAGTCTTCATATTTAGAAGTTACCCTAATATAGTATGACCTCATCTTTACTGATTTCAAGTGCAAGACCTTATTTCCAAATAAGTTTTTATTTTGATATTCCAGGTGGGCATAAATGTTGCTATATATTATTTAACCCAGTACATCAGATTACTTGGTTTGAACGGTAAAATGTGAGCTCAAGTACCTCATGTGATTCTGCGTTTTAGTTGTAAGAGATAACACCTTGTTTACCATCCTGTCTTATGTTTCTCTTAACTCTGGAAATGTGTAAAAATTGAATCTCCATGACCCTGAAAAGAGCCCCTGTAATGACAAGTAGTAACATCTCATATCTAAGACAAAGACAGGAAGGCACATTGGTACTGTAATCCCAGAGGCTGGGTAGGCTGGGGCAGGAGGATCGTGAGCTAAAAGCCAGCCTCAGCAACTTAGAGAGACTCTAAGCAACTCATTGAGACACTGTCTCAAAATATATATTTTTAAAAGGGGCTGGGGATGTGGCTCAGTGGTTAAGTGGCCCTGGGTTCAATCCCTGGTACCATAAATAAATGAATAAACAAACAAACAAATAATACTGTCTAGATGGTGAGATTTTCAATTCCATATTTTTCACAGAATAATTGAGTCTATCATTACTGATACAAACATTAGTATTGGAATAGGTACTTCTTTTATGAATATCCTGAAATATTTGAGACTGGTCTTGAGGGTAGGTATTTGGAAGCAAGGAAATTTTTCTTAGAGGCTGGAAGAACTATAATGTATATCATGCAGAGGTTGAAATATTTAGAGAAAGTTATCCATGATAAATCAAAAGTAAGATATTGTACTTTAAAAGCTTTATGTTTAAATAAAGAGGTGAAAAAAATACTGTGAGCATGCTTTTGTTGCTATTGGCTGCACTAGCCAGGATAATCCAAGAGACGAGCGTTGGATGGCTCTCTGAATTGGACGTTGAAGAGTGCTCATCTCCACCTATAATATACAAAGCTAATAAAGAATTTGAAAAAAAAATTGGGGGTTAAAATCAACACTAGGAATATAGTTATAACAACCATTTTAAAACCTTATAATGGATATAATGTTACTCAGCAATATTTTCTTCTTGGGAAAATATGTCTCAAAGAAAATAAAGGCATTCCTTTCCCATGGAAGCATTGCAACCCTTAAGTCATACAAATTAAATTCAGAAAAGAGGCATGACTCAAAGGGAATTGCTGGTGTGCCTGTTGACACGAGTCCCACTGCAATCAGAGATGAGAAATCAATTAACTTTATGAGAGATTAAATAGGCAAACAAACCGTGAACTTATACTAAAATAATTATTTGAGGTTTAAAACAAAGGTTGAGACCCCAGAATTCTATGAATTCCAAGTAGACAAAAAAAAATCAGCTTTGAAATAGTTCATATAATATCCAAAAATACCTCAGCCCTCTTATTGGTAAAATGAAGCTATCCTAGAAAATCATCAATCAGTTGTAACTATAAGTAAATTTAACCATATAAAAATTCTTCATTATTTTTATAATAGGAAAATACAACATATTGTCTGGTACTTATTGGCAAGTATTGATTATTTCCAGTGTGTATAATAGAGAATAATTATATAAACTTTACATAATTTAATTATATATAAATATATATATTATGTTATATATAATTTAATTATATATAAACTCAAGTTTTTCCATATTTAGAGAAGCAGTAAAATGATCATGAGAATATATTCAAATCTTTGCCAAATTCATCTTTTTTTATTTTTGATTACTTTATAAAATATAGCATAGCACAAACAAAAGCTTTAAATGTCTAAAAATGCAAACTTGGGGAAATTAAAAAAATAATTGTTCCTTCAATATTTTAATAGCTGAAAATTAAAACTATGATTTCCATTTTCTAGTTACTTTCTTCCTGCTAGAAACCATTGTTTCTTTTCAAAACATGCTAAGTTTAGCAGCAGGTACATTAGAATATTTCTGGTAGGATATTTAGGTAAATAGGCCCACAATGCAAGCTTGAAAATGTTGCTTCATGTTGCTAAGAATGACTGAATCAGTCTTTGAGCCCAACTCTTCTTCACAGCAGTAGATATAATAAGAAAACAAAACAATAGGAGGGAATGAAACACAAGGCTTCATACAACATTGTATATAAAACCAAGTCAATCTGATTCAGAACAATGCATGCTTTTGATGCAGGGCTAGCTTCTCTAGGAGGAGAAAGCAATTTGGTAATAAAAGTAGAAATCGATGATAGGAGTAAGCATCAGAGAAAACAAGAGATGGATTTTGTTTAAAATTTGAAGAATCCATTCAAAATGCATTTCAAATGTTCAGAAAAGCAGTAAATTGGATGTTAAGTATATGTATTCATCAAAATAATAGTATGAACCTGTCAATCTTAAGTGGGTGCATTTATGCACAGGTCTGTACTTTTGTACAACTAATAACTTTGAAGAGCACAAGTTGACATTATTTGAGCTAGAATCTGTGGTAACTTGGTTAAAACAATTACGAGTAGCTTATTCAACAGTGAATGACTTAATGATAGACATGGAAATACATTTCAAAGGCATGTTCAAGAGTTCAAAGTAAGCTTAAAAATTAATCAGGAGAAAAAAAAATGAGCACAAGTGATAAGCGTCCATAAAACTGAAGAGAAAAGTAATACCACTGGTTATCAATGACAAATTCTGCTTCCTCACATGTCAAAGTTTGAACATTAGAGAAGCATGTTGAGGCAAGCATATAAAGCAGGGTTTATTTAAAAAGGGGTAACCTAGACTTCTCCCAGAAGGGAGGGGGCCATAGCTGGTATCCTGGTATCCCAAGAAGTGAGGGTGTCCTGCCTTTTTATGTCTTAGGCTTCCTTTGTTCTCCTGCTCTCGTCCCCTTATGTCTCTATTTCCTGTGTACCTGACTAGGCCCAGGAGATGTTCAGGTGGGATGGCCAAAAGGTAAAAAGCAGATGGACCAAAGTGGAGTGATCTGGGCAGGAAGGGGGCATAATTAACAACTCCCTGTAGGGAGGGAGAATCCCTAGTACAGGTTACCTTAGCAACAGGTTGCAGGGGCAGATTATCTTTATAAGGGTGGAGGAAGGGCTTTGAAGACATTAGCATGTTAATCTCTCTCTAGCTTCCCAGACTCACTCAAATTGGCCTCCTAGATCCAATGTGACTTGATTTACCTATCTATATTTACTGCTTGCTAATTTTAGCTTCAAAAGGATATGCCTTAAATTTCCTACATTTAAAAAGATATGTTTATTGTGTTTTTGTAAGGTTCTGTGTTTGGGATTGAGGTCTCTGATGACTTCATGGCTGTGGCATGCTTGGTGTCTAGCAAGGCCTATACAAAAGTATAGAATGCCTAGCTTCTGGGAAGATTCCTATACAAAGTATAGGACGCCCAGTGACTGGTAATATTTCTATGCAAAAGCATAGAATGCTTAGCTGCTATAGCAATGCCCTCCATGAGGGCACTCTGTGTTAGAGCCTTATCAGCCTCCACCTTGATCTCAGTCACATAGCTTCTGGGAATGAAAAACTCACTTGCTAGATAACTATAATGTTTCACCAAGCTCCACTGTTCCTGGACCTGCCCATCTAACAGTAATTTCAAACAATGGACTTTCTTCAGAGCTACACAAAGCTTCTAACATTGCATATTGTGATGGGCTGCATAATGTTTCTGACTGTAACCTGCCTAATGATACAATGAACAATAATGTATTAATGATGTCAGTGACCTACAGTAACCTATTGATATAAATAAAACTGGCAGCTCAGATGAGCACCCTTTTTCTTCTTTGCCACAGCACTTTGTCCCTGTGTCTCCGTTTGATTTCTTTTTCTTTTTTCGCTTTATTTTTTTGGTACTGGGGATTGAACTCAGGGATACTCGACCACTGAACCAAATCCCCACCCCTATTTTGTGTTTTATGTAGAGACAGCGTCTCTCACTGAATTGCTTAGCGCCTCGCTGTTGCTGAGGCTGGCTTTGAACTCACGATTCTCCTGTCTCAGCCTCCCAAAGTGTTAGGATTACAGGCGTGTGCCACTGCGTCCGGCTTCCTTTTGATTTCTTCACATGTTTTGCCCATAAAAATGAATATATTTATTCTAGTATAAAGTGAAAATTACATATTTTAATATCAAATAACTTCCTTTAATGTCTCTAGAGTTCCACTCAATTTTTGTCACATGATCAAGGAAGATTGTGAAATGATTTATATAGATATTTAAAGAAAACATATAACCTGAAGTAATTATTAGTTCCTACCATACTGCAGGCACTCTGCTAGACACTGGGATACAGTGAGTACCAAATCCGAAGTGCTATTCATGCTTTTGGGGCTCTTACATAGCAGTAGTAGCAAAAAACAAGTAAAGAGAGAACAGAGTATAAGTGGTTTTAGAAGGGAGTTGAGGAAGTGTCTTAGATTGGACTAACTCAGGATAGACCCTGAGAAAGGCCTGGAAGTCTAGTAGTTTTATTGGTTAGTGATCTGGAGGATCAGTAAGTTGATTCTATGGCTGTTCATCCTAGTGCAACTATTTATCCTTGGTTGAGTGCTTCTCCAGGACTTCAGTTCTGTGGGATTTCAGCCTACCCAGCACCTATAGGTGCTTGCAGTATGATGCAGCCAAAGCATAAGGGAATAGAGAGATAGAAGGAACATGGGCAGTGGAGTTAGTCTGTTTAGGAATATACAGAAATGCACCTATCACAAAAAATGAAATAGGAAGAGACTTGGATGCCCATTCTAATAGAAAAATTAAACAATTTAAGGTTTGAAAGATATGCAGAACTTAGCAAGATAAAGATAAAACAGGGCAATGCTACTACCACTACCACCACTACTACTAATTAGTAATAATCAGCATGATAGACCAAATGAAATGCAGCATGCCTTCAAACAACTTAATTTATTTCAGATTTTTTTAAATTTTTGTGTTTGCTCTAAAAATGACTTGAAGGAGATAGGAAGAAAGGGGAATGCGTATTTTTATTTTAAAGAAGGCCTTAAATTGAAAGTCTATTTTAGTTTAGCAAGTAATCCTGAAAACTATAACTAGACTATAATAATTTTAAGAAGAACATTTTATCCTCTCTTCCTTTTTCTGTTTCTTGTTATTCCCAAATATGCATCAAGCTTTCTATCAGTCAGACACTGTACTTGGTACTAAAGCTAAAGTGGAATACAAGGTAAGCATGCTTGCTGTCTTTATTCAATTGTCAAAATTGCATGGTAGGAATGTTCAACAGTTACAAGGAGCTGGGCACAGTAGCACACACTTGTTATCCTAGCAGCTTTGGGAGGCTGAGCAAGGAGGATCAAAGTTCAAAGGCAACCTGAACAACTTAGAGAGGCCCTTAGTAACTTAGCAAGACACTGTCTCAAAATAAATAAAATAAAATAAAATAAAATAAAATAAAGGGCTGGGTAAGTGCCCTTGGGTTAAATCCCTAGTACCAAAAAAAAAAAAAAAGAGTAATATATATTATGCTAAACATGTTTAGCTGCAATGAGACAAAGTAAAAAGAACTTTTGACCTGGGTTAAATAGTGTTCTTTACACATTTATGCCCACTTGAAATTTCAGAATGGAACTTTATTTGGAAATAAGGCCTTTGATAGATACAATTAATTAAGATGTGCTTAGACCAGATTAGGATGGGCCTGTGTTAGTCAGTTTTTTATCACTATGATCAAAATTCTTAGCAAGAACAACTCAGAGGTAAAGTTTAATTTGGGGCTGATGGTTTCAGAGGGTCAGGCCTGGTTGGCCAATTCCATTACTCTCGGCCTAATTGAGGCAGAATATCATGACAGAAGTATATGATAGAAGAAAGTTGCTCAGTTCATGGCAATCAAGAGGCAGAGAGAGCTTGGGTCACAGAGAGAAAAATATAAAGCCTAAAGGCATGCTGGTAGTACCTACTTCCTCTAGCTACACCTACCTGCGTGCAGTTACCATTTAGTTAGTCCATTAAAATTATTAATCCATCAAATGATCAATCCACTGATTAGGTTATAACCCTTATAATCTAATCTTTTCCCCTCTGAACATTCCTGCATTAACATAGGAGCTTTTGGGGGACACTTCATATACAAACTATAATGGGTCCTCAATCTAATGTCCCTTGTCCATATAAGAATGTCATAGAAAGACACAGATAAGCTCACAGAGAAGATTGTCACCTGATGAGGGAACAGGATTGAAGAACTGCATCTACATGTCAAAGAATATTCTGAATTGTCAGTTACCATCAAAAGTTTGAAGTTTGAAGAGTGTGGCATCTTCTCCTTCAAGACTTCAGAGGAATCATGGTCTGCTGATATGTCATTTTGAATTCTGGTCTGCAGAATAAAATTTCTGTTATTTTAAGCCCCTCAGTTGTGATATAATTTTTATTTTGGTTCTAGAAAAATCAGAGAAACTAACTCAAACCTGAGGAAAATTGAAGAGAAAGGCTTGTAAAGGAAGGAACTGTTTCAAGCAAAATGAAATAAGATATATGAAAGTCCAGAAGAGGCAAATACTTCACACTTCAAAACAAAACAAAACAACACAATTATTGTTAGGTGAAATATTGAAATAGGAGATGAAGGGACTAAGCTGAGGAGGAATATAGAAACTGGATATTAAAATTGCTTATAAGGCATGGTAAGGATGTTAGAGCTTTATTCTTAGGGAAACAGGGAACCATCAATGTTCTTAAACTGGGAAAACATTGAGTCATTCTTGCAATTTATGAAATTCATTACAAATGCAGTGTATTCTCCTCATGAGAATGGGCAAATGAGGACAAAATCTGATGTTATAAATACCAGCCATGAAGTTACTTCAAATATCTAGATGGAAATAATAATAATTTCTTAAATAAGGAGAGTGCCAGTGAAAATTGAAGGACATGGATAGATTTGAGAGATATTTCTAAAATAGAATTTGTATTTTATGGCAGATATTAGGATTTAGACATATATATATAATATATAAATATAAAATATATATGTGTATAAAAGATAGCAGACATGAACAAGAATATCTTCTTTTGCAAAGTCAAAAGCTATCCCATTTTTGTCTTTATCAGCATCATTTAATAGTAGAGGTGAAGAATGATATTGAATTGTGTGAACTGAGAAAAATTTGCAACAAGGTAAAAATGATTATATAAAAGAAACACCTAAGTCTTTCTAATAGCTTTTCTAACAGCTGTACTGGGAATGTTTTATCACATATTCCTGGACTCTAGCAGATTGTAGGCAATCAGCAGAGCTGGATTGTCCTTGGTACTTACTGTGTTAGATAAGAACTTTATGGAGACCTCCAGGAGGATGGAAGCAAGGCACTAATTCCAGTTTTAAAACACTCCTGTGAAGGGAGAGAAGGAGAATGCATAGGTGAAAATGAAAATACATTTGAAAGCATAGGATTTAAGAGTGAGAAAGAGAAGTGTGATCGAGTGGTGTCCTGTTTCTCTCTGAGGTAAGAGGAAAGGTTAATTGCTGAGAATGAGTATGGCAGCGTGTGGTCCAAGGACTTAAGGAGAATGGTGAGTTCCTAAAATAGCTCATTTAGAACAAAAAGTGTTAACAGGTAGATGGATGCTGAACAGTTTTAAAGACCTTATAATTTTATAACTCTAACATATTTTACCAGAACCATAGTAGTAGTTGGTGGTGGTAAATTGGTTGTGAATGACAAAATGCTAGGTAGTTTAGGTCTAGCTTGTGATCTAGTGAATGGTTGCAATCTGTTTCAGTTCTAACTAGTGTTTTAGTCTAGTTAAGTTGCTTTCAATTAATACAGCATGTATAGTATTGACCAAAGTCAATGACATTTGCACATCCCATGATATGATTAAGAATTTAAAATTCAGAGTTTTTGTTTACTTGTTTTCTTTAAACCTCTCTTTTTTCCACATTTTCTCTTGTCTCTGACCTCTTGTCTCTTCCTTTGTGATATTTTTGATTTTCATTTTTAGTAAGCATATAATTTTGTACTTCATATTCTGCTTTTATTGTATTTCAATTTTATATTTCTGCCATTTAAAAAGCAAACAATACTCCCAAACAAAAAAGAAAAGCAATTATATTACAGACTCACTCCCTCCATCCCAAATCCTGACTTGACCACCAACTTGTATGATTCTTTGTAACACTGATTTTGATCTATTTAAATTATAGATGGTAGCTTTTAATTCCCTATATGTAGGTGAGGATTTAGCTCTCTTGTGCCTATCAACTGAAAGTACATTTTTCACTTCCCTTATATTTTCACTTCCCAAAATATTTTAATGTAATGTTAGTTATATCAACATTTATTTAGTATGTATAACATGTTGAGTACATAAATGCTATTCAGAGCAGAGGCAACTAGGGTGTCATGTTTATGTTCCCTTTGTTGTATAACTTATTTTCACTGGAGTAAGTAGCTGGCTAGACACTTCTTGGACTGAGATTTCTTTATGCCATAACACTAGTTCAGCAGCAAATTCTCAGCTAGAACTGTTTATCTCCTCTCAATGTAGTAAAATTCATCTAGAAATTGGCTAGTTCCATTGGTGCTCTTTTTCCTTCTCAAATGGTCTGTTATGAGCTTAATGTTTGTGTACCCCTTCCCAACAATGTGTGAAGTCTTAGACTTCAATGTAATTGCATTTGGAAATACGGTTTTCTTGGGGGGTAATTAGGTTTAAATTTGGTCATGAGGGTAGAATCCTATGACAAGTCATTTTATAAGACAGATCCCCTGCCCCCCAGGGAAAATCATGCGAAGACACAGTGAGAAGGCAGCTCTCCATAAACCAGGACACAGTGCCTCACCAGGAATTGTCCACAACTTAATTTTAGACTTCACAACCCTAAGAGATATGAAAAATAAGTTTCTATTATTTAAGCCACCCCAGTTTCTGCTATTTTGTTAAAGCCTCCTGAGCTAAGTCTCCACCTTTCTCTCCCAATGTATTCTGATGCTCTCAATCTCTATAAGTTCATGTTGAGAATTTCTTTCACCATCAAGTAGGGGTTTGTATTTTTCTCTTTTCTATGACATATCCTATTTTGAAATACAATCTATAGTTGCATCAAAGCAAAAAATTTGTACTGGATAAATGTAAAGAGGCAGAGAAGAGACTGCAATAGAGGAACATGGCAAGAATTCAGTCTGAAGCCAGGCTTGCTAGCAACTACCTGTAATCCTAATCACTCAGAATCACAAGTTTTAGGCCAGCCTCAGCAAGTTAGTGACACACTGTATCAAAATAAAAGCTCAAATTTAAACAAAGGGCTGGGGATGTAGTTCAATGGTAGAGCTCCCCTGAGTTTAATCCCTAGTACTGCAAAAAAGAAAAAAAAAAAATATTTCAAGCTCAACTCAACTGAAAAGAAAGGCTGACAAGTTTTTAAGCACTCAGGTGGGGGTTTATGTCAGGAAAACAGTTTTAGATTATAACCACAGATTTATGTGTACATTTTTTAAAAAAAGTAATTGTGTTTATTGTGCACAACAGTCACACTTTATTTCATAATATCTAAGGTTTCACAATTTCTAGATGTCCTGAGGTGAGAGTGTATGGAAAAGATGGAACTAGTGAACTATCCAATTTATAAATGTCTTTTAGTTATAATTGATAGAAAAATGCATCTTGGGCATGAAATGGTAATCCCTCTGGAAAATTTATATTAGGATTTATTCATCAGGTTAGCAGCAGAGGGGTAGAAGGAAGCACATAGGGAGAGATGGGAGCAAGTGTGTTCAGATTTACACTTTGATGAGAGCCATTGATGTATGTGCACCCTATAGCTGTTATTATAGGAGTACATTTATTCTCTGGGAACATGCTTTCTTGCTAATATTTTAGTAGTACAAATCTGATAAGGAACTCTTAGGAATACTGTGCATGGTATATTCAGTTGCTTTAGCTCTCTTTTTAAATTAAGCATTAAGAGAAAGCAGTATTTTAATTGTAACTCTGCCAATACATCTATGTACAAGCCTGTTGCCATTTCTGTCTTCACTGAAATAATTTTTGTCCCCAAGAAAGGATTACAATTTTTTCTAACAGATTTGAGTTCATGTAGTGTGTTCTTGGTTGTCAAAGATACTCATGTAACTATGGGATTTTGAATTTTTGATTATTCATCATTTATGGAAAAGCACTATGCACACTACCATCTCAGTCACATGAAGTAGGAGGTTGTGAAGTGTACATAGGACCTGGACGGACACGTGTAGCTAAGCCGCTTGTGACCAAATAGCTTTGCTCTTTGCTTCTTGATTTTTCCATGTTTCCTATAATGCACATATTAACTTTTTTAAAAATAAAGGTTATTTTAGAAACCTAAAAGTATGGAGGGGGGAGTGAAGAACTCAGGTGGGGGATTCACAGGCGACTCGTGCTTGCTAGTTGACTTCATTCAAAAGAAAACCCTTCATACCTTTATGACAGGAAGTGGTTTTACAGCTTGGAGGAAAGTGGTTGCTGTTAGACTTCTAACCTCCCAGGGAAAGAGGGACTCTATCTTCCTTGGTGATTAAACTTCAAGGGAATGTCTCCAAGGTCTTCAAAAAAGAAATTCCTGAGCTATAAAAATTTCTCAGTGTTTTAAAAAGATTTACACTCAACAGGGCAAAGAAACAATTCACAATGACATTTCCAAAGTAAGTGCTCTAAGAAAAAGGAGGTCAGGGATTTAGAATAAGGAAGAATATGGTCTAAAGTTGAGTGTAGCCAAGGGAGATGTTAAGGTCTTCCTGGTCAGAAGCCTTGAGAAGGTATTTACTGGTCTGTTGAAACATTTTTGGAACTTTCAAAACATTTCCATTGTGTTAGTTGCAATAATATTAAAAAGACATATGCTATTCTCATTTTAGATCCTTAATATATCCATTTTTCCCTATGAAATTGTAGTGTTATTTTAGTTCCTATGATCACAGAATTTCATTTGGAAGATGTTTTATGTAGGCCTCTTTTGGCACAGGGGATTAACTCAGGGGTGCTTAACCACTGATTTACATCTCCAGCCCTTTTTTAATATTTATTTAGAGGCAAGGTGTCGCTGAGTTGCTCAGGGCCTCACTAAGTTGCTGAGGCTGGCTTTGAACTCACTATCCTTCTGTCTCAGCCTCCTAAGCAGCGGGGATTACAGGTGTGCACCCCCCACAAGATTTATATAGGCCTCTTTTAATTTATTATGCTAGGTATATATTATGGCTTTTTTTCAATGAAATATTATATACTTTAGTTTAAGGAATATTCTTAAAATTTTTCTTTAATTATTTCCTCTTTTTTTTCCTTTTGTTTACTTATATCTTAGTTGAATGTTGAAAGTCATGGATTGATTATTACTTTTAATCTTTTTTTCTTCCTACTTTTCAATCTCTGTGTTACTCATCTTTTCATTGCTTGTGACTAAAATATCCAACATAAACAAATTAGAGGAGGAAAAGCTTATTTTGGGCTCACAGCTTCATAGGTCTCAGTCCATGATTGGCTCACTCCACTGCTCTAGGCCCAGGGTAAGGCAGCAAACACATCATGGTAGAGGAGCACAGTAGTGAAAAGCTGCTCAGACATGGTGTCCAGGAAGTAGATAAAGGGGAAGGAACTGCAGAGGAGATATATCCTTTGTGGTCACACTCCCAGTGACTCACTTCCTCCAGCCACACCCCCATCTGCCTATAGTTACCACCCAATACAGTAGTCCTTTTGAATCATTAACCCATCTAATGGGTTAATCCACTTATTAAGTTACAGCTCTCACAATCTAATCATTTCACCTCTGAACATTCCTACATTAACACAGGAGTTTTTGGGGGACCCTTCATATCCAAACCATAGCACTCATTTTCACTGTTATTTTTCTAACTTTCTAAGCATACTCTAACTTTATTTTCAGCTTTTCTGGAGTTTTCTTCTTGTGGTGGCAGGGGTAGTTATTTTGAATTTTTGTTCTTCTATTAATAATTTCCAGAATTTCTTTCTTATAGTCAAAATTTCTTCTGCTGTTGCACTTAAACAAATTATTGGAGGTGTTAACATTAATACAATGTTCTTTTTTATTCTCTGAACATTAAAAGTAATGTTGAAGTGTCCTAATACTCCCTTCATAGTCTGTTTTTTCCCAATTTGATTTTATTTCTTTTGTTGGGGGGAGCAGGACATGGCTAGGAATTAAACCAGGGTCTCATTCATGCTAAACACAGGCTCTACCATGCTTTGTTCCTTTTATCTACTTTTGCTTACACTTCACATGCTTTTGCTTTTTTCTTTTCCTTTTTTTTCATCTTCTTTTCTTTCTTTCTTTTTTTTTTTTTGGTTTATCATTTTATATCAGTACCTTTCCTCAAATGTCTGCTGATTATTTATATATGAGTGAGAGACACTAAAAAGGTGACTAAGCTATTTGTGAATTGACAAGGTTTGTCTACTCTCAATCCTTTTAGAAGGTGAGAATCCAAAAATTTAGTCTTAGTAGGACTTTGCTTTAGGTAGGTATCTATAACTCTTTATTTTTCCTTAATCTATTGAATCTCTAATCTCAAATTATAGAGAATTAAATCCATTTGAAGACAGAAAATGAACCCGGAGGTCTAATACTAACTGAAAAATATATAGTCAGTTCTTAAGAAGTAGTGTTTTTCCATTATGATAGCTATAGAGTATTGAAGGAGAAACTTAAACTGTTGTGGTTTTATGTTGAAATAATTGGCATTCTAATGAGTAAAAACGATATAAGTCTATCATGAGAAAAGGTGCTATTTGAAAATCAATAACAACTCTCTGTGCAGATATAAGAAGATATAATAAGAACAATTATGTGCAATTGTTTTAAAACATAAGATCTTTGAGATACTCAGAATATAGAGGACTCATTATATGAGATCTCCAAACCAGAATTTTGCATCCTTTCTGTCAAAATGTTGACTTGGATGCTCTGGGACTCTAAGAAAGAAAAGCCTTGCAATTACCATAATTGTGACACCATTTTTTATATCATGCTGTCCATTCTAAATGTCAAATGAATGATAATAAACCATTTAGATATTGATATAGAAAACAGGTCAGCAGAAAATGTGGCCTTGTTGTTTGTTTTTATTTGTTTAAGTGTGCACCTCAGGCAGCACATATTAGCTCTAAGGAGACTAAGAAGTCATATTATGTCAAGAATGCCAATTTAATAACTGTTACAATGTAAGCACTGCAGCCACAGAGAATCACTTATTTTCACATTATTTTTCAACACCTGATATTTGAATCTAAAGATTCAACACACAGATAATTCATTTTTATTAAATAAAATTATAGAAGGCCATTGTTTTGGAGTAAGGTCCTGTATTAGGCACCAATAGATCAGGCAAAAAATCAAATGGGTGCTATTCATGCTTAAGTCCCACATCACTCAGCTGTTTATGTGACTTCCAGAAAAATCAGGAATAGAGAGATAACAGCCAAATTTCCCAGACACACTGGTTTGAGTTGGCACAGTAAATTCCCTTTGCCATAATCTTTACACAAAAAAGGAAACCTAAAGTAACTTGATATTAACCAATCAGTTATTTTTCTTTTGTTCTATCTCCTTGTCTCCATCTTACAAGAAAAGTAACTTTGAAATGACAAATGTGCTTTCTTTTCTTTTCTTTTCTTCTTTTGTCTTTCTTCAGCTTTTTTCTGTCTATAAAACCAACCCTCCAGATACAGTGGCACATGTCCATATCCCGAGGTATTCAGGGAGGCTGGAAGGATCCAAGTTGGTGGCTGGGCTGGGCAATGTAGCGGGACCCTGTCTCCAAATAAAACAAAAAGAGCTGGGAATGTAACTCAGTGGTAGAGCACTTGCCCAGCATGTATGAGGCCCTGGGTTTCATCCTAAATACCAAAAAATGAAAACAAACACTTTCCTTTGCTTGGCTCATTGCAGCACATTCCATCTTATGTGATGAGTGTTGCCAGATTCTAGAATGGAAAATAAAGTTAATTCAGATCTACAAGTTGTGCTAATTTTGTCCTCTGACCTATCCTGGACATGAAATATCTGTCTGTAAATCAATTTTCGAGTGTCCTCCTATCTACTCATCTGGTGGCTACTATGTACAAGATCACGTACATCCTTCTGGATTTTACTTTTCTCTGGGAAAGGAGTTCACTAAGATGAGTAGTTCATCACTCACAGCACGCCTGGTGAGAGCTTCGCGCACAGTGTCATTTTCTCCACATTCGGAGAGGTGGCTGCTTCACTTGTCACAGGCTATTGAAAGTCGTCAGCTTTCATCAGTGGATCCTGACAACATGGAGGGAATGATTCACCTGAAGGAAGCAGAGTGCATAGCATTTCAAAAGTGATCTCTAAAGACTGATGATTTCTTGTCCTTGACACCCTGCCAAGGGCTAGATACATCGAGCATTTGGGATGTAATGGAGCCTACAAATCACTAGTTGCCCAAAGTCTCCCTTGGCCCACAAGGGAATAGCATGCTTGACTTTAGTTCAGTTTTTATTACATGTTGTAAACTTTTGACTGCTCTGATATGCCTTGTCATTGATGTGTCAAGATTGGACTCTGACAGGATGTCTGACCTGATTGAAATCAGGAATGCTCTATTAGATCTTGAGGAAATAATGGGAAAGTGTCTATTGTAGAACCTTGGGCAATGGAATACATTTCCTAATCATGTCATTGAAAACACAGAGACTCGTTTTAAGATCATTTTGGTGGGACTGAAGGGTCTTGTCCTGGCCCACAAAAATTATAATTTGATCAAACATGGTAAAAATCCATAACTTATCAAGTCACAAGTGATAGATTTTGCTTTTTAGAAGGGATAACTTTTCTGGTGGAAATTTGTCTATGCAATACATGCTGAAGTGAGATGTGTGTTTTTGTTGTTTTACTGCAGTTAATGAAAATGGTTTCTTTAGTGTGCAAGAGAAATCAAAAAAGATTTGTTATCAAATGGAAGATAAATTCTGCCTTTGTTATCTAGTATTCAAAGTGCTCACTTGATGATATTTGGAAATATGTTATGACTGCTTCATAAGATGTGGTTTTGAACAATACACCCTCACTTCATAAGAACACTATCAATGATAACAGTGGTTTACCCTGTGGAGAAGGAATTGGTGATCAAACTGTTTTTTTCTTCTGCAAAGAAATGTCTTGCTCATAAAATACAGAAAACAGGAAGATAAAGGTATTATTTTAGCCACAGTAAATCCTAATCAAAGCAGCAAAGTTCTGGTGGGAAGGAGCAGCTCCAAAGCATGCTCAGGATGATCTTGTAATTTTCTAGGAGGGCAGTGCCCACCGGTAGATTAAAAGACACAGTGCACCACTGAGCAACAAAGTTGATATATTGAAGAATTTAAGTAAACAATAGTGTTTTCTTGAGCTTAGGCATATCACCAAAGCAAATAACCACAACTCTCCTGCTAATATTTGAACAAAATTGTCACATTCTAAAAGCTTCTATGCAAAGAAGTAAAACTTCAATGGAGAAATAAAAGTATGGGTGTAAAATGTCATATCTTTAAAACCCATTCCTTCTCTCCTGCTTCTCTGCCCTGAATGTGTACAATATTAAGAAATACAAACAAACAAACAAAAAGAGCCTAACATTAGACAAACCAGAAAAAATAGATTTTATACTTTTCACTTTTTATTTTGAGGTAGGTCCTTCTTACGTTGTTGAGAGTCTCCCTAAATTTGCTGAGGCTTCCCTAAACCTTGCAATCCTCCAGCCTCAGCCTCTAGAGTTGCTGGATTACAACTATGCTTCATCATGTCTGGCTACTTTATATTTTAATATGATCAAAATATTCTGAATGTCTGCTGTAATTATTCTGATTTGTTTTAAATTTGTATTCAATCTTAAAGTATTTGCTTTTCAAATAAATTATGTGAGCAACATCCAAAGGATCTTTGGTACTACTTAGCACAGAATCACATGCTCTCTACTGTTAAAATAAGCCTTAACTTTTAGCTTAAACAAGTGCACCTGAGTCTCATTTTGAAGTTTTATTAGCACCTACTCTGTGTAAGGCAGGATATTATACTATCACAACTAAATGCTATCCCATGTGTTAGAAACTAACCACACCTCTTAGAAAGCAAGCTTAGCAGCCATTGAGATAAAAATACACATCAACTACCATGGAGCTTTCATGAGACTGTTCCTTGGTTTTCCAACAGGAAAAATGTCACCCAGTTGCAGAGGAAACATTTGGTTTTCTGCTTAAGAAGGTAACTTTATCAGATTTTTTAGTGATGACCTTTCCAGTGTAGTATGATTCATCTGTAAGGAACTCCACAGCAAATTGATACAAAAAATTACCCCCATTATATTTAACTTGCTGAATCTACTCTTGTGCGTTATACAAATATTCTCAATATTCCATGGCAGCAGATGGAGGAGCACAAAAGAGGAAAAATGGGATCCATTCAGAATGGATATTAATGTTAGAAAAATTGTTAGACTTAATTACTAATTTTACTAAAGAGAAAATTGGAAACCAAAAATAAATTGAGGTTATAACACGTCCTAAGTCTATCTCTCATTAGTTTGCAAACCCACACAAAGTTTGTTTTTCATTCTGCAGTGTGGTATGGTATTCCCAGAAGACTAAGATGACACAAAGTCTTTCCCTTTAGCTTTGATAGCGTCTAGAGCTATAAACTTATTGATCTAGTCATATAGATACTTCAGAAAATTACTTAACTGCATCATAAAATCTGTATTTTATCTCTCAGATTTTTAGTCTCTTATCTTCCTTCCCAGCAGTTCTCCTCCAATTTGTTGTGTCATAATTGGTTAAAGTCAACACTTACTCCCATCTTTTTGCAATCATCCCTCAATTACTCTTCTAACTCTGACTTTTAATGAATAAAGAAAGAGCAGTATGATTGTTTGTTTACTTGTTTCCCACATTAAACTCTGTATTCTTTGCAGGATACAAACATGGTGTCCCTCCTTACTGTGATGATTAACTTTTTGTGTTAACTTGACTAGGCAAATGACCACCCAGATTAAATGTTGTTCCTGGGTGTGTTTGTGAGGGTATTTCTGGATGAGATTCTCACTTGAATCAGTAGATTCAGAAAAGTGGATTTCCCTGTCCAATGTGGAAGGGCATTATCCAAGCCATTGAGAGTCTGAAAAGAACAAAAGGTAAAGGAAGGAACCACTTTTTTCCTTTGTTCCTGTCTCTGTTTGAACTGGAATGTCTTATTTCAATTAAAGATGTTCCTTTTGTTGAGCTATTATTAGTAATTAGCACACATGCTACTTATTTGTATATGTGTGAATTTAGGTTCATATATATACACATTTACATGTGCATGTCTTTTTATAATTATGTAATAGAATGATTGATATGAATCTCTAAATGATTTTATAATTATTCCTTACATTCATTTTACTATAAATTCAAGTATTTTAATGCAATGTACATTATTGTTGGTTATTATGTTTCTAGGGAATTTTTAAGAGCTATTTTAATCTTTTGAGCTTTTTGGATTTCAATATTTTAAATTCTGTCTTTAAAATGTGGGATGATTCTCTTGAGTCTATGAGAAAAAGCGCAGTTTCCGAAATTGAAAAAATGTGTATCATTTCTATCTAGAGAACTGCCACATGCGAACTTTATAGGAATGAGGGAGATTAACTAGGAGCTCAGTATGATGTAAAAGCATCTGAGAAGCAATAGAAGAGATACTTGACCTTTTGAGGTTTCTCAGGGGATTGAAGTTAAAGCAACTCCGGGTGGTCTTCAGAATCACTTGACATTTCCTGTAAGTGATGGACCAAACAAGAAAAGCCAGAAAAAGTCAGTTACAATATAGTTCCACTTCACCAATTTATTGAATATACTTATTTAAAGCATTTCTTTGGCTCTACAATTAGCTAAAATGTGTTGTGTTCATCACAACCACCAACATGGTGATCCTGTTTACCAAACTCATCCTCATGTCTTTTCCTTTGTAATGCTGTCCCCCTCAGGGCTCTCTCAGTCAGTGTCAAGGTTTTTATCTTTGTTGATTACCAAGATCTATCTTGTTAGCCTTGATATTTTTTTCTCAGATCAAGACCATAATATAACACCTGCTTTATATCTCTATTTGGGTAGCCTATCAATACCCAAGACTTGGGTTTGTTCTCTTTCTTTCAAGAGGATTTAGAATCTACTATTTGGTGTGCTCACCATAGTTCAGCAAACTTTATGTTTTGAAAAAGGCCAATTAGACCCAGTTCACCATAAAATGTGGAAAGTCTTCCTTAGTACACAGTGTGTAAACTGCTGTCCTCATTTGTGTCCGTTTTGCACTACACCTACTCCTATTATACCACTCGTTGTATTTCACCATAATTATCTCCTTTGTGGTTGGGGTCAGCAAATTACATACTGCAAGCTAAATCTCTAGTCAACTGTCTTGAAAAGTAAATAGATTACAAGTAGTTTGTAACTATTATTTTCACTTAACGTGTATGTTAGTCAGATTTTTCACTGCTGTGACTTAAGGACCCATCCAGAATGATTGTAGAGGAGGAAAAGTTTATTTAGTGTCTCACAATTTTAAAGATCTTACTCCATAAGAGGCTGGCTCCATTGCTCAGGGCTCGAGGTGAGGCAGAACATCATGACGGAAGAGTGTGGCAGGAGGAAACAGCTCACATGGTTATTAGAAAGCAGAGAGAGAGAGAGAGAGAGAGAGAGAGGTCTCCACTTGCCAAATACAAATATATACCTCAAAACCATGTCCCAATTCCCACCTCCTCCAGACACACACTACCACTTCCATTACCACTCAGTTAATCCCTATCAGGGGATTAATTCACTGATTGAGTTAAGACTGTTATAACCCAAACATTTCTTTTCTGAACCTCTTGCATTGTCTCATACGTGAACTTCAGGGAACACCTCACATCCAAACATAACAACTTGGAAAAGGTATTTTCCTTTAGATTCAAGTTTATCACTTCTGCTAATGTGTACCAGCCACCCTCTGAGAGTGTCATCCTGGCAACATTGGACTCGCTCCTATTTGACAACTTACTTCAGTAGGTCAGTTGCCATGTCATGTAGAGAGGGGCTGGCCTAGCCTCTGTAAAACCATCAATTTAGATGATATTCTTTATTTTAAGTAAGAATTCGAAATTTTTTAAACTTCCAAATTATTTATGTGCAAATAAGTAGTGGCTTTGGAGGAGAGTTTGCAATCCGAATCCTGGATAAATGAGTGTTGTAATAAGTTTCAAGTCCTGTGTCTGAATGCTCCTTTTTATTTAACTTCCTTCTTCTGTAGTTCAGACTTTCATTAGGCTTCACTTGCATGTCTGCTATAGCCTAGAGTTGTTATGACAATTTCTACAAACTGAGTGGCTTAAAATAATAAAATGCATTCTCTCATAGTTCAGAAGGCCAGGAGTTTGAATTTGAGGTGTTGGCAGGGTTGATTCCCTCTGAACGTTCTAAAGGAGAAGGGACTTCTCTTGGCTTCCGGTGGCTTCCAGTAGTCTTTCACAGCTCTCGGCTTGCAGATGCATCACTCCAAACTCTGCCTCCATCATCGTCATCTCACCTTCTTTGTCTTTCTGTGTTTCTTCTTTTCTTCTAAGCCCTTTGGTCATGGTACCTATAATTCAGTATGATTTAATTTTGAGATCCTTAACTAACTTCATCTTCCAAATTAGGTCACATTCTGAGGTTCTGGGTAGACATGGATTTTGGAGGAGACATTCTTCACTCTATTAGTTTTCTGTTTGGGGGTCCTATCAAGTACTTCTGTGTTTCCAGATTATGCTCATTATGCATAGTTCTGGACTTGTTGCTTCTTAACTCAAGCAACATTCATAATTCATCAAAGTCCCTGACTTAGGGAATAAATGTCTTCTCTTGGCATTCAATTACATTTTCCCATTTCTAAACTGATGCTTTCTTTCTGAGGGTTTTCATCTATAACTCTAAATCTGGCTAACTCTTAACTTCTTTTCTTAAATCAGAACGCTTTCTGGCCCTTGTGCCTTTTGACTACTCTGCTTTAAACTGGAATTCAATTCCCATAAAATCACTCCTAATGAAAAATATCTACCTTTCTTTAAGCTCTTAAATACATAAACAATCTATTCTCCATCAGGAATATTTGTTTTTCCCTTAAATACCTATAACATGTCATTTCTCCATTCTTTGAATAATAACCAGACAGTCACAATTGGTCTTCTTTTGAATAAATCTTTATTGTTTATCGAGCACATACAGATCTTATTAATTGTCATTCACTCTAAATATTATTACAGTCATTTGTATAATTTTCCTTAGGCCAAGAGCTAGGTGGGCACAATGACTGCCCTTGGTCATTTTTCTAATGACTGTATCAATATTGTAAGGTCTTGGGAATAATGTAACACCACTATAGAGAAATTATTGTTTTGCAAGTAATTATACTTAATATGGAGTCTTAGGAGTATAGATCTGGTTGTTAGTAGACATCTGCTTGCTCAAGAATTTTGTCTAGAATGATACTCCACGGCCATTTCTTAAAAAATCTGGGATATTATATATATAAAACCAAATAATTCAACTGGCAAAAACACATTTCACACTATATAGATAAAACTAAATATAGCTTGTAGAAGAAGATTATAACAAGTCATCAGAGAATTGCTTTGAGGCTTTTTCTCCCTAGCAGCCACTGTACAATGGTGTGCCCTTCCAAGACAACAAAATTTACTATACAGTTTTGGTTATTACTTCAAATAAAGTCACCACATCCTTCCATATAGGATTTTGGCACAGAAAAAAAGAAAATAGTACATGCAAATGCCTTACTTGAATATTTATCTCCCTACTCTATTTAGAGAGACTTGTACCATAGTTTAAGAGATTTTGCCTGAGAGTGGTTAAAAAAAGTAAAAAGTAGTCCACTGGAAGATGTGGGTAGAGTTAATTAACGGCCATAATTTGTCCTCAAGATAAAAAATGAAAGCACCCTCTCCATTTTGCCAGAGCGGCAGCCTGGAAAGTCTCTGCAATTGCTTCATCAACTTCTCTATTGTCAGTTCTCAATTACAAAAGAAAAATGCCAGATTAGGGGCTCAGGTTCCTTCCACAAGTGAAATATTCTCCTCTTATACAAAGAAATGAAAACAATATAGACCTTATTTAAATACATTCTATTTAAATTAAAAAGGAATAAAAGGGCAGATACAATCCTTTTGACAGGTTCATGTCTCTTAGTATCCTAGAACTGTCCTTCCACTATAATTATAAGATTTAAATTGTAGCTTCACCTAGAAACTAGAAGCATCCTAGAAGTATCTTCTAGTTTCTCAGGTTCTAACAAACAAATACATTTAACTTAGAAACAAATTCATGTGTATAAACCTAATATGTGAATGTGGAAGTACACATTTAAACTTCTCCTCTTCCATACTCCTCAGAAGCATGAAAAAAGAAACATGGATTAAATAAAAGCACATTGTCACTTACTATGTTTCATGTAATGAAGTTTATAAAGTAACAAGGCAAAAGAAAGGAGACAAATGTGCTCTGATTATGAGTTTATTTTTTAAGAATTGGGTCAGAATTTGACAACAAATAGTAAAGGCATTTCTCATGTAGGTGTCTTCAAAAAACATTGCTATTTCTTTGCTGTGGCAAAGAGCTTTAATCTTAGATATTTTAGAATAGAACCCAATGCAAAGTAGAATATAGTTTTGCCCACCATTCATCTACACTTTTTTCTTTAGCAAGGGCCATGGTTTCTTTTACTCCACACCTATAATACTGTGATAATTGCCTGAATATTTCTATGAAGAAACATAAGTTTAATCACAGGAAATTTGTTGAATAGAGAGATTTCATTGGGTTATGTCTAATATTTAAACTTTCTCAGAATGAAATATGATTTTCATTGGAAAATTCTAGCTGAGGAGGTATTCAAATAGGGAAGGGACAAAAATACCCAACACCTCTGTCCCCAGGGCCATCTGACAGGCATTTGTTGCTCCTTCACTCTAAGCCACAAAGACTGACTGGGCTGAAGAAACAGGTTGATCCCTCTGGTAAATTTTCTATGCCTATATTAACCCAGTAGTGCTGCTAGATCAGATACTGTAGACTGAGTGGTTTATTTACAATAGAAATTCATTTCTCAGAGTGCTCAAGATTGAGAAGTCCAAGATGAAGATCATAACAGAATAGGTGTTAGGTGAGGGCCTGCTTTATGGTTCCTCTTCTTGCTGTATCCTCACATGGTAGGAGGTACAAGGGCATTAATCGCATTCACAAGGGCTCTACTGCATGGACTAAACAACTCCAAAATGTCTCACCTTCTAATTCTGTTACATTGGTAATTAAAATTTCAACATACGAATGAGGAGGGCTGCAAGCATATCCTAGAAGTACCGGTGACATGCCATGAGGAACAGAAAAGCACAGGGGCTTTCATACTTATTTTCTGATCTCATCAGAATCTCTGAACTTTATTACAGAATCCAGTGCCCCTAACCATAGATGAGCCAGGCCCTAGAAACTAGATATGAACCAAAATAATACTGTCTCCTTCCCTAGCTGCAGGCTATCATTCATGAACCACTACTAAATTACAACAAAAATTGGGCCTGGAGCAAAACTGGCACTCAGAATACCTTCAGTATGAAATGGATGTGATGCAGGAAGATCTGACACCAGCCCTAGAGGTGATAAGAGAGTAGAAATAGCTGGATGTTTCAATGAGAAGCACTCCTTAGTGGATTCGTATCTATGATGTCAGTATACTCTTCAGTTGCCTGCAGTGGATACATGGAAGATTATGGAGGATATTTATACTCAGGAACTGCTGGAGGGATAAGATGCAGTTCCATCTCTGGTATGAACACTTAGGACTCTAAACACAGCCTGAGGGCCTGGAGTGCTGATGTGGGATAAGTAAGGAGCCAGACAATGCAGTTTGTTATAGATGACACCTTATTTTGGTAACGTCTGAAGTACACATTGAAAGAAGTAGTTCTGATTCTTAGCTCTAAGTATCTTTCTTTTGTTTTCTTGGGTTCTGTGAAACCAGTTTGATGAGTTCCTTGATGGAATACAATAGAATGAAAAAGCCTTCATCTCTGGGAGCTTATTGATAATTACAATTCTCTATCCGTGATTCTTGCAAGTATGGCGTCAGGCTTTACTTCCTTAACATCTGTAAATGGCAGGTTTAGATAAGAAGACCACTCACAGACAATTCCCATTTCACAGAATCTTCTGTGCAATCAGGAAGCTATAATTAAGTCACTTTTTAAATGACCATCTAGAAATATGTTATTTAATTATAGCCTATTATAAAACAAAGTGTTCTTGGCCCAGGTCTGCCCACTCACTGCTTGAAAACCAATGCTTTGGGAAAGAGAGTGATATTTTAACAGTAGTCCACTTTATGATTTGAATATAGCCCTTGCTGCTGTGCCACTGTGACTTATTCTTAAAAAAGGACACGTTTTTTTTTCTCATCCTCTCTTTGTTCTTCTCCTTAATCTCAGGGGAAACAAGATTACCATTCTTCCCCAATCCTAGTCAAGAATAATCTGTCTTTGAGCACACACACCACAGTAACTAAGTAATTTAGACTTAGGGATGGCACCAGAAGATCTCAGAAATTACTGTCTTCCAAATTAACAAATGAATTACAACTCTGCACAGAGAACACATGGGATATTTTGAATCATCTTTTTAAAAACCTCCTCTTCCCTTTTATGGGCAGAATCAGAGCCTCTGGCTCAGGAGTCTCCTGTGCTTCTCCTTTGCTAGCAAAGCAATAAAATTTGACTCTTTTTCTCAAAACCATGTCCTTTTATTGGTTTACCATCAGGGACAAGGACTGAGCTTTCAGGAACACGTAGGAAGGAAGTCAGTTTTCAAGGGCCAGCACCCTGAAAGATGGAGGGGCTATTGTCCTCAAAGCTCTGTCTTATGGAGCTCAGGAGTAAACAGATCTTTTGTAGGGAGGGAAGAGAAGAGCAGGCCAGAAAGTCTCCACATTATATGGGATCTCTTTCATCCAGAGAGTGCATCCCCTCTTTCTTTATCTTTTCTGACCAGAACATCACAATGGACTCAGCCTCCTAGGGCTAGTTCCTGTAGTCCTTTTAGAAGGACTTGTTCCTTTCCTGCAAGTTAACCCTTGCAGCAGCAATTTGCATGCTTTGTATTAGTTGATGCACAAAACTGAAGAATAAGGAAGGGGCATTACACATTCTGATGTAATCTGAAGATCACCAGATATTCTGGGTATTCTAAACCTGAAGATAGGTTATTAAGGATTTAACATCTTCATTTAGGTGAGGCTTCTCTTTAGAATTTAGAATGGCTGGCTAAAGGAATGTACTAAACCTTGCAAAAGACATCAAGAGAGGAAGTAACAGTGCAAAGATTAAAGGGAGGGGCTGAGGTTGTGGCTCAGTGGTAGAGCACTTGCCTAGGACATGTGAGGCACTGGATTGGATCCTGAGCACCACATAAAAATAAATAAATAAAATAAAGGTATTGTGTCTATCTACAACTAAAAAAAAAAAAAGATTAAAGGGAGGTGACATAACCTGGTAAAAAGCATCTCCCAAGGGAAAGGCTACTGTTAAAGAAGAACAGTTCTATTTGTGTTCTCCTGATTTTTTCTCTATTCCATATCAATGGGAACATATGTACTTTTATTCCATCATAGGTTTGACCAGAAAGACACACTTTATCTCAGGAAAGTCCAACATGCAAATTTCCCCCAAAAAATAGTATTAAAATCTACACCCCTTTGGGAATCCTTCTGTCTCCCACAACCCAATCCCCTGACTACATGGCAACCAAGGATTATCACTACTTTACATTTCACAGCTGCCTTGTCATAAGTATATTTTGGTTGAATCAAGTAATTTGTTCGTTTATATTAACAACAACAAAAAAAAGTTAAATAGAGCCCAAACCAAAGATATGATGAAACCCACTACTGACCTTCCAACAATTGAGAAGTGTATCATTTCATGAGCATGGTGAATGAAACATTGATTTGAAAATGGTGAATAAGTGTTAATACAACTTTTAATTTTACCAATTGATACAATGCTCTTTGTGCAAAAGCTTTACACAGTCAGGAAGATATAATAGGGGACATTTAATGATCCTCTTGAAATGTATTATTGAATTACAGCATGAAAATAGAATAGAAAACTTTATAACATTATTTTTCATCAGTGGGCCAAATACTTTTCCTATCATTACTAACTGCATTTGTTTCTTCACTTACAACTAATTCAAATATGATGACTAGTTCAGAAAATTATAATGATGAAGGTGAATAGGGTTTTTACATGTCTCTGATAGTTTCCTGGTAGTATAGATTATCTAATCTATTCCATTTGTATATTAATTCTTCCTTACATATATTCACGGCCTTTAAAAATTGTATGTAAATATGTAAATAATAAACTTATTTTGGATAAGGGTAATCGAGCCTGTAATACTTTTCCTGATAGATGCAAACCCATTTCAAGAGGAATCTATATATTTGAATTTATTTGTGCCCAGGTAAAATAATTAAAAGAAAGCTCTTCTCCTAATTCCCAAATCCTCTCTACAAAGGGAATACTAAAAGAAAACACTTTTATTATTAAATAAGCACAAAATCAGAAGGTGATGCACATCACAGGCAGTGAGCTAATGCTACAGAGCTGGAATTTCTGAGAAACTGAGGCAGCATGAAGACTCCCTCCTTCAAGCGCTAATTCCTGCAATCAAGTCAGAAAGTTTTCAGACATGTTACTCAGAGTAATGAATTTATTGAAGTGATAGGAAAAGGGAAAGAGGCCACTTTCAAGGAAGAGAGTGGGTACTTTCAAAGTGGAGGATCAGTGTGATTCTCATGCATTCCAGTTTTATTGGGGATCCCAGAGAATTATGTAGAGAATCCTGCCCAGGTCCACCTGTTGACTTTTTACTGAAAACACTATGACATAAGACTTTCAATTCCCCATTACCATGATAACTCTAAGTCACCTTGACCCATACTGACTGGTTCTAATTGGATTCTTTAGGAGGCATTATCCTTATCTCCCTGAGTTTGGGGATCTGGTCTATGAAAATGGTCACAAAAGTCTACCCCATCAGGGTAACTTGGGTTCCTCTTATTAACATGATTTTTGGTCTGTATTTTTTCTGCAGACAATAGGTAATTTGCTAAGGAAGGTAATATAACCTGTCCACTTACACCAGGCAGAGCTGCAGGTAAATTGCTTCTTGGAAAAGAAAGCATGTGGAGGTTAACGTCGTGTGCCCATTTAACAGAATTATTCTCTTAACCTCATGTTCTTCCATTCAAATTGGTTAGTCCAGTCTACTAACACTAAGAATTTGAAAGACAGAAAGAATGCTCACTCTTTTATACAGCCAGTCAAATATAACTCATTACACTTTTGCAAAGCATGCAATAACTAGTCCTCAAGTAAGAAGACTTGACAACACTATTTGTCACACTGAGTGTATCTTAATTTTACCTGATAATGGGAATGGCCACCTATATTTACTAATTGGCTTTATCTAGAGAAAATCAGTCTTCTCATATCTTTGTATAAAAGATGGTTTTACAAATTGAAGTAAGATGTCCATTAAAGTTAGGCTCCTACTCTCCCACAGAAACTGGGAAATAGGAAAGCTGTCTCCCTTGATCTTTACACATGTCAAAAAGATTGCTCCAGAATTCTTGAGAAAGGCATTCCTGGGACTTAAAAGTAAGTAAATATCTATATCATTTAAAAAATGTGCATTTCAGGGAGAAGAGAAAGTACAATTACCAGTTTTCCAACTTAACTGTTCTAAGATACTTGGAAGGAGTAGATTCTCTTATTAAATTAATTTAATTTAATAAATTAATTTAATATTTTTATTTTTTATTGTTTGTGATATTGGGGATTGAGCCCTGGGGCTTCTTTACCCCTAGCTACATCCACAACCTTTACTTTATAAAATTTCGAGGCAGGGTCTTGCTAAGTGGCCCAGATTGGCCTCACACTTATACTCCTCCTCTCTTCCCTTACTTTCAACAGAAAGAATTACACCTCTTCACTTTCATGTGTCCTTTCAGTTATGCTCCTAGCATCCCATAATATGCAAACAGGAAAAGACCCAGTGTTCATGAATTGGTTGTGATTTTGTGTTCCCTTCAAAAGGCACTCGTTTTCCTCCGGTAGAGTACTACCTGGGAGGGTACCACTATAAAAGCAACAAAGGGAACACAAAAGAAAGTCTGCAAGGCAAATGGGGTGGTGGTTTTCTAAAAGATACTCCAAGGTGTGCCTGGCATTTTCCCAGCTGTCTCTCAGAGGGAGGGTGTTCTACACAGCATTCCAAGACTACAATTCTCAGCCTTATCCCAGAAGATTCCTGATATTTGACTCTTTGACCTTGTCCAGAAGTAAATTTAACTCCCAAAATATATATGTTTACCTTTGGCTGTTAGCCCCAAGAAATTGATGAGAGTAGTTTTAATATTCCAATACATATCTCTGCAAAGTTTTCCTTTTAATTTTTCCTGAAGGGCATGACATACACCTATCTATCTATCTATATCTATATCTATATCTATCTATCTATATCCATCTATATCTATCTATATCTATCTATATACACATATATATACATATGTGTCTATGTGTATATATATATATATATATATATATATATATTATTTTTTTTTTTGTCCTAAGGGGCCACTAGGGGTTAAAATCTGGAATCATAGTCCTTGGTTTCCATGTTTTTGATACTTTTCTCCATCATCATATAGGCATTTTCTGATAGGTTTTTGGGAAAAGAGAACTCATTTTACAACCAGTAAATAGCGGAGGAAAAGAGGGAAAATTCAAAAGGGCAATGGAACTTTGAATGAGTATTTTCATCAGAGAAGAACAGACAATGTATCCTTTTTAGTAAGGCCAGAGCTGTCATATTCTTGTGTAAAACACAAGTTAAAAGAAGAATACCTTAGAGGAATAAATTTAAATGAGAGAAAGTAAATGCACGTTAAGGTGCCATTTAAAATGTTCCCTAAGGGAAAAGTACAAATACAAAGGTAAAAGCACAGCTGTTTAAGGAGATTTTCTAACTTTTATTAAAAATATGTAAAAGTGAAAAACAATATATCCACCTCAAGTTCGAATGTGACAACATTAAATAATATGGTGCTTACTGAGAACTACTGAGCTCTGTGACACCTTCTTGTGATTTCCAGTTCACCTTGACAATGAGGTCAGCTTGCCCTTCACAAGTGGGCCACCTCTTCCTCCAAAACAGGTACAAGAGGGAGCACAACTGCTTCTTGTAACTCAAAAGTTATTTAATTGAATATTGGGAAGTACCTTAAACTCAAGCATTTGCATACTCCAGGAGGAAGTTAAAATAGAAACCAAATGGCAAAAGTGTTTTCCATGTTTAAAAAAAAATGGTTTTGTTAATAGGAAGATCCCTAAAATTTAAATTCTTCAAATTAGCATCCAAATTACTTATTTACTGAAATACTTGAGCATTTGTATACATGTGTTCTAGTTTTCTTATATATTTTTTAAAAATCCTTTTTTTATGTTTTAACATTAAGTACCTTCTTCTCCTAATACCAAATAATTTCTATGTACATAAAAAATAAGATTGATTTTAAAATTTAAAGTATGAAATGGCATTCTTAGTTAATTTATGATTAGAACTGAAAATATGCAAAAAATGATAATTTAGAATAGTGAAGAGAAAAAAATCGCATTCCTCCACTGATAGAAATACTTCCCAGGGTACTTAGGATTGTTACTAGAATCAAATGTTTGTACAGCCCAAGGCTCAACCAAAAATTTGGTAAACAGAAGTTGGTAGAAAATCAGTTCTACTTAAAGTTCCTCTAAAGACAGAGGAGCCTTTCTGCCTCATATCTATAACTTAGGGGGCACCAGGGAATGAAAGGCTTTTGTAGGAGAAAAGGGGGTACCAGAAGGCAATGGACAGGACATCTCTGCACAGGTTGGGGTCTTGCTCTCAAGGAACATCTCCTTTTTTTCCTCCAGAGAACATACCATTGGACCTCAATCTCCCTAGGATCAGCAACACATTTTCATTTCAGACAAACATTACTTTTCTACAATTTGCACTTGCCATAGGGCACATATTATTTACCTTAGAAATAAAAGAGAGAGGAGTTAGAGAGTCCTTTCTTTAGAATTTAAAATACTTGGTGAAAGAGAGGGATGGTTAAAAGATTAGGGATGAGTTATTAAAAGATTAGAATGGGTCATTGAAAGATTAGGGAGGAAGTAATTCTGCTAAGGATAGGTTTTGGAAGGAGTTGCTGTGTTAGAGCATGATGTGTCTTAGCCAAAGACTTGGTAAACATTTTACTTTTTAATGTTTATAACATTTCATACTTTGCATATAACCCTTGCTGCTCTGCCATGGAGGCTTATTTTAAAATGTACAAGTTTTTTCCTCTTCTTGCTCTCCCTGTCCCTAACCTGGGGGAAACTGGATTACCATTTTACCATCCTAGGCCTAAAGTTATCTGTCCTTGGGCACCCACCACAGGAATCAAGTTATTTCAGACTTCAGGAATGGTGCCAGGGGTCTAAAAAACTACTGTGTTCCAAATTAACAAGTGAATCACAACCCCCACCACAGGGAACACTTGGAATTATAGCCTTTGATTCACCTCTTTAAAAACCCTCTGCTCTCCGTGATGGGCAGAATCACAGCCTCTGGGACAGGAGACACCCGTGTTTCTCCTTTGTTAGCAAAGCAATGAAACTTCTTTTTCCTTTTTCTCAAAACCTTGTTCTAGTTATTGGATTGACATCAGGGACAAGGACCTAGCTTTTGGTAGAAACCTTACCACTCCCTACCTTGATTAATTCCTAGTCTAGTCAGACCTGAAGTCATGAATAATTTCTCCAATTTTCCTAACTTCTGAGAGAGATTAAACTTCCTCTGTCTTTCAGATTATCTTCTATCTTCCTTCAGTGTACCTACCAAGATTTTCAATGATTCTGTTTCTATTTATTTAATGTACCTGTATTCTGGGCTAAAATGTAAGTTCTATGAAGCCAGGGGCTGAGTCTACCTGGCTCATCATTGTGTTCTTATTATGTAGCAAAGTGACTTGTACTCAGTAAAATCGGACTTTTGAGAGAATAGATTCCTGGATTGGCCAATATCCTGCTGGGTTCTTGTCATGCAAATTTGAAGAATAAAATCTATGCACAATAACATAAGGGAAGACTAAACAGAGTAGGATTTGTTTAAGTGAGGAGAGATAGAACTCCCGAGATGTGGGAGGGCTCCAGGTAACAGGAAACCCCATTTGGAGTTCTGGCTTAGGGGTTTATATGGTTTTGGGTAGAGCATGGAGCAAAACTGTTAAACAGTTTTTGAAAAAGTATTGACTGTGTCCTTTAGCATGAGTTTTTTTTTTTTTTTTTTAAATATTTTTTAGTTGTAGATGGACACAATGTCTTTATTTTATT
>CM053404.1:100428013-100447615 GCA_028644305.1 Xerus rutilus | reverse complement strand
AGATGTGGGAGGGCTCCAGGTAACAGGAAACCCCATTTGGAGTTCTGGCTTAGGGGTTTATATGGTTTTGGGTAGAGCATGGAGCAAAACTGTTAAACAGTTTTTGAAAAAGTATTGACTGTGTCCTTTAGCATGAGTTTTTTTTTTTTTTTTTTAAATATTTTTTAGTTGTAGATGGACACAATGTCTTTATTTTATTGCTTTGTATGTGGTGCTGAGGATCGAACCCAGGGCCTCACGCATGCGAGGCAAGCGCTCTACCGCTGAGCCACAATCCCAGCCCCTAGCATGAGTTTTAAGTTTTCCTTTAACTCTCATCCTACCTTTCATTTTTCCACCTCCCAGGAACAAAGTAGTTGGTTGGGATGTTCCCACAAGTAAGCCTCATGGTCATTTATATTTGGAATTGGCCTTGATGGTGCCCATTAATATTTCCACAGGTTAGACTCCTCCTATGGTTTCTACATTTGAACAAGACCTCATCTGGGGACCATCATCTCTGATTTTTGACCATTGACTACTCTTATTCATCAGTAAAAATTGGTTGAGTGGGTGGATGAATCTAGATAAATCTCAAGTTCAAATGTACAATTCAGAAACTTTTTTCCCCCTCCAGACCACACATCTTTAACCAAGACTAGGTTGACAATATGACTAACTTTGCAGAGCAAAAACATCAAGTTTACATGGACAGGAGTGCATATCTAATTCTAGGATGAGTTTCCATTGCTCCTGGGAAATTAAAACATTTGAAAGACAGCTTTGATGTTAAATTGCCATTACATTAATGATCGTCATTATAAATCCTTAATTTTGGGTGAGACAAAAATGACATTAAATTAGTCATTGCATTGTTATTAATATAAGGAGATCAAAAGGCTTTGCTTCAGCATAGCAGTGCTCTTCCAGCAGAGTGTCAATTTTCCATTCAGAATTACTTTAAACAGCTAAAAGGGGTCAAACTCTTCAGATTTGTCTGCAACGATTTTTAATATATTATAAACGTTATCTATTTTCCTATAGTGGCCTTATTGGCCAATGTTGGAACAAAATATACTGTATTCAAAGCACAGAACAATTGCACGTGATTCAAACCACTTCAGGCCTTACTGCTGGTCTGTGGTCTCCTAATTGGTCTGCAGACAGGCATTTGTTTTATGCTACATCACAAAGTAGTATTTATATATGTGTATTATTGCTACTGCAGTGTGTTTGAAGACTAAGAGAAGATAAAACAAAAGACACAGATGTCTACTTATATGTATGATGAAAGCCAAGTACAGAGATTCATGTGAAGTCCATGGAATCATTTCAACCGTTTCTGGCAGCAGAGAAACTTAATTGAAGCAAAAGTTATGTCAGCTCTAATATATAGCTAAGTTGGAGGAAAGTGTCTTAAAATATCTAGACCACTGATAGTATTCATCTAAATCTTTAAATTTAAAATACTCAGCTATTAACTTTAATGAATATTAGTTATGATGATATTTTTAGCATAATTATGGTAAAATAGAAATCTTTTCTTTTGTGTTTAATGTATATTTTAAAAATGGTAAGATGATTATATGATGCCTGTAGCCATGATCAATGTGTTGCTTCAAACTAAGCTCACTCTTCAGCATGCCTCCTCTCTGTAATGAAGTAGAACTGAGTTCTCCTTTACCCTGAACACAATCAAATTTTGTCAGTAGAGGGTGCTGGAGAGACACAGCAGATGGAAGGGGGCTGCTTTTTCCTGGTTAGCATAGTGGTGTTTTGCTTTTTCTTGATTTTGCCACACTGTCCTTCAAAGAGCAGGCACATGGGGACATGATGTGATATTGCTTTGCCTCATCTATGTACCCAGAACATGTAGTCACCTGGTGACTATGCAGCCCCAGGCCATAGGTTTTCTGTTGTTTTTTTTTTTGCTTCCTGCCTGCTTGCTTGAAAACTAAAATAGTTTTGACCCAGTTCAGGCTTCACTACAGGAATGCACCCTGTTCTGAGGGATGGGGGGCTGGAAATAAGAGAAATCTTTCCAATTAAGCCCTTCCTTGGCTAATTTTCCTTAACACTGGGAAATGGTGGAGAAATCCTTTAGAGTATACTTTAGAGTTGTCTTTTAATCTATTGTTGTAGTTCCAATTCTTGAAAGCTTAGTAATTTTTATATTAAAATTTCCCTATTTAAATTACTATGTAGCTTCATTTCCTGAGTGAACCCAGATCAAGGCATTGTCCACATACAATATGATAAAGATTATTCAAAAAACATGGAGCAAAAATTTTTTTGGTAAATGTTTAAGTGATCACAATAGCTGACATGTGTATTTTTTCAGTGATGTTAAATCATTGATCAGGAATTCAGCTCAGAAATACCGCCCCCTCAGGAGAAATCCATCATACCCTTAGTGTTAATACATTTGTTTCAGTGCATCTCAGAGAAAATTTGAATTTATTTAAATTGATATGTTATATTTTTCTGCTGTAAGAATATCCCTATTTAAAAGGAGGCATTATAAAGCATCATTTTCACTTTAATAGTACATGAACTTAGAGTGAGAGCCTTTGAAAATAAATATGTGCACATTAAGGACACTGAGACTTGATTTCTAAATCTATGGTCTTTAGTCATTATTCTGAAAGAAAGCACAGCAGTTATATTTTTAAATGTATGGAAAGAGCTAAATTTTTTAAAAATGAGACAACTGATTGCAATGTATTTTATTTACTAGCTTGACATAACTGGCTCACTACTGGCCATCACACACGGATTTTTCTCCTCTAATCAATCCAGTGGCAGAAAGCTTACCTTGGGCAGAAGTAGGAGACTAAAAAACAACACTGAGATAAAACCAGCCCTTCCAAATTGAATAAGAATCAAATGATGGAAATCTCAGCGGGCAGGCAAAGTGTTTTATCTGGAGGATTCAATAGGGAGTCCTGGGTCCTGGTTAGTAATGGATCAAGACAGGCAAACAAAGAGTGTAAGAGTTAGGGGTTAGGTAATTTAAGACTAAGTTAAGGTAGTTAAATACCAGTGCAAAGATTGTAGGGAGGATTATTAGAATGCCAAGGAAATTGGAGAAGAGTAGTATAATTCCTACTTCAGAGATAAAATTTTCAAGACAGATTAGAATTCAGACCCTCTAATAGCATGGTAGGATAAAGATATTGGGTGCAGAGTGGAAATATGTGGGAAATCCAACCTGGGAACCAGGCAGATGATTCTATGAGAGAGAGAGAGAGACTTGGTTATTTGATGCAGAATGTGGGATGGCTGTATCTTAGTAAATAAAACCAGGAAGGAGAATGTAACTACCAGGGAAGAGTAGAATTGGCAAAACATTATCCCAGTCTGGAAATACTGATCTGCTGGATTGGAGATTTAAAATTCTGTCTGACTACAATCTTTCTTGATCTTGAGGTTGAATTTACTCTATTGGGGGAGGTGGTATAAAATTAAATGTTTTTAATTCTATCTATAAGGGAGTAAAATAAAAGAGATGGAAAATAGGTAGGGAAATCTCTATTATAGTACTAATATATTTCTACTTGGAACTGTGCTAAGAATTAAAGTTTACTTATTCTTCTTTGGTCAGAGCCTAAAAATGTTGGGTAACAGAAGGCAATGAAATAAAAAAAAAAACAATAAAAAGGACTATCACAAAGCATATTTGACATCCAAAAAAATAATTTTTCAGTTTCTGGATGTAACACTGTATATAGAAATGTATTCTGTCAGGGCAACAGGTGCAGCGGCTATAAGAAGACAAGAATCCTGACTTTGCATCTAGTCCTCACTCTGTATAATTATACATATTTGTGCTAATCAACTTCTTTCTCCTTTTTGTAATTTATTAAATATTGATCTTTGAAAAGAGAAGTTGTTATTATAGTTATTTATTGCTGTGGAACAAATGACTACAAAACTGAGAGGTATACGTTCTATAACCATTCTGCTGTATCTCACCACTTTTGTGGGACAGGACTTCAGCAGAGCTCTATTGGAAAATCCTACTGGTTCATGTGGCACAATGGAAATCACTTGATAAATTTCATGCTACATGGTCTGAACTGAAGGACAGAATGGCTTGCTCACACATTTGGTCATTTGGTGGGTAGATGGAAATGCTGAATTCAATTAGAATTATCAACAAAATGCTGAAATGTGGCCCCTTCAGTATGGCAGCCTCAAGGTCGTCAGACTTCCTCCATCTTATGTCAAGGTGCCAAGAGTACTTGTTCCAGTGAACAGGGTGAAAGTTGTATAGACTTGTATAATGTAGAATCACTTCTGCAATACTTTATTGATTAAAATAGTCTTGACCATACATATGTTCAAGTGGAGGGGCATAGACACAAATGCCCATGAGAGATGTTTTAAATAATGTATTAGCATGCTTTAAACCAATACAGTTCAGGCCCTGGCCACAAAATTATTGCCATTCCTCCATCATGCAAGAAACACCAAAAGTTTCATTCTGTTGTAATGTGAGGCTCAGGTTCAAGGACCAGCATCTCATCCTCTAAGTCAGGTCTAGTTATAAAAGTGCCTTGACTTCTTTTCCTGAGACATGAAGTTGCTGTTAGTCTGAAAAGCTGTATATTAAAGAAAAAAAAATCATGCATCACCAACTCACCCAATGTATAAAGATGAACGAGGTGTAACATAACTTCAGAGACACTCCTGTTCCATTAGGGGAAAAATAAGAAACATGGTGCTCACTGTCCTATAGCAATTCCTGAATCAGTCTTGGCACATTTTTTTTTCTTTATTGAGGTTCTATCCTAATCCCTGGTTATTAGTCTACATGATTCTCAGCTTTGTTTTGCCCTTTGAAAGTGTCCTCTTTAAAATAATTTTAGACTTTTCCATAAAAATCTACTTTTCTTAGACTAAGGGTACTAATGACCTTAAATGTTGTTTACTCTTTCTGTCTCTTCAGTCTGTGCTTAGTATGATTCCTTTGAAATCTTCCTGAGCCTCTTACAGGTTAATTGTTTCTTTCATTTGATGAAAATATCATACCCTCAAATCACCCATAAATCTTTTTGAGATAATCTATTTCTTATCTTTGTCTCCCTACTGTCCTGACCTAACTGGCATGCGGTCGAGACCTCCTTTTCTTTTTGTAACTGAGAGGATGTAGGAGATGAGGTGCTAGATACTTCTGGCATCATAATAAAAGATCTTTCAACCACAGCGAGAATTTAATTTGGCTGTGTTTTATCAGCAGTACCCTAGATTTGAATTTTGCCTGAGACCATCTCTTACTTTGAGAACAACTTGCTAGTTGGAAAGATTATCTTAAGCCCATTACTTTCACTACATATTCTGCTAGAAGACTGAACAGCTGATTTTTTAGCTCATCTTCTTTCTCTCTCACATTATTATAGACAGCTAGAAGAAACCAGGTGGCATATTCAACAGTTTGCCCAGAAATCATCTTAGCTGGATTATCAAGTTCATTAAGTACCTTTTATATTTTTCAGGTTACCTAAGGTGTCAGTATTACAAAACTTTGTGCCAGCTCTCAGTAATATACTTTTTTCCCATCTCTTCAAGCTTTCTATAACTAGTCACTCCAAAGCTTGTCAGACTTTTGCCTTCTGTGTTTTTTCCAAAACAAAGCCAAATGTTAAGTTCTGTAGTGAAACCACCTCACATCCAGTTACTAAATTCTGCTTATTGATGCATTTTAGAAAACTACCAAATGATTTGTCTAAAACAATAATTCATAATATTTTCATTAATCATTAATGAAATAATCATTAATCATTAATCATCCAAGTGAGCGATTTTTCTCTTTCACACACTTTTGTATTTTGTTTGTTTTGTGGTACTAGAAATTGAACTCAGGGCACTCTACCACTAAGCCACACCACAGGTTTTTGAGACAGCCTTGCTAAGCTACTCAGGCTGATATTGAACTCACAATTCCCCTGCCTTAGCCTCTCCAGTTGCTGGGATTACAAACATATACCACCATGCCTAGCTTTCATGCAGCTTTGATGGGAGTCACCTAAGGATGTCCAGCTGAAAGATGGCTGGAATGGAGGGCCCAGATCAACTGTGGTCATATGATACCTCATTGGAAAGGTCTCGGTGACCAACTTCATGTGGAATCATCAATGAGAGTTTTTCCAGGTGGCTCCAGCCATCACCTCTTGATGAAAGTAATAAAAATAATTTTTGATCCCGGTTTAAAAACACCAAAATTAGGTTGGTGCGGTAGCGCACACCTGTGATGCCAGTGGCTCAGGAGGCTGAGGGAAGACGATCACAAGTTCAAAGCCAGCCTCAGGAAAAGTGAGGTGCTAAGCAACTTAGTGGGACCCTGTCCCTAAATAAAATACAAAAATAGGGCTGGGGATATGGCTTAGTGCCCCTGAGTTCAATCTTTGGTACAAAATAACAAAAACAACAAACACCAAAATTAGGCTTGATGATAACTAACATAATTTGTTTGTAAAAATCTGTTTCAAGAATGACAGTGAAGATGTAGCATGGATATGAAATAAGGGAAACTATTTCAACTTTTCATAAGTTGTAAGTATCAAAGACTTTTGAAGCATTAGATAGTCTACCACATTTCTCTCTTGAAATATTTAATTTCAATGATAACTGTAGGTGGTAAAAACATTTATAGCTGAGATCAGATGGAAAATATCTAAACAATATATGGCTTTATATTTCTATTTCTATTAAAAGGCTATATTATTTATAACCTCTTTTCATGAAACATGATTTTTTTTCATTAATGTGCATAAACAAAACTGAAAAACATTGTTTTAAAAAAATTCAAAATTATTAAAAATTATTATTGATGCATAATACAGAATAGTGAGTTGTACAGAATAGTGAGTTTCATTGCAGCATAACTGCACAAGGACATAATGTAATTTGATCAATTTCAATCCCTAGCACCTCCACTTGCCCTTCTCTCCCTCCCCTTGTCCCATTTCTTCTACTCCACTTGTCTTCCTTCTGTTTTTATAAGATCTTCCTTTTTTTTTCTTTTCCTTTTTTCTCAGTAGCTTCCACATATAAGGGAAGAGATTAGACCTTTGACCTCTTGGTTGAGTCTGGCTTATTTTGCCCAATATAATGTTTTCTAGTTCCATCCATTTTCTTCCAAATGACATAATTTCATTTTTTATGGTTTAATAAATTCTATTGTGTTTACATGCCATGTTTTCTTTATTCATTTATATGTTAATGGACACCTGAGTTGGTTCCATGACTTGGATATAGTGAATTGCCCTGCTATAAACATGAGTAGGCATGTATCTCTATAGTATGCTGCTTTTCTTAATTCCTTTAAGAAATAACTAATACAGAAGTTACTGGTTAAATACAGAGAAGTGGTACAGTTGCATCATATGGTGGACTCATTTCTAGCCTTTGTGGAAACTCCATACTGATTTCCATATGACTACATTAATTTGAATTCCCACACAGTGTACAAGAGTCTGCCCTTCATATTTGCCAGAATTTATTTTTGTTTGTATTCTTGATGGTTGCTATTCTAACTGCAGTGAGGTAAAATCTCAGTAGAATTTTGATTTGCATTTCCTTGATGACTAGACATGTTAAAGAGTTTTTCATACAATTGTGGGTCTTTTGTAATTCTTATGAATAGTGTCTGTTTAGCCCATTTGTCTATTTGGTGAATGGGTTGTTTTTGTGTTGTTTTATTCTTTGGTGTTGAATTTTTTTGAGTTCTTTATATCTTTCAGATATTAATCCTCTGTAGGAAGAATAGCTGGAAAGGATTTTCTCACATTTTGTAGGTTCTCTCTTGATGCTGCTGTTTCTTTTACTATACAGATTTTTTTGAGTTTGATGTCATCTCAGATATTTATTCATGTACAAGTTCTTGAGCTATAGGTATCCTATTGAGGAAAGCACTTCCTATACCATATAAAGATTCCATTCTGAATATGTTCAGCCACAGATGAAAGAACTGAGGCCCACAGGGACTGTGGAGCTTGTCCAAGGTCTCTTAACAGGTTAGTGGGTAAAGTCAAGGGCTCTTTCTGAGACCATGCTTTTAGCAGCTACAATAGCACCCTTGATAGAAATAAGCTCCTCAAATGATACAACTATTCCTTTGAAGTTTGTGAGTTCATTGGTTTTCCTTAACAACCCTTTTTTTATCTGCTATACATAATTTTAGCATTATTGAGTTGAAACATATTCTAATCAGGCCAAATTACTAAAGTTTTACAGTTCCAATCACATTTGAAAAAGAATAATAATAGTTAATATTATTATTGAAAATGTCAGTAACATTTTAAATTTAAAAATAATGTGTTTGTAATGAAAAACATAGGTTTAATGCTTTATTTCTTACATCCAGTATTTAGGAATAATAGATTTTCTGAGTAAGAAGCTATCTTGAAGTTGCCCCTGCCCCCACATTTGGAAATATCTTCTAAACTGCTTTGACACATGAGCATAGTGCTTGGGATCCAATAGTTTCTGTGATTAGGTGCACATTTTTTTCCTAGAGAAAAATAAATCTTTGATATAACAATTGTAATTCTGATTATGTTCTAACTTACAAAAAACTGATATCTATTCCCATATATAAGTATTTTATCCTGGTTTGGTACATATGCTATAATAAAGGCCTGCCTCTCTTTTTAGATGAAGATCTTCAAATAGTTGAAGACAAATATCAAGTTGCAATTAGGTATTTTAAATCTGAATCTGCACGGTTCCCTAAATTTGCAAAGATTCTAAAACAGATTATATACAAGCAAAATAGAGATGAACTACACTGGGTATTGAGATAAGTGGGTAGAATTATGTAATACTCTGATTTGTATATATTCTGTTTCTATTCTTCTCATGTAGTGCTTATATCCACTTATATTTTGCATTTCTTTTTCCTTTTAATACTGTCATATTCTTTGTATAGTTATATGAAACTAAGTTTCTTTTAAATGAAATATATTTGAAAATGATATTTGTTATTAAAAAATTTGAAACATGAAGATCTGAAAAATTCTCATGGAAGAGTAGTATGCCTCAAGATACAAAGATCTTATAAAATTATAAGTTACTGATTGGATAAAACTATTGCAAATTTAACAAATCCAAACTGGGCACAAAGCTTGCATTTGTAGGATAGTAATTTTAATCATTTTTAATACTTATTTAAATAAATGAGTTTTAATTTTGATGGAAAATGTTGTTCAAAATTTCATTATAATTAGTATTATAAAAATTGTATAAACTTGTCTGATTCACTGTAATATGTATGTGCATAGCATGCAGTGATCCTCCTATCTTCTTTCTCATTTGCCTCCCCCTGCCCCTACCCAGACCCTTGTAGACCCTCTTCTATTTTTATGTCATTTTGCTAATTTATTTAAGTCTCCACATATGAGAGAAAACATGATAGTTTTCTTTCTGCGTCACTATATTTTTTCTTAATATAGTGCCCTCCAGTTCTATCCATTTTCCTCCAAACCACAGAATGTTGTTCTTCTTTATGGCTTAGTAATGCTCTGTTGGGTATATATACCATATTTCTTTATCCATTTATCCATTAATGGGCACCAAGGCTGATTCCCCATCCTAGCTATTGTGAATAGTGCTATAATAAATAGAGATAGTTAACTATTTTGTATGCTGACTTCACTTTCTTCAGATATATACTCAAGAATATGATAGCTGGATCATGTGGTAGTTTTATTCTTAGTTATTTGAGGAACGTCCATGCTATTTCCATAGTGGCTGTACTAATTTACATTCCTACCAACAGTGTATAAGGATTCTTTTTTCTCCACATCCTTGTCAGCATGTATTCTTTTTGATGATTGCCTTTCTAACTGGGACGAGATGAAGTCATTCTAATTTTGGTTTGCTTTTCTCTAATGGATGGAGATATTAAATATTTTTCATATGTATTGGCTATTTGTATTTATTCTTTTGGAAAGTGTCTATTCAGATCATTATCCATTTTTTAAATTTCTTGTTTTTGATTTTTTTGAGTTCCTTATATATTACAAATATTAATCCTCTATCAGATGAATAGCTGCCAAAGATTTTTCTCCCATTCTGTAGATTATCTCATCACTCTGTTGGTTGTTTCTTTTGATGTGCAGAAGCCTTTTTAATTTGATGTAATTTCATTTGTCAGTTCTTACTTTTGTTTCCTGTGCTTTTGAGGTCTTATCCAGGAAATTGTTGTCTGTGCCAACGTCTTAAAAGTGTTTCCAGTGTGTTTTCCTCCAGTAGTTTCAGAGTATTTGGTCTTGCAGAGATCTTTGATCCACTTTCATTTGATTGTAGAACAGGTTAAGAGAGATAGAAGTCAAGCTCAGTCTTGTGCATGTGGATATTCAGTTTTCCCAGCATTATTTGTTGAAAAGGCTGTGTTTACTTTAACATATTTTTGGCAACTTTGTTGAAATCAGGTAGCTGAAGATGCATAGATTTGTTTCTGAGTCATCTATTCTGGTTTATTTGTCTGTGTCTGTTTTTGTGGTAATACCATGTGGTTTTTGTTAATATGTATGTCTTGAAATCAAGTATTGTGATACCTTCAGCTTTGCTCTTTTTTTTTTTAGCATTTTTAGCATTTTTTTTAGTTCACATTTTATTAATCATAGTTAACTAAAATTCTCAGACCATTTTTGCTCATGTTTTCCTATCAGGTTTAATAATTTTTAAATATTAAAATTAATACCTTCTTTTTATCTCAGTGTAATTTTGTCATTGGTGTTTATAATAATATAAATTTCTATTTTGTTTTGTTTTCTTTCCATCAAATATTTAAGTTTTAATGAATTTTTTTTAATAGATGGACACAATGTCTTTATTTTATTGGTTTGTATGTGGTGCTGAGGATCGAACCCAGGGCCTCACGCATGCGAGGCAAGCGCTTTACCGCTGAGCTACAATCCCAGTCCCAAATATTTAAGTTTTAATTCTTTAAATTATCTTTCAAAATTTGAAACCTATTTCCTATATAAAATCAAGTTTATAGCTGGGTACGGTGGCACACACCTATAATCCCAGCACTTTAGGAGGCTGAGACAGGAGAATTGCGTTAAAAGCCAGCCTCAGCAACAATGACAAGGCACTAAGCAACTCAGTGAGACCTTGTCTCTAAAATAGGGCTGGGAATGTGGCTCAGTGGTCAAATAGCCCTGAGTTCAATCCCTGGTACCCCCCCCAAAATAAATAAAATAAAATCATGACTATTAGATCTATTAGAGATGAGTGTTATCTTGCATTGGTTACATGTAAATGGATTTTATTTTTATGATTTTGCAATGTAAAGTGCTATATACATCAGATATTCTGAAATACATGTTTATCTTAGGAATATTGAATTTTTGTCAAATGTCAGATCAGAATAGAAAATAATATAGTAATTTCCACTGATTTAGAACATGAGTTGCATAATTGTTTTTATTTCTGTGCTTAGATGCTTAGAAATATGTATTTCTATTTTATTTGTTAAAATTTTATGCCAAGTTTTCTTTGTAAATACAAATGAATAGTTACCTTCTACAATGAAGGTCTCAAGAACAGACAAATTAGATATAAAATTTTTGTAAAGTATGACATAAAGTCTTAGTTATAAGTAAGTATGCTATCGAATTCATTTATGAAGAAAAACTTGAATATATTAACATGAGATGAAGCTTTATAATACATGTTTTGGGCAAGCAACACATTTTTACAAGGACTCATTTTTTATAATATTTGCTAAATAGATTCCCAAGTAGCACTTTACATTTCTATTATTTTCCATTACAGATGTATGTGTTCATTTTCTGTACACATTAACACCTCAGATTCTATGTGTTTTCTTCACTCTTGTACCACAAACTAAATGCAAGATCATTTTACTGCTGTAGCCCCACAATTCTATAATAATGATACCATTACTAAGATAGCTCCCTTTTTCATAACTATGAGTCACTCTCAAATTTTCTTTCTTTAGCCAGTTACTATAAACTGATGGAAAACAATTTACTACAAATTCTAGTAGATGAGTAAAAATACTATAATTTTCAGAGAAACTGTTCCTAAAATATGTAACTGTTACTTTTATATATATTTCTTTTCTACCATTATGGTCATTAGCTTTGCTTGATTTTATGTATCAATTTATTAAGAAACTGAAAATGGTATGTCTTATTTTTATAAGCCAGGAAAGATAGTAATCCTTTTAATGTCATTTCCTTTCTATATAAAGGAAATGTTAATTTAGATCTTTTAAAGGAATTAACTACTGCTCAGTTAGTCAGACACTTTAGTAATAAAGCTGCATTTCTATTTTCAGCTAAATAGATTGGACTAGACTGAAACAGGGGCAAGACAGGAAGCCAGATAGTTCTTCGCACATGGATGATTATTCAAACTTGAACCTTATGGAACCACTGGAGTTCATTCTACCAACCTTTGCGTTTGCTTCTGTACGTGTAGCTCCCTCACCTGAAATGTGCTAGTCACGATGTCATTGCTTATCCACACCTGTGTCTATTCTGGATAATTTGCCCTTCTAACACAGTACAGGCATCACTTTCTCCACAAAGCTCCTCCACGACCTATGGGATTCTGTAACACCATGTCATTTCTGTTGTAGCATTTTATCAGTCTATAATAATAATTCATATATTAAACTATTTCCCCCCTATAAATGTTAGACTACACTTAAAAGCTAGGTTATGGATTCTTTTTTTTTTGGTACTAAAGATTGAACTCAGGGGTACTTGACCACTGAGCCACATCCCCAGCCCTATTTTGTGATTTACATAGAGACACGGTCTCACTGAGTTGCTTAGCGCCTCGCCATAGCTGACGCTGGCTTTGAACTCGTGATTCTCCTATCTCAGCCTCCCAAGGTGCTGGGATTACAAGCATGAGCCACCGCACTCGGCTAATATTGTCTAAATATTAAAGACTTTGGGGCTAAACCTTATTTCTCAAATTTAAATGAAAAATTCAAATTACTATAATATTTCTGCATAGAAATAGTATAAAAAGGATATCTAAAACTAAATTCATTATTTCTTCTAGAAAGTACTATATCTCTTGCAGATAAAATAAAATGGAGATAATTATTCATTAAAAATGGATTTGTTCATTAAAATAAACTTTAATTACATGGAAAGACTGTGACAATAAAGACGATCCTGAATTTGTATTCTGGGCCTAACTATGTGTGTTCTGTCAGTAACTAACTTGGTAACCCTGGAGACCTCTAAGAATTTTATTTTAATTGCCTATAAAATATTTTACATGGCATCTAAGATCTAAAAATTTCTTGTTTCCATGATCCTAAGGATCATGATATTAATATTGTAATAGCATTTGTAAGAATAATGAAAATAACAGCACAGAATCTTTGAAGTTAGATAAATTCATCTAAGTTGTCTGTCAAATGATTTTAACTATGCATCATTGCTCCCTCTTTTCTTAATTTTGTTCTTTTGCCGTATTCCCCCTTGACTTTGACTTTTTACCTCTTCTTTCATGGAAAGAGAGAAGAATGTCATCTAAAATATTAGAAGCTCCTTTCAAATTTTATAAAAGGATTATGATCAATTTTGATCAATTCCACCAAAAAAAAAAAAAAAAAAAGCTATCTCTGAAGACCAAGTATCTGCACTGTGCTGTGAGACCTGAGGGGAAACTTTCACTTCTCTCTTGGGATTATTTAATGACAGGAAATTAGAGATTCTTTTTACTGTTTATTTTCTTTTTTTCATTTGGCTGGTTATTACTAAATGGTAATACAGTACTGCTGGGACCTGAGTAAAAATCTTAACTTTTATATTTTAGTAAGCATGTGTCATTATGGATTATTACATTAATAAAAAGAGATAAAAGTAATTTTTTTGTATTTTTTCATTCATATTAAATCAAATGTATTTGTTGATTAATATTAAAAGGTATTTCTTTCAAATGTTTAAAATAGCTAATATTATACCTAATCCTATCTTTCACAAGTATTTTAGACTAGTATGATATAAAGAATGGATTGCAATAAATTAAACATATAGAAAATTGATCATGAGAATTATGCTATATTCAGGAGCTTCCTCAATAAAGCACATTTGAAATAAGTAAATTTGAGTGGTTTTGGACCTACTTTTTAAAAAAAATGCTTTCTGTTTTAAAAATAGAGTGAACATTTTTAGAGGATTATTTATGAATTCAAGTGAAAGCTATAAATGCCTGTGGAAGGGTAAAGAGAAGACTGGATTTGGAATAAAGAAAAAATAAATAACCAATGTTCTTAAAAGTAGCGATTTTACTTGTTAGTTAAAGGATTTGCAGAGGTTTATGACCTTTTAATTTCAGGTTTTATTATTTATTAAATTCTGAAAATGAGAAAAGCACTGACAACATAGTGTTTTATTTTGGAATATCAGTTATATCAGTATATTAATTACACAAGCAGTGTAAAAACAGTGAAGAGATTTATTGTGGCAAATTTATTGTTTTCTTCTTCCTATTTCCCCAAATGATCCAATGTTGGATTTATTCTATATTCTTCTTTGCTTGTATTTCACAGCCTTTTTATTCCCTCAAATATACTATGATGAATAAGAATGAACAGAACTTAATGGTTTTGTGTAAGATGAAACTGCTGAATTTTCCTACTTATATGTCTACTTGGAGTATTTATTGAACAACTATATTTGGCCTTTTTTCAAAAACAGAAATGGGAAAGGTAAGTTAATATCTAAAAATTGCTAAACTTCCTATCAATCCACTTATATAGTCTAAAATAATATGTTCAATATATCTATGATTCTAAAGTAATATATGGAAACAATAAGCCTAGAAAACAAATGTCAAATTTAAGTGGCAAATAATAAGACTATTAAATGATATTTAACAAAACTATGGATATTTCTGTTTTTTGTTTTTGTTTTTGTTTTAGGAATGACTGTTCTAATTTTGTATGTTAAAATAATATAGTTTTTCACTTACTGAAAACATTATCTGTTAATTCCATAACTTTTTATCTTAACTATAATAAATCAGAGCTCTTTAGACAGGGTGCATTTTTTGAGTTGGGGGAGAGTTACTGGGAATTGAACTCAGGGGTACTTGACCACTGAGCCACATTGCCAGCCCTGTTTTGTATCTTTTTTTAGAGACAGAGTCTCACTGAGTTGCTTAGTGCCTCGCTTTTGCTGAGGCTGGCTTTGAACTTGCAATTCTCCTGCCTCAGCTTCCTGAACCACTGGGATTATAGGCATGCACCACTATGCCTGGCTGACAGGGTACATTTTTTTAAAACATTTTTTAGAAAGCTACCTAATACGCCTGTAGTTTCTAATAGTATATTGTATACTTAAAAATTTGTTAAGAAGGTATATGTCATGTTAAATTAACACAATAAAAATTAAAAACTTACCTGGATAAAATTTATTGACATACATGCATAAATACATACATATAATTATATATGTAAAATTTTCTATATACACTACATACTCTGCAAGCATATATGTGTATGTATGTACACATACACAAATATATATATGACACAATATATATAATGCATGTGTGACATATACATTATATTTAAAACATCTATTAATTTAAACTAACTAAAGCAAAGGCTAAGAATAACAGAGACCTTAGAAAAATCCTAGCTCATTTGCTCTTACAATCAGCCCTCATAAGCTTAAATCCTTTGGAATGGATTGTGCTTACCTAAAGATTAATTGCCTTGTTAAGTCATACTTATATTACCATGTAAACATTAAGTCTTTATTACTACTAATTATTTTGTGCCCCCTATAAAGCTCCAGTAATACATTTTTTTCTGATTTGATCTAGTGATGAAATTGAACTTAAGAAGATAATTAAAAATATGTGTACTTGAGAGGTTTAAGTTCTACCAGGTTAACTAAATCATTTACATAATATTTTGCAAAGTAAAGGAATCCCTACATAATAAACTAGTCAAAATGAAGATAAAATTCTCTTGTGATGCTTTCATTCTTGTTAAATGCCCTCAATGAGCTATAACATCTGCCTAGCAATTATTATCTAAAACACTACCAGTATTCTCATAGGCATTATTGATGGTCAAAAATTCAAGAGTGAAGGAAAAGGTGAAAGAAGAGCAAAATATAAAAACAAAATAAATAATCAAAAATCACTGTGGTCCATATCTTTAGAAATTTGGGTGACTTACAATTAATGGAATATTAAAAGCAAAAAGAATCAGAAATATTACTGAAGACACTCCAAACAGTGAAAGGAGGTAGGAGGGAGGGAGGAGAGGGAAAGAAAGAAAGAGGGGTGAAAGGGGGACAGGAAAAAAGCAAAACGAGAAGAGAGAGAGAGAGAAAATAGTTTTTCTGCTTATTGAAATACAAAGGTTTATATTTTTTTCAAAATTTCAAAGGGTAAGTTGACTCTGTAAAAATTGTTCCCAAAACAATTAAAAGAATCCTCTGGCTGAAAGCATGGTGTTCAACCATGCAGTGTGTCTAGTTGATGACTTTGTTAAACTGTGGATTTTCCTAGCTAAAGACAATAACATCGCTCTTAAGAAACATCAGGGAAGGCTTAGGAAAAAAATATACAGGGAGAGCTCAGAAATGCCTAAAATTTTATATTCTAATGTGGGGAATGTGTGTGTGCATGAGAAATACCTATACAGGAATAGCTTATATCTATGTTGAGAGTTTTATATATTGTATATATACTATATTATATGTACATATCAGATAAACATGACACGTGGGAGCAGCTGTCTCTTAAAAGTACAAAAGTGCCACTTGTGACTTTTACGTAAGGTTCAGCCTTACACTGTTTTCTCTGTCAATGTTGTGTCAGGTCTGGCTGTGAGCCCAGGTCTCTCACATGATGATTTACCTAAGAATAGCACAATACCATCTGGTAGTGTCTCAGGTATGAAATACATGAAAAATATCATTCTGTTATGAAAGTATAATAATACAAATCATGATATGACACAGTGATGGAACCATCAAACCTCTTATAAATAAATGAAATAGATTAGATCTTACTTTTTTGTTGTTTTTTGGAAGAGTGACAGAAGTATAAAGTCTAGAGAACAGGTGCAGAATAATGACTTCTTTCATGAAGTCAAATCTTGAAATTAACCACATATTTTTAAAGTGATGAGGACCTAAACTAGTTACATAATTAAGGACTGTCATACAAGATATGAGTATGACTGGGCAGGATTGTGGGAAGCTCGAACTTTGTTTTCAAGAAAGAATTAATGATCTCTGACTTCATAAGAAAATAATACAAAAACTTTTGAAATTTCAGTAAAAATTATCTTTAACTGGTACATTTTTGTTTTGATTAAAAATAGATGGTAATTTTTAAATTTTTTAATTAATTTTACAATAAAGTGCATTTTGACGTATTGTACACAAATGAAGCACAACTTCCCATTCCTCTGTCTAAACATGGTTCAGAGTCACTCCAATAGTGTAGTCATACATGTATATATGGTAATAATGTCTGTCTCTTTCTATCGTCTTTCCCATCCCCACAACCCCAATCCTTCCCTCACTCCCTTCTACACAAACCAAAGTTCCTTCATTCTTCCCTATCCCCCTGTCTCACTATGGATGAGCATCCACTTACCAGAGAAAGCATTTGGCTTTTTTTGGGGGGGATTGGCTTATTTCACTTGGCATGATATTCTCTACTTTCATCCATTTACCTGCAAATGATATAATTTCATTCTTCTTAAAGGCTGAGTAATATTCCATTGTGTATATGTAACCCATTTTCTATATCCATTCATTTTTTTTTTTTGGTCCCAGAGATTGAACTCAAGGATACTCGACCACTGAGTCACATCCCCAGCCCAATTTTGTGTTTTATGTGGAGACAGGGTCTCATTGAGTTGCTTATCACCTTGCTGTTGCTGAGGCTGGCTTTGAACTTGCAATTCTCCTGTCTCAGCCTCCCAGAGTGCTGGGATTACAGGTGTGTGCCACTGTGCCCAGCTCCATTCATATGTTTAAAGGCATCTAGGTTGGTTCCATAGTTTAAAATATAAAAATTGTTCATATTAATGGAGTGCCATGTGATTTTTTGATACATGTATATACTGTGTAATGTTTAAACCCTCCCATTAAACATATCTGTTCAAGCATCTACTTTTTCTGTATGGAGAAAATATTCATAATTCTTTCTTTCTTCGAGCTTTCTTTTTTTTTTTTTTTTACTCTACATTTTATTTAGGGTTGAAGACACAGGGCTCTATTTTCAGAATATGAACATGAGAGTTATGAGTTTTCTAATTACACATTGAGTATAATCCCAGACATAAACCAAAGAGATAATTTTACAAATGAAATATTAGTTATACTTTCATGAGTTTTAATGAAATGATGGGCAAAAAGTAGTTGACTAGTAGCCACTGAACAGAGTGTGTAGCATAAACGTGCACACGTGGCAGTATTCAGGTTAAAAGATGTAAAGTGGGTCGTCATTCTTTTTTTTTTTTAATTAGTTTATTTAGTTGCATTTCAAGTCATAGTACATATATAGGGCTCTGTATTTCCAAATCTCTGGTTGCAAACCAGATAAAGTCACACCATTTGTGTCTTCATACATGCACCAAGGGTAGTGATGACAATCTCAATCAACCATCTTTACTGTACCCATTCCCCTTTCCCTCCCCCCTCCCCCCTGCTGCCGTCCAGAGTTCCTCCATTTCTCTTATGTTTCCCATTCCCACCCTCTTTATGTATCAGCATCTGCTAATCAGAGAGAACATTCAGCATTTGGTTTTTTGGGATTGGCTTACTTCACTTAGCATAATGCTCTCCAATTCCATCCATTTGCCTGCAAATGCCACAATTTTATTCTCTTTTATTGCTGAATAATATTCCATTGTGTATATGTTCCACAGTTTCTTTATCCATTCATCTATTGAAGGACATCTGGGTTTCTTCCACAGTTTTGCAATTGTGAATTGTGCTGCTATAAACATTGAAGTGGCTGCTTTACTGTAGTGTGCTGTTTTTAAGTCTTTAGGGTATAGGCCAAGGAATGGGATAGCTGGGTCAAGTGGTGGTTCCATTCCAAGTTTTTTAAGAAATCTCCATACTGCTTTCCAGATTGGTTGTACCAGTTTGAAATCCCACCAGCAATGTTTGAGTGTACCTTTTTCACCACATCCTCTCCAGCATTTATTGTTGCTGGCATTTTGGATAGCTGCCATTCTGACTGGGTTGAAATGAAATCTGAGAGTAGTTTTGATTTGTATTTCTCTAATGGCTAGAGACGTTGAACATTTCTTCATATATATGTTTATTGATTGTATATTTTCTTCTGAAAGGTTTCTATTCAGCTCCTTAGCCCATTTATTGATTGGGTTTTTTTGTTTTTTGGTGTTAAGTTTTTTGAGTTCTTTATATATCCTGGAGATCAGTGCTCTATCTGATGTGTGTGAGGCAAAAATTTGCTCCCAGAATGTAGGCTCTTTGTTTACCTCATTGATAGTTTCTTTTGCTGAGAAGAAGCTTTTTAGTTTGAATCCATCCCATTTATTGATTCTTGCTTTTACTTCTTGTGCTATAGGTGTCTTGTTAAGGAACTCGGGGACTAATCCAACGTGATGAAGAT
>CM053404.1:100389543-100427513 GCA_028644305.1 Xerus rutilus | reverse complement strand
CTGATGTCTTCTGTTACCCATGCATTGTTCAATAGCAAATTATTGAGTCTCCAAGTGTTGTAGTAACTTCTTTTTTTAAAACTGTCATTAATTTCTAGTTTCAGTCCATTATGGTCAGATAGAATGCAGGGTAGTATCTCTATTTTTTTGTATTTACTGAGACTTGCTTTGTGGCATAGCATATGATCTGTTTTGGAGAAGGACTCATGTGCTGCTGAGAAAAACGTGTATTTGCTTGTTGATGGATGGAATATTCTATATATATCCGTTAAGTCTAGACCATTGATTGTTCTATTAAGTCTTATAGATTCTTTGTTTAGTTTTTGTTTGGAAGATCTGTCCAGTGGTGAGAAAGTTTTGTTAAAGTTACCCGATACTATTGTGTTGGGATCTATTTGGTTCTTGAATTTGAGAAGGTTTTCTTTGACGAACATGGCTGCCCCATTGTTTGGAGCATATATATTTAAGATTGTTATGTCTTGTTGATGTATGATTCCCTTGAGCACTATGAAATGACCTTCTTTATCCCTTTTCACTAACTTTGGTTTGAAGTCTACTTTATCTGAAATGAGGATGGAAACTTCTGCTTGTTTACGTAGTCCATGTGAGTGATAAATTTTTTTCCATCCTTTCACCTTCAATCTGTGAGTATCTCTTTCTATGAGATGAGTCTCTTTGAGGCAGCATATTGTTGGGTCTTTTTTTTAATCCAATCTGCCAGTCTGTGTCTTTTAATTGCTGAGTTTAGGACATTGATATTCAATGTTATTATGGAGACATGGTTTGTATTCCCAGACATTTTGGTTTATTCTTAGTTTTTAACTTGATTGGGTTTGTCTTTTGATTGGCCTTTAGTGTAGCTCCTCCCTCTGCAGGTTTTCATTATTGTTTTTTATGGCTTCCTCATGGAGTATTTTACCAAGAATGTTCTGTAGTGTCCGCTTTCTTGCTGTGAATTCTTTTAATTTTTGTTTATCTTGGAACGTTTTTATTTCATCATCAAACCTAAAACTTAATTTTGCTGGATATAAGATTCTTGGTTGGCATCTACTGTCTTTTAGCACTTGATATATGCTTTGCCATGATCTTCTTGCTCTCAAGGTCTGGGTTGAGAAGTCCACAGTGATCCTAATTGGCTTTCCCTATATATAATCTGATTCCTTTATCTTGTATCTTTTAAGATTTTCTCCTTATTCTGAATGTTAGGCATTTTCATTATGATGTGCCTTGGTGTAGGTCTGTTGTGATTTTGAACATTTGGTGTCCTGTAAGTCTCTTGAATTTTATTATCCAATTCATTCTTCATATTTGGAAAGTTTTCTGATATTATTTCATTGAATAGATTGTTCATTCCTTTCGTTTGGAAGTCTATGCCTTCATGTATCCCAATAATTTGTAAGTTTAGTCTTTTAATGTTATCCCATAATTCTTGGATGTTCTGTTCATAGTTTCTTACCATCTTCACTGTGTGGTCAACTCTATTATAAGGTTAAATATTTTGTCTTCAGTATCTGAGGTTCTGTCTTCCAAGTGGTCTAATATGTTGGTGATGCTTTCTATTGAGTTTTTAATTTGGTTTATTGTTTCTTTCATTTCAATTATTTCTGTTTGGTTCCTTTCCAGAATCCCTAGCTCCTTATTGAAGTGATCTTTTACTTCCTGTATTTCCCTGTGTATCTCATTATTGAAGTGATCTTTTACTTCCTGTATTTGCCTATGTATGTCATTATCAAAATGATCTTTTGTTGACTGGGCTTGCTCTCTTATTCTTTAAGTCACTGAACATTTTAAATATGTACATCCTGAATTTGTGGTCTGTCATTTCTTCTGCTGTACTGACCATGGATTCTAATAGTGTAGTATCTTGGTTTGTTTAAGTCACTTTTTTCCCTTGTTTTCTCATGATGTTTGTGTGTCTTTCCTTCTAGCCCTGCTGATCCAAGTTGTTACAGTTTTTGCTCCTATATGGGTACAGTTTCTCTGCAGGGTTTTGTTATCTCTCCTTTAAAGGGGGACCGATATTCATTGATCTCAATACAAACAATATATGATTTCAATCAAGTAGCTCCTAACAGCTCCCAAATACATTTACAGTTTAGTCACAATATATAACAATTATGTGTTCCTTTACAATCTATTATGTAACCAATAAGTCTGCACAAGGGTCTATAGTATCTGTTGAGGGTGGGGTGTAGGATAGAATGTTGGGGTAGTAGGAAGTGAGTATGGTTATTAGATCTTAGAGAGCATGAAAAAGGAATCCAAGAGGAGTTGTCTATTACTAAAAAGGGCGACAGAGAGTTGGGGACGACAGTAGGGAGGAAGAAAAGAGTACCGTGAGGAGAGATGATAGCAAGAAAAATAAAACATATGCAAGTAAGAGTTGCAAGAGTATATAATACCACTCTAGTATGCAGTTCAGAAATCCCAACCTACCATATCGCACTGTATAACAGATATTTGATGTCACAACTGTTGGGAATTAGAGGGTAGGAAAAGATTGAGAGAGAAAAGAGGGAAGAAAAAAGAAAGAAGGGAAAGAACAAGAGAGCAGAGAAATAAAACAAAAGGATTAAACAATAGAACTATTAGGAGAAAAAGATAAAAGATAAAATAAGAATTAAAAAAAAAAGTAAAAAGTCTCAATGTAAATAAACAGGCATGGTTCCTTTCACTTCCAGTAGGTGCCATTGCCCATTGCTTGCTGGATTTTCCCCGCTGGTGTCCTGGATGCTGGTCCCACAGCAGGGTTAAACTCTGCACTGCTGGTGAAGTCGCTTTTCCACTGTGTACTGCGCCATGGCCAAAGTTTGCTCCCAGGTACTGACCCACGCCCCCTGGTGTAGGAAGTTCCGCCGTGTTAGAAGGGGATCCTCAAAGAACACTGGCCGGGGTCTGCTCAGGAGACCGGTCTGACCACAGTAGCAACTGCTAGTGGTCCCGCGCGGTTGGGTGGGCGCTGGGGCCAGGTACCCAGTTTAGAATCAGGCCCCGCCTGCCTGGGGCAAATCTCGGGCTGGAGCCCTGGGCTGGGGCCCCCACCACAACTGCGCTCCTCTGGTTGCTGCCTAAGTCACACTGCCTGCGGCTACTGTTGCCTCCCGGTGGCCCTGTGCAGACACACACGAGCGAAACTCCTGCGTGGAATGGTCAGCTGCAGAATGATGCCAGGAAGCTGGCTGGAAAACGGCACCTCCTCCAGTTCCAGCCTCAGTCCTGGAGAGCCTGAGCCCTGGGCCGGGGCCCCGCCACAACTGCGCTCCGTGGGTCGCCGCAGAAGTCACGCTGCCCACGGCTACCGCTGCCTCCCAGTGGTCCTGCTCACACACACGCGAGCAAAATTCCTGCGTGGGATGGTGAGCCGCAGAATGATGCCAGAAAGCTGGCTAGAAAATGGCACCTCCATCACTTCTAGCCTCAGTCCCGGGGAGCCTAGTACGGAGGAGATCGTCTAGGTCACCATATTGGAACAGTCCTTGTCATTCTTTTCTCAAGCTTTCTGATATATACAGTACATTTTCATTATCTAGTCAGCCCACTATGCAATAGCACACCAGAACTTCTTACTCCAATCTAAATATAACTTAGTACCAATGGATCAACTTTTCCCCATCCACTCCTACTCCTGCTCTCTCCAGCCTCTTGGAGATTTAGACTCCATATGAATGAGATCATGAGGAATTTGTATTTATATGTCTGGCTTTTTTTACTTAACACAGTGATCTCCAGTTCCATACACGTCATACAAATGACAGGGTTTCATTCTGAAAAAGAAAATTTTGTTGAATTAAATTAATGTTTTTGGGTTTATAATATTTATAATAACATCTACATAATCTACATGTCTTTGTCTCTGTGTTATCTAGCCATATAAATTGGTAGTCACCAATCTTTCTTGCTTAATATATGAGAAAATTTGATCCTAGGTATACCTTTCTTCTTGGGTTTTAATCCTGTAATTATCTCAGGTATTGTGTGATGGATACTAGGGTTTCCAGTAAGTGATTTTTATTAATTCTAAATATTTCTGAAATTATAGACCATGTACCAGAGGCTAAATTAATCTCATTCATTGAAGATATAATTATAATCGAGAAACTCGGGGTTATGATCATAAATGGTGGGCCATTTCCTTCATTTTGATTTCACTTTGTTAATAAATATGCCTTCATTAAGGACCTTCATTAGAATGTTTTCATCTTTCACATGTTTTCATCTATGTGTAGCAACTAAAAATATATCATGAGTATTTGAATAAAGAATTAATAAATGAACAAACAAATCATTTATGTTGATCTTCTAAATATTTCTTTTGACAAAAATATCCCCTGTTCCTTATTTTATATTTCCATTTTTAAAAAGAACAGCGGAGCATATAATATGATGGACATCATATTAGTCTATTATAGGTTAGAAAATGTTGCAGCTAGATTCTTTTACTATTTACTCTAATGAATCCCCTTGGAGGAAGTTTAAGATAGAAATACCTCAGACAGAATTTCTTCTTATACTAGGTCATGTTATAGCAAGACTTCAGGGCATTTGGTTATGAATTTTTCAGTTTACTGTTTTCTTTGTTTGCCAAACTGAAGTTTTTCCAAAATGCAAAAGTATTTCCCAAAATACACCATAATACAGGTGTCTTTTAAGAGTTGAGGGTTGAATGAATCTTTGACCTTGGTAGAAATGATGTTGTATGTGTGTACATTTTTCTCCACTGAATCTGTTCTTTAACTCATTATTTTCCTATCTGATAACTGATTTCCTGTGCTTGCTGCTGCTTCTATCTATATGGGCTTATATTTTGGATATTGACATCATCCGAGGAAATCTACTTGCCTGTTTCTCACCAGTGTTTTCAAATGACTCTCAGACATGGTATGTGGTATCTTTGAACACTGGATTCCAACAATGGATCATACATAAACATGAACTTTCATCATAAATTATTAAAAAATTTCACTAAGGAATGATAAGATCAGATGATTTATTCTTAACATATGTTTAAATATGTCTCTATGTAGATATAAAACACAAGTAAGTATTTTACCTCATTTGAAAATATTTAAAGGTATTTTGATATCAAAATGTCAAACTTGAGGGTTTACTTATAATTCCCACAGAAAGATTACTTTCGATAGTTGCTATTGGTGGTTTGTCTTTTATGCTATTATCTCATAGGATTTAAATATCATATTTATGTATATTTTTGCATACAAATGATACTTCAGTTGAGACACATGTTAAATTTGATAAGGTTTTAGGAAATTTCAATTCATCTCTAAGTACTTTCTGAGAAAATCTTGCTGCCATCTTCAATTACTCCATAAACTGATAGAACTTGGCATGTTTAACTGATAAATGTCCCAGAATTGTGATTAGCATTGCAGATGGCAGTGGTACAAAGCAAAGTTATGCTAAAAACTACTTGGTTGTTCAAATGTTTAAATTAGGAATTTTAGAAAACCAGCTTCTTAGCACTAAATTTAGTCCCTTAAGGAAATGGTAGCTACAAAACACTTGACAGCTCTTTTTTTCTCCTTTTAACAAACTATAGATGAGTTTCTATAAAAATAGTTTGGGGTGAGAAATGCACATTTTGGTTTTGTAATTTGAATTGTCATTCTTCACATTTCAGTATATTGTGATAATTACTTGGAAATTTTTTATGAATTCAATAAAATAGCTGATCTATTACATAAGATAATGTATGGTTAAGAACATTAGACAATTTCTATTTTGAAGCAAGCTCCCCTTTCTTGCTTAATATTAGGAAGACTTCTTAGAACAAGGAATGCATCCAGTATTTACAAACCTCGAAAGCAAATAACAAGAATTGTTCAATTCAGACTCTATTTTGTTGTTTTAATAGTGATTACTATTATCCAAACCAATCACAGTGTTGAATGCCTTACACATTTTACACTGATATTATCAGAGGTACATATCACTGTAAAATAGTGCTCTCATTTTGGGATCATTGTTCTGCTTGTATAGATCTAACTGAAACTCTTTTTATTTTTAAAGAAAAAATAAATTTTCAGAAAGTTAGCTTACAATTACATTTAGTGTTTAAAGGAGATTATAGCTAAAATTGGTTTTTATTATGAACTCTCAAAAGAGCTAAGGATTTAAATTAGGCATCTTCTATTTTCCTATCTCTTTGACTTTTTATTTTGTTCTTGAGGTTGGACAATTTTTAATTTTTTAATTTGTTTACTGGCCAAAGCAATATTCAATCAATATTGGACCACCAATGGAAGGAGAAGAAAATGGTGATGTAATTCACAAAACAAACAAAGAGGGTTGAATGGTAAAAATTAATAGAAGTACTCAGTTGCTATTTAAAAAATATAAATATTTGTTGCCAAATAGATGCACAGAAATTCACTTTTTGTTTGTCATCAGTTTCAGTGTGACATTGGTATACCATCTGGCAATTTTAGTCACATGATACCTTTCAGTGTACATATGAATCCAGAATATGGTCAGCAGCATGCGTTTTAGCTTTGATCTCTTGAAACATGTTCACTAAGGAGCCAGAATGGGAGAACTGGGTAACTAAAATACTGGAAAAATGTAATTGTTTCTGTGGTTTAGCTATTAGAGTATACATAATGTACACATTTTTAGCTCTTCTACTTAAAAAAAAAATACATAAGTAAGGTAAACCTAACAAGTCAAGGTAAATGTTTTTGAGTTCTATAAGTTACAAGATATTAATCTGATAAAGAAATAAGAATTTTCTAGCAATTCCAAAATACCCACTCTATGTCTTATCCAATTATAATTTTGTCTTTTGCCAAAATAGTAACTTCAAATCTTATTTTTTATAATAAATAGTTCTTGGAGTATTTTATAATTTTATCTGTCAATTGTACACTCTTTTTTTTTTTTTTTTTGGTACTGGGGATTGAACTCAGGGGCACTCGAGCACTGAGCCACATCCGCAGCCCTATTTTGTGTTTCATGTAGAGACAGGGTCTCACTGAGTTGCTTAGTGCCTCACCATTGCTGAGGCTGGCTTTGAACTCGCAATTCTCCTGTCTCAGCCTCTCAAAGTGCTGGGATTACAAGCATGAGCCACCACGCCCTGCTTGTCAATTGTACACTCTTGACTCTAACTTATCCCCCAAATGTGATGTCTTGAGTCATTTAATATGTAGGTTGTACCTTTATATTTTTTGTTCTTTCCTGAACTTATAAATTGAGATATATTTATGGATATATATTATGGGATACTATGTGATGTTTTGATACATTGTGTAATGTTCAAATCAGGATAACCATATCTATCAAACATTTCTCACTTCTTTACATGAAAACATTAAAATATCTTTCTCTTAGCTTTTACCCTCAGTCTTTTCATCATAGTATACTGTTGACAGGCCTAAGGTCCTTGATCTATAGTATATCCCACAGTATTAGTCTTGCTGATTGCACAGTTCTCACACCATTCAGAATGTTCTACTGTCATTTGTATTTTCTGAGAATTGGCAGATGATTTCTGAATTTGGGTTGGATCTTCTTGGCAATCAAATAGGTGGTATGTTGTTCAATAAAGCCACTCAATATTGAGTAATTAGTTCATATAGGAAAGAAATAATATTTAATCCCATCTCTCAAATTACCAGTTAATAAAATAATAAATCATTTCCCTAATGTCCTGCAAAATTTAAAAACTATAATTATGAACTCATCAGTTTGAACATATTTTTAAAATTTTAATTAAAATCAATTAATACACTTTCTGAAGATCAGATGGTCTGATCTTTGACCAATACAAGATTTTTCATTCTGACTTTGAAATTCTTTTGATATAGGATTGATATCAAAAGTAGTCTTGATAACTTCAGGACTATTGGGCACGATGGATGGTTCAGATTCAAATTATACATAAAAGGGTGTTGTATTTTGTCAAATGCTTTCTCTGCATCAATTGATAAAATTATATGACTCTTATCTTTAAGTATATTGATTTGATGGATTACATTAATTGATTTCTGTATGTTGAAACAAACTTGTGTCCCTGAAATGAACTCCACTTGATCATGGCATACTATTTTTTTGATATGTTTTTTGTATGTGATTTTCCAAAATTTTATTGAGAATTTTTGCATCTTTGTTCATCAGAGATATTGGTCTGAAATTTTCTTTCTTTGATGTGTCTCTGTCTGGTTTTGGAATCAGGGTGATACTCACCTCACAGAATGAGTTTGGAAGGGTTCCCTCTCTTTCTATTTTATGAAATAGTTTGAGGAGTATTGGTATTAACTATTCTTTGTAGGTCTTGTAGAACTTGAGTGAGAATCCATCTGGACCTGGGCGTTTGATTGGCAGGCTCTTGATGGCATCTTCTATTTCCTTGCTTAAAATTGACCTGTTTGTGTATGAGCTTTTGGTTCAGTTTGGTTAGGTCATATGCCTCTAGAAATTTATCAGTGTCTTCAGGGTTTTCTATTTTACTGGAGTATAAATTTTCAAAATAGTTTCTAATCATCCTCTGTATTTCAGTGGTGTCTGTAGTGATATTTCCTTTTTTAACGTGAATTTTAGTAATTTGGGTTTTCTGTCTCCTTTTTTCAGTGTGGCTAAGGGTTTGTCAATTTTATTTATTTTTTCAAAGAACCAGCTTTTTGTTTTCTCAATTTTTTGAATTGTTTCTTTTGTTTCAATTTCCTTGATTTCAGCCCTGATTTTAATTATTTCCTATCTTCTATTTCTTTTGGTGTTGGTTTGTTCTTCTTTTTCTAGGGCTTTGATATGAAGATTCAGGTCACTTATTTGTTGACTTTTACTTCTTTTAATAAATGAGCTTAATGCAATGAACTTTCCTCTTAGCATTGCCTTCATGGTGTCCCAGAGATTTTGATATATTGTATTAGAGTTTTCATTTACCTCTAAGAATTTTTTTTAAATCTCTTCCCTGATGTCTTCTGTAATCCTTGCATCATTCAATAGCATATTATTTAGTTTTCAAGTGTTTGAGTAGTTTCTATTTTTTAATCTGTCATTGATTTCTAATTTTATTCCATTGCAGTCAGATAGGATGCAGGGTAGTGCCTCTATTTTTTTGTATTTGCTACAACTGACTTTGTGACATAACATATGATTTATTTTGGAAAAAGATCCATGTACTGCTGAGAAAAAAGTGTATTCAATTGTTGATTGATAGAGCACTCTATATATGTCTGTTAAGTCTTGATTATTGATTGTTTTATTGAATTCTATGGTTTCTTTGTTTAGTTTTTGTTTGGAAGATCTATCCAGTGGAGAGAGAGCTATGTTAAAGTCACTAGTATTATTGTGTTGTGTTCTATTTTTTTCTTGCAGGATTTGTTTGATATACATAGATGCCCCATTATTTTGGGCATAGATATTTATGATTGTTACATCTTATTGATGTATGATTCCCTTAAGAAGTATAAAATGTCCTTCTTTATCCCTTTTCACCAGCTTTGGTTTGAAGTCCACTTTATCTGATATGAGGATGGAAACTCCTGCTTGTTTACGCAGTCCATGCGAGTGATACATTTTTTCTTATCCTTTCACTTTCAGTCTGTGGATGTCTTTTCCTGTGAGATAAGTCTCTTAAAGGCAGCATATTGTTGGGTCTTTTTTTTTTCCAGTCTGTCAGTCTATGTCTGTTAATTGATGCATTTAGGCCATACACATTCAGGGTTATTATTGAAATATAATTTGTAATCCCAGTCATTTTGGTTTATTTTTGGTTTCTAATGTCACTTTATTTCTCCTTTGTTTGCCCCCCCTCCTTTTAGTGTAGTTCTTCTCTTTGTATATTTTTCATTGTTGATTGTCATTTCCTCCTCATGGAATATTTTGCTGAGAATGTTGTGTAGTGCAAGCTTTCTTGCTGTGAATTCTTTTAATTTTGGTTTATCATGGAAGATTTTTATTTTATCATCAAATCTGAAGCTCAGTTTTGTTGGTTATAAGGTTCTTTGTTGGCATCCATTTTCTTTCAGAGCTTAGTATCTGTTGTTCCATGATCTCCTGGCTTTTAGCATCTTGGTTGAAAAATCTTCTGAGATCTGAATTGATTTCCCCTTATATGTAATCTGATTCTCTCTCTTGCCTTTAAAATTATATACTTATTCTATATAATGGGCATTTTCATTATAATGTGCCTTGGTGTAGATCTATTGTAATTTTGTACATCTGGTGTCCTGTAAGCCTCTTGTATTTGATTTTCCAATTCATTTTTCATGTGTGGGAAATTTTCTGATATTATTTCATTGAAGAGATTGTACATTCCTTTGTTTTGAAATTCTCTGGCTTTTTCTATCCCAATAAATCTTAGATTTGGTCTCTTAATGCTGTCTCATAATTCTTGTATATTCTGTTCATGATTTCTTACCATCTTCACTGTATGGTCAAGTTTATTTTCAAGATTGTGTATTTTGTCTTCATTATCTGAGGTTTTGTCTTCCATGTGATCTAGTCTGTTGGTGATGCTTTCCATTGAGTTTTTTATTTGGTTTATTGCTTCCTTTATTTCAAGAATATCTGATTTTTTTTTACAATCTCTAGCTCTTTCTTAAAGTAATCTTTTGCTACCTGTATTTGCTCTCTTATCTCCTTGTTAAAGTGATCAATGTTGCCTTTATTTGCTCTCCTATTTCTTTGTTGAATTGATAATTTTTTTCCTGTATTTGCTCGCTTAAGTCATTCTTTAATTCTCAGATCATTTTAATTATGTACATTCTGAATTCTTTCTCTGACATTTCATCAACTGCACTGTCAATGGATTTCATTCATTTTGGACTTCTGTTTTAATAGTATTCAAGTTGATATTTAATAATCTGTTAGCATTTCTGTTGTGATTTCTCTGAATTCTTATACTCACTTCAACCATTTTGCCTCTCCTTAAAGCATTTAAAATGTGATTAAGAAAATAAAGGATCAAATTGCAAAAAACAAAAAACTCTAAATACTATGAAAATAATAGTACTTCATATACATTTTCATAAACTATTTTGTTTAAATCACATTACTTTAAAATGGGACAAAAAAAAGGCTGGGAATATAGTTCAGTTTATAGAGTGCTGGCCTCACAAGCACAAGGCCCTGGGTTTAATCCTTAGCACCACAATCACAGAAAAAAATGCTACAAAAAGTTAATACTTGTTGTAAGCAATTACTGTCTGCCAATATTTGTCAGAAATTGCTGGCAATATCAGTTGCTATGAACGTTTTATATTTATTTATGGTGAAATTGATTGGTGGTATTTATTTAATATGGTGATATTTATTTATGGTGAAATGATTACTTGACAATCATACAAACCTTAAGACAGGGATAAATATCTTCAAAAGAGCAGGACAAGTTTGTCTTATTATGGATGACTATCATCATCTTCCTGTTATATACAAAGCTTACACATTCTACCTGATTGTAATATTCAGATTCTGAGAAAATCTGAGAACATTATTTCATTTATAGGTTATTCTATAAATGAGGATAATTTATGACTGATATTTAGACTATGAGGGAAAAATGAATTTGAAGCAAAGGTATATCAGCTATACATTTTTTGTATAATAAGCCAAGTACTACAAAAGACTTAAGGTATGCTCAGAATAAAGATTACTGAACGTAAGATGAGTTATAGCTAAAAGAATATCTTTTTGTAAGTATAAGATGGTAGGCAAAATTCTAATTCTGCCACCAGATGGTCTTGAATTATTGAAAGAGAATCTCTTCTGACTCTGAAAATACATGCACTTTGGTAGTAATTACTCTCAGTATAAAATTAAGATATTTTTGAATGACAGTCTTAACTTCAAAGTGATAAAATAAGAAAAATAAGCATTTTTTTCTGAATGTTGAAGTCTCTCTGTACTACTGATAGTACATTGGAGGAGAGGCTAGTTCAGTGTCACATCCTGCAACAATTTCTGAGTCATAGTTTCTTCCATTGGGCTTAGCAAGTTGCACAAAGGCAATTTATGACCCTTATGACACATTTATGAACCTTAAAACATAATATCAGTCTTAGGTGATTTTTATGAACTTAGGAAACTTGGGTTCAATGAGGATCTGAGTTATGTACTTGGAAATCTTTGCTTTGCAGACAGTCTTTGAAAAAGGGATAAGAGATATGGCCAGACCATGTCAGAAGAGAATTATAAAAAAAAATGAAAAAAATAAAAAACATACCCTCTCTCTAGTTTGTATGATCAGACTTTCTTGATTATATTTTATAGTTTTGTTTACTTATAATCTAATATATAAAATATTTCTATTATTTTATACAATGGAGGAAATAATCACCTCCAAATGCATATGGATAGAATCCCCTTCATCAATTGCTACATTTTGTTCCAATGGTAAAAATTAAACAATAGAGAATCCTTTCAATTGATACTCAATTCTTTAAACTGAACAAAAACAAATGAACCAACTAAAACAAAAAAACAACAAAACCCCCAACAAAAGAGAACAGAAACAGAGAGTCTGGTGATAACCTGTAGCAGTGGAGCCATTAAATTGCCTCATTTCTGCAAATCCCACCAGACTCTTAGTTCACCAGGTGCATAGACTTAGTTCTCTATCCCCATCCTCCAATAATAACCAGTTTCCTTAGCTTGGTACCATATTTTATGGCTTAAACTCTCTCTCTATCCAAACAACTTCTGAGATACTTCAATTTCCTTATTTTGAGTTACAGAAATCCATAAAATATTCATCAAGCTGACTATAATCAATGATTTCAGTCATTATTGGTCCCCGAGAGCTTTGTGGTAAGTGACTGAAAAAATTCTGTACACAATCCAGTAGAATTTTAAAGATGAAATTTAATCATGAAGGTATGACTTAAAGAAAGAAAAACTTTCCCAAACATGCATGCTTGAGTCCAAACGATTATATTGTTCTCAAAAATCAAATATAAAATTCAAATTCCATCAGAATACCATGAGCAGATTGAATTTACTTTTCAACAGTCTATTAACTATTTGCTTGGGGTGGATTTGCCTTAAGAAAGGGGAAAACTCAACAACCCATTTTGTGCCAAAATTAATTCTAACAGTAATACATTTTGTGCTCCACTGACTTTCAATTTATTACCAGTGGAGCTTGGTTGATTGTTTTGATCTTCAGTTTATTGGCAATGAAGTAGGATTTACTGTGCCACCGCCTTTCAGTAACATAAATGTTACTTCATTGAACTAGTGCCTCATTGTGAAGCACTACAGGAAAATAATTTGTCTGTCTTTTCTTAAATTTATAATGCTTCTGAGTGCGGTAGAATGTTTTATGTCAAATTTGTCTCCTTGCATATTTATTTTTGCAATTTCATCCTTAGGAGGCAAAATATGTTGGTCTAAGGAGCTGCCATTGCAATTTGATTATACTGACACCAGATGGCAGTGAATAGGTCCTGAGGTAGTAGATAAAAGAATATAGGTGCATTTATACTCAAAGCTTTGTGCATATTTTAAAAATATTAAATGCCAAGCAATATACTAAATGAATTTTTTTAAAAATTAAAGAATAAATATGTCATTTCATAACTTTAACTCTCCTTCATAAGACTTAGTTTTCATACAATTTTTTTTTCTGGATTGGATTGCTTTCTTTGAATATCAAAGAAAATGTTTTTTAAGGTGTTGTTGTTGTTGTTGTTAGTTTGGACTTTTGCTTCATTTCCAATAAATTCACTATTTTTTAATACCAGTATTCTGGCAGTTCTTCAATAAATTCAGAGAAATTTTGCTTTTTGTTTCCTATTGAAGTGTTTGTAAAATTTTTGTTCCATATAGTTCCACACTAGTGTTGATACTTTCATAATTAGTTTGATATAGGCTGTCTTCCAAAATGACTTTCTCCAGAAGATGTTCTCTAGACAGAATATATGGAATGCATTGACATGTTCCTTCATATATTCCAGTGTAAAAGTTTTGCCTCTTTTAAGAGAATTTCTAGAAGAACTTGAGGGTTAAGATGGACCAGTGTTGGCAGTGTCTTATGCGATATTTGGGATTGTTAGACGCTAACAACTCACAGAAGAGATGTTTGGAAAAGGAAAAGCAGTATTTCTCCAAAAATCTCTTAGGGGCAATGCATGGATGATGTTTTCACTCCCTGTGGGAAGCCCTGAATGAACTGTGGGCCTGTCTAAGACAACTCGAAGTGGAGGTGAGCCCCTTGGAGAACTCTTGCTGTAATCTCACTGATCTGAGACTGCTTCATGGCCTTGGCAAACGTCCTTCTCAAAGAGAATTCTGTAATACCGCGGAATTATTGGCTCAGATATTCGCAGATTGAAACGCAACTCTCTGCAGGTAGAGAGATACATCAGTGTCCCTACTAGCCTTGTGGTGCCAGCTGCCTAGAGGGGGAAGAATTACTGTGCAAATGATAAGTCCCCAATCAGGCCAACTTCCCCATACTTCTCACTTCTTGTTTACCTTGAAGGATCTTTCCTCACCATAAATTCCTTCTTTGTGTTTCACTATAAATAAAGCATCTGGGGGCTTTTTCCTTTGTTAGGATCAGACTCATCAGGTCTTTTCCACCTATCAAGCCCCTGCTTTGAAAAAATATTTTCCTGCATCTTTTGCTTTATTTCTTGATGTTACTTTTTTAGACTTTTTATTTCCATCTGGTGCATACCTCTGGTTACTTATTCCATCCTCACGCAGGTCATGGGTGACAACTCACTCAGATGTGAAACTAGAGGCAGGGCAAACAAGTTTTAAAGGAAAATAATGGGTTATATATAACATTTTTGTATTTGATGTGCTTCTGTGAATTCCAGTAAGTGATATAACATAACAGTTATATTCATTGGGTTAAAGATCATGTAAAAACTTGGCCTAGATTTGTAGGCCTGCACACCATCCTCAACATAAAGGTAAGAGTTAATCTTACTTTAAGCCAGATAAAGAACTGTAGGATTCCTTCAGTGTTTTTGAAGGGTGCAAAGAAAGTGGACTCAATGAAAGAAATTGATAAGTAGCATCCAAGTACAGAGAAGAGGGAAAAGTCCCAGGGTCATGAAAATCAAGGAAGAAAAAACTCTCAATCTGAGAAAATGATAGCACATTTTATGGAGTACTCAAAAATGAAAGAAGAAAGTCACCTATTGTTTTCGGCAATGAGTAATTTATTGATGACCATAGTGAGAACCATTTCTCAGGAGTAGTGGGACAAGGGACAGATTATTGAAGTTCAAAAAATGTGAACTTCATAGATTCTTCATAGAGCTAAAATATTTCTGCATTCCTGATATTTTCACACATAAAGAAATAGTTTGAGTCTCCTTCAAGCCCAACACTGTGTGAAGAGAAATAACTTGCTTGAATGATGAGTGTTGTAACAGAATTATGTATTCTGTGTTCCTTCTCACTCCCTCCCTTATACTCTTTCTGCCTGTGTCACATACACACACACACACACACACACACAAACACACACACACACATACACACACACAGAGCCTATCTTCAGGAAGAACAAATTCTCTCTTCTTCATGGAGGAATCCCTCCAGTAGCCCATGGTTTCACAATACTTCATGAAACTGGAAAAGATTGAATGATAATTCAAGTACATATGTATAACAAACCAGTGATCTCATTTTCCCATGGCATTATTCATAAATAAAGTGACATTGTGATATCTATTAATAGGACTCCTTTGTCATCTCATAAATGATTCTAAATCTGGCCAGGGGAGAAAGGTTTTATATATAAGACCCTACATATCCCCAAACCAATATAAAAAGCTCTGTGTCAGGGAGTAAGAAGTTTTTAAAAATCAACTGGAATTATCAAGAAAGGATGTCACTTTTCCTTTCTTATCAGTCTCCAGCTGCTAAAGATGTAGGTGCTCCTTGTGCTGATTTTCCAGTGTCCTCAGAGGTGACTGGGTCCTGACACAGTGTTCACTCATGGTTTACTAGCCTACCATCTTGAGTTCCATTTCAACAATTTGATTCACTTTATGTAAACTGTATCCATTCAATAGGAAAGGAACATTGGGCTAAAAGCAAAACAAAAACCATACAGGAGAGGAAATCTTTAATTTTAAATTGGCTATCTTTTCTACATCTAACAGCACTGATTTATTCCTGACCCTCATTAGCTCTCATTCAGGTTACTACAGAAGCCTCCTTATCTAGCTTGACATTCAGATTCAAACTCAGTGATCATGCTCTCTCCACTGTCACAAAAACCAAGAGGATATTTATATCATGAAAATTTGATCTTGTGACTTATGTAATTAGATTCTCTATTGGCCAAAGTATCCCGAAACTTAGTGTCTTAAAACACTACTTTTATAATATCTCATGATTTCTTTCTTTGTCTGTGTGTGTGTGTGTGTGTGTGTGTGTGTGTGTGCGGAACTCATTTGAGACTTGGGTCATTTGTTCTTGGTTAACTCACTGAGTGATGGCTGCTCAGGGGCTGAATTACTAGTCAAAGTCATCTGTGCTCATGGATCTGGTACCTGCATGGAGAAAATGCAGAGTCTGGATTACCTGAGATAATCAGCCAGAGCATGAAAAAATGGTCTTTTCTGTGTAGTTTCAGGGTTTCAGCCGGTGTCCCAAGGGATTGTGGGTGTATATGAAGAATATGTCAAAGCCAGGGGCTTAGAAACTCATGTATAACTTCTGCCACATTCATTTCATTGAACTTGCTTATTAAGGCCACCCTAGATTCAAGAAGGATGGAACTGGTTATCCCATTTCTGACATAGAAAGAATGCTAAAGAATTTGAACCATCTTTGATCTATCACATCACTCATATGCTCAAAATAACCTTTCTATTTTTCTTTTAAATGGTTTTAAATAAGTATGATTTGTCCAGTATAAGCATGATTGTCTAGTAAATTCTTTTCTTAAAATTGATACTTTAAAAAAATTTCCTAATTTATTTTTATTTAATACACATTTAAACAGGTCCTAATATTAGTGGTCTAATTTAACGAACACTTAAGTACCATTCTAAGCACTTTACATATATTGACTCATGCTATCTTCATAATAACCCTATAATGTAGTTACTATTTTAAAAATCAGAAAATTGAGATATAGTGTTTACATAACATTTCCTAAGTTTTCACTTAGATAGTTGTTAAGATTTATATTTCAATCTGAAAAATGTGGTCCCTAAATCCTTGCTTCTAACCACTACCATCAGCTCTTAAGTAGTCTCTTTCCTCTGGGTGTAAATATCTGTTTTCTCTATTGATTTGTCTATGTGGTGAAAGTCAAAGTAATTTTTCCAAAACCAACTCTGTTAACAGCTCCTCTATGAAACATATTTAGGGCTTTTCATGTGTATCTACTTTAGCCATGATTATATTATTTGCTGTGTCTGTTTTTCCTATTTGTACACTAAAGAACACTGAATGTGTTCTCCAATTTTCAAACCTGAAATTTCAGCACAGTGCTAGGCACATGATTGATGGTCTATAGTTATTTTATATAATAAATGAAGGGTGAGAGGTATTTCAGTGTGTGTTCCTTTTATTCTGTATTTTGAAGGCTGCCTCTGAAGCCTGGACCACTTTTACGTCATTATAGTTACACTAGAACATATTTTAACAATACCTATGAGGAGATGGACAAATATTCTCCTTTGATCTGAATCATAATATATACATTTTATAAATCTTGTGATTTTTTTCCCATGCTAGTAATACTTAAAGCATTTCATTTTGAAGGGAATGTTTTATTTTAGGAGCTTTCACTTTGTGTGGAGAGATCATAAATGTTGTACGTTTCTAGCTGAGGTTTCACAGTGAGACATTGACTCTATAAAAATTCAGTGGCATTGGAGAATACTAAGAATATTATTACAGTTAGTGTAGCTATCTAGAGAATGAGCTAAGTAGAAAAGAAAATCCATATTTAATTAAAAGTAAAATAGCTAGGCATATAATGTGTAAGAAAGAAATGATATACATGCACAGTATTCATTTAATGCTTAATGAGAACATCTGGTCATATTTCTAGATTTTAAATTTAGACTGCAGAACAGAGAAAGGCCTTCTTTCCCTCCCATAGGCGACAATATAAAGTCAAAGCTTAAATGATATAATGAGTAGATTTATGCAATTCAATTGTGGTATCTTTAAAACTTAACATAAAATTATACTGTGTAGGATGAAAGGTGCTCAAAGAAGATAGGAACCAATATTTATCTGGTAATCAAGTTGCTGTGCAGAATGAACAATGAATGCATAATGCAGACAGAACCTTACCAAATAATTTCTTTTGGTCAGAAATCCTTCTGAATTAAATAGAGAATTTTAAAGAGTTTAGTGAGAACACAAAGAGGAGAGAGCACTTATAGAATTATATTCCCAAAGCACTCATTTTAAAATGGCTTAAATTTATGAGCTCACTGAGTATGTTTGCAACAATGTAGAATAAGCTTAATAGAAATGCTTGGGACAATGTAAATGATGTTTTTGAATAACATACCTTGTTAATTAATGGCTAAAATAAAAATGGTGGTGGAATATACAGTGTAATTTTTTAATATTCTAGAAGATAAAAATATTTCAAATTATTTTTTCAAGATTTTCAATGCAAAGGATAGAAGAGAATTTGATCTCAAGTAAGGGTGTGATTCTTACTATGATAAAGGGGATGTTATTATACAAAAAACAAGGTGAATGAAAAATGCTTTGCATAATAATGCAAAGTAATTTTTGGGTGGAATTTGATGTGAAATATTGTCTTATATTTCACATATTAGTAAATCATTGAGTAAATTATGGAAGCTGTTTAAAACAATGATCTTAAGTAAGAGCTGAAATAATCCAGGAAAAGACTTTAATTTTATTATTCATTCTTTAAACAACCATCTCTCTGAACTTTAAATTTAAAGGTTATAAAGAACAATTTTATAAATATAAATTTTAATTTTATATTTTAAATATAAAATATAAAATTTTATAAATATAAAATTGTCTTGTTAAAGACTGATTATTGCATATTAAAAATTTAAATATATAATGAGCACTTTTATGAACTGAACACACTTGGATTGAGTTTTACTCATATCATTTTCAATTTATCCACTATAGTTTAGAAAACTCTACTTTACCGAAGTATTTTAAAACTTATCTTTTTCATTACAATTTAGGGTTTCTATGCTTTGCCAGTTGTTTAAGTCTGAATAGATGTGTGTTTCCTTTATATAAAATAGTTCATAAAAGCTCAACTTTTAAAAGCTATTGTTTTAGTTTCTTTAATCAAAATATATTTGGCTAGACACAATTCAAAAAAAACAAAATTGATACAACTCCGTCTTTTACCCTTGTCCCATAGATTAAAAACAATCAAAGCAAAATGTTAAACATAATAATACGTTTTCACTTTTCTTTAACAGGATACAAAAGAAATGAATAAAGAAAGATGTAAGTGCTATGTCCACAGATGATAGATATTTTATTTAAAATATATTTATTGAATAAGGGCTTAATAAACATTTGTGGAAGCCTGGATTGAATATATGGCACAAGAGATTCTAACTAAATTGTATGAAATTTCTTTTAGGAGCTTGCTCTCTAAAAAAGTATAGCAGTTTGAAATGAACACCCCAAAATGGCAGACTTTTGCCCAAGGTGGTATTTATTCTGTGTTGAGTAAAGGTAAGCCTAATCTTTTCGAACTCTCAGTAGGAATGATCCTTGGTTTCTAAAAGTTTAAGAAACTAATATTATTCAGAAGTTGTTTTATTACTTAAGACTGACCACTGGTGAAATTCTTTATTGACAAAGAATTTCAATTGCACAAATGCTTTGCCAGTCAAGTGTTTTAATTGAAAAGTCTTGTCTATGATTGCTGCTGGTATGCATTTATACATGAATGTCTAGGGCATGGAATTTTGAGTCCAGGGTCCTTGGTGCTTTCTTGGACAGTCAACAAACTCAAAATTTGCCTACTTAACTAGGTCTCTTACAAAAGATAGATGTGCTCTTTATTCGTCTGTAAAAATTTCATCAAGTTATATTCTGATCTGGGAAATTTTCTTTCTTTAAGATTACATATTTCCAAGTATATTCACTTCATGCTGCTCTTCTAGCTTAATTGTTTGTTGTAGATAAATTTCTCTTTTTCTGAATTTTGGGGGAATGATATGTATTTCTCACACTTTCCAGAGTGTGATAGGGACAGAGCTAGAGACAGGCACATGTGTGCAAGCGCACGCACACACACACGCAGAATATGTATATCAGTATAAACTTACGCACACAGTTTTAGCATGAGTTTTATGAATATACTAACGTTTACGCACATAAATTATTCCAGGGAAGTATGAGTATCTGTATAAAGAAATTCAGTATCTAATGCAGAAGGAGAAAAAATGAATAAAAAGGGTAAAGTTGATGCATAAAAAGAAAACAACAATGGAAATCTTTAGTGATCTCATAGGACCAAACTAGTCAAGGGCATCTTTTAATTTCTTCCAGAAAGTTAAAATATATTTTCCTCCATCTTAGTATTTCCTACTTTGAGGAAGTTGTAGAGTATTCATGAACAAAAAGCTTATGTAGATATATTTTTGGTCTGCGTGGTGTATCTGTTTCTCTGGCTTTTTTTGATGTCAGACCTTGACTTAAAGTTATGAAAAGAATCTTTAGAACTCCAGAGGGCAGTATTTCTTTATATTGTTATTTAAGTTTAATTAAGTAATAGATACTAATTTGCACTAGTTGCTGATGTCTCTCATTGTGAGCTTTCCCTCCCTACATACCTCTGAAATTCTGAGTAGAATAAACTATTCCCTATACTTGTCTTTTGGAGTGCTAATATGCTCAGCTCCACAAGTAAGACCTGGTCAACATTTTTCCTGGTTCTTTTGACTGTATTTTGTGCCAGTGATTATTCACCAATGGTAATACTAGGTGATAATGGGTCCCTTTTCATTTCAGCAACTGAGAAGTTTCCTTTATTCTTTAATGGAGAGATTACAAAGCAACAAGCATTCAATCTTTCCCCTGGACAAGTCCAAGTTATACAAATTAAAAACAGTATCATGTGTAAATTTACTTTCTCTTGTCATAACATGTAAATTATCACAGGTGTTATGTTTCTTGCTTTCCTAATGGTGATTTATAAACTCTCTACGTTCACAAATAAACAAATCATTTTCTCATGGCAAATGTCTAAGTATGTCCTTCAGTCTTTTAAGTTGGAACTGTCCAGAAGTGTCCCAAGGAAGGGGAATTTGTCATGAAAGGAAAAATATACACAGCATGCCTGACTCCTGCATTTAGGTTTAAATAACTTATTGAATTACTATCACCCAAGACAAATTTAAGGTATCTTGAGTCTAACTGAGCCACTGACTAAGTAGAAATTGAATTCAATCCATTTGTTCTCTCCAAAGACTCTGATTCATTATCAATACAATGATGACAGGAGCAAGAAAATTGAGAAAAGAAGGAGAAACATTGTTAAATAGAAACATCATTATTGCTACCAGGACAACCATAAGACAAAAAAGCCTATTGCAGTAATAGCTAATGATGATCATAGGAATTATCCTATAACTTAGACCAAATATTTTTCATTCAAAGAGGAAATAAGGGCTGGGATGGTAGCTCAGCGGTAAAGCGCTTGCCTCGCATGCGTAAGGCCCTGGGTTCGATCCTCAGCACCACATACAAAGCAGTAAAATAAAGACATTGTGTCCATATACAACTAAAAAAATATTAAAAAAACAAAGAGGAAATAAAATTTCTTTACTGGTAATAATGAATATATTATTAGTTATGTAAAAAAGTAACTATTTTAAGTGTTTCTTAAAACCACCAGAGAGGAAAATATTCATGAATTATTAAATAAATGCAAGACTAACCTCATTTATTAAACTGTGAGCTCTTCTTTGGACTTTATCAATTTTGCAGTGTTCCATTTAGGGAGAGAATCTTCTTACATATATGTAATTTTATATTTCATATTTTTTATAAATGAGAACAGAATTTTATCTGATAGTCTGTGTATATTTGGCCATATCACCTTTTCAAAAAAAATACCACTTACTCTAAATAAATATTACCAGTAGGACTGAATTTCAACTGCAACAATCATCTAAAAAAAGTAAACAAACAAATAAATGGGTGATATTTTCCATTTAGGAGAAAGACATTTAAACTAATGAATATTCACAGTGAACAGTGCACTGACAACCCAGGCTAATTTTTGTTCCCATCAAGCCTACACAATGCACTCTGGGCCCAGAGATGTTGGTATTGACACAGGAACACTGCCACCACCCATAAGTACCCACTAGCTGGACAGATCTGGGAACTTCATCACTATACCATGATGTTTCCTTTTTGTTTTTGCCCTTCAAAAGTCAATATTGAATGTTAAAAGCTTTTTCTATGACTATTATGGTCATAGCTTTAAAAACTAGAATCAGTCTAGCCCATTTGTTTTACCTAAATATTTCTCCTGAATACCTTTTCAGGTTTTGTCAGTTTTGATGTCTTCTTAATATAAATTGAAATCATGCTGGCTTAAAAATGTAAAATAATATTAAATTCTTATAACATCCAGAAATTCCTAGTGGTGCATTATGTTTAAAGAAAAACATATGAATTCAATGATCTGAATGAATTTTTAGTAAATTACAGAAAATCAATATGAAGAACATATTTAAATATTGCTTGCAAAAATTAAGAAAATGTTATCAGCAGTAATAGTAGTAATTGTTAATCCTCTTTGATTGCCTAGTATTTCATCAATTTGTCACTTAAAACATAGAATTTTTATTTTTCATTAAGTACTACTTGTTTACCCTTATAGTTTGCACATAATAAAAGGAGGCTTGATTTATACTAGAACAAGAAATATGGAGACCCATTGTAGGGCAATGAACAAAGGTTACATGTCTCAGTAAAGTCTGAGTTTCCAGGAGAAGGAAAGTTGTTAAGTTGAGAAGTAAAATTCTGACCTTCATCTTTAGTTCCGTAGCTCTGGCAATATTATTATTATTATTATTATTATTATTATTATTTACTATTATACCTATTATCTTACCCCAGAAGCTGGGAAATGGTACCAACACATATGCTGCATGGATGTTTCTGCTAAGACCACTGTCTTTGACACTTCTGAGAGCAAGATGCATCCACCAACTCTGTACATACTACCACCCCCACTCAGGTGGATAGAGATGACCACAGGGATCTCATTCACAAGCCTGGACCCTAGTAACAGAGGAGCTAGAAAGACCACAATCTGGCACTTTTGGTATCTAGAGTAGGAAACAGGCTTTGTCTGATAAATTGAAAGATTTACTAAATATAAGATGGAGATACAGATATTGGTAGCCAAAATAAATATGGATATCCATATATCTCCCAATCCCCTGTAGCTTGGATTACATCAGTTTGCTCCTACATCTTTATAGAAGCCAATTAGAGTTCATTGGATTCATAAAGCAGCAGCATCAACTCTCAGTCCATTTTCTTTAAGGTAGAGAAAATAACTTTGTGAGACTGAGACGCTGTTGATGATCCTTCAGGTCAAACTTGAAAGAGTCGGTGGACCCTGAGTGACATATAAAACAGGGAAGGAAGAGCAAAAAGGAAATTGAGCTGGAAATTTAAGGAAAGATATCAGTACCAATCCTGTTGCTGAACTTCTAAAAACAGCTATTTTATGTTACCAGATTTTTCTAGTCTTAAGAATTACCTTAGGAATGTGTTATAAATTAATATTTCTAGCATAAACACATGCCTAATAAAACTGAGACTCTAAAGGACTGTCATGCTTATTTTTCATGCATGTTTAAGATGATTCTTATGCAAAGCTCAGTTTAGGAAAGTCTGGGAAGTTGGATTATGCTGTATGACATGAAGTTGTAACTTGCAGTCTGTTAATTTAGGTTGCCTGAGCTAGCATTCAGTTGCGTGGTATGGCTGTGATAACTAGGGAAATACTGTTAAAGAAACTAAGAGTTGCCCTTTTGGCTGACACCTAAGGAGTTCTTGGCCTGAATAACTTCTTTTAGTGACTAAATAATTCTCTAGAACTTCCATTAACTCTTCTGGCCTTTAAGATACAGTAAAAAATAACTTTCTACATTATAGCTTGTAAATTCTCTCTGACCTAACAGCTTTTAAAATCCTTCAACCATGAAAGCATGGTATATGATATTTATCTGTTTAATAAGACTTCTTTTTCTGATTGACTGAGTACCTGCCTATATCATTTATTTTAAAGTGTCCTTTCTTGATTGATCCAGATGCCTAGGTTACAGATACATTTTAAAAACCACAAGGATAAAAGAAGCAGTTAACACTTTACATCTCTCTAATACACAGATATGGAACATAAAATAAACTTCCTATGAAAGATAATAAATGCCCTTTAAATTAAAATTGTCTACTTGACTTTCCAAAACTATTGACTTCATCTATAACTTTGAAAGTTTTCATATTTGGGACTTAGCCATTTTGACCTCTTTGGATTCGAAGAGCATGTGGTATGTGGTATGTAGTTTATGGTTTTTTATTTCTAGATATATGGCATGTAGTGTGTGTGTGTGAGAGAGAGAGAAACAGACACACACACACACACACACACATACACACACAGACTGCGTGTGCTAGGGATGATGGCAGGATGTGTGTTAGTGTGTTAGCTCCATATTTTTACAAAAGTTTTTCAGCAGTCTTTACTTGCAGCAACCATAGGAGGTAAAATGCTATATCATGTGTCTTTTTAATGCTAATAGATCCCCCAGGTACTTACAAAATGCCCACCTGTCTCCTTGGCACAGATAAGAATTTCTGATTTCTTTGTCTTCCTTTTCAGTTCTGTATTGAGATTCTTTTTCTGAATCACAGGAAGTAATTGGAAGTTCTTGGGGTTAAAAGAGCAGACTTTAGAGAACCAAAGGCCTCAAAAATGTCCTTGAGAGTTTATTTTCAGCTAACTCAATTCCCATTGTCTGTCTGATGACTTTACCCATTTTTTAGTTTTATCCAAATGATTGTTTACTTGATTCTGGCTATAGCATTTCAATTTTGTGACATGTAGTTATCTTCTTTTGTAATTATTTTTGTGACCTGTAATCTACATAATAGCCATGTAGTGAAACACTTTTTTATTAATCTTGAATTGTTTAGGCATATGGCCAGCTATCTCCATTTTTCTCAAGTAAAACAATATATTTTTTGAAAGAAGAAAAACTTTCTCATGTTGTGCCCTCCTCAATTCTTCCAGGTTTGAAAATGTAGTGTTAGGTACCAAGTTGGCAGTCAGTAAATAATTATTGATTTCATTATGATTTGGATCAAATGATAAGATTTGGATCATGAAATTATTTGATAAATATTTGAGCTCCATGTTTGGTATTGTAGAAAAGTGGGTGAGTCTCATAAAAGAACTAGAAAAAATAAGTTATTGTTTTCTCTTTAAAAATATGTCATTGTTTCTTAGCCAAAGTAGCCAAGGAATCCATCTTGTCAATAAAAGTCTAAACCAGAAGAAAGGAGGTACTTCCATCAACTTCACAGAATATTTGTAATGAAAGCTAAAGAAAAAATGATAATAAAAAAAGATTAGTCAAAAAAGGGGGAAGCCGGGCGCGGTGGCTCACGCTTGTAATCCCAGCACTTAGGGAGGCTGAGACAGGAGAATCGCGAGTTCAAAGCCAGCCTCAGCAATGGCGAGGCGCTAAGCAACTCAGTGAGACCCTGTCTCTACATAAAACACAAAATAGGGCTGGAGATGTGGCTCAGTGGTGGAGTGCCCCTGAGTTCAATCCCCAGTACCAAAAAAAAAAAAAAAAAAATGGGGGGGGAACCCAGGAACTAAAAACTGAGAGAATTATTAAATAACAAACCAATGCATATGAAGGGAAAAAGAGTATAAGGAAGAAGATGAAAAATTTCATATCAACCCATGATATCAAATCATGGGTTGGCTAATTTAAAAACCCAGATAGTATCAAACAGATTCTTCTGTCTGGATAGTATCTAAATGGTTAACAGAAAGTAAAAATGACTTGTGTCTTTCACCAAGTTCAAGGATACATCAGTTCTCACTTCAGACACATCTGGTGAGGTGGGCCAATGGAAAACTGGCCTTGCTGTGACATAGAGGGGAGACGGGGTAGTTTCCTGAGATTTCAGTTGGAGTGACACCCATACTGTGCAGAAGATATGAGACTCCACACTGCCTGAAGAATGACTCTGAAGTCCCCTGTTTTTCTATTCTCCATACACACAAAGGACCTGGGGACCCAGAAGAACTGAGATTTAGTGTCATTACTTTTGAATTTGCATATGGCATAGCATTCCTCTGTAAAGAATGTCAAAACATAGAAGTGGGCTTCCCTAGAAAATGGAAGTAGGTAAAGGGATGATTGGAAATTGATCCAATTTTGTCTCTTCCTGTCTTTAATCTATATGGTGTGAGAATAATTTTTAAAAATATATACTTGTTAGTCCAGATTCCATTTTTCATTAACATTTAAGGCCAAATCAGTTTAAGTCAGTAAACATTATTATAAAATTTAAGAGTGTTTAAACTTTAGTAGAGTTTGGTGCTTTATACCATCTTTGCAAGTATTCCTAACACACTAAAATTTAGGCACTTGATTTTAAGTCTATTGTTAGTTGTAAATGCAGTTTCATTCTCCATCCTTGTTCAGAAGAAATCTAAGATTTAGCAGATAAAGTGGAGGCATATTGGGAAAAGAGGGAAAGAATAAACCAGTTTAGAATCAGAAAATAAGTGTTAATAGCTATAGAAAGCAGAATTCTAAGATGGCCCTCAAGATTCTTTATCCCTGGTGTATACACTCTATATAATCTGCCTGGTTTGAGTTTGAATATTATAGCATATCATTCCCATGATTAGATAACATTAAATGGAAAAGATGAAGAGATTTTTCAGCTATAATTAAGATCCCTATCCTCTTCACTTTAACATAATCAGAGGAGAGTCTCCTGGGTGTGTCTGATTTAATCAGATGAGAGCACTTTAAAAGAGGGTTGAGAGATCAGGGACAAAAGAAGTCATGGTGAATAGAGAGAAGGAAAGGAAGAGAGAGAGGGACAGAGCATTATTACAAGGTTAGGCACTCAATGATATAGGAATAAAGATTCAACAGTGAACAAATGAGAATAGGATGTTGAACTGACATTATAGTGGAAAATAACACAGGTAACCTACAAATAGCACATAAAGAAAGCAACAAAAAATTCATTTGTGACAAGTTTGATAGAGAAAATAAAGTGTAATGGAGAAAAGTGTAATTTCTGAGCAGATAACAATTGGACAAATCTTGTAAAGTATCCCAGAAAGAGAAAACATTAAGTTCTAAGTTGCAGAAAGATGGCCAGAATATGTGGAGTTCACCAAGAAATGGAGAGGACAGTCTGATATGAGACAAGTGGCAGATTGAAGCCAGATTAGGCAGGTCTCGTGGAACCAAGAGGTAAATTTTTATCCTGATGAAAACACATGGAAAAATTTGAAACATTAAATTTGATTTGATTTATGTCAGGATGCCAAGAATGAAAATGGTTTACACTAAGATAGAGGCAGTAGAAAGAAAAGACAAGACAGGGATTTTAGTTATATGTGGGGTCAGAATTGAGGAACTTTCCCAGTAGATTTGGTGTGATACCTGAAGAAAAGCAGTAATCAAAAAGTATCAATATCATTGCACACACATGTATTGAAATATAACATTGTACCCTATAAATATGTATAATCATTATGTGCCAAATTATATACAGTATATATATGTTAATGTGTGTGTGTGTATATATATATATGTATATATATATGTTAATGTGTGTGTATATATATGTATATATATATATACATATATATATAAAATAAAATGAAAAACAAGACTTATAGACTTTTGGCTTGAAGAGCTAATTGGTTGGTGATACCATTTATTCAGATGAGGAATGCTGAAGAATAAAGAGCTTCTTAGGAAAATCTAGAAAAATTTTTTTCAATGTGTTACATTTAAGAATTCAGGTGGACATCTCCATCTTTTAAATGCAGATAAAAAAAAATCCCATATCAACTGCCTGCATTTGTTTTCTGTGCAGTATACAAAACTGTCATGAACTTAGTGGCTTAGAACAACACACCCTCATAATGCATGTGTTTTGTGAATCTACACACAAGTTCACTTAGATTGTTTGCAGAGTCTATTTCCTTGCATATGTAGTATTAAAGACAGCTTTCTTCTTGAAAGGTAACAAGGAGAAAAAAAACTTGACAGTAACTCAGCTAGCAAAATGAATAGCATATGATGTAACATGATTACAGAAGTGGTTAGAAGGTCCCACCTACACTCAAGGAGGGGACTGTACAGTGGTGAGTATACCAAGAGGTACACATCATGGCAACACTCTAAAATCTGTCAGTCACACCAGCTCAGCAAAATAAATAATGTATATGCTCATGTAAGTGAAAAGCTACATGAGAATAAATTTATAATACAGCAGGATTAGGACAACTCTGGCCTTCTTTTCAACCATATCTGGAAGTCATATATTGACAAATGAACACAAAGACAATGAGATGTGCTACTCAGTGATGTGTATCATGCTGCTTAAAGCTTGAATTTCCCTGAGAGCAACCAGTACCATCTTATCTATACTTTTTTAAGAATGCAAAAATAATAGTTTGCAACTAGTTCAAAGCATCCATAGTCTAGATTTTACTTTGTGATCATCAGTATATGGTACGCCTCTCAGTGAACATGTCCAAGGGACACTTCTATGTCTGAAATAATTTGTATGAATCTCTGTGGTTCAAAACATAAAGACAGTTGTGTTCTCTGCATTTAAAAGAACCACAGGCGTTGAGAGGGAGTTTTGGACCACTTATTATTACTGCCTCTTCTTTCAACTGTTGTGTGAAATCTTCTACCTTCTTTAAAGCCTTACAGGAGTAGAGTTTGTGGAGCCTTCTAAGTTCTTAAAATTATCTAACTTTGGGTAATTGTCTCAGTTGGTCCTGTGAACAGAATAATTAAATAATGTTTAATCATAATTTAAATGAATACTTAGTAGAGAGAAGGATGAGGAATGTAAGTTTGAGAACCATTGTACTGAAGATGGCTTCCTGGACACCCATAGAGCAAAGTTGCTTAAATGGTGAACTTACTGATGAGAAAGAAATTGTATAAATGTGTGTGTATGTGGGGGAAATAATAGATTCATGATGGTGAAAACAGATAAGAAGATTATAAAAGAAATTCAAACACAAATGTTGGCTAAGAATGTGTATCTTAGCTGCTCCTGGCCACTTTGGCAAAAATGAAACCAAAGAGAAGTTCCCTGTGATTTCTACAGCTTGCATTATGGCTAGTGATTCAGTATACCAAGAAGATTGAGATTGCAAAGTGGAGTTAGAGAGATCTTCCTATAAATAGAATATGCTCCTTGTCTGAGCAATAATCGCTTTTAGGCTTGGGTAGATTCAGGGTAGAGCTAAGGAAAATAATACTCATCAAATGGAAATCAGTGTTGGTTTAGGTGATATAGTACAAATATGTATCTACCACAGAGAGTCCTAGTCTCTCATATCCTATTCTCTACCTGACACTTTGATTTGAATGCTGTAGTAGATATAATTTTTCTATTTTTTGCTTTTCTTTTACACTTGTTTAGCATTTTTACTGCCATATTTCTAGTAAACTAATATCCTGTTACTCTGAAACACCCCCGGAACCAGATGGAGCAGTACAAATAATAACCAGTGTTTGTCACCACAAAGGAGAAAAGGTGAGCCAAACAAGGTCATGCAATCACGGAGGGAGCCTATGGAAGCCTTTAGTATGTTTAAACTCAAGTATATTTGTGGATGTCTACTAAACATATGACATTATTCTAGGAAACTCAACATCACCCTAGTTTATTGTGGGGGAAAATGACTACATGAAAGTAGATTTTTTTCTCTTTCTGAGATTATCTCAAAACTAGAAAGACAAGAACTATGTTCAAGTTCTTGGTTTAAGTTAGAGTTGCAACCATTCTTCTCCCTGGATTTTACATCAGTTACTCAGTGATGTTCAATAATTACAGGACACAGCCTTTACATACACAAGGCTTTCATACCCACAAATGATACAGCACCATAGAGGAAAGAGAGCAGGAAATCACAGAAATGGACACATTGTCAAGCACTGCCCAATAGTGTCCTTTCTCAGCTACACAGGATGCTCTTTGGTTTGGGTTTTGAGTCTTTCAGATTGAAGAAACATATCCTGGTTTCAGACAATCTGGCTCCCTTATATTTTCAATGAGGAATCTTTTATATCCAGCAGTTTATGTCCCTAAAGCCAGGTTGTATAGCCAGTTGTATCAGGAGGAACCATTAATCTACATCTCCCTAAACAAAGTAGGCAAGCTAGTATAAGTGTCTCCAAGGTAACTTAAAATTTTAAATATACACTCAAATAACTGGAGCATATTTGTTGAATAAATGAACACTGGACAAAATGCTCTAAAAGAGATTTGAAAACAAATCAGCACAGGTTGAAGTGTCCTATATAAAAACCAAATTTGTCTTTAAGGAAAAGGGATATTGTGAGGAAAAAGCCTTATTGGCTCTAAATGACACTTAAAAGAGTCTTTCAGAAGAAAGAATGAGCATCCTGGACAGATTGTATGGTCTAAAATAAGGGATAAACAGACAACAAATAGTTCAACATCAAGCTAAGGAACAAGAATGGAACAGAGAATATACACTGACCCAAGAGGGGCTAATTGGTATGATCCTCCCAATAGGAAGCTAAAGTAGCTTAAGAACCATCTTGTAGGATCCTGGCAAGGAAAGAACAAGGAATAAAATATGGGTAGAATCATGCCCCTTTATGAAATCTATGGGGATTTGTAAATGGAAAATGTGATATGCACAGGTGCTCTCTAACTGCCAAGTGCCACAGACAAATACAAAACAGATTTACCAAGTAGTGCAGAAAATTGAGATTAGAAAGTTATTTAACTTTCTAGGGTTTTATTGATGAGAGAAGGGTGGGCATTACTTAAAGGTAACACACACTGTGAATGCTGTAAGTAGAGTCTTGCTGTATGAAACAGAGCATGCATGTATATCCTCAAGAGACTTGGAATCTAGAATAAACTGCAGATTAGCCTTAACTTATACTTTAACCCATGACAGCAGTTATCAAGTGAGCAAGGGCTGATTTTGTTGATAAGCTAGGAAAATATGTTCTATTTTATAATAACTTTAGTGTAATATAACCATGTTTTGAAATGACTATTTGAGGTAATACTAGTGTAATTGGAAAGAAATATTTGATTGATTTTAACAATTATACTGACATAGATGATTACACAATACATATCGATGATCCTTTCTTGTATCTCCAGTTCTCCTTTGTAGTGGCAAATGTGGTTATTAATTTTACTGACCCAAGCCAGGTGTGGTGAATGCACCTGTAATGCATCTAGGGAGGCTGAAGCAGGATGATTGCAAGTTCAAAACAAGCCTCAGCAACTTAGTGAGGCCATAAGCAACTCAGTGAGACCCTGTCTCTATTTTAAAAAAGGCTGGGGATATGGCTAAGTGGTTATGTACCCTTGAGTTCAATCCCTCAAAAAAAAAAAATCTGATCTAACTTATTTGAGGCAGTTTCCAAAAGTAAAAGACATTCTGTGTTAGAAGTCAGAGGAAGGGTTTAGAGGCAAGCAGAAAACATACAAAAGCAGGTATCCACTAGAGCACTTAAATAAACAGTAGAGAATAGGATACAAAAGTCTAGAAACTAAGGCTGCAAACCAAAAATGTGTATGTGCATATGTATATGTTTGTAATGATCCTTGATCCTAAAGTTAACAATAAATCTAGAAGCCAAATGTGATCATACAGAGAAGTAGTTCAGCTAGAGAGGAAAACTGGTCAGTACCTAGGAATTTCCTCAGGAGAATGATTGATTCTTGAAAACCAGAACTGTATTCCTTGTATACAGCTGGTACACAGATCTGCAGATGTCTGGTTTCTTATTAGATTATATACTAAAATCTCATTAAAAAGCTAAGTGAAAACAGAGTCATATAAACTGGTAAAATTGTACTAACTTATGACTTATATTACCCGACCCAGTTCTACAGTTCAGATTTAATAGCTCAAGGTACACTATGAGGAGGTATTTTATTGTCATTTCCTTTCAAGAACAAGATTGCCAAAGCATGTAGCATATAGTCTACTGAGTTCTCTTACAAGGTAAATAATTAATATATGATGTTAATAAAATTGCCATTTCTAACAGAATTTAATAGTCCTAACTTGTGAATTAAAAAAATAGGGCATCAATGAGAACACAAAGAATATAAAATACTATCTACATGTTTTAGGTTTATTATTATTATTTATCATTGTTATTATTCAGGATTTTATAAGAGAATTATAGGCTAAACTGACAAATAGAAAAGGAAATTTCAGAGAAATACAGCTTTGTGCTTCACCTTTAATAGAGACATAGAGTACTTGCAACTAAATGTGTTTAATAACATAGAAGGATGTTATTAGTGACCAAAAAAACCATACTTTTAATGAATGTATGGGTTTTCATTTCTGATTTTCTAGATATTTTAATAAAAGAAGATTAAGTTTTAATACAATGTGCAAATAAGTCAAAGTATAGAAATAAGGGAAGAAGGCATTATCCACAGGGAAATTTCTTTAATATGTGGATAAGGATGCTAAAAATCTTTTAAGCAAAGCTATGTATTATATTTTAATTTCTATGCTAGAAAAAAATCAAGGAATATTTCACTTTATGTAAATAAAAGAAAATTTGTCTATAATAATAAATATTATTCATCAGAACTTCATTCCTAAAAATAAAGAAAATGGCTCTTACTTGAAAATGAACTAATTGAACTGCCAAGTCCTTTTTTAATGTTAAATATTCTACTAAAATTGGAAAGCTTTAAATGCAGTATCTATACTCATTTAATAATTAAGAAGATGCACTGTTTGACTTAATGGTATTAATTTTACTTTCAAAATCAAGCAGGAACATGCTTGAAACAAAAGCAAAATAATTTTAAAACTTTATTTTGGAAGTTCAACAGGTTAATAAAATATCTAAAAAATTACCAACCTTTTATGGTAATCTCAATACTGAACCAAACAATAACACCAAAATTTAAATCATCAAGTTTACCAAAATATTGTGATGATAGTTCTGTCATTCTTTACTTTGTTTTAAAAAGTGAGGGAAGATACATTAATATGAGGAACAACATAATCCTTTGGAAAATATTTGTAAAAAATTATTGTAAAATTATTTTTACCAATAATAAATGTGTTTGGTAATTAAAACTTCAATAATTTCAGTGTTTTCTAAAAGTGAATCTGTATGCATATGTGCATATATATGTATGTATATTAAGTAATATACATATGCATACATATTTGTGTTTATGTATATATAGTGTTATGTAGTGATATTTTACATTTCAATTTATATTTTAAAACTTATTCAAATAGCAGTGTGAGGTGACACACATGTGTAATCCCAGCAGCTCTGGAGGATGAGACAGGAGGATCACAAGTTTGAAGCCAGCCTCAGTAATTTGGTGAGTCCCTCAACAACTCAGTGACAATCTGTCTCACAATAAAATATGAAAGTAAACAAACAAACAAACAAATAAATAAAAGGCTGGGTATATGGCTCAATGGCTAAGCCCCCCTGGGTTCGATTCCTCGTGCAAAAAATTTTTCAAATTGCTTCATTAGTTATTGATGTATATTAATCTCCAATATTCAAATTAGGAAACTGACTATTCTGAATAATGGATTATCTTTTCCTGTTATTGAGTCTCTATGACATACCTATATCAGTGACCTAACAAAAGATAAATGGCAGATGGTTTTAATTATCATTCTGAGAAAAAATTTATGGACATGACATGCTTAGAAAAAACACATGGCAGCAAATGTGTGGTGGAGATCCTTCTCATCTCCTCCAGTGAGGGCTTGAGAGCATGATTCATTAGGGTCACACTTGAACTGGCCCTGAATGACTGATATGGTATGGTGAGCACAGAGGAGTAGTGGTATGATCAAGGTATGGACACAAATTTATATTAAGCAAAAATCACTTATTTCATTGTTGTTGAAGCTAGAAAAAGCTAAAGCATGTTGGGCTTTAATTTGTGCAGACTGAAGCTACTAAGAGTGAGTGCTTGGTTTGGAACCCAGCAATGACTAAAAAGACAATATCTTATAAGAAATAAAGCATTCTATTAATAATAATAATAATAATAATAATAATAATAATAATAACACTAAACGCAACACTTTGGCACAAGCATTTTGCCTGTGTACGTGTATGTTTCTATATGTATGTACAAGCATATGTATGCAGGGGTGCATAGTTCTGTAACTCTGAGTGCATGTAGGTCTGTGTATGTGTGTGTGAGAATGGCTTTGAGCATGAAGGAAATTCATCGTTTTTAAATAAGACATTTAATATTTATAATGCCAAAAGCTAAAATAAAAAATGAAAGAGATTGGAATCACTATATTATATTTGTAACATTTGTACACTTGAAGTTTTGTTTTTAATGTATTTTTCATGGTGCTAGAGATCTTGAGAGGAAAATTATTGTATATTCTGGTTAGGTGGGTATGGGTCTTACTGTTTACTTCATCCATACTGAAATCCCAATTCTTTCTGAACATGAAGAGTTTGGAGGTTATTTCCTTCTCTTATCCTTTCTCAGTGCTTCATTTTAGAATGTACACCTATAGCAAAGGGAGACTTGGCTTTGTCACTTGGCCAAATAGGGAGAATGAATGTGACTATATTCCTAATAATCTTAAAACTTATAATGCACTTTATAATACCTTATATGCACTTTATAATTGTCAAAGAAAGAAGAATAGCTACAGACCCAACACACCGGCAATAACTGATCTCTGTAGTACTAAAGAGTATCTTCCTCTCCTGTCTTCATTATCAATCATTCTGATATACTACTGAAGTAAGTATACCCAAGGAGTGATATTTAGAAAGAGATGTGTTATGGTCTGGATGTGAGGTGTCCCTCAAAGGCTCACATGTGAGACCATGTAAGAAGGTTTGGAGGAGAAGTGATTGGGTTATAACTTTAATCTAATCAGTGAGTTAATCCCTGATGTGATTAACTGAGTGGTAACTAGAGACAGGTGGGGTGTGGCTGGAGGAAGTGGTTCATTGGGGGTGTGGCTATGGGGCATATGTTTTGTATCTGGAGAGTGAAGTCTCTCTCTGCTCTCTGATCACCATGTGAGCTACTTCCCTCTGCCACACTCTTTTGCCATGATGTTTTGCTTCACCTTGAGCCTGAGGAATGGAGTTTGCCGTCTATGGATTGAGACTTCTGGAATCATGAGCCCCCAAATAAACCTTTTTTTTTTTTAATATTTATTTTTTAGTTGTAGGTGACAGAATATCTTTATTTTATTTTTATGTGGTGCTGAGGATCGAACCCAGTGCCTTATGCGCGCCAGGCGAGCACGCTACCACTGCGCCATAATCCCACCCCCCCCAAATAAACCTTTTCTCTTCTACAATTGTTTTTGTTGGGTCCTTTAGTCATAGGACTAAAGTTTACTAAGACAAGATGCAAATTCCATCTTTCCCTCTGGCCTTCATTCTACTTCAGTCACTATTTCAGAATCTTTCAAGGCTGTGTGGTAGGTGAACAGATACAGAATATATTTTTGTTGTTCATTATTTTCTCTGCTGAGATTACTACATACTCTACAAAGAAGGCCACTTAAAACACAGATGGAAAAACAGACTGAAGGAAAGTATTATATGTCCCATGATTAAAATACTCTCCTCATTAAAAAAGTAGGAACAGAAGAACAATGATAATACTTAAATTATACTTTGTTAAAGACAACATGACCTGGTTGAAGAAATGTATGTGGGTGTGTATATATAATAATATGTATATATATGTATATGCCATTTAAATTTTTAATTATTTGCAAATGCCATGCCGAGTGCCCATTACATAAATTTTAACTATCTTGTAGAGGACATAGCTAACATGCACAATTAGATCAGCATGCTTGCATACACATCCTAAGAGGTCCACACATTTAAAAACTTAAGTACAAGACAGTTTTATTCAAAACTCTTTGGGGTTAACATGGGTTAACTTTGTATTTCACAGAAAATAGAGTTTAAATAACTATGAAGGCCAAACCCTAAAGAATGGTAATGATATTTTTAGAAGTACCCATCTTTCATAGTTACATTCCTTTGTTACTGCAAATGTATTTTCACTCTTATTTTAGTTAGGATAGGAATGTTGAATCATTTAATTGATGATGAGCATATTTCATAATATTTGTAATGACTGTTACAGTTTTTGATGCAATCAGCAGTCATGAGATGCCTAAAGTTAGTGTGTTATAAGAGTTCGCCTTGACTTTGATATCTCTGTTGTTTATTACTATTTTTATACTACCTTGAGATATAAATCACATACCATAGAATTCTCCATTTAAAGTATATAATTCAATGTTTTTAGTAGATTTATAGAGTCATGCAGCCATCACTGTTGTCCAGTGGCAGAACATTTTCATCACTCCAAAAACAAATCCTACATACAGTAATAGTCAATTGCTACTTTCCCCTCCCTTCAGACCCTGGAGACTAACTGCTAAGCTCATTTCCAACTGTATAGATTCACCTATTCTGGGTATTTCATATAAAATGGATAATATAATGTATACAAAAATACTTTAACTTAAACAGATTCATAGAATAACAAAGCCTTTACTTTTTAAGATCTTAGGCAGCTTGTCATATACAAGGCATTTCCAGAAAACTCCTATTTCTATCACCAAACTCTCAAGATTGGGAACGTGTGTATTAAAATGTAACAAATCAAACAATGGAGATGTGCTTCCAACTTCAATTTTGTTTTCTACATCATTTCTACAAGGGAAAGGGGAGACTAAGGAGGTGATTGATAAACTCTCTAAGGCATGAATATGACTGTTGCTAATTGTGCTTTTGAGTGAATAGTCATTTTCCTACTGTTACAATTTCACTTTTTTAATTCTCATTTTACTTTTTTTCTTGAAATAGCAAAAATCACATATTGTGATCTATGATAACTTTTGTAATTATTGACTAGCAAGCAACTAAGATAGTTTTCTGTGTTTACATCTGGATAATAGTTCACTTGTGTCTTATTTCTGCTCCATTTTGAAGTTTTCAATTCTTTACATTAGGAACAAAATAAAAACTATTTTGCATGAATAAGTTTATGGTGAAGTTATCTAGAACCAGTAATAATATGGTGCTCTATCACATATTCATGTTGATAAAGATCATGACTGTCTTGAAAATGTAAATTCAGAAGAACCAAGGAATGACCTGAAGAGAGAGATTGGAAATGATCCTTTGCACAGGGAGATCAATCTCTTTTCTAAACTGACATGATGGGAAGATTTCAACTCTGTCCACTTTGAAGCAGGGAATGTTAATTCCAGTTTCACAAATGGATTCAGTCAATTTGCCATTCTACTCATAGCATGTACAAATCATAATTTTATGATCATTTTTTTCTGAAATAAATGTCCACAGATTTCAACATTTTTCAAATTGTAAAATTAGCTTTCAATAATTTATAAAAGACTGAGAACTTCTGTTTTGAGAAATGGATCTTGCTATTAGGATATAAGCTTTAGAAATTCCCTTTTATTAGTATAAAACACTCAGAATCACAAGTAAGAAAACTAAATTGCAAGTTTTGGTTTTTATTTGAGTACATTGATTTTATTCTTCACCTTTGGGATACACTTTAGTGACTTAGAAGACTGATTTAGTAAAAGTTTACAATTTGGTTTTAAATGAAAGTTAATTATAAAATTAAAAAATAAATTACATCAATATAATTGCCTAACAGTGCACATCAATTAAAACCAATTCACTAATGTTATTCAAGCA
>CM053404.1:100289984-100389443 GCA_028644305.1 Xerus rutilus | reverse complement strand
TACTAAGTAGACATGCAATGACCTGAAATAGTCATTAAAATACTAACCCTCAGGACAGTTCTAAATATTCACATTTAAAGTGCATACAGTAATAATGACAATTTGAAAAAGAAAATAAGCCTATATTCTGAATTTTCTTGAGTTACTAATTTTCACTGATACATAAAAATAGCATGTATTTATGAGCTACTATGTCATGTTTTGATTCACGTATATATTGTGTAATGGTCAAATAGGATGAACATATCTCTTTCCTTATTTATCATATCTGCATGGTGAAAAACAATTCAAATCCTTTCTGCTAACTTTATTTTAATGCAGTACATTATTATTAACTATAGTCACCCTCCTGTGCAACAATGCACCAGAAGTTCTTCCTCCTAGCTACAGTTTAATGCTGATTGATCAACCTTTCCTCCTCCATCTTCCCATACTCTCCTCAGCCTCCAGTAACCACCATTCTACTCTCCAATTCTGTGAGATCAACTTTTCCAGATTTCACATTTGTTATGGTTTGAATTGAGTTGTCCTTCAAAAACTTACGTGGGAGAGAATGCAAAAAGGTTCAGAGGATAAGTGATTCGGTTATAATAGCATTAATCCAATCAGTAAATTAATCTCCTGATAGAAATTAACTGTGGTAATTGAAGTGGTAGGATGTGGCTGGAGAAGTTAGGAATTGGGGGCATGACTATGAGGTATCACTCTCTGCTTTCTGACCACCAGGTGAGCTGCTTCCCTTCACCACACTTTTCGCCATGATGTTCTGCCTCACCTTGAGCCCTGAGGAATGAAGTCAGCTGTCCATGGTTGAGACATCTGAAACCATAAGCCCTCAAATAAACTTTTCCTCTTCTATAATTTTTCTGGTCGAGTCCTTTAGTCACAGCAGAGAAAAAGCTGACTAAAACAACACTTGAGTGAGATCATGTAATACTTCTCTTTTTGTGCCTGGATTATTTCACTTAACATAATGATCTTCAGTTCCATTAATGTTGTGAATGACAGAATTTCATCATTTTTTACAACGGAATGCTTTTCTATTGTGTATTAGTACCATATAACTTTTATCTGTTCATCAGCTGATGGTAACTTTGGTTGTGAATGGTGTCACAATAATCATGAGCGTACAAATGGATTTCTTTGACATGCTAATTTCATTTCCTTGGATGTACAGTATACCCAGGAGTGTAATGCTGGATATTAAGTTAATTTGTCTCATGGAGGAACCTCCACACTGCCGTCTACAGGGGCTATACTAATTTACAGGCACCCTGAATTCTTGAAGGGCTTTTGATGTTCTGAACTGTTGGAGTCTTTTTATCTATGCCTCTACTTCTACCTGAGTCCTGCCCATACTCAATGTCAGTACACTCATCATCTCTCTGTTGAGGACCTTGTCATTTGCTCCAGTTCAAGAATTTGTTCTTCTCACTAACCTTCTCTGAGAGGTTTTTATCCTGTACTTTTCAAAGCCTCTGCTTCTTCCTTTTCTTGTTAATCTACACTCCATTTTTTAAAATTAAGGCAATTAACTATTTTTTTCACATTTCCTTTCTAAAGATTTTCTTATTCCACATTTCCTACAGTTTAGTATTACTTAGACCCCCTAACTAAAATAACTTCTGAAATCACATTACCCAAAGAAAGCTTATCCATCAAATTGAATGAATGTGCTGATGGCTTTCCACCAGTGTTTCTATTTTGACTTAATACCCCAAATCTACTTGTCTCTGACCATCCATATAATTAAACTTTGTGGTAAGAAAGCTGTATCATGCTACTCTATTGTAATACAAAGGAAGTCTTATCCACCTAGCACACAAAACCTATCCTCATACACTTGCCCAGTGAGTTCATCCTACTAGTTACAAAACTCCTCTAGTTGCTTATGACATTCTTCCCATTATCTAGCTTGAAACCATTTCACTAACTATACATTCAACCACATGAGGTATTTTTAAATATATTTTAGTGTCTTAAATTGAATATGTTATGTATGACCCACCCTCAGGAAGAGTAGAGGTAGACTATTGTCATTTATCTCTGATATGTATTCCTAGTCATGCTTTATGTGACAAAATTAGATATCATAAAGGTCCTACTGCTTTATTGATTTACACTCAGTATTTTAACTAAATCTCTTTCATTGGAGATGAAAAAAGAACATATTTTGTAATCCTTAAATTTTATCCAAATTATTCCTCTCACAGTTTCAGTATTTACAAACTTGATGAGCACTCATTTTATATCTTACTCGAGTGGCTTAAACGTTTGGAACAGGCAGGGTTAATGATAGCACTGTGGCATACTTAAGGGATTTCTTTCAGGTCAGTGATTTTTAGTTTTTTAAAAAAGTCATGAAACACAGAAGGAGCAATATATTATTTTGTGACCCAGAACACATGTGTATACTTAAATATTTATGTATGCCTAAATTCAATTAGGTTTAATAATTAAATTTTTATTCCTACTGTGAATTAACCATTCTGATATTTTCTGTTCTATTTGGTTTTATTCTATTTCATTTTCTGTAAATTACTGGTTATGCCTTACTCTATTAGCTAGTGACCACTATGTGAGAAAACACCCTAAAATCTCATTTATTCTTGCTCATACATCCATGGATTAACTGGGATTCTGCTGATTTAGTTTGGGCTTGACTGGACATGACTACAGATTGCGTGTTGGGTCTAGTCTGCTCCACATGTCTATGACCCTCCTTGGGCCAGAACCAGTTGGCTAAGGCAGGTATGTTCTATTCACAGCAGAGAAGAAACTATATATATATTTGGATAGGTGTAATAACGTAGGCATATTTTTCTTATAGCTATAGAAAAACAAAAGTTTACACCTATTACACAAAACAGTTCTCATCATTCTTTTATCTATTAGCATCTTAATCACTAAGTCATATAATTGAGACTAAAAGCTAGGATGCAGAAGTATACTTCTTTACTCACCATGATACTAAAAGGAGGCTTGTCACTAAGCCTAACATCATATAGAGAAGTATATGAAGGTGTCATAGAAAGAGTGAATATCTGTGGAACAATCTATTGTACCCCTACCAAAATACTTTCACACCTCATTTATGTGTTACCTCCCACAGTTTCTAGTTGATATTGAGTCATTAATCAGAACTCTGAATATAAGTATTCATCAAATGATGAATCTACTGTTTTTGCATTTAGTTAATAGTATACCTTTGACATGAAACAACATGATTTTTTGGAGTTGGGAGTCACTAAGTTTATTGCATTCCCTTGAGACACCAGTACTACCAGTTATGTGGAAATTACATTGGCTCAACACACTGGTAACTATTTTATACTTTTTAATTACTGTATCTTTATATAAGTATTTGTAAGTTCTTGTTGGAATTATCCATTCTAATATTTTGTTCAGAGACAATATTAGATACTCAACTATATGTTGACTATTAGGTCAAATGTGGTCTAATGTTGCATTTAGATATAATATCATTGGCTTTCAAACAGATAATTGCTAGGTGATCCATGAAAAGCATATCCATATTAAACTTTCTCAATAAATTTTTTCCTTTATAAAATGTGTATGGTGATTTTCTTGAAATCAGGGGTGATATATATTTGTCTATCTCAACTCTATATTGTAAATTACAGTCACAGACTCTACAGTTTAGAAAGTGCCCAATAAATAAATAATGATTTAGCTTCTTATTTAGAAAACCTGCTACTCTGATATGTGTATAACAATCTGTGATGTTTGCTTTCCCAGTATCTGAAATATTGCTGAAAGTGGCTCAGTAATCTTTCTAAAATGTGTTATTATCTATGAAAGTTATGTGGGGTAGGTAAATTAAATTCATTAGGATTATTCTCTTAAAATTATTACTTATTCTTAGTTACATTTTCCCAATGCTAAGGTCATTACTTATATATTTTTCCAGAAGGAAAATTAGTTATGACAATCAAACAGAGATTTAACTGAGAAATTATATTTATCACTGAGTAAACAGGTTTCCCAGATTGTACTTTGGACTTTGAGTTTACTAAAAAACTGATGGGAAGTTGTAAAATTTTGATCAGCACATTATCATGAGAAGTGTGTTTGTGTGTGTGTGTTTGTGTGTAGAAAGAGGACATAATTAATACATATATAATAACTACATATACATATTATATATACATGTGTAACATATGTGAGCTCTTTGTTACATAAATAATTGAAATTTAGTGTTAAAATTGCTGTTGAAATTTGGGTAAAGTAACTTGAGAAAACTACATACAGATAATTTAATGCAGTCTGGAGAATTTTAGGAGAGGTATTTCATTGCCATTTATCTGAGGTGGTTCATGAAGAATGGGTAGGCATTTTCAAAAGAAAAGAAAAGCAGAGAATTCTGGGAAGAAATTTTCTCATGGACAATGGCTGACAGCAATCATAGACTGGGTATGATTTAGGATCCTAAGGTGTTCTTTGAGATAAGAGTTTATGTAAGTGCATTGAAAGTAGAAAGTGGTGATAAAGTCGAGTGAAGGACAGGACATGAAGTAGCTTCATACTGAAGAGTTTAGAATGTGGCCTAAGGAAATGGAAATCAAAAATAATTTTTAATCTAAAAAGTGACATGTCTGATTTTGCTTCTTTGGGTAAGTACCACGGTGATAGTGTGGGAAAGTGTTTGGAAACAGACAATACTTGTGTTTTTGGAAATGATTCAGGAAGAATATTATTAGGATCCAAATTAAACAGTAGAAGCATATATACAAAGATGAAAATAGATCACAGAGACTGTTTTCTATACAGTTTACATTGTATAGGATTAATCTGATGTTGAAAAGAAGTGAAAGATAATTAAATAATTGAAATTGGTATCAGCAAAAAGAAAAATGAGAAGGGAGAGGGGAGATGTGTATATTGTTTTGCATTATATGATTTTTACACATGGAGTATATCCAGGTAAAGAGTCCATTGTTTCCTGAAAAAAAAAAAAAAAAGGATTTATAACTAGAATGTGAGAAGGAAATGAAAATACAAATACAGATTTGGAGTATTTTAAAAGAAGAAAAATAAATAAACAGTAGAACCTTGGTGTGTTTAGTAAGCTTTTCTGTTCCTATTAAAAAATAACTGAGGAAAACAACCTTAAAGGAGAAAAAGTTTATTTTGACTTATGATATTGGAGGTTTTGGCCCAGTCTATGGTCACTTGATTCCATTGCTTTGGGCCTAAGGTGAGGCCAAACATCATGGTGGAGAGCACATGAAGGAGCAAAGCTCCTTACCTCAAGGTGGTGGGCAGAGAGAGAGAGAGAGAGAGAGAGAGAGAGAGAGAGAGAATTCACAAAGGACCAAGGACAAAAAAAATCCTTCAAATTATGCAGCCAATGATCTGCTCCTTCCATTGAAGCATCATCTCCTGAAGCCACCTCCCAGTACACCACCAGCTGGAAGGAAGGTGTGTGGCCTTCCATATGGAAGCCTTTGGGGACACTCTAGATCCAAACTATGACACTTGGGAAACATATATTTAAGGAATATGCAACAGAAGAAGAATGAGCTAGAACAAAATTTTATGAAAGAAAAATATGAAAAGACATTAAAAAAGGAGAGAATTTTAAGATGTAGAGAATTTGTCTACAATTTCGCATTTTGTGCAGATATCACATGGAATGAGGACTAAAGTAGTTTTGATTAGATCAAGAGGTCATTGGTAATTTTAATATGCACAGTTTCAGTAGATTATGACTTCTCATTTTCAGTGAAAAGTCATAGTTTATAAGTGAATGAGAATTGTGGAAGCAAACAGTTAAGCTAAGTACTCTTGCAAAATATATTCAGTATGTCAGGAAATTCCATAGGCTAGCAATAGAAAGTTTTCTAGATCTAAGGAAAAATTTTTTGTGGTTGTGCATTTTACATGTGGAGAAAATTCTTCCAGTGTAGACTGAAATAGAGGAAATAGTGATAAATTACAAGACAATATGCACAAAAAGTCAGGAAGAGATGGATTGATCCATGTTTAGAGAGCCTATATTTTAAATTAATAAAACAGATTATTTTTGTTTTTCAGAAACAAAAAAATTATTTTTGTTCCCACACTAAGAAAATTTGGATTTGAACAGATCAATACATAATGACCACTCTTTTTTAGTTACTTGAGCAAGATGTATTCTATTTTAAGAATGTGGTAGCAGAGCAAACTGATTAAGAATATTTGAGATTTTTATGCCAAAGAAGTACGGAATTAGAGTGACAAAGAATAAACAAAAAATTGCTACAATTTTGGCTTTTGGAGAGTCTTAAGAATTATGATATATTCTTACTAGATGTTTCCCCTGTAATGTTATAAATCTTGATTCAACACCACTTTAGTATTTACCTGAGCAATATTATATCCATTTATGCCTTTTCTCTAGTTAGAGAGGCTGGTTATGTTTTCATATTTTCCCACCATGATTCCTCTTGATATGTTCCCTTCTATTTTTTCTTTTCTGAATGCTTCTCTATTTCATTTACTCAAATGTGGGGTAATGTGTTCTTGATCTACAATGCTATTCAATTTATTTCACACACATACACACACAAACACCACACTAGGTCTAAATGGTTAAATAGGGAATACCATTCTATTGCCATGTTGCAAGCTTGAGTTCATTTTTACAACATGTGGATGTCATATTTATCTGCTTGGGTTATAGTAGAAGGTATAACAACAACTTCCCCTAATGTAAATTTAAAAGTATTTCCTTTCGGTTTCCAGTTTCCTCTCATGTGAAGTATTGATCACCATCCAATCTGAAATGTTCCCCCCCACAGGATTAAAAATATATATATTTATATATTATTTTATATAATATAATATAATATAATATTATGTATATAATATGACACATAATATTTTATTATTAACATTGTTAATTATTAATATTAATAATAAAAATAATATACATATTTTTCTACACCTTCATTTATATTACATGTAACAGAGTTTCAATATTTAGCAATTTTGGTTCCAGGCAAAATTGTTCTTCTTTATCTTTGTGAAAATAATTTGATTCTTAAATGACTCTAATGATATTCAGTGGTGGCCTAGAGATCTAAATACTTGTCATTGACATTCCCTTTCAACTATTCATTTTTGGATATCTTATTTCTATCAAGCTCTAAGTGGTATAGTAGAAAGAATCAGCACATGTACTTGAAGGTATCATTTTCTTCAGTGATATATTTTGAATTTCTAAAATATGTTTCCCATATTCTCCAGTTTCCTTAACACAATAGGATTTTTATATCATTGCCTATGCTGCTTTACCTAGTGGAAATTCTCTCATTCTCTTGCCTAAAAGACTTTTATCAATTCTTCTTGACTCAAAATAGTATGCCTCCTTAATTCCTTTAGCTGTGTATTTCAGAAGACATGGAAGTTACTATTAGAACACATTCTATTCTTAAACTCTTCTGTGAACAACAACTTCATTATTTAGCTCTGCTAATATCAGGGTTCTTTCTTAAAGGCATGAATTCACCTACAATCTTAAGTACTGCTGTTTTCTTTTTCACATCCCTTATACCATGGACCCTGGGAAATAAGTGATTTTTTCCCCCTTATCTCCATTATTCGCTAGACAATGCTATCGTTCTTCACTAATCCCATCACTAGATTTGAAAGTTATATAAAAATACTGTATCACTCCAAAGCTTTCTTGGTACAAACATCTACACACTCCTGCAATTTCTAAGTTCCTTGACTATCTTTCCTACACTGATTGTATCTTCTATCTCACTTCAGTCACTCTTCTTCAGTTGGTCATACCTAGACCTTTCTTTTTCTTATATCTCCACCTTATGGTGATTTTCCATTATTAGCCCAGCCCTTTGCATACATCATTTTTCTCCTTTATTCTTTTCGCTTAGTAAAACCTGGCACCTGGAATAATTTTGTTCAGTGAACATTCTGTTTCTACCATTAGGAAAGTAAGTCTACATGCTGAGAAATGCAAACCCACACAGCATGGAGTGTCATGGTAAGTTAATGATCACTTACATATAAATATGTCTCTGTTGTACTGCAAAACAATCATACTGTATGTCCCTACACTGTTATACCAAGCCTCAGGATATCCACTTTTTTATGTTCCCTCCCTTTATCAAATCTTCAGCACTCTATGCATTTTCACTCTCTGCTGCTAGAATACATTTTTGGACAGAAATACAATTGCTGAGAAATCTGACTCTGAAGATATCATTTTATTCATACAGATACCTACTGGCAGAAATTATTATTTGATAAAAATCTTAATCATCACTACAGAAAAATGGTCTTACACTTTATTGATCATTGAAAAGTGTTATGGTCACTGTTGAGTACTGGAATCATCTAATTACAATCATGACCAAGGCCTATGCTTGACAAAAATTATGTAGGTAAACTGCTACACATATTTACTATCAATATTTCTGCTTAACAGATAAGGAAAGTGAGATTCCGAGAAATTAGTGATTTATCTAGACTAAATTATAGGTATTGGTAGAAAATATATTTCAATTGCATCTTCAACCCAAATAAAGTATAGGAATTCTAAAAAGAAAACAAGTTATTTTACTAGGAAGAGCTGAAATAAAAATTTTAATAAATTTCCCTAAGGCCTCCTTCTCCTAAAAATAATTAGATAATCAAGCAAAAACTAAAGCTTTTCAATGTTTTTCTACACTAATACATGTGTTATTAAAACAAAGTCTTTGACAAATTTCTATCAATTTTGATGAAAACAGAACATATATACAGGCTTAAAAATAAAAATCAAAGAAGCTTACAGGAAAATTTATAAACATAAATATTAAAATGAAATGATACAGTAAATAACTAGCTAAAAAAGACAAAAAAAAATGATGATTTGAACCAAAACAAAACAAGAGAAAGAACTTAATAAAGATAAAATTAGAATCTAGTTAGAAAAAGATAAATCATTAAAACTAGAATAGAATAACGGTTTCTGGTTCTTTGATAATAATTAAGCCCTTTTCACTGTAGTTAAGATAGCCAAGAAAATAATGAAAACATTAAAATAGCAAAATAAGAAATTATAGAGCGGTAATATATTGGAAAAGAAAACTATGGGTTTACACTATAAAGCTCAATAAAATTTTTTAAGAGCCCAATGAAAAAATAAATTTCAAGGAATATTTTATCCAAAGATTTTCAATTTCCTAAAGTTGAAAAAACAAAAGACAAAAAACACCTTCAATGCATCAGGCTCAGAAATTTTCATAAAGAAAGTCAACAAGAACATTTAAGAATAATTTCAATGTTACTTCATTGTCCCATATAAAATAAGGAAATATCATAAATTATTTTAGGGAAGCAAGTGAAATATTGCTAAGAAAGAATAATGAAGACTATATAAATAAAATTTAGTAAACTGTGTTAACATAATATGAAAGCAGCAGTTTGAAATAAATCATAGTTTAATAATTTAAAGGCACATTCAAGAACATTGCAGCACTGCAGTGTATATTCTACAACCATAAGGCTGTTTTGATATCAGTAAGTTAGTAAAATTACCCATATTAACAGATCTAAGGAAAAACATATAATCATCTTTGAAGAGGCTAAAGAAGCACTTGTCAAAATTCAAATTCCATTCTAAATAGACACCAAGAATTGCATTGTCTACTTTCTTAGCATTACACACATGCACACGTTTCTGTTTATTTATTTAAAATAACATAGTACAATGTCCCATATCTCACAGATGGAATACAATTATGACATTTCCACTAAAGTCAGAAGAACAATAAAAATGCCCATTACTTCCAGTATTTTTCAACTGTGTTTCAATATCTTAACATGATTGGTTAAGAAACAGACATAAGATTTAGAAAGAAAGAAGTTAACTGTCAGTATTTGACAGTTGAGGCTTTCCTAACATTGCTAGCACTCTGAACCCTGCATGTATTTGTTCTGTTCCTTTCTTTAAAACCATCCAAGTTTAAATATTATTGCTACATATAATTGTCTCCTACTTTATCTTTTCTCACTTTTTGGCAGCTGCTTTTTTTTATCTGTGTCACAAGCAATATTTTGCACAGTTCAACATGTAAAATTGAGTAGAAATGGGGCCAGAATGTACATACACTCAATAATTAGCAGATGTGGATTCAAATCCTAATCATTTTTTTTAACTCTGTAAACTTTCTGTCTCCTCTCCTATAAAGCTGAGAATTGAGTAAATTGTATTTGAACTTCCTTTTAATAATGAAATGTGATGAGTAAAAATTAGAACATATTTATAAAATGAAGATGGTGGACAGCTACAGTAAAATAAATTATTTTTCTTTCCCTTTTTTTGAGGATTGAAAACTGGGGCTCAGAAATTTTCATAAAGAAAGTCAACAAGAACATTTAAGAATAATTTCAATGTTACTTCATTGTCCCATATAAAATAAGGCTCAGGGGCACTCAACCACTGAGCCACATCCCCATCCCTATTTTGTATTTTATTTAGAGACAGGGTTTCACTAAGTTGCTTAGCACCTCACTGTTGCTGAGGCTGGCTTTGAACCTGAGATCCTCCTGCCTCAGCAGCCCCAGCTGCTGGAATTACAGGTGTGTGCCACTGTGCCCAGGCAATAAAACAAATTTTGAAAATATACTGTCAGCCAAATTTATGGAAATAAACAAGTTTGGTAGTGCCTTAAATATTCTGCATGCCCTGTGTATTTGCTATATATATTATAGGAGTCTTCATTTGGTTTTGCATATAATATTGAAGAATGAAATAAAGATCCTTTCTGTGTTTTCTACTGGCTTCTGTCTGCATGTGTAGCCATATAGGGTTAAATGAGAATGCATTCCTACATACACACATACATGTATATTTGTTGTTTATCTATTTATCCTCCATAATTTATCTTTATATCTATGAGACAGCTTTAAAATTTTTCCAGCTTTTAGCAATCACTTAATAAATGGCAGCAATTACTATTGTTGTGATTATCACTATTAACATCTATATTCTTATATAGTTGGGTTCTTTTTTAAAATACTTTTGGCTATTGTTTAACTTCTTATGCTTTTGAACACTTTTAAATATTAATAAAATAATCAAAATACTTCATATAATTTTTTCTATCGGTTATATTTTTAAGAAAACACTGAAGTTTTAACAATTTCAGATAATTTTAAGTATTTAAATTATTCATTCGTTCATTCATTCATTATACTGGGAAATGAACATAGGGCTCCTTACCACAGAGCTATCTTCCCAATTCATTTTTTTTTTTTAATTTGAGACAGGTTTCACTAAGTTGCTAAGAATGGCCTTGAATATGCAATCCTCCTGCCTGAGCCTCCAGAGTCACTGAGATTACAGGAATGAATCACTGTGCCTGACTCATATTTTGAATTTTTAAAGGACTATTTTATTTCAAAATTTTTTCTTATAAATTCTGCTCTTAAGCAATACAAGCCTCACTTTCTTCTTTTGATATCAATGTTTTTAGATACTATAATTCAGTTGTTTTAATCTGCCAAAACCGTTATGGTGCCTGTAATCTAGTGTTAGAGAATTAGCATTTTTCCATATGCAAGCTATTTTGTTTCAAAACACCTACATGCTCTGTATGATTGTTTCATAATTTTAAACAGTTTCACATCCTGTCACTCAGATAGATGGCAACATAACAAACATTTATTCAGAACTTTGGCTAGCCCTGGATTTATTTACAGATGGTTGGTTCTTTAGGAATTTGTTCTATGAAACACCAAGTAATCTTCGAGAATATGGCAAAGTCACACAACTATGAGAGTCAAGAGGAATAAAACATGGAAAAAATAACTGAATGGACATTTTCTATTTTGAAGTCACCTAAATATATTTATGTACTAGGAAATAATTGGGGAGTTACACTTAAATATCCAAATCTTTTAAAGTGGTATGAATGAAACTGAGTAAGTTTTATTATGGATTTGTAGTATATTTTGAAATTTGTTAGAATCTAAAGTTTATCTTGTATAACTACTACCTATTTTTTGTGGATAGAGATGTCTAAACAAAAATATAATATATAATAATAATAATAATAATAATAAAATATTTAGAAAAGAAAAAATCACATTCATGGTAATTAAAAACAAACTATATTGAGCTAAATTGCATAAACTATCAGAAGAATTATAATTCAAAAAGAATGTAACTGAACAGACATACACTATTTTGTAAGATTTGAACTATGATGATAAAATAGAAAGAAACCAGAAAACCATCTTTGTATGTTTTAAGGTCAACCTGGAAATAAAGCAAGATAGAGGAAGGTTATTGGGAAATATTGATCCAAGATACAAAATTTGTGTTAGAAATAAGAAATAAGTTTATAAAATCTGTTGTTCAACATGGGAACTATACTTAATAACAATATATTGCATTCTTGAAAGTGTACCTTTTATATGTTTACACCACAAAAAAGGTAAATATAAAAGGCAATGCATATATTAATTAGTTCCATATAGTCATTCTATGATGTATAGATATTTCAAAACATCACAATGCATACCATGAATATATATGATACATATGTCAATAATAATCATAAAATGTTAAATCATCTTATAAAATACGGATATGTTTGCACAAACATTTTTGAGTGGAGGATACTGAGAATTGAACACAGGAATGCTCTATGTATGAGTCACATTTGTAATTCTTTTTATTTTATTTTTAAGATAGAGTCTCATTAAGTTGCCCGGACTTCCTTGAACTTGCAATCTTCCTGGCTCAGCCTCCTAAATTGCTGAGATTACAGGTATAAGCCATCATGCTCAACTGGCACATTTGTTTGTATTGTATGGCAAAAAATTCTGTATTTGAGAAACCCATCATTATGAATCAAATAAGCGTAACTATTTCAATTATATACTGCTTGAGGGTCTAAATTTTGGCATCATGAAGTGCTCTGAACTTGAAATATCAGACACACAATATGTGATTTTAGGATATTAACTTCTAGGAAAATAAAACACCAAATTGACAAATATTATTCCTTTATATTGATATTATATTTTTAAGACAATATTCACAGTCTGAAGAATGTACAGAAAAGAGTTTTCTAGATAGTATTTTTTAATGATAAAACAAAAACTAAAAATAATCTAGAAATGTTTTAAGTGGGCATTTTAAAGGTAGTATTAAAAATCTCATAAAATCTTTTTATATGTGTAAAAGGAAAAGTGGACTTTATTCCAATGAAAGGAAATCTCAACCAAATGAATATGAATTAAAGAGGAAAATATTTTGAGTGTGATATAAGAACTGCTAATAAATGTAGATAAAGTATCAACCATTTTGTTTTGTCTGACAGCAAAGGAGTCACCAGGTGAATCAGATTCCTGAGTTAGGATGGAGGTTGAAATAAATTATTTCATGGATATCTGCATTAATTCATTATTTTTATTTCAGAAAACATCATCTCAGTCTGATATCTTGTTCCCCTTGTGCTTTGTAGATTCTATATTTCTTCTAAATAATTGACCCAGTAGGAGACAAGGTAGCAGCTTGACCAATGCCTGACACTATAAACAACCAAATAATGAGGAGACATCATTCACTATAGGTCACTGTCTTTATATTTTAAGGTATTTCTTCCAGTAAGAGACCTTGTTTTTCTACCTCATGAGCAGTTTTTTTAATAATTCTCAGGAAATTTAGTAATTTTAATGAAACAACAGAATTATCAATATGAGAATTAGTTGAATCAAGTTATTAAATACAGCCTAAGTTGTCAAAACAGCCCAAATTAAATATATAAAACATTATAACCTAAAAGATGAGCAGATAAAGAATAATAAATACAACTGCCAAACTGGTAGATCAAAAATATTATTACTATCATTATTGTGAGAACATTTGTTGTCTCCAAAATAGTTTTTCCTTTATTAGATGTGTTTTCCTAGTCATGACTTCATTTTAAGTGGGATATTATCATTATTTAAACCATAAGAAAACCATAATAAAAGAGTTAAAATTTTATGATATCCCACAGCAAATGAACCAAAAATGATATTGAGACATTGATTTTTTTCCCTTGATTTTTTAAAAGCTTGACCTTATTCTATTTATTTAGACAGCTGAGTGTAACTTATACAAAGAAAAATTATTATAACATAAACAAATTTATTTTCAAAAAGGCGATTCCACAAAAAGAAAGTTATAATTAGTTGTGCATATTCCTAGAGAACATAGGAATGTTTTATTATAAAAAATATATTTGTGAAGTCACATATTTTTTGGAAATTTTAAGGATACTTATTTAGAGTTCAATTTCTCATTCTTCCAATCAGGATTTTTCTGAATTTGAAAAGAGTTTGTGTATATTGTGACCATGTGTAGATTACTTTTGAATTAAATTATTATAATAATATACAAATCCAGAAGCTATTGCATAATTCGGAGCTACAGAACTATCAAGAGTTTTAGTAACCTGTTGATTCTGGATGAATTTTATCTTTTTTTATGAAAGTCTGAATCATCTCTAACTATGTGATTTTAGGCAATTTTTCTTTGACTTCCTTATCTGTAGAATAGAGAGTGATACCTACTTCAGCATATTTGTGAGAATCAAATATTTCACTTAAAGCATGAGACAGAGTAGCAAACCAAATATCATATGTCCATTATCTTCAAAATGTGCAGTATGAATATGATGAGTTAGTATTTCTGTGATTGTTATGTCATATGGTTCAGTTGTTTTTAAGATAAGCACATTCTTCTGAGTTATCTGGGTGGGCCATGTGTAATCATAAGAATTCTGAAAGGCAAAGAACTTTCTCTGGTTGATGTTAGAAATCAGAAATATTCACAGTGTGAGAAGAACATAGTGTTCTTTACTGCTCTGAAGATGGCCATTTGAGAAGGAGAGTTGATGATCTTAAAGAAAGACTGAAGACCCACTCTGAAAACCAAAAAGAAGACAAGCACCTTAGTCCTCGAATTGCAAGGAAATTAATCTGCCAACAACCTGAATGAGCTTGGAAGTGGATTCTTCCCAGGAGCTACAGATAAGAATCTTTATTTGTCAACACATTGATTTCAACCTTGTTGGACATGGAACAGATTATCCAATTGAGCCCACTCAAACTTGTGACCCGAAGATCTGCCAGATAATAAGTATATTAAATTTCTAAGTCTGTGGCATTGTGTTACACAGCAACATAAAACTAATATACCATGTGTGTTATTCAGCTTTTCATCACTGTGACCAAAATATCTGACAGGGATGACTGAGATAAGGAAAGATTTAGTTTTTCTCATGGTTCAGAGGTTTTAGTCCATGGTCATCTGGCTCCATCGCTTTGGGCCAGGGGCAAGTTAGAACACCATTGCAGGAGGGCATGGCAGAGAAAAGTTGCTCAGCTCATGGAAGCTGGGAAGCAGAGAGGGAAAAAAGGAAGGGGCCAAAGATAAGATCTAATCCCCAAAGCCCAGTTACCTACTTCCTCCAGCCATGCCCCACCTGCCTATAGTTTCCACCATCTCCCAATAGGCCATTCAAAGTATTTACCCACCAAGTGGATAAGGTCAGAGACCTCATGATTCAATCACTTCCTAAAGGTCCTACTCCTGGACCTTACTGCATTGGCCACCAATTAAATAAATGAGATTTTATGGGATATTCCAGATCCAAACCAAAGTTCATGCCATCCTTATTTTTTTAAATACATACCTATTTTGACACCAAAGTGCCTAAAGATCAAATATATTTATATTGAAATTTAATTTTCTTATCAGATGCAAATAGTATTCATCTAAGTTAAATAATATTGTTTTAGAATGTGAATGGACTTTATAGAATAGATAGTAGAATGAATAAAATGTGAAAAAGTAATAATGGACCTTGGCTTGGTGAATTTTGTTCTGTTGATTTTGAAACCATAAGCTACTCTTAAAGGGTCATTAAGGGAAGTTTGCAATACATGTCCATCCAAGAAAATCAGTAATGAAAGTAATCATGTGTATGGCAAATTCTTAACCATTTATAGATGTTTTTTCTATTATTAATGTACAATCTACCAAGTGAATTAATGTATATTTTCATCATTCATATTATTCCTTAAGTTCTGCTGAAAGTGCACAGCACTCTTGTCACAATATATGATCTCATAGCCACAAGATGAAGCCCTGCCTTATGACAGACATCAGTGGAATAATTCGAGTTCTGGGTCTCCTAACACCAGAGTTCTCTATATCCTCATCAATCTTCTATCTTTTGTACAAATTCTGTAATTCACAACAGGGTTGACATTTGCTTTTTTATCTTTGTACTTCATTTAATGAAGCACCATGATTGATTAGTAATACTCTATCAATCTCTTTGGAGCTACTGCTGATTAGTGTCAAAGAAAAAATTGCATGGGACAAAGTTAAAAAGGCAAACAAAAATATAAGTCTATTGTAATAGAAGAGAAAGATTGAACTGAAGTTTGCTAAAGCAAAGTGTCATAGACTTGGAAGGCTTGGGCTAGGGTAGGGAGTTGTAGGCTATCTGTGTTTGCTTATTTGCTTTTTCCAAGAGAAAAATAAACTTATCTTACAACTTGGATCAAGGTGCCACCAGCAGGTGGGCTCCTAAACTTCTTTTTTTTTCTTTTTTTTTAAATCCTTATTTTATTTTTACTCGGTGCTGAGGATCAAACCCAGTGCCTCACGCATGCGAGGAAAGCGCTCTACCACTGAGCCATAATCCCAGCCCTGGGCTCCTAAACTTCTACAAAGAATGGCAGCAAGGGATTCTCTTTTCCTGGATGACTACATTTTGAATAGATGATTTTCATATCCTTGAGAAATTCATTCTTGGGTTTTGAAATTTACAAGAAGTTTTCGAAAATATCTGCATCTCAAGATGTCAGAGGAGTAATTTAAAAGTTTTCTAAAATAAATGCTTTCTAATAAAAAAGTGGTCAGCATCCTTGAGTTCATAAGTTTATTCAAATTGACGGGAACTTTAAGGCTATTGGTCATTACTAACAATACTGACCCACCATTACTTTTTTAAAAGCCTAATTTCTCGAAAAATATGTGTGAATATAAATACAAGTTAAGCAGTTTCTAATGGACCACATTAGACTGATTAAATAGGTGAACACTAGACAAAATATTGGGATATGATATTAAATTAAAAAAATTTTCTAATTTGGAATAATATCTCTGCAAATACTTTATATAGAACTAAGACAGGAAAAAAGTTTCTTTTCAGAAGAAAAGATTTTTCACAGATAGTGATTGTTCTACCCCTCTGCTAAATATTGGAAAATGAAATCTAAAATAGTCATCTTTTGACTATATAAATAGACCTCAGAAAGAAAATTTTAGGTTTACTGAGTTTGACTCATCATTATCAATCAAATGTTTTGAATGATGATTTTAGGCACTTTGGAGATTACCATTTTTATAGACTTAATTTTTCTGCACTTTACTTAAACCTTAAAACCTAGAAAGCCATAATAAAACAGATGAAGGGAGAAGAAACAATCAAACACAACATGGAGACATTTCTTTCAGATGGGTTTAAGTCCAGAGACTAAGTGAAGATTTAAACATAGCCTCACCCATTATTCAAATCATCCAACTTTCTTTGCAAGAACATGTGCATTTGGTCCTAGTATGAGTTGGTGGATAAGAAGACAAATACCTATCTGTCTTTGAAGCTTGGAATCCGTCTTATCAGCTAACATTAAGTCACTACACCTCTTTAAACCTTAGGCTCAGTGTCCAATGGAAATAATAATAATAATAATATATATATTTGTTTTAAGAAATGAATGAGATGGTATTTCTAATTGCTTTTAATAGTGCTAATAGTACTAATGACAATTATCATTATTTGAAAACCACAAGAGTATACGTTTCAAGGAGTAATCAGACTCTTATTAAAAGAATTTTTTTTTTTACAATTTTCCCTTCTGGTATGATCCTACCTCACATCTTCCCAGGCTCTACTAGGTCATCTGTAAGACAATGACATCCACTATTTTGTAAGAATATGTAGTATATTCCACCTCTAATTCAGCATATTTTTCTTGAAATATGCCTGCCTGTCTTATTTATTGGTTCTACTTCTTGCTTTAGATCTATAGCAAGCAGATAGAGCACAGTTAGTTTGAAATAAAGTTGCATTTTTCGACAAATCTTACATCCCAGGGTTTTGGATTACTGCTTAAATTCAAAATTTGAAAGAAACTAGAACCGTATATGGAACCTTTGCTTGTCACCTCAGTAATTCCAGCACAGAGATGTTGAGCTCCACAATGTCACCCTGCATTCACTAAGGTGGCTGTGAGTCTTGCAAAGATGATTGGATGTTGACATGTCAGGTTCCCAGGCACAGGGGATTTTATTTTAGAGATATGACAGAAAATGATGAATGTCAAAATGTTATAAAGGCAGTGTCATTGTTCCATCCAGCTTAAGGGAGAGATGCTTTCAGAATCCCAGCAGCACCAATCCTGTCACTATTCAGCCACTACCTACTGCCTTTTGACTTGGGCAGTGGAAATAACAGTCATCTAAAACTTGATCTTCTAGGATTTGCTGAAAGACCACAATAGAATAAGATGCGGCTGAGATGAAATCTTAATGCATTCTGTGTATAAAGAAAACCACCTGATTGTTTATTCCACTCTACTTACCATTGCAAAAACAAATACAGATGAGAAACGTCAAATAGTGAGGCACCTCCTATAGAATGAGAGCGTTAACCTTAGTGGCTTTGTTTTTTTCAATTCACATCATCTTTGTGACCTTGATCATTTTCAGTCTTATTTTTCCATTAAAATGACTTTGCTAACTATTCCTTAAAAGCATAGAGCACAGCCTACTCAGGATGGTGTCACTAAATTGACATTTATACAAAGCAGGGCCCCCCAACCCTGCACAATCACATTTCTTCAAGTCCTTCACTGGTATAACTGCAATCTGTCCCTGCCTGCTCCTCCCCTTCCTCCTCAGTCATCCCTCAGCCTCTGTAGTTATGTCCCACCAGCTTGCTTTGTGTTTTCGTGCATCCTGCCTGTTAGGTATGTTAATGTATTCAGTAGCTTTCCTTAATAAAACTGCAACAAATGTGATGATTTTACTAAATGCTGTCTTGTCTGCTAAAACTTCATTTCTGACAGCTGGGATGTTTTAATCCCTCACCTGATGTTTGAATCCCTAGCATTTTAGTGCCTAGTGCAGAGCATTCCATATGAATAAATGTACCCTGTCTGCCTATGCCCATCCCAGATATTTTTTCTATGAGGAAAATAATCACTATTTCATATGACTTCATAAACTTTATGGTATACCCATAGTGTATGTTTATTGGGTGTTTATTGTGTGCCAAGCCAGTGTTATCACATGCTTAACCTTCACAGCATAGTAGTTAGTAAATAAATCTGTGAAGTTTTAATTTCAATTCAGCTTTCACACTTGGTAGCCCTGTATCTTTAGGAAAATCACTGCACAAAAAATTGTTTCAATTATCTCTCTAAAAAAAGGGAGCTAATATTAACTAAATCAGATAGTTTTTCTAAAACTCAATTAACAAAGAATTTACAGTAATACTGATACATAGTAGGCACTCAATTAATGATATTTTGAAAAATTACTACTTTCATTAATAAGCCTAACATGCAATAGACACATTGATAGTTCCTGGGTATACCATAATATTAATTCATAGTCTCTAACTTAATACTTTTACAATATCGTAAAATAAAAATATAAGTATTTTAATTGAAGGAATAAAAACATATGAAAGTATTATGAGAAAAAGCAAGTAGAAATTAAAGATCTATTTTTTCACAAAAATATCTCCTAGTTTGTTGTTTCTTGTATTTCCCCCCTTTAAAGTAACATTATAAATTAGAATCTGGCACACATACAGACTGTGGGAAAATGGGCAAATGAGAGAATATTTATAAAGAGAAATCTTGTCTGTAACTACTACTAATATCTGGAAATAGGACTCCCTCACCTCTCCAATAGCTCCTTTACAGTAACCACTAATGTGGCTTCCATTACCTTATACTGGATTTTACTCTCTCAACTCATTATAATGAACAGCACAGATTATCCTCTATTTCTTTCATTCATTTTGCATTTGTGTGAAGGATTCATATTATTCCATGTGATACTTATTTGTTGGTTCTCATTGTTACTTATTGTTACATCTGTCTGTGCTGCAACTTCATTATCTATTCCACTACTGATGGACATTGTGTTGCTTCCAGTTTGACTTATTAGGAACAGTGTGGCTATGAACATTCTTATATGTATCATTAGGACCACATATGTATGCATTCCTTGCAGAATCACAGACATATTCGAACTAACAGACATTACAAAACTCTTCCAAAGTACTTGTACCAATTTACATGCTTACCAACAGCATATAAGTGTTCTAGATGTTTTTGATGTTTGCTAGCATTTGGTGTATGTCACTTTTGAAAATTTCCATTTATACAAAATTTAACAAGAATTTACTTCATGAAACACTTTATTTATAACTTTAAAATGATTTATTGATTGTTTTCTGGTTTTAGTTTATAGCACAGATTTTGATTTCTCAGGACAGAATCCTAATTAAAACAAGGTCTCTCATGGCCTGTGATGTTGCTGTTATTTTCAAAGTAGTTCCTGAAATCAATACCTTCAAATTTAAGCATATTTATTTACTACATTATGTTGTACTTTCAAATTTAAAAAAAATTATAATCTCAAATAATTGGAAACATTGGGACGAATATTATTTCTAAGACCCTAGAGGTAAGTCAGTCGAACCTGAGTTTGAAATGACAAGCATATTGGTGAATGATACAAACCAGCTGCTGGGCCTCTTTATATGCAAGGCATTCAGTGAGATATCAGAACGCGGAAAATATAATGCTCCTACCAACATTTCTTGTTGAATTAATGCCCAGGTGAGTTCTTCTGAAATACTGAAGTTGTATCTTAGCAAAAACAAGAAGCAGTAAAGCATCATACTTATTAGGATCCAATTTGCCACAGCAGCAGTCAACTGCTTCAATTTCTCCCAGTGGTGATGGGAAGGGAAAAGTAGGGATAGAGAAATTTAAATTAAATTCATAGTGCAGTGCACATTTGGAATTCAATATTGACAGCTCTAATTACACCACCTTACTATCACAAGTTCATTAACTGAAAGTAAAGTATTAAAAATTACTCTACATATTTATGAAAGAAAATGGCATCCTTTTCATGCCACATTTTCATCTCTCTCATTTAATGCATTCATCCTGGAGATATTTTAGATTTTTGGAAAAAATGAATTTGTTATTTCTTTAACACATGCACAAACACATAGATATGCAAAAACACAATTAGGAAATCATGTTATATTCCAATATATGGTTGGAAATTCTATCAGCATAAAATATAAAATTCAGATATATACCAGTGTTTATTTGAATTGCCATGAGTTATCCAGTATGAAAACAACTCATTAGCCTCTAGGTCCTAAGCATATCTCAGTTATAACTGCTGATAAAATTATTAATTATGCAAAATCACATTGTGTCATCTTGCTTTGTCAACTCAAAAATATATCTTGAAAGCTTAGTTATTTCTCTGGCTATAAATTTAAGATGTCTATTACCACTCTACCTACAACTTTTCAGACTTAAAATTATCATGAATTGTGTGGTAATTTGTATCTGTTTACCAAAAAAAAATTAAGTTTCTTGCCTAATATGAGGTATCCTGGTCTGCTAATATTAAAACAAAAAGGTAAATATTACTAAAAACCACCACAATTGTAGCTTCCTAAGTATGAGAAAAATGGATTAGCAGATATAGATAACTTTTAAAGGAAAGAAAAAAGAACTTGTTTACTCCTTAGCAATTGTTTCATATCTCTTGTCAAACATAAAATAACAAATGTGTAAAAATGCCTAGTGATTCTACAAAGGACTTCAGCATATTAAGTTAGAAAAACTATTCAGAACTTTAATTAACATATGAAGTGTCAAGTGCTGTGGTTTCATTCTTACAAAAAGTAGTATATGACAAATATCTCTTTTTCTTTATGTAATACACCCAATTAAAAATTTGGCATTACAGGCACTTAAGATAACTTTAAATCCTTCAGAAAACTTTGTTAGATGACTGCTATAAGGTAGTTTATAGGTTTTCTGCTTTGCTCAAAGAATAAATTAATTAACCTCAATATTTAAGTACAATATATAATTTAACATTAGTGTACTATATATTCAAGAAAAATTGTTCAAATGTCATCTATTTTTGTTATTTTGTTTTGTTTTGTTTTGTTCTCATGGATTAAACCCAGGGGCAATTTACTACTGAGCTACGTACTCAGCTCTTTTGTTTTGAGAGGAGTTCTTGCAAAGTTGCTCAGGGCCTTGCTAAATTGCTGAGGCTGGCCTCAAACTTTTGAACCTCCTGTTACAGCCTCATTAATCAGTGAGATTACAGGTATACACCATTGTGCCTAGCTATACTGTTATATATTTTTTCTCTCTTAATTGAAGCATGGTTGAAGTGTCAAAGAATGTTTACAAATGTGAACATGTACAGGTATATACATGAATTTATGTGGAGTAAATGTAAACAGGAAACTAAGATTTTGAAAGTTTTTGCTTATGTAAGTAAAATCTGCTTAGGAAAGCTTTATGAAATTCTGAAATCTAACATCCTTCTCTAAGAACTTCTACACCGGATTGTTATTCAATAGGAATCATTATTCCTGGTGGCTGAGAAAATAAGAACATGTAAAATGCCATTTGTTTATGATAGTTGTGACAGCCCTTCAGTAGCCCAGTAACATAACTCTGAAACTGTATCTACCCCTACAGCAGCATAGTGTGGTAGGAAAAAAAACTCATCCAGAAGCTAGAAGAGAGTCTTAGCATGGTCTATTAACCCGATTGGTTTTGTAGTTTCTGCAATGTAGTAAAAGTTGACTATTTTATATTAGAGTATTTATACCAATACCTCCCAATTTTAAGATTCTTGGAATATAATTATCAAATATCAAAGACCTCTGATATACCCCAGAAGCCTGTGAAATGCTGCATGTAAGTTCTAGAAGGAGTAAAATCTATAACCTCAGCTCTCAGGGATCTTAAAAATCTATTTATTAGCTCAATTTGTATTTATTAGGAATTATCTCCCTGGCAGTCAGAGTGCTAGGTGGCAGATTTGAAGTTCTGAATAATACAGCCCAAAAGAGGAAGACAGATTACTGAGTTTGTACTTTTGAACAACTATGAATAGTGTTAGAGTAAAGAAAATAACTTAGAGTACCCAACTGAAGGAGACTTAGGAAGCATAAGAGATCAGAGAATACCTCATAGAAGCTGTAATCTTCCAACTGAAACCTGAAGGATGACTAAAAGGGAGCCACTCCAAAAGGAGGAAAAGACCATTCTAAACAGATGGAAATCATGTAAATAAACACTAGATGGTAAGAGGGCATTGGACATTTGAGGAAATAAGGTTAGTAGAATGGTACACAGAGTCTGAGATGAAAAGAGACAAGATTAACACTTTTGAACAACAGTGAAAAATCTAAGCTGGCATATGCTAGGTTCTAATTTGGCCACAACAACTCCAAATAACGGGGAAGAATCCAGTCTTGATTTCAAAGGGAAGCATGAGATATTCCATGGAGGAGGCGCATCTGTTGGTAAGCCTAGAAAAAATGAGTTGAAAAGAAAAAGAGCATTTCACATGAGAAATACTAAGCCGCACACAGAAGGGTAAAATGTTTTTATTTTCAACATTTTGTGTATTAGAAGTGAATCAAAAAGTAATTTTCTTGACTTTTCAATAGCAATATATCAGAAAATCAAAACTTTCAGGAGTAGTTTTAGTTGTAGATTTAGAATATCAAGGGTATAGACTGTTAGAGGATTGAGTGTGAATGTACAAACAACTTATTTTTACTTACTTCTCAGAGAATCTACAGCACCTGTTCCTGGTTGTCCTAAAGATTGTCATCTTACAATTTCCCTTCACCTTACACCAAATATAATTTATTATTGAACACAACATTTTGACAGGCATAATAGTAAAAAAGCTGTATAAACAATCATAAATTTGGATAATGGGTGTGGGAAGAAATGTTTTTATGCATCTTTGTGGAATCTAAATACTGTTTCTCTGTTATTTAACAGATTGTTTCTCTGTTATTTATCAGACACATGAACGATTTTTCTTTCACAGAGTATGGAAAAACATGTTAAAATCTGACTAGTGTTCATTATTTATTTAGTTTGCTTCTTGTTACATTGTAGGTTCATAGCTTTTATGAATGGAATTTTTTACATTTAAAATATTTTAAATACTTCAATAAATAGAAAATAAATATATATTTTTATATAAAAGGGCTAACATATACCTTGCCATTTTGTTAAACTCTACTGAAAAATAAATATTTCATAATATTTAGCCATAATCATCACTATACAACTTTTCCACAAAATTTTTGGCCTTAGAACAATATTTTGAAAATTAACATTGATTATCTGTTGTACTGCATTGATTATTTCCTTTTAGTTGAAAAAAATACATATAACCCATTTACAATAGCCATGAAAAGTGCCTAGGAGTAATTTAACTCAAGTAATGAAAGCTCTCTGTAATTAAAACTATAAAATATTGATGGAAGAGACTGGAGAGGAAACACACACACACACACACACACACACACGGAAAACATCCTGTGTTCATGGACTAAAAGAATAAAAGAATCAATATTGTTAAAATATCTGTGTTGTTGAAACTATCTCGATTCAATTCAATCTCTTTCAGAATAGCAATGATATTTTTCACAGAACTAGAATAAACAATCCTAAATACATATATAATCACAAAAACCCCAAATAGCTCAAAACATCTTGAAAGAAAAACAAAAATGAGCAAACAAAATTACAGCACAAAACAGGTAGCATGACACTATCTGATTTCAAAATGTGCTAAAAATCTGTGATAATCAGAACAATTTGTGGACATAAAAATAGACACAGAAGCCAATGGGAGAGAATAGAGACTAGAAGTAAACTCATGTATCTACAGTCAACTGATTTTTTAAAAATTTATATATGTGTATATATATTTTTATAACTTTATTTATTTATTTATTCTACTTAGGTATACATGATAGCAGAATGCATTTTGATTCATTGTACACAGATGGAGCACAACTTTTCATTTCTGTGGTTGTATGTGATATAGAATCACAACATACATGCAGTCATACATAAAGTTAGGGCTATGATGTCCATCATATTCCACCATCTTTACTGTCCCCATGCCCTCTCCCCCTTCCCACCCCTGTGACCAAAGTTCCTCCATTCTTCCTGTGTCCTCCCCCACATTATGGATCAGCATCCACTTATCATAGAGAACATTCAGCATTTGGTTTTTTGGGATTGGCTTACTTCACTCAGCATGATATTTTCCAACTCCATCCATTTAAGATATTAAGTACGCACACTGGAGAGAAAGGACAGAATTTTCAACAAATGATCCTAGGAAAAATTGAACATTCATATGTAGAAAAATGGAACTAGTCCCCTATTTCTCATTAGTTAAAAAAATCAACTCAGAATTGGTAAAGACTTAAAGGTAGGACTTGGAATTGTGAAACTCGAAGAAGAAAATATAGGAAACAACTTCAAGGTACTGGAACGTGCAAGGATTTTTTAGGGGGGAGGAGGAAAGACCTTCCCCATCAACAGCATAGAAAACAAAACCAAAAGTAGCCAAATGAGATTATGTCAACCTAAAAAGCTTCTGCACAGCAAAGGAAACAACCAGAAGAGTGAAGAAACAAATCACAAAATGAGAAAAAGTATTTGCAAACTATGGACCTCAAAAAACTGAATGGCAAAAATAAATAAAATAACCCAAGAGTAGATTATTTTTCAAAAGAAGACACACAAGTGGCCAAGTATATGAAAAAATGCTGAACATCATTTAATCAACAAGAAACAGCAAATCAAAACCATAGTGTGGTAAGAATGGCTATCATTTAAAAAGGATGCCAAATGATAAGGATATGGTGAAAAGTGAATCCTTGCACACTACTGTTAAAGGGAAAGTAAATCCGTATAGACATGGAAAACAAATTGAAGGTCCCTCAAAAAATTAAAAATAGAACTGCTATATGATCTAACACTCCTACTACAGCTTATAGAGCAAAATAAAATGAAATTAGTATATTAAAGATACATTTGTACTCCCTTGTATATTTCAACAGTTCACAATAGCCAAGACTTGGAAGCAACCTAAGTGTCCACAGAAGAATGAATGGATAAAGGAAACATGGCACCTATGTGCAATGGAATAATATTTAACCATAAAATGAATGGAATCCTCTCAATTGCAACAACCTGGATAAAACTGAAGATCATTATGTTTAGTGAAATAAGCCAGGCAAAGATATACAAGCACTGTATTATCACACTCTTTTGTGGATTGTTGACCTTATAAAAGTTTAAAGTAGAATGGTAGTTACCCGAGGCTGGGGTGAGTAGAGAGGAGTGGGAACCTTGCAGAAAGATTTATCAATGTTTACTATGCTACAAGTATATGGGAGGAATAAGTTCTGGTGTCCAATTGAACCATAAGTGACTATAAAAAGTCATAACAACTATAAATAACAATAAGGTACTGTGTATTTCAAAGAGCCAGAAAAAGATTTTGAATGTTTTCACTATAGAGAATGATAAATGTCTGAGAAAAGAAATATATCTAACCTGATGTAAACATTACACAATGTATGTATGTATTGAAAGCCACATAGGATCTCATAAATGTGTACGATTTTTATGTTTTTATTCATCAGTTAAAATTTTATTATAAATTACAAAATACTTTACTGGCAGATATAACTAAATTACAGTTTAGTATCAAGTTAATATATAATTTGAAACTGCAAAAAAAGCCATGTAAGTATAATCAACCTCATTTTACAGAAAAAGAGTCACAAAGAATTTAAAACAGTGTTCAGAGTCACAAACTGCATAAGGCATGTACCTAGAATTGATATCCAAGTTTTTCCTATGCCCCTAACATGCAACTACAGGTTTTAAAGAACATTAAAGAGTATGGCACTTTTTCTTGGATTCAAAAAAAAAAAAAAAGAGAAAGTTCCTCTTCAGAATGGAATAGGCAAAGAAATCAGGTAATCAGGTAGCTACAGACACAGAATCCCACATTCTCATCTTCCTTCTCCCAACTGCAAGGATGGAGAGTCTAGAGTCAAATGGCCAAGCCTTTCAGGGTTTGAGATTTCAAGACTGTTCGTTCTATAGAAGAATTATAAAACATTAGACCATGAAAATAAGTGAACCACTTGCATAAATTTTGGACTTATTTTTAATGCCATATTTGGATCCATACTTATTTGTTATTTTAAAAAATCATTGTACTTTAATCAGTAATGTTGATAATTCACTTTGAATATATCTACAAATCAACATGTTATGGTGACAAATGGCAATAGAGCATCCCTCATCTTCTTAGAGCTAAATATTCCTCTATTCATTTTTAATACTGCATTTTCAGGTATGATCACTGTAAAATACTGACTCTAGAACACATGGCATTTTCAGATATTATAGCTATATACATCATGGTGAGAGAAAGTTTTCAATTCTTACTAGACTGCTGAAACATCACTTTAAGATAAACAGGATCACTTTCATCTTTTGCTGGCACTTCTTTGAGGTACAGTATTTTCAAAAGATTTCACTTAATGGAGTATTTCTACAAAAGTCCATGACCGCTAGGAGAAACTCATTCATCATTACTTATTGTGTGTCGCTCTCATAAAGCAAGTTTAAAACAGACTTGGGATTTCAGAAGACACCTGCAGATTTCCCTGCTGTCTGAATGCAGGGATGAACAGTCAGCTGGGTCACCTCTCACCTCCGACTGAAGCAGTACAGCAATTGTAGCCAAGTACAGGAGAGATGAGTCATTCTCTAATGCAAACAAAGCACATTTATAATACTGTCATTAAATTTATAAATGTATTGTGTAACTGCAAAAGAAAAAAGAGATTTGTTCAGTTTACAACTAAATGCACATACCACAGAAACAGTTTTTGTTTTTACTATTTCTTTTGCTTTTTATTCTTGTGTCACTTTCCCTTAATAAACTAAGATATGTAACTTGGCTACAATTAAAAATGAACAAACTGTAGCTCATCCAATTCATTTGGTTAATTCATCTTTTTGTGTTCTCAGATCAATTTGCTGTTTTCAGTGATGCAATACATTACAAAAGTTTATGTAGTGGAACTTGGTTAATACTACATGCTATTTTTCAGAGTAGCTAATTTTGCTTCTATAAACTGGACTTCAGATATTTTTTGCATCAGCTAAAACTGTTGGAATTTACACAGTTGAGGAAATTCAGGCATAACTGACATTTTGCTGATTTAACAACAACAACTATATACATATGTTTTCATAAGCTTAGTCCTACCAAATGACAGAAAAACATATCTTCAAGTGAAGAGGTCTTCACCAGGATACTTTTCTACTTTTTGTCTCATGAACCTAAAGTCACATTTTTTTTCTTGTTATATCTTTACTCTCAATCTAACCCCTCTTTTCAACTTATTGATAGTTCCTCAAAACATTGTCCTTTCATATATAATCACAAATATATTAAATATGCCACATCATCTCTTTAACACAAATGTAAACTTAATGTGCCTTGTGCTAATCATCTTGTATTTTACATTAATATTTTATTAATTATTGAATATATCACACATAAATTTATAAAAATTGATGTAGGGAGAATGCATTATCATAATGAACCACAATATAGTTACAATTCAGATCAAGAAATAGAATATTGCCAATATGTGCATGTATATGCACATACACACACACAAACACACACAAAACTGAAATCCTTCCTCTATTAATAGAATGAAGATGAATTTTATAATATTCACTACTTGATTTTTCTCCTTTACCTTACCAACTTTATATGACAGTTAATTTCCAAACTTTAGCTTTCCCTGTTTTTGAATTTTATTAAAAGTATTCTTTGATGTCTTTTCTTGGTTTGACATTAAAAGATTTAAGCATTTTTTATAGTTAATTTATTTTCATTACTGTATGATATTCCATTGTGATAGCAAAGCACAATTTACCCATTATCCTAGGTTAATAGATAAAGGATTTCTAATATTGATACTTACATATTGCATATAATAGTGTTCTCTAACTTATGTTTTCAAATATACATATTCTTGGATATATTTTTATATATGTGTGTCATTTAATATATGATAAACACATATGTATCATATTCATACTTTATATGTGTATATAAATGTGGTACATGTTACATACATTAAATATATATATTACTTATGCTTGCATTCTTGCCATAGCACAGATGTATTTTTTGTAACTTGATGCAGGTTTCCCATTTTGTATATGTAAAATGTTTTTAACTTACCTTTAATGGAAGTACATTTGTATTTCATTTAGTTTTTTGGTATCATAAACAACTGCACTGTATATCCTGCTACATTTGTCTTTGGAAACATATACTATTATATGTAGAGAACACTACCAAATAATATAATTTCTTCTTGAAGTAAAAGGTATCTTCATGTTTTAAATAAATATTGTTACCTTTGTTCAAAAAAATTCTACAACCTAATACTGTTTTGCATATTTATAATATTCAATTCATTTTAATACTTTCATTATTTTAATATTTATTTTGAATATATACTATGTGCAGCAATGTAGGTAAAATATAGGAAGATATTGTGAGAGTTTTTATACAATACCTTCTTTGGGTAATTAGATATTATTAAAGTAAATTGCTAAATTTGAAGACTATCTGCTGTAGTCAAGCAGGGACCACTTACCTGTTCCTGAGAAGGCTTAAAATTAATGAAAATAGAGGTAAATGTAAATCGCCAGCCACTATACTACAGATAAGTAGAGACCTTGCTTCTTTATGGTGGTGATGATATAAAACTAATGAGAAGAGGCGAGGGGGTTGTTATTTCAAAGTAAAGGCACTGGAAATGTTTGTCTTCTTTTATTTTTCTTTAATCAATTCTTTTGAAATGTATGTTCTCAAATAGATATCAGCAAAGAAAGAAAGAAAACAGAAAGGGAAGGGAATAGATGACTCTTGTCTTTAGAGTATGCCATTTTCTATGTCAAGGCAACTTTGGGTTTGTTGATTTTCTTAACTTCAGAGTTTTAGAGAACTGTATTGTTTTCAAGGTAATTAAAATAAATGTGATACATATTCATAGATATAATTATTAATTAAAAATATTTTCTCTTTATCTCCCTGAATAAATATGTCTATCACATGGTCCATTTACATAGGCTTTAAAGGAAACCCATTAGATAAATTGGTCTGAGGTATAGCATCAATTCCTGACATACATTCTTAGACATACCCCAAATATTAGTCCTTAGAATGTTACTTCATGTAGCACATTATCTTATCTTTAAGAAAGCATAAGTTTTGCAAACTACTGTGATTGATTAGAAAAAGAGATCTCAAAAGAACTATGAAGAAGAATAAGTGAGGGTAAACAGTAGCTGGGAGGAGAGGAGATAAAGGTCAACTGGAAAATACAATTTTAGCAAATATTTTTCCATATCTTCATAATGTTCACCTAGGTTAACTGTATAATGGACCTGAATAAACTCTTGCATTTATTTAGAACAAAGGTAAATTTTCCTAGGAGGACTTTATCATCAGAAAAGAGCAATGGTTATGCTTCTTTATATAATAACTTTTTTCCTGTTTTTCCATTTGTTTAGAAATTAACAGTAAAATAAGCAAGTATAAACATTTTTATTTAAAAGGTAGAAAACTAAAGACTAATTTTGACAGTAATATCCAGGAAAATTAATTGAAGCTATGCAGAGTACAATAAATTATGAAGATTTACCAGTAACATATTTTATATTGAGATAAACAATGAAAAAGCAAGAAATATTTTTTTAAATGGGCTGACCATGAAGAAACATAACACTAATCAGTTGAAGACAATACATGTACTATTTTTTCTTTTTCCAAAGACTTCAAATCTATTTTCCTGAGAATTACTAAAATTAAGCATAATATATTCAAACCAGTTAAAACATGTTTTCCTTTTCTTCCCCCCAAAATATACTGCATAAATGCTTACATTAAAGGGAAGAAAAGATAATGGAAGGTGGTAAGAAATGATTGGCTTTTTTTACTAAATGTCTTGATGAGCAGAGAAAATTATGACATTTCTAGATGGGTAATCACATCTAGAATGAAGTATCAGAATCTTAATGCATTATCCCTTCATCTTGGGAAATACTAATAATCTACATTCTTGTACTTCATCTGGGCTTACTAACACATGATTTACTCACTTAAACCTATACTTTTTCATCTGAAAATTAGGATAATTTCTGTTGAAGAGATTTCATTTGTAATCAAACTAAGGTACACCAAGAATGTAATTAGCAGGTCTATGGACTGTTCCTAATAGCTTAGTGAAAGTGAGTTGAGAATGACATCATGATTAACATAATATTTTTGATTTTGGTCAGCCTGCATACCTGTCATCAGGAATACTCAGATGGGCTTGTACTTAAGTCACACAGCATCCCTGTTCATAATGAACCTGATAATGGGTCAGGAAACAGTTTCCCCTTTGTACTTTAGTCTGTACATTTAACATGTAAGATATAAATTAGAGAAAATTGTCCACATCTGTGATCTCAATTCTTTTCTCTGTCTCAAACTATTTGTAGGGTTAAGTTCCTAATCAAAACATTTATCCTCACTCCTGCTGATCCTGTAAACAAAAACATCTGCCTTGAAATATCCTTTGTAAGGCTAAAATCATGGTACAGCAGCATTCAAGTAAAATAAGATGATTGATAGCATGGTCTTGCTGGACAGCTCTGTTCCTATTAGCAGAGGTTCTGAGATGGTAAGAGAAAGCCCTGGGCAACATGTGCTGTGACAGTCATGGCATGGCCCACTTCTGTTATTTTCTCTTTAGTTAGCTTGCATTGTTAGCAATTTCCTATCCATCTATGAGATATCTCCAAGGTACTGTTAGGGGTATGATTGAATATATAGAGCAGAAAGCATTGATATTAAACAAAATAAAATAGAAATAAGGACAAAGAGAAAAGAAATGATTAATGAATGATAGAGGAAACAAAATGCATTAAAATGAAACATGATTTTATAAGCTCATGTCTGAGCTTTATATCACTTCTCATTTATTTTAGGATTCTGATACTTCATTATAGATGTGATTACCTATGTAGAACTGTTATACTTCACTTATCAAGACACTTAGTGAAAAAAGCCAATCATTTCTTACCAGCATCAATTGTCTTTTATTTCCTTTAATGTAAGCATCTATATAGTATATTTTGGGGGCGGGGAAGGAAAACGTGTTTTAACTAGTTTGAATAAAATAGTAGACCCTTAGCAAGCTCTCTGCTTGGACTGATATGGCAACTTGCAATAGGGCATATTTTTTATTTGAATTATGTGGCCTAATTTTAAAGAGCTTCTCTGATTATAAAATGTGGTAATAATATGTGTATTCATATTTTTGTGATTATGAAGTTCAGTTTTATGCATGTGCAATTTAGGTGTCCTGAAATTGCATCTATGTATTATTTTATTCTTCAGAAATTATTACACTCTTCTCTCTGTATAGCCTTATGGAATATTATAAACAGCTGTACAGAATATGGTGTTTGTACTAAAGGAATTTATACTGTACTAGTTGAGAGTTAATATATGGAGATTTCCAATGCAAAATCGTGTGTGCTATTGATATGCACTTTCATCTTTTCCAAATCCATTGATGCCTTCTGTAGATGATGAAATATAACATAACAAGTGATTATAATGTAGACATGAAATTATAGGATTTTTGCTTGAATGGACTCTGATTGTAGTCCCTGGATATAGAGCATACCCAGAAATTCCTCTCACATATAAGATGATGCAAAAATTATTTATATAAAAATGGGCCTTCAAAACATCATTTGTTTTTTCTATCAGAAACCATTCCCATGTTCCTTCCAACCCCTCCTAGAATAGGGAGTATCCAAGTCAAAGAGAAGTCTCTGTAATTAATGCATTATTTCTGTTAGTGTGTTTTTTCTTATTAAAATGCTATTACTATAAAGTGGGTTTTATTGGTGGGACAACAGGAAATGGACAAGTGTTGTTTCCACCTCTACTGAGACCTTGACTCTGGCTTAGTAAATATTTAGTAGAGTCTTAGATATTATTTTTCTACATAATTCTTCAATTTTCTTATCCTTATGGTTTTTTTTTTTTTTGCTTTTTTAAAGACAAACCAGAGGTTTGTTCCTCTGAAGTCACTGACTTCACACAGTCTATTTCAGCAATAATACATGGAAGTGTTTCCTCTTCTAGGATAAATATTTTTCCTCTGACCATTTCCAATCACTGAATATTCCACAAGTTTCCTTACAAATATTTCACCAAAGTATAACAAAAACCCAACACTGCTAGGTGTGGTGGCTCATGCCTTTAATCTCAGCGGCTTGGGAGGCTGAGGATGGAAGATCATGAGTTCAAAGCCAGCCTCAGCAAAAATGAGGCTTTAAGCAACTCAGTGAGACCCTATATCTAAGTAAAATAGAAAATAGGCTGAGGATGTGGTTCAGTGGCTGAGTGGCCCTGAGACAAAAAACAAAACAAAACAAAACAACATATGGTTTATATTGAGTTAACATCATCATAAGACTTATAAAACTTGTGATGATCAATATACAGCATTATAAGTAGACTGGAAAATCATGTAAACTTTACAATCACTCTTTAGTACTCTTTACTACCATCTCATTTTCACTGTCAGTTTCAGAGATATATGAGTCCTTTGATTTACTGAACTTGATTCAACAAACTGTAATCACTTTTTCACCAGTTAAGCCAGTGCTATTTTGTTCTCCTTATTTAAAGATAACCTAGATATTTCTCAAAGCATATTTGATTTCTTATAACAAGAGGTTACAGGGCCATCTTGAATAAACTATACCATGGGTATATTTTCACATATTTTATAAATAGGACACTTTCATTTATTTGATTATTGCTAGGCAAGAATATTACAGACCAAATTTACCAGCCTAGTTGTTCACACTGAATTGTTTCACGTGAGTACTGAAGCAAAGTAGAGTGACTTCAGAGTTTTCTGAACTACTTAAGGACAAAAACTTTATTTTTTCAACAAAAGTTTGAAATTTATTTAGTAACACCATTTTTATCCCTCCAATTTCCACTCACATTGTGAGGCCTCATATATAGTTGTGTAAAAAGTGTGTTTACTATTGATAAAAGTTTGAATTACTCATTTTTGATTCAAGTTTTAAGAGACTTAATTAATGAGCTCATATTTCCCACCATCATCTAAACTTACTGAGCAATAAGATATGAGTAAGATAAGGAGAAAAAACATATCACCATTGTTACTGACATAGCAAGAAAACATATTAAATTTTCTATATATGTGTATCTATATATTTTTACATTCTCTTTGGTTTACCTTTAACGTCTTTCTCCATATGAAGAAGCCTGGCTCAATAGTGTTCACCAAACATTTACTTAATTTCTCAATGTCAATATTCATATGTAGTTGTTTCAGAACTATTAACTCAAAACCCCATGAGAAACAACTTTATGAACCAGAGCACAATAACAATATGCAGTTTCTTTTGCCTTTAATCTTTCAGATTATACTCTTTTTTCAAATTTCCTTCAGTCAGGAAATTTTTGCACCATCCCCATCAGAAATATATTATTTTTGTATATTTGTAATTTATCCATTTTCTTTTGTTGCATTCTTTATTCCATCTTGGAATCTCCCAGTATCTGAAATGATTTTTTTTTTTAAGAAATTGCAGGCATTCACTATTTTGTGTTCTAAAATTCTCTGGATTTCGATAATGTATGGGGTCACATATCTACAGTTTTATTATCATATAGAATTGGTTTTCTTCTGTAAAAAATTCCCTGTGCTTCATCTATTTAGTTCTTCTCCTTATCCCCAATACTCTGATAGTCACAGATCTATTTATTGCATTTATAGTTTTACCTTTTCCAGAATGTCATATAAAAACAATTATGCAGCATATAACAGATTGACTGCTATCAATTCACACTGCTTTTATGAGTCTTACATATACTCTCATGGTTTAATTATTCATTCCTTTTTATCATTGAATAGTATTGTATTGTGTCCATTACCTGATCAAAATTTGTATAACCATAAAATTCAAGTCATTTACCTATAAAAAGCAATTAATTCTTGATTCATACTATGGCATTATGAACCTTGAAGACATTATGCTAACTGAAAGAAATCAGCCACAAAGACTACACCTTAAATTTTTCCATGTAAATGAAACCTACAACATAAACAAATCTCTTGAGGCAGTGAGTAGATCACTTGTTTCCAGAGTTTCTTTTTGAGGTGACAAAAATATTCTGCAATCTAATCAAATTCTCTGGTGATCATTGTACTTTCTTGTGTATATACTAAAACCCACTGTTTGGACACTTTAAAACAATGGACTTCATAACATGTCAATCATATCTTAACAAAAATAATTGGGAGGACAAAAGGTAAATTTATGAATGGATTCAGACATACCTGAATTACCTTTGCTTGGACAAATTAGAATAACATCAGAGGGGCTTGGATTGTAGCTCAGTGATAGAGCACTTGCCTAGCATGTATGAGGAACTGGGTTTGATTCTTAGCACTGCATGTAAATAACTAAATAAAGGTCCATCAAAAACTTAAAAAAATACTAAAAAGAGAATAATAAGAGAAACAACTAAAGAACTGTATAAAATATATGAAATAATGGTTCTCGAGATGACTTTGGATACGAGGCCAAAATGGGCATTGCTTTCTGAGAGAAAGGAAATAAGAAAATCTAGTGCTGCTCAATGTACTGAGAAAGAAAGATTCCAGGAGCACAGAGCAGGAAAGCAAAGCCACCCTGGTCATCTCCCTGAATTGAACGGATAGAGCTGAGAATGAGGAAGCTAAAAGATCTGAGTCTTGCATTATTTTTGATGTAGAAAAAAGCCCTGTTGGATCAACAGCAACAACAACAACAAAATGAAAACACAACTGATAAGTTACCTCAACCCAACTGCAAGATTCCAGCTCATTACAGAAATAAATGTATTTTCTATACACATTTTATAATAAAATTGAAATTAAAATGCAATGCCACTTATAGTATCATATGAAATATAAATATTAGGATCTATTATTAGAACATATATCCAATAAAGTTATGCAATATTTGTACACTCAAATCATAGCTGAGAGATCTTAAAGAGAGCCTGAATAAATGGAGAGTTATACTGTTTCTATGGATTGTAAACCTCAATATTGTAAGAGTACAACTCTTTCCAAATGGATCTATAAATTCCATGTGATCTCCAACAAAATTTCAACTATATTTTTTGATATCAGAAATTAAAAAGATAATTCTAAAATATATGTAAAATTGCAAGGACTAAAAATAGGAAAAGCTACTTTGTAAAAAGAATGAAGTTGTGGGTCTTAAAATGTAACATTAAAAATTATTATAAAGTATAGTACTCATGCCTTCACTATATCCATGCTAAGATTGACAAATGAACCAGTGGAATGGAATAGAGAGTCCTGATAAAAGTCCAATTACATAAATTCAATTGATTTACAACAAAGATGCAAAAGCATTTCAGCGGAGAAACTAGAAATCTTTCAAAAAAATTTGCTGCTGCAGCAATTGGATATTCATATTCATAAAATGAACATTTATCCATGCTTTGGTCCATATACAAACATTATTTTAAAATGGATTATAAATATGTATATATTGCATAAAACTATAAAACTCCTGGAAGAACAGTTTGACCTTGGTTGTACAAAGATTTCTCACATTTCTTCCATACACATGAAGCTCAATCCACATAACACAAAAACTTATTAATTTTATCTCATCAAAATTAAGAATTGAGCCAGGCACAGTGGCGCAAACCTGTAATCCCAGCACTTAGGGAGGCTGAGACAGGAGAATCGCAAGTTCAAAGCCAGCCTCAGCAAAGGCGAGGCACTAAGCAACTCAGTGAGACCCTGTCTCTATATAAAACACAAAATAGGGCTGGGGATGTGGCTCAGTGGTCGAGTGCTGCTGAGTTCAATCTCCAGTACCAAAAATATAAAAAATAAAAATAAATTAAGAATTGATTTTACAAAGACATTGATAAGAGTATGATAAATCTTATCAGAAAGAAAATATTTCCATATTTTCACATATCTATGTATAAAAACTCAAAAAACTTTGTATTGGAAAGCAAAACCCAAGCACAAAGTGGGCCAAAGTTCTGGAGCCACTTTATCAAAGATGATATTATCTTAACCATATAAGAACACACAAAGATATGCAACATGACTAATTAGTAGAGAAATACAAATTAAAACCTAAAATTGAACACTTAGAATGGCTAAAAATAAAACCAATTGGTATACTAAGCATTGGTGCAGTTGTAATACCATGTGAATTCTCACAATTTGTTCATAGGACATGTGTGACACAACCACACTGAATACCATCTCTCAGTTTCTTAAAAAGGTATGTGTTGACTATATGATGCAGCTATTCCATTCTTACCCATATACATAAGATAAATTAAAGATTATACACATAGCAAGATGTATGTATGTGTTTTATTTGTAATATTATCAAGCTAGAAACAACTTGAATGTCCATGAGGAAGTAAAAAGTTGTATGGACAAAATGGAATGCTATTACTCAACTATAAAGAGGAATGTACTAATAATTAACAACAAAGATAAATCTCAAAATGATGATGATACATGAATGAAGCCAGACAAATAAAAGCACATATATTGCTGTATCTTTTTTAAAAATCCAATTTACCTATACAAATCTATAGTAACTCAAAGAAGATCAGTGGTTGCTTAGGGATAAGAGATGAGAATGGGTCAAAACAGCAATATAGAAGAGTTACACAGGTGCTTTAGTCAACTTTTGTATCACTGTGATACCCTACAAGAATAACTTAGAAGAGAAAGTTTTTTGAAGTTCATGGTTTCAGAGGTCTCACTCCATGGAGGGCCCATTAAATTGCTCTGGGCCTGAGATGAAAGAATACCTCATGGAGTAAACACCCAGTGGAGGAAAGCTGCTCAGCTCGTAGCAGGATCAGAAAGCAAAGAAAGGGAGGGAAGAGGCCAAAGGGATGATGCACCCTTCCTTCACATCAGAGGCCCAAGTGAACCATCTCTTTAGCCACACTCTACCTTCCTATAGTTACCACCCAATCAGACCCTTCAAACCAGGATGGACTAAATGGGATACAGCTCTCATAATTTAATCATTTCACCTCTTAATATTCCTGCATTAACAGGAATTTTCAGGGGGACTCCTCGTATCCATACCATAGCACCAGGGATATGAGAAAGCATGTGTATGAAAAGTATGTTCACTACCTTTTTAAAAAAATTTTAAAATGAATACATTTCAAGTCATAGTACACATGGGGAGCACAATTTTCCATTTCTCTGGTTGTAAACAAGATAGAGTCACTCCATTAATGTCTTCATACATGTACATAGGGGAGTGATATCCATCTCATTCCACCATCTTTGCTACCCCCATGCCCTCTCCCTTCCCTTACCTCCCCTTTGCCCTATACAAAGTTTCTCTGTTTCTCCCATGCTCCCCATCCACACTCCCATTATGTATCAGCATCCACTAGTCAGAGAAAACATTCAGCCTTTGGTTCTTTGGAATTGGCTTACTTCACTTAGCATGATGTTCTCCAACTCCATCCATTTACCGGCATGTGCCATAATTTTATTCTCTTTTATTGCTGAGTAATATTCCATTGATGTTCACTACTTGGTTAAGGTGATGTCACAAATGAATGCACATGTCAAAATTTATCTAATTATATATTTTAAACAAGTATAGTTGTTAATTGTATTTAATAACATTTTAAAAATCACTTTTAAAATCTCAAAAATAATTGTAGTGCTTATTTATTGGAGAATTACTAGAGGCAAAAATGTTCTACCTTTGAAAAGACTGCACCTCCCAAATAACTCACAGTCTGATTGATTATGCAATATTTTTGTGATACAAGAAAATTTTGAAACTCATTCCTTAATATGTCTAACACTAAAAATATACCAAACATCAATATTAATAAATTATGCGACTAAGTAATCTTTTATTAAAAAAATATAAATTTGGATGTCTTTCTTGCCTCAGAAAATATAAAGGACATAATCTTGAGTGAAGCTTACTGAAAGGCAATAAATACTGGAGCCCTCTTGAAAATAGCTTAAGTAACCATATTTTGGATTATTTTGCTATCCAAATATTATTTTTTCTTCAATCTCTCTTCCTTACAATCTAAAATAGCAGCTGTCCTAGGTAAAATTATATCTTACATACATTATCTTATATAAACATGCCCATGATTAATACAATTATTGAACATATATTACTCTAATGCTACAGAACATTAGGTTGCCATAATAAAGTACTGAAATTATAGTAGGTGAAAATTACATTTTTATGAGGCATTAAATTAGAAAGCCAAATGTACAAAATTGTGTACTATTCCTATAAACCAATTAAAAAACCTGTATATATTATTTATTTCTGTACTTTTGTGTGTATGTATGTGTATGCATATATATACATGTTGGGGTGTGTCTGTAACATATATAGATGATTATGAGTACAGATAAAACTATGGGAACCTGCTTAGTAAGTGTTCAACATGGATCTCCCAGGGTAGGAGTGTTGAGAAATAAAGGCACTAGAAGAAAATATTTAAAAGGTTGAAAAAAAAATCTGATCTGATTAGGTAACAGTGATATTTGTGTAATTTAAAAATATAGTTCATATAACGAAAAGTACTATATAACTGAAAAACAGTACATTTATTATTTTAACACTCTAACCCAACTGATTTAATGCTGTGATATTACAATATATAAATAGGAGTTATTTAGATTAAATAACAAATGTCTGATAGTCAACATTTTGTGAACTCAAAAATGGCAATCCCATATTACTTAATGTCATATGACACTTGCAGATAGTCTTAATTACTACAAGTTCTGCATAGATATTGATTCAATAACACCTCATACACAAAATTCCCTGGGGGAAAATCACTTGTCTATTTTGAAATTAAATACTTTTGAGTAATCCTTTTAAAATAGTTGCAATCACTGTCCAAGCAAATAATCCCATTATAATTTATATACTATTCTGTATAAAAATAAAAGTGAATTGTATTGCTAACCTGAGGAAGAATTTTAAGGAAATTGTTAGGGACAAGACATAAAACCAAAAATTCAAGAACAGGAAAAGATAGTGAGATACTGGTATCTTCAGAATCCTCTGTTACTCTCTGTCTTAGGTCTTCAGTTTAGTGGGACAAAAGTGACAGGATATTATGCTCGGCAACAAGCCCAATGAAAGAAAAATATGTTCTAATACTTTCCATATAATAGCTAAGTAATAAAATGCCTCTGAGGTGTTAGGATGATACTTAACTTTCTGAAGCTTGGCTCTGGATAAATAGAAAAAAAGGAGAAAATCTCAGAAATTTTCATATGTATTCTACATACATTCATCTGATGCTGGGAAAATTCCACTCCATGTTTACTATATATGCCCAAATGAAAACCCAAACCATGACCAAAATATGATCTAGATTCGGTCTCCAAATAAGTAAGAGAAATGAAACGTTAATCCTTTCAGGTAAAGTGGATATTAGCACCAAACTTCATAATATTTCTATAGTTAGAAGTTGTTGAAATAGAAGCAGGCTGCACATCGCAGTTCCCTTTCAGTTTGTATTTGAGACAGCTGAAGAAGAGCTACCCAGTGAGATGGGTGAATGAGAGTGCTGAGCTTCAATGTGAGACTTGGGGAGGCTCACAGGTTCTGGTTATCAGAACACAGAGCAAAAATGTATTAATCATAACATATTTATATGTATGTAAATATGTATATATAGAATAGTGCATATATATGTATGTATATATATGTATATATAAAGAATGATAGTTAATAACAGAACATAAAGATATGAGAGAGAGAATGAATATAGCCCAGTGCTGGTTCTTTAAAAACACGAATAATATTGACAAAACATGACAGATGCATCAAGGAAAAGAGTGTTAAGTTTCAATTAAACAATATTTAGATGAAAAGGGGGTAAAATTGTTGTAGAAAAAGGTAAAATAATAATAAAAGTTTATGTGGACCATATTTTGAAGAAAGGGGAAAAAACTGAGAGAAATTGTGAAAATGTAAGAAAATTTTCAATCTACAATGTTGGTTCCAGAAGAAACAGAAGCCATTAAATAACAGAATCACTAATTTAAAATTTTACACAAAGTGTAATTTCTATCCAGATTCAGTTTTATAGGTGACTTTTACTATACCTTTAAGGTAATAGATATCTCTAAAAAATAATCAAAATAACATGAGAAAGAAAAACAGTAAACCAATACTCACAAATATAAATTGAAAGAAATTTAAATAATGTAAGATAGTTATGTAAAACTCCATAAATGTAATATATTATCATTACATTTACATTTATTCCAGGTATAATAGGTAGGTTTTAAATTTACCCAAAATACTGCCAAAACAAACAAGTAAAAACCCCCAAAACTGTGAATTCACTTTAATATGTTAGCTTATTTTTTTTGGAAAAATAAAGATGATAATCTCATTGATAAATCATTTTATAATATCCATTATTATATTATTTTAAAAATAGTTCTTTATAAGTGATAGGAACTTACCTGGTATGTGTTCACCAAAGACCTTCAGCAAATATCTCATTAATTACAAAATGTTAAAAATATTTTAACATCCAGGAAATGACAAGGTGCCAATTCTCATCACTTCTTGCATTATTTTGGACATCCCAGAGAACGTTGTAAGTTAAATGCCTGCATAGCTTGTGGTGTGAAGGAGTGGAGAACTTCTGCTCCCTGTGAGTACCTAATTCCTTAGATAAATGAATGGAGTGGAGTTTAGCTTTGCATTCTAAGGGTTTCATTTTGCTTTTGTTTTGTTTATGACTTTTTCAAGTTTGCTTTAGAAAAGCCAGTCGACCTCTTCTTTGGCCAAGTGATTAAAAGGGTTAAAAACACACACACACACATCCTGAAATGGGATTTAGGAATACATTTTTCCTTATAGAAACTGGAAATGAAGGAAAAAGATCCCTCTACTCAAGTCACTAAAAAGAGGATAAGACAAGATCCCTAGTGTCAATCTTGCATTCTTGAACTGACAGCCCTTTCCTCATAGCAATTTGGAACAAATTAAGTATCCAGTAGGGAATTATTAGTCAGTAAATTTTGAATAAAAACGTTTCATAATTATTTATTTGAATGTAAAAATATATGTAGACATGATACTTTTTGAAAAGTACAATTCAATAGAAGATATAGGTGGGGCCATTTGGTTGATGAAAGATTATAAACCCAATGGAAAAGCTGGTAAATGAAATACAAAAATACACCATAATAGACTATTACTGTAATTCATGCCTGCACCCATAGGACTTCAGCCATTTTTATGGTATCTTTTCAGGACTGTGCATTTGTCATTTTTTTCCTCCTTAACAGAAATTGAAAAGCTCTATAGCTCTGTGGCCTGTTAGATTTGGATATTAGGATCCAAATCTCTGTTACCATGGGGACCAGATATTATAAAAGATTCACATAGTAGCCAACTTTTTATCTATCTGAAGAGCTATTCATTTTAGAAACAAGGTTAATGGAGTCCAGCATTTTAGACTCAGTATCTTACATATTTGTAAGGCCATGAAACATAAAATAGTGTCAAAATAAAAAAAAAATTATAAAGTATACAAAATATATGAATGCTTATATACAGTAGTGGTTTAAAATTTCATTTCTTTAACATGTATGCATCTAGATTCTGAAAATAATTAACAGTCAATACTCAATTTCATCAAATAATGTCTAATTATATCATCGCCTTCTATATTAATACTTGAAATTTATTTATCTCTGGGCAGAAAAATTAGTTGAGATTTCATCTTGCTAGCTAATTGAAGGGATTATTAAGTAGGTAATTGAAGAAGACTGGCAACTTAGTTGAGCCAGGCCTTGAAAAAATTGCTAATGTTTTCATCTAGACTTCATTGAGAATTTAAACAATTAAAAAAACACTCTGGGTACTGGTTAAGCAGTATAACTCTAGAGAGCCTAAACACATGTCATAGAGTGATGCACCAATGAAGACTAAGATATATGTTCATATAATTTGTGTATTTTTAAGTGCATGAAGCACTAATTACTGAAAGTAGATCTCAGTGGTGCCTGGAATCATGAGCCCAAGTCATACCAATTGTAAGGTATAGATAACCTAGGATCATAATCTAAGAATAAGGATTGAAGAAAATTTGCCAAGTGCCAGTGGATTTCCACAGGAGAGAATGCTTATAGACCAGGAGTGCTGGTGTACTTGATGAAAACAGAGATTGTCCTGAGAGCAAAATAGAGCAGGACACCTAAGACCATGCCTCATCAGCTCATTCATTCTAAGCAAGGTGGAGAGAGGACATAGGTTCATGTGTAATCATGAAATGTAGGGAAATAAAACTGCAGCAAAGAAAATTAGTGAGGACACTGTGGTGACATGTGAGTGTTATAATTAATTGTGTATGGTCTGGAAAATGAGTAGATTTGAAGCTATTTATCTTGCAAACTAAAGTATTTAAAAATACATGTACATGAAAGAGGTAGTACTTGATTTTTTTCCATGTATGTATTTTATGGTTTTTATTTTTTAATTTGTTCTTTTTAGTTATACAGGACAATAGGATTCATTTTGACCTAATTATAAAGACATGGAATATAATTTGCTCTAATTCAGTTCCTGGTATTTCCCCTCCCCCTCCCTTCCACCCTCCCCTGTTCCTTCCCTCAGCTCTACTGATTTGTCTGCTATTTACATATATATATATATATATATATGTATATATGTATTTTATTAGTATCTTGTGGATGTACATGATGGTGAGATTCACTGTGGTGTATTATATATGTACATAGGAAAGTTAGATCAGATTCATTCCATTGTCTTTCCCTATTCCATTCCTCCTCCCTTCCCTTTGTTCCCCTTTATTGAATCCACTGATCTTTCATCTATTCTTTCTTTATTCTATCCCTTATTTTTGGATTAGATTAAGCATGTCAGAGAAAACATTCTACTTTATTTTGGGGGTACCAGCTTATTTCATCTAACATGATATATCTAGTTTCATCCATTTACCAGAAAATATCAAAAAGTCATTCTTCTCTATGGCTAATACTCCATTGTGTGTGTGTGTTTGTGTGTGTGTGTGTGTGCGTGTGTGTGTATCACATTTTCTTTATCCATTCATCTGTTGAATGGCTCCTAAATTGGCTCCATAGCTTGGCTATTGTGAATTGTGCTGCTATAAACATTGATGTGGCTGTGTGCCTGTATTATACTGATTTTAGCTCCTTTGGATATATATGGAGTGAAATTGCTAGGTCATATGGTGGTTTCATTCCTATTTTTTTGAGGAAACTCTATACTGCTTTCTAGAGTAGTTGAACTAATTTTCAGTCCCATCAACAATGTATAAGGGTAAATTTCCCCTACATACTTGCTAACATTTGTTACTTGTGTTTTTGGTAGTTGCAATTCTGGCTGGAATGAGATGAAATCTCAGTGTAGTTTTAATTTGCATATCTCTAATTGCTAGAAATCTTGAAGATTTTTTCATGTATTTGTTGACCATTTGTATTTCTTCTTTTGAGAAGTGTCTATTGAATGTCTTTTCCCATTTATTGATTGGGTTATTTTTTGTTTTTGTTTTGATGTTAAGTTTTTTGAGTTCTTTATATATCCTCGATATTAACACCCTATCTGAGGAGCATGTGGTAAAGATTTTCTCCCAATCTGTTGGCTATCTCTTCATGTTCTTAATTATTTCCTTTACTGTGAAGAAACTTTTTAATTTGATGCCATCCCATTCATTGATTTTTTAATTTTATTTCTTGCACTTTAGTTTCTTGTTAAGGAAATCAGTTCCTAAGCTGACATTTTAGAGGATTGGGCCAACATTTTTTTCCAGCAGGCTATATGGTCTAATTCCTGAGTCTTTGATCCATGTTTTTTAGGGGGGCAGTACCAGGGATTGAATTCAGGGCACTCAACCATTGAGCCACATCCCCAGCCCTATTTTGTATTTTATTTAGAGACAGGGTCTCACTGAGTTGCGTAGCACCTTGCTTTTGCTAAGGCTGGCTTTGAACTCTTGATTACTCTGCATCAGCCTCTGGAGCCGCTGGGATTACAGGCTTGTGCTACCACATCCAGCTTTGATCCACTTTGACTTGAGTTTTGTGCAGTGAGAGATTGGGGTTAAAATTCATGCTACTACATCTGGATGTCCAGTTTTCCCAGCATCATTTGTTAAAGAGGTTATATTTTCTCCCATGTATATTTTTGACACCTTTATCTGGTATCCAATAACAGTATTTATGTGTGTTTGTTTCTTCTGTTCCATTTGTCATCATGACTGTTTTGGTGCCAATACCATGCTGTTTTTGTTACTATAGTTCTGTATTATAATTTGAAGGTACTGTATTTTGATGCCTCCTACTTCACTTTTCTCACTAAGGATCGCTTTGACTATTCTCGGTTTCTTATTTTTCCAGATGGGTTTCATAATTGCTTTTTCTGTTTCTCTGAAGAACATCATGTCATTGGAATTTTGATGGAAATTCCATTGAATATGAATAGCAATTGTGGTAAAATGGCCATTTTGACAATATTAATTCTGCCTATACAAGAACATGGGATGTCTTTCCATTTCCTAAGATCTTCTTCAATTTCTTTCTTTAGTATTCTATATTTTTATTGTAGTGGTCCTTTATCTCTTTTGTTAGATTGATTCCCAAGTATTTTGTGTTTATTATGCTATTATAAATGGAATATTTTTTCCTAATTTCTTTTTCGGTAGATTAATCTTTGGAGTATAAGAAGACAATTGATTTATGGGTGTTGATTTTGTATTCTGATACTTTGCTGAATTCACTTATGAGTTCTAGAAGTCTTCTGGTGGAGTTTTTTTTTTTAGGTCTTCTAAATATAGAATCATATCATCAGCAAAGAGAGATAATTTGAACTCTTCTTTTCCTGTTTGTATCCCTTTATTTTCCTTGTTTTGCCTGATTGCTCTGGCTAGAGTTTCAAGGACTATGTTGAATAGGAGTGGTGAAAGTGGGTGTCCATATCTTGTTCCTGTTTTTAGAGGAAATGCTTTCAGTTTTATTCCATTAAGAATATGTTGGCTTGGGTTTGTCATATACAGCCTTTACAATGCTGAGGTTAAGTTGCCTATTTTACCTCTGCTTTTTTCTTTTTCAATACTCTAATTTTTATTTATTTATTTTAAATGTAGATCTAAGGCTCTGAACTTTGTAGTTTTGCCTTCATCTAAAGATCTTTTGTTACAAGACAAGTCTACTGGCAACATTTTTAAATTTTTTTTGTTTTCAATATTATGCATCTATTCTTTATTTTTGAAGGATAATTTCGCAGGGTACAGAATTCTAGATTGGTATTTTTTTTCTTTCAATACTTTAAACATTTTAATGCACTCTGGTTTTGTTCACATAGTTTCTGAGAAGAAGATGCAAGTGAATCTTGTCGTCTTTCTTCTATGAAGTGTTCCCCTCCCATCCTCTGACTTCTTTTAGGATGTTCATTTTTTTTTGTGGTGCTTTTAAAAGTATAAGGTGGTTTTGTTTTCTGTTGTTTTATTTATTCCACACAAAGTTCTCTTGGCTTCCTGATTCTGTGATTTGGCATGCAACATTAATTTGAGGAAATACAGTCATTGTTCCAAATATTTCCTCTGTTCCTTTTTCCTTAATTCTTCCCCTTCTTATATTCCCACTACGGATATATAGTTATGCCTTGGATATTTTTCAGTTTGCTTTTTTCTCTCTCATGTCCATTCCTTTTACTTTTTTGTTTCAAAGCTTTTATTAACATAAATGTCTTCAAGCTCAGAGATTCTTCCCTTAGTCATGTCCAGTCTACTCAGCCCATCAAATTCTCATTGCTGTTACAGTCATTTTTTTGGGGGTCCTCCCAGCCAGGTATCCCCCCCCCCCCCCGTCAGCCAGTGGGGAGGAGATTCCCGGGAGTCCCCGACACAATGGCTGAGAAAGGTAAAGTCATCCGGCACGCAATTACCAGGCCTGAGCGGGAGAGTTCTGTCTTAAGCAGGAACTGATTTATTGAGGGAAGATACAGGCTTATATAGAGGAGGGAGTAGGTGTCCTGTTACTAAACTAAGAATGCGGAAGTGGAATGTACAGAGGCACTTAGGTAGGAGAGTATGCTTTGTCCATGCCTTGTCCACGAACAAGGAAGCAGAGGTCAGCCAATAAGGACGAGGTGATGGCTCTCCCGGGGCAAATGCGGTCAGGCCTGAGCTGGTAGCTTGGTGCCATTTTATGGCATGCCCTTGCATATGTCCCCCACAATTTTTCTTTAGCATGTTTCTTTGTTTCTTTGTTTCTTTTTTTTTTTTTTTTTTGATAGTACTGGGGATTTAACCCAGAGGAACTGTACAATTGAGCCACATTCTGGGCCCTTTTCATTTTTGATTTTTAGTCATGTTTTACTACTTTGCCAAGGCTGGCCTTGTGATCCTCATGTCTTAGCCTCCCAGTAGCTAGGATTACATATGTGAGCCACTACACCTGGCTTAGCTTTAGCATTCCTTTTTGGTTCTTTCTCAGTATTTCCAACTCTCTGCTTACATTGTTAATATATTCTTTTATGATGTTCATTGCAGTCTTTATCGTATTAATTTTAATTATTTAAAATTTCTAGTCTGATAAGTTCAACATCCCTGTCATATCTGATTCTGATACTTTCTCTGTCTCTTCAAGCATGTATGTGTGTGTGTGTGGGGGGGGTTCTCTGGTATGCCTTGTAATTTTTTTCCTTGATAGCCAGGACTATTGTACCAGGTAAAAGGAATTACTATAAATAGATCTTTATTAATATAATGGTAAGTTATGAGGAAAGAGGAAGCATTCTACAGTCCTATGATTAGTTCTCAAGCTTCTAATGGTTCCATGTCCTGGGCTGTGAAGTTTACATGTTTCTCAAAATTTCTCCCCACTAGATGGGCCGGGTTATAAAGGTTAATCTTTGGGAAAAAAAAATCTTCCTCCAATTATTTAAATGATATATAAATAGAATCTCCGAGCAAAGCTAAAGCTTACTATGGGAATTTTATAATCATTGAAGAGATTTCATCTAGCTATTATCTTAGAAAATCAGAGAGAAAAAATGATTAAAAAGATCAGAATAAACTTTTACAATCAGAAAGTGAATGCTTAAAAAGAAAAAAATGAATTCTTTCAATATATCTAATACTTGCTTATACAAACTAGACAGGCAGAGTGGAGAATGTTCCGGGAAGTTTTGGGGAAGCAAGAAACAAATTTTTGAAGACCCAAAGGAATATGTTGTGAATTCAGGCATCAAAGACACTTTTCCTCTCAGAAGGTGCGTGCAGCAGAATGTGACCTGACAATATACATCTAGGGATAGATAGTAATCAATTCTTTCTGTAAACAATAACAAAAGAATTTGAAGCAATACTAATGTATTTTTCTAAATATAAAACAATTTCCCTGTCAGAAAATAATAGCTTTCTATATTTTTAAAACCATAGTTTACAAATGATTTCCCAGAAATCTTTAATTTATTTGAAAAGAAGCCAATAATTTCTTGCAGAGTTAAGCAGGCATCTCTAGATGCCAGGTTTGGTGACAGATATTACAAAACTTGAACAATATCATATTAAGAAATCCAAATTCACTATTCAAAAGAGGGGGTGGGTGGGTAGTCAAAAAATCCAAAGATTTGGGGAAGTTTTCAATATTAAAGTCATTTTCTGAATAGCTTATACATTTCAATGATCAAATTAGAAAAGATATCCTCTATTACTTTCTAAATAGGAGGCAAAATCAACAGTCTAAAGAAACACAGGAGCAGAGGCTGCTCTAAAATGAAAGTAATGAAAAGAAGTGGTGTGAGGGTCTGCATAAGGTCTAAGGACTGTGTCTGTCTCATTGCAGTTACTTATTTCTACCCTACATAGCTGTTAAGAACCTAAAAGATGAAATGATGCAGAGGGGCACTCCTGTCCCACCCATCAGCAACAACAACAACTACTACTACTACAATACTAATACTAATACTAATACTAATATTAATGATAATATAATGTTCCTAGTCCTACAGTGCGATGAATTGACTTCTTCCCAAGAATCTGATGGCACTTGGAAGCAGATTTTTCCCTGTGAAGTCTCCAGATGAGAAGCCCGTCTTGGCTTACTCTTCATAGTCTGTGAGGCCCTAAGTTAGGAATAGGCTAAAAAACAACCAGACTCCTATATCAAGAAAATTGTGTTAATTATGTTTTAATTTGCAAAATTTGTGGTTAATTTGCTACACAGCAGTTGACAATGAAGTATCTCCAAAAATAACCCAGAAAAATTCAGTAGTAATCAGAAAAGTTGTCCTTTATTCCCATGGTAACTTCAGGAATTAACTATGAAGTACAATTTTTAGTATAGCCACTTTGAGTATTCCTGAAGATGTATGGTACTAATAAAACAGGTGAACATTGGCTCTTCCACATGATCATGGAGAACACCTGTCTGGCTTTCCTCACTATGAGTTTTATAAAAGATGATACAAACTGATTTTTGAACCATTCACTGTGGCAGCGGGGAAGACTTGGAATTACTTTGCCTTGCTGTCTGCAAAGGCTCACCCCTAGGAACGCATAGGATTGGTTAATCTATCCTGTCTACAGTCCATTTCTGCGATGACGTTATCTCATTGAGAGGAGATTTCCAAGTTCTGTCTGGATAAATATCTCAAAGTTTAGTGTTAATAGTTGCTATTTGCTACGGCAGAGAAATGTCTGACATACAGAGACACACTGTCTCCTTCTTCAAGCTGCACTGCATCCAGCATTACTGGAAGTGTTTTATGTTTAGCTCTAAAAATGAGTCTACGTAATTTGCAGTAGAAAGTTTTCCAAACTCTGTTAATTATTTTATCAATTCTTTCAAAAATGGATCAAATACCATTAGAAATTGTAATGATTTGTCATAAATTACCTTGCCTTCCCAACCCAACCTTCTCAGTTTCCTCTGCTGCAGAGCATTGTTTTAAAAATGGACTGTGCTTTGTATGCTTTATTCACAATAGCAATTCCAGGTGCATATGAAGATAAAGGTGACTAATTAGGTTGCTGCTTATTCTCAAGGAAGTAATTAGGCATCATTAGGGTATTATTTTTTAAATTAGGCTTTGCTTTCATGTGGAATTTATATAGTACTCTGTCATTGTAGAAACAGTCTTGAAACTCATTCATTTGTTCAAAAAGAAAAATTAAATGTCATCATTAAGTCCTACCTTTCTGAAAACATAGCCAACAGCAATTTGGTCCAAAATTTGTCAGCTTCAGAAAAAAGGCAATTCGAACATTAGCAATCAGACTTTCAAGGTGATCGCTATCAGGGTATAGAGATGGGTTTAGAAAGCCCCGAAATCACCATTCTAATAATCAGTATTGGCAAAAATTTCTGTCATTTCCAAGTGGCTGGGGATACAAATGTCTAAGGTGTACATCTTGACCTCAAGGAGCACAGCAAAGGTTTCATTTGTTATGTGAGTTCAGGCAACATTTGAAGACTGTTTTATGAGGGACATCTGATCACATTGTCTAGTGGCTTGTTTATAAATGTGGAAGTATCCTTATGAGGATCTCAAGTATGTGATTGCTTATAAGGTGTGATAAAATGGACTCTGGGTAGATCCTTAAATCCTCTCCAAAATATCATCCTTGAATTGCTAAGACGGCTGGTACTTCAACATTGAGTTCTGAAAGTCATCTTCCTAGCATTCTGATAAATTTATTTACATTTGAGATAATTGCTTTTGAAAGTATATATTAATTTATGTATATATGTATAAATGTATTCCTCTGTTTAATGGGGATATTCTATCAACCTACCTTTTAGATGTTTTGTAAAGATTAAATTATTTAATCCATAATCCATATATACTACTTAGAATAGTGCCTGGGAAATAAGTACCCAATAAATGGGAGCTATTTTTATTTTAGTGTTATCATTACTATTATTGGTAGTAACTGCTATGCTTTGATGCCCCATAGAAACATCAGATGTTGAAACTTAATGGTCAGAGTGATGGTATTAACAGATGGGGCCTTTAAGAGATGATTACTTCCTGAAGGCTCCTCCCCTCTTGGATGGGAGTAAGGTCCTAATAAAAGGAGCTTCACCGAGCTGTCTTGCCTTCCCACATTCCACCATGTAAGGACATAGCATTCCTCGCCTCTGGGGTATGTGCTGCTTGCCAGGTTGTAATACCTCCCAGTGTCTTGATCTTGACCTTCTCAGGCTTCAGAACTGTAAAAGTAAATTATTGTTCTTTATAAATTACTCAGTAGTAGTCTTATTCTGTGATGCCAGCACAAATTGTACTAAAACCTAATATTTGCTAGGCGTTAGGTGGAAGATAGAAAATTATCGCATATGTCACCTATAGTTTAAACATGTTTACAAATATTAAAAGTTCAAAAAAGTCAATAATTTCCTGTCTTAACCTCATTCATAAATATCCACTTGCTCATCATTTCCCTTCCTGCTCTTAATTCTAGCTAATAACATTACATTTTCTTTCAATGAGAAATAAAAAACATGGCAGAAGGAAGTTTCCTCAGATGATGAATATCATGCTGCCCAACAAATGTCTGTTGGCACATTCTGCCTTTCCTCTTCTACCAGTGCTGATACTTCTAAGCTGTGATCCAAACTTGATCCTCCCATTAGGAGACTACATTCCACATCCTGTGGCTGCTCAGGGACATAGCTCCATAATTCTCTCCATGTCATTATTTCTTTCACATTATACACTTTTCTTTCTTGAACAATTATTACCATCAGCATGAAGCTCCCATTTTTTTTTATCTATTTCTCCCTTCCTAAGAAGCATACCTACCTAACCTGTCTTCCTCCAGCAGCTACAACTCCATTTTATTGTTCTTATTTTGTATCAAAATTCTACTTCTAAATAGTTATTTATGCTCACTATCTTCAATTCTTCTCATCTAATTTATTCTTTTACTCATGCCAATTAAGTTTGAGAAACCACCATTCTCTGAAAATTTCTGTTCCAAGTGCTTCCTAAATCACCTTACTTGATCTTCCAACAGCATTTAAAATAGTCATAATCCCTCTCATTGATATTTACCTTATTTGTCTTTCAATTCGCCGTTTTTTCATAAGCTGTTCTTTCTCAGTGCTCATTCCTTTGGTAATTTAATATACTTACATAGGTTTTAATAAAACTATGCCATCAGTCAAAGTTTATATGTTCAAATGCTAACTTGACAGTTTTAGTTGGATGTCTAATATACATGTCATGAATCTGAAAGTAATATTTCCCCATGAAGGCTCCTCCTAACAATAGCTCTTGATTGAAGGTAACCGAGCACTGCCATTAATTCAGCTAAAGTTTATTTTATAGAAGAGGGAAGCAAAACACTACCAAAAACTTTTTACAAAGGATATACCAAACTTCTATCTTTAAAAAAATTTTCCCAGGCATACATAGAATGGATGGGAGTTGGAAGAGACTGCTAATAATTAAACCAGTATAAGGCCATTGTCATACTCCCAGAGAGGTAAAAAGTAAGGGTCTACAGAAGGAGGCAAAATAGAGTCTGGGAGAGAGAGGCACATATAACAGAGTTATTTTGGATTCATGACTAATTGTAAATGGAGAATTAGGGAAAAGCAGAAAGGAACTACTTTGAGGTCCACCAACTGTGCCCATGGTGATATCACTAAGCTGACCAAAATATACAATGGAAGCAGTCAATTTTGGGAAGGATAATAGACTTTCTGAATCCAGCTTGGGGAAATTTTCAAGTCAGAGGGTCTGCCAGACAGTAAAAATATTTGCTTACTTCTATTTCAGTTCTCTCATTGACACTCTGTCAGAATTAAAATTGTAATCTGTGAAATGCAAAATAAAAAGCATCTAAGAACAGGATTGGAAGAATTAGTAATGTTGTACTTGTGAACCCGTACTCTGGAGAACTACTCTCTGTTGGTTGTGTATGTTTGGTAATTTAACTCCACTGTGATTCCATCTGTAAAGTGGGAAAACAATAGCCGATACTGACTGTGGCAAAGTGACAGTGCTCACTAAATATTCCATTGAGAGCCTGAAAGTGTATAAAGTGAGAAAAGCAAGAGGATGTTTATGAAGTTGAGGACTTCAATGTTTTAAGGGTATGCAAGGAAAGGTTAAAGATAAGGAAACTCTAAGTCCTTGTCTGATTGGTAGAAGACAGCAACAGTGGCTAAAATACTGGCTATATTCATTTCTACAATATATACTGTTACCAGAAGTGCAATGTTTTCTGCACTATGATATTGGCCTAGTAGTGTGGGGTCAACAGTAAGGAAACTGACATTGGAGACTGGAAATATGATGATCATGTTCATGCAGTATTAAATTATTTAATTTAACTCTCATTTAAAAATTTAGCAAGATATTTAAAACCTGTTGCCAGAAGAAAAGAGGATGGAAAACAAAGGATTATTGATGTGTGCTAGTCCTAATTGCCTGTTTTTGGCTAGATGTTATAAAAAAGGGATGGGCTAATTTTCCAGCAGAATAAGAAGAGAGGTAGATTCTAGAGATAAGGAGGCTTGCAGTGTTAGAGATTCTATCTGCTTGGATAACTCAAACATTGGGAGTTGAAATTGAGAGTGAATTGGAATGATAACAACAAATTAAAGCAAACTTCTATGGCACAGATCAGATTAAGGTTATGGTTTTAAAATCTTTTGCTAAGAAACAGCACATCAGGTTAAAGATCTAATTATATGTTTGGATTCCATTGTCTTCCAATTAGAAAAATGACTCCATTGATAAGTCTGTACACATTGTACTGTCAAAGAAACTACAAGCCACTCTGAAACAGTCCTATGTCTTGTTTCACTTCAAGCATAAAACATAATAAAATGTGCACAGCGCTCAAGCAAAGCATGGTTATGAAACATAGAACTCAGTAGAATCAAGTAGTTTGCATAACAGAAGGACACACTGTGGTCTTATCAGACATTTTTTTTTGTCCCTTATTCCCTTACCATTATTGTTAAATATGTCCATGAAGCAAGTTTTGGCTAAACCAATGTAGGCACAAATAATATGTGTATCTTTTGGATATGGACCAAAACTCTGAAACACATCTTTGCCATGTTAAGTATCTGAAATTTGACGATTATTTGATACAGCTTCATGTAATACACTTAATTTAAAATGTACCTATCTCAGAGGATTATTGTAAGAATTGAGTGAGCAAGTAAATATAAACCACATAGGTAATTGAAAAAAGAAAGTAAATATTAGTGGTACCTGATATTGCCTAATTTTTTAGATTTTCCTCCCATAAAAGGACACGTCTATATATAATTTCTAGTATTTCTTTATAGACTTAATTGGTATCTAAAATTTATCATCATTTAATTGGTATTTATACCGTGCTCAAATGCCAATGGCATATGCTAAATTATACTTCATATAGAAATTAAATGTTTTCTACCCAAATTATTTTGCATAGAATTATCCACCAGTAGTGTATCCAAAATACATCATTTGTTAAGAAATTTTGAGAAAAATTTCTATTAAAAATTCTTATTTTATAATATCAAAATGTAATGCTTTCCATTAAAAAAGGTAAACTTACATGCTCACAGTCACAGTCATATTTGAAAATGGAAAAACAATAGCTTAAACAGCGTAAAAATGAAAAAAATATACCTATTGTTTTTTGCTTTTTCAGGATCTAGGATTTTCACGTTGCATTTAAAAAAAATTTTTTTAGATGTTGATGGACCTTTATTTTATTCATTTATATGTGGTGCTGAGAATCGAACCCAGTGCCTCACACATGCTAGGCAAGTGCTCTACCAGGGAGCCACAACCCAAGCCTCACATGGCATTTTTAAATCATTACTCTCTACTCCTTAAGAATGCCCTCTCAACACAGCTTTTTATATGTGTTGGTCCACTTTCTATAATTTTATTGAGTATACCTCAGAAAAGTCTCTTGAAAATTGTTTAATCTCCTTTCATGACTTATGGCCATAGTCACAGTCCTTACTATATCACAAATTGTTTTTAAAGTCTTCTACATGCTCTTCTTTCTAGTGCCTCTTCTCTACTCCTCCCAGAAGAAGAGTTTATTGACATTATTCTGAAAGAAAAAAGAACACAGATAATCCTTTTTGTGTCTTTAACTGCTTTTCTTATTTTATTTATTTTTTGTGTGTCTATTATTTTTAATTTTTTTAAAATTTTTTATTAGTTTATTTAATTGCGTTTCAAGTCATAGTACATATATAGAGCTCAGTTTTTCTTATTTTAAATAGGGTGTCAACTGTTTCTATTTGAGAGTAAACTACTAGCCATTTTCTGGAATGTCAGATACTTGAGTTTCACGTTTCCTAAAAAAAATTATGAAAATATAATTTCAATGTTAAAGAAGTAATGACATACATCTTTTAAATGAATAATGAATTATTTCCAATAACAAGTTTAGATTCAAGAACTCAGATTGTGTAACTTGTATCATGATCACAGATAGGACAGGAAGAGAAGGGGCAGTGGGAATGGAAGGCCTCAGGAAGGAGGCAGGATGGAAGATGGGAGGAGGGGATGAAGGAAGCGTGGTTTTACTGGTTTGAGCGTGATTCCATCCTTTATTGTCTCTTAAAAACAATGATAGGTAAAACCTGACTCAATCATCTACTGGTTCACAGCATGCTTATAAATTATTGTCAAATAACATTATTTCAAATAATTTCAACAATATTTTGTCAAATAGCATAATTAAAAGATTACATTAATTATTACCAAATAACATTTATTGATTAATTTCATCAGGCACTGAAAACTGATAATCCTAGTTTTCTGTTTTAAAACCACATATGTGATTTTCAAGTCTTATAATAAAGAACAAAGAACCAGGCAAGTTGTAGTATTAACTATACTAAATTAAAAGAAATAAACATGAGAAAATATAGACAGTAAATTTGACACATTATATCAAGATGAGTTAATTAGTAAAACATTTTGATTGGGAGATTATCACTATTATTCTAAAAACACTATATCCTTTGATATCCTAAAATGTAAAAAAATGGTGTAGTATGCCACTTGGATAAGGTCTATTCTGAAAAAAATTAAATTGGATTTGCTGAGTTTCAAAAGCAAGACTTTTACTTGAAGGGTAAATGAAAACAGCTTTCTAACTTAAGATCTTAGATATCATTAGTCCCAATAAAGTTGGTGATTTCTTCTGGGAGGGTTTAATCAGTTTGTTTTGACATGGTACCAGCAACTCAATTCTATAAAACAATTGTGATTGATTACTGCTGTTCCACGAATTGGCCAGAAGGGAGCCTGAGAAAATCACTTCTACAGCCTGCCTTTCAGAGTACCACTTCTGAAAATGATGGTCTTCTGGATTGGATCTCTTTTTTTTCCCATGATCATTCATAAAAATATATCTCATTAGCCATTTTCTTTATTTTCTAAAGAGAAATATCAATGATGGTTACAATCCATGGTAGAAGTCAGAGCGAATTAACTAACTGCAGTGACATGTGGTGAGGTTAAGCCTTTTTCTCACATGCTGAGCTAGTTAAATATTGACATCTCCTGACCTGAACACAGCATGCAGGCTTCGAAGGCCATTTCCATGTCTATTAGAGTGCCCTAGCAATCCAGAGGTCCTCTAAGCCAGTGAACGGTAACCAAACAGACTAGAACTGGCTATTCTGAATATAACATAACTCTTCCAAATTTATTTTGGCCTCACTACCTTTATTACTTTTATTTATGACACAGGATATCTTGCTTGTCCTGCTTCTGACATTGAGACACACTGAAGTATGTATTTTTAGGGACTTTAAAACAAGGTAGATAACCAGAAAGGTCATCATTTTACTTCGGAGAAAAAAACATCATTCTATGACCATGTAGATGGGGGTGAATCAAGCACAGCATCTGTGATTCTCATCAGGCTATGCACAGCTCATTCTACACATCCACAGGTATTGAAGAGTTTTTTGGGGGGGTCATTTTGGATAATGAGGCTATGCAGACAACCTTGAAAGAGCTGCCTTGCCAGAGAAGTAGCTTTGGCTGTACTTTCTGCACACTGTATCATTTAAAAAGTCACATAGTTTGTATTGTGTTTGCCCTGTTATAAACATTCAAAGTCCTCAGTGTAATCTTTATCATCTTATTTTCTATAAAATTAGGTGATAAGGCATAATTCATCCATCATTACCCACAAATAACAAAACTTCAGGAAAAAAATGTTCTCTGTTAGGGTATTATCTGATTAACTCAGTGAAGTGACTTCCAAATTTCACTAGAATGACTTTATGCTCAAATGACATGGGCAAGAGGGGCTTTTGTGGTTTAGATGTAACTGGAATAGACATTTTTGCCTGAAAAGTTCTTTTTCCTTTATTTGGCTTACTTGGTGTCCCTCCCCCCATTCATTGGCGAATTTCCCAGACACAAGGTAAAAAATCTCAAATCCATAAAAACTATTAACACGTTTTGTTAGCTTATTACATTAGTTCCATTATCTTAAAGATTAGTGATGATTTTACAGAGGAACTGGAGAAAAAGAAAGAAGTAGGTAAATAAAAATTGTGGAGCCCAGGTAGAGGGCTAGTGAGTAGAGTCTGTAGAACCAATGGCAAGTCATGATAGAAACTGCTAGAAAACAGAATACTAGTCACAGGCACAAATTTGGAAGAGTGGATTTCAGATACTTTCCTTTTAAAGCTCTGAATAGTCATATTTTATGGAATCGCTGATTCTTGAGAGAGAGTAATGAGGCAAAGGAATTTGAAGTTGACTTGATCATTTATGCTTGCACTATCTTTTTGTCTTATTAAATCCACTGAAGTTAATACGTGAAGAATATAGTACTACCTAAAGTATAATAATTAAGCTGTGACAGCTATCCATTATGAAATACATTCGACAATTAATGTCATGGATTAGAATAATTACACACCATTTAAATAATAATGTTTTGAACTTCAGCTAAATAATTTATTGTTATACTTTAGAGCAATTTAAAAGGGTTTTCAATGCCTAATTATAATTTTTGTACACTGTTTTAACAGCAATATATTTTAAGAAACTTTAACTTTATTGTCAATGTTTATTTCTTCATTTTTTTTCCAGTGCATTTGAAAAAACTTAAAGTCATAACAAGTCAAGTTGTATTTGAAATTTGGTAATTATAAAATGACACTTAAATTAGAATAGCAGTCTACTTCTTCTTAAAATGTATGTCCATTGTAATATGACTGACCTTCATGAATGTTTCAAAACTAAAGATTCTTAAAAGAAATGGCAGGGCTGAAGTATAGCTCAGTGATATAGCACTGGCTTAACATGTGCAAAGCACTGCAAAATATAAAATAAATGAAATGAAATAAAATAAATATTAGAATAATTTGCACTACAGTTTATTTTGGATACAAACCCAGATTTTTTCCCAAATAGTTTTATGCTAAAATGTAAAGTTTATTACAAAACTTTAATCATGTAAAAATCTAATAAATTCTGGTTCTAAGTCCTCAAAGGATCCCAAATTCTAAGAATGCACTGAAAAACTTCAATTTAAGCAGGACATATTTTCCATTTTAATTGAAATTCCTTATAATCTGTTCAATTTTGTTTATTTTCAGTACAAAGCTATAGTAACAAAAATGGCATGGTATTGGCACCAAAATAGATATGTAGACCAATGGTATAGAATAGAAGACACAGAGACTAACCCACATAAATACAATTATCTCATACTAGACAAAGGTGCCAAAAACATACATTGGAGAAAAGATAGCCTCTTCAACAAATGGTGTTGGGAAAACAGGAAATCCATAAGTAGCAAAATAAAACTAAACTCCTATCTCTCACCATGCACAAAACTCAACTCAAAGTGTATCAAAGACCGAGGAATTAGAACAGAGACCCTGCACCTAATTGAGGAGAAAAGAGGCCCAAATTTTCATCATGTCGGATTAGGCCCTGACTTCTTTAACAAGACTCCCAAAGCACAAGAAATAAAAGCAAGAATCAATAAATAGGATGGATTTAAACTAAAAAGCTTCTTCTCAGCAAAAGAAACAATCAATGAGGTGAACAGACGGCCTACATTCTGGGAGCAAATTTTTGTCACATGCACAACAGAGAGAGTACTGATCTCCAGGATATATAAAGAACTCAAAAAACTTAACAACAACAACAACAAATGACCCAATAAATAAATGGGCTAAGGAGGTAAATAGGAACTTCTTAGAAGAAGATATATAATCAATAAACAAATATATGAAGAAATGTTCAACATCTCTAGCAATTAGAGAAATGCACATCAAAACTACTCTAAGATTTCATCTCACCCCAGTCAGAGTGGCAGTTATCAAAAATACAAGCAACAATAAGTGCTTGCTGGTGAGGATGTGGTGAAAAGGCGCACTCAAACATTGCTGGTGGGACTGCAAAGTGGTGCAATCTACCTGAAAAGCAGTATGGAGATTCCTTAAAAACCTTGGAATGGAACCACCATTTGACTCAGCTATCCCACTCCTCGGCCAATACCCTAAAGACTTAAAAACAGCATACTACAGTAATGCAGCCACTTCAATGTTTATAGCAGCACAATTCACAATTGCTAAACTGTGGAAACAACCTAGATGCCCTTCAATAGATGAATGGATAAAGATACTGTGGTATATATACACAAAGGAATATTACTCAGCAATAAAAAAGAATAAAATTATGGCATCTGCAGGTAAATGGATAGAATTGGAGAACATCATGCAAAGTAAAGTAAGCCAATCTCAAAAAAATCAAAGGCCGAATGTTCTCTTTGATTAGTGGATGTTGATACATAAGGGGGGTGGGGCTGGGAAGCATGTGAGAAATGGAAGAACTTTGGATGGGTCAGGGGGAAGGTGGGGAGGTGAGAGGGAATGGGAGTAGCAAAAATGGTTGAATGAGATGGACATCACTACCCTAGGTGCATGTATGAAGACACAAATGGTAAGACTATCTTTTTGCAACCAAAGAGATGGAAAATTGAGCTCTATATATGTACTATGACTTGAAATGCATTTTAAAAAATAAATTAAAAAATAATAAATTAATTAAAGTCTATCAACAATTAAAAATTTTTTAATTACAAAAATGTTTGAATTCCAGAGCTTGAATTAATGTGCAGAGTTGGTTTGTATACTTCAGAAACAATTTTTAAATGTCTGACAAGTCATTTAAGATATAAACTAATGTGTCTATGGCATGTCTCAGAACATTTTAATAACACTTCATTAATTCAGAATCACAACACATTTGAATTTGCCTAAATATGAAAAGGTTGAGATCTGAGGTGGTTTTATGCATCATTAAATTCAACATGAAATTATATAGCTAGAGCTCACCAGTTCTTTAAGTTTTCACTATTAATATACACATGAAATGGTAGGATGGTTAGAGAAATAGCATTGCTAGATCATGTGTTAAAAGGAATCTGTAACTCTATCACAGAAAATATAAATCTAAAGTGTGGCTACTGCTATATATCCAGATCATTTTGAATGATCCACAATTAGACTAAATGATACTAATCCTATTCTAAAGGAGCTATCTTTGATTAAATTTGATACAATGACTACAAAAATCACAAGATGAAAGAGTTCTAATTTTCAAACTGAGAACATATATCTGGTCCTTTTTTCCTTATTTTTATCTGGGACTTAGATATGATAGCTGAAGCTCCAAAAGGCTCTTGGACCATGTGATGATTTCAAATATCAATTCCTTCTGAGAATGATACCAAAAAATGGTGGGATTTTTGTCACTAATGCCTATGAAGCAACCAGGTTAGCCCTCATTTATCTTTCTTCAGATTGTTGTATTTGTGGGAGAATTAAATTCCTACATTGTCGAATCCACAGTATTTTTCCTTATCTTTAGCTGAACTTTTACAACATTCTAATGTTTAACATTATTTGGCTTTAATTTTTTTTTTTTTTTTTTTTTTTTGCTGGTTACCATCAACATATTTGAAAACCTTGATTCTCAGTATTCCATGTTACACATATTACTTGTGTTGGCACTAACATCTGCCAAACTTTCCTTCTCCAAATAAGCTAAGATTCTTTTCACTCCCATTGCCTATTTACTATGCAACTGAAGAGAAATGGTGCCAACATCCAGAAAGGGATGGGAACAGAGAACATTGGGAGCATGAAGGTGGATGGTGACCATTTTGAGGGCCAGTTATAATTATGCGGATATATACATCTGGTGGAATTCTGCTTCATCTTTCAAGCAGAACACTAGTTTATAAGTTCCTTTCTGGACATGACCTACAGCTTAGCTGTTGAACTAAGGATTGCAATAAGACAGAATCAATTTGCTATGTATATTACTAGTTCTATTATACCAAATAAACTTGGGTTAAAATTGCCACATCTTTTTAAATTTATTTTTTGTTTGAAAATTCACTTTTGTTTTGCTATCTTCTTATGACTCATAAGAAATGTCTCTGAGTGCCACTGGGACTGGCACTCAGGCATGTAAAGACTAAATTATCAAAACGTTTTATGGAGGCAATTATGTAGTCTCTAAATAAACATTCCCTGTGTTTAATTTATTGATCACTAGAACATTTTCAGCATGAATGATGATTTTGAAAACTGTGCTATCATGGGAAAAAGTTTCTACCTCTATATGTTATAGGTAAAAGCACTGTCAAGGATATTATGTTACAAGGAATCATTTTTATAAATATTAACCTAAATATAAAGAATGGACATGGGATTTTGGTGTTTACAATTTTGGCTTTCCCTAATATATTTAAAATGTACCACTTGGTTAATTCTTGTGCTATATAGGGTTATATTAAATTGTTTCAACAGTACAGTACACTCAGACTAAGCAAAATTCTTCCATGAGATAAATCTTGATGTAAGAGAAGTTATATATCGAAGGACAATTCATCTAATTGCAATCCATTTTACATAACTGAAATATCATGCTAATAAACATGAGAAGTGGTTTCAATTGAGCTACCCATATGCATGACTGAGCAGACAGAGGCTGCTGTTGACGGTTAGTCTAGCAGTATATACTTTGCATGACATACAAAGATTCAGGGATTAACTACTCAGGTAAAGTCAGACAGGCTTTACCAAAATATGGTATTTGTGTTTTATTTAAGTGTAAGAATAAATAGATTGGAAAGAAACAATTGAGCTGAGGGGATGCGTTAAATATTTAAAAGAGAGTGGAAAATTGGTAAACATTACAATAAAGAAAAGAGAATGGGGGAAAATTTTTAAAAATGACTTAAAATGAATAGCAAAAAATATTGAAGAAAAAAACAGGCAGCAGCATATCTTTTTCATTAAGGAAAAAGGAACAGCTATGCACAGAGGTGATTGTCACTTGAGTGTAACACACTCATAAATTATAGACCTTGATCTTCTCTTTTCCCTCGTGTGAAGGAATATGTGAAGAAATCTGCAGAGGATGAGTGTTTGAGGTAGATGTGTAACTTGATGTTCTTCTCTATGCTTCGCCACATCTGCTAATTGCAATGGGAAGAGATGAACAAGAAACAAATTATATTCTGAGCTATGATGTCTCAGTTGAGATGAGAATTCAATGTGTATTTAGTGATGCTCAGCTGCTCACATGCTTCTTATAGAATTCGAAGGTTGCTTTGCTGAAAAGGAGAACTATTAGTGTATAATTTACTCAAAAATGAAAATTTGAAAAAGAGTTAATGGGACATTTTTCCTCTTAACTCCTTCATGTGAAATTCAAGAACATAACTATGGTGAGAAGGTCCAGAAATAATTTAAAAAACAAAACAAAACAACTGAGCATGGGGAGTAGAGTGAGGTAGTGTAGTAGCCAAAAAAAAAAAAAAAAAAAAAAGAGAGAGTGGTATTAAGAGACTTAAGGAGTTGACAAGGGATAAGATCAGAACTATGGGAAATGAAAAAAAAAATCAGAAGAAATGAAACAGCATCAGAAACCAAATCTGTAAGATTTTACAGAGAAAACAACCTTTGAGGTATTGACAAGTTAGAGTATTCATAAAATCCATTGGCACATAGGAATGTAAGGAACTTCTACAAATTATGTTGGAATTATATTTAGATGAATGAGTTATGTCAGATTTTTTATTTAGATAACTTTGAATTTATTCAACACCTTATTTTGTTAGGGACTTGTACATACTGTGAACTATTTTGAGAGCTTAAACACAATATTGGGAAAAACATGACATAGAACTTGGTAGATCTTAGTGAAGTGATCAGCTGTTAATCAAGTAAAATGTTAATGCATTATAGGTTAGTAAATATAACAGGGTGAGAATAGTGGGGTGGCAGGGAGAGTTTCTTCAATTTTCAAGCAGTGCATAGCTGTAAAAGTACCATTTAAACAGAGACACAAGTGAACTTAGAATAGAATGGAACATGACTATTTGGTTTAAGAATATTCATGATAAAGATATGGCAACTAAGAAGCCTAGAGACAGGGATGATAATTAGTCCATATTGCTGAACTATAGGTGAGAACTTTGGACTCAGGTTGGATATAATCACTAGTTCTGCTAGATGGTTCATGGATGTTCACATAAACGAATACAATCTTCAATATGACTAATGTGCCAGATCTTTTGGAGAAGGCATTTGTTTGCCTAGAAGTCACTTTCTCTTGTGTGAGTTTTGGGCTACTATCTTTGCAGTTTCTTACAGCTTCATCTCTCTACACTTACTATTCCATTCCTTTAGTCTAATACTCTCTTGACTATCCTAAAGATTTCCAATGAAACTTCTGGAGAGAGCTAAATACTGTCTCTATTATTAGGGAGGATAGATAATTAAGGAATTTATCCTACATAGGCTTAGCCATTTTATTTCATTGTCTCTTCCATTTGACTTGGGCTTGGCTTCTATTGGAATATATCATAATAATTATGTTGATACAATTTATTATAATATTTTTTATAAATGTAATAAATGAAATAAAGGATGGATTATGATCAATTTAGTATTTTGATTAAATGGTTTGAGGATCATACAGTCTTGCCTTTGATCAAATGCATATGACTGAACCAAAACATCACAGTTTTTTATAAATATGTATAAATATTATGTCAATCTAAAAATAAGCTGGGCATGGTGGTGCATGCCTGTAATCCCAGAAGCTCAGGAGGCTGAGACAGGCGGATTGTAAGTTCAAAGCTGGCTTCAGCAACTTAACAAAGCTCTAAGCAACTTAGTGAGACCCTATCTCAAAATTTAAAGTAAAAAAAGACTAAGGATGTGGCTCAGCTGTTAAGTGACGGAGGGTTCAATCCCTGGTATCCAAAACAAACAAACAAAAATCTCCAAAAATTAAAAAAAAAACACTAAAAATACAAATATACTAGTAAAAAATACTAGTAAAAATACAAAGAGAGGATATTAAAACAATATTATCATGTTCAACATGGTATTTCTATGAACCATAGAGAAAATAGGGAATAGTAAACAAAGTAGCCATATATGTCTTGTTGGTTTCCAGATGACATAAAGAGACAGAGGCAATAGAGAACATACTGTTTCTTTTCTGCATAAGATGATGAAGTAAAACCAAGCTTTCTGTTGAAGTGGGGCTTCTCATTTAAAAAAAAAAAAAAAGAATGAAAAGGAAAAGATTTTGAAATAAGTGCTGTTCATTGTTCCTGGAAATACATTTTATCTGAAGTTATGTGTTGAGTGTAAAACCCTAGTACCTTCTGAGGAAGCCATGAGCCAAGCTTCCATTAGGCATGTGTAGGACGGACAAATTCATACTGTCAACAAAGGTTGTAGGTCAGGAGACTCTAGCAACCTGTATGTAACTTGATTTTGGATTGGAGACTCTAGATAACTACCATGAAACCACTAAATAGGGAAGACTGCAAAGAACAAGGAAAAGAAGTTAAAGATTGAAACATTATGCTTAAGATGATCATGTAAAACAAAAATCCAAATGTGAAGAAAACAAACATAACATGTTACCTTATAATGGAGCTAAAAAAGAAAAAAATGTGTTACTTGAAAATAAATGAAATGAAATGAAAATAAAATAAAATGAAATGAAATGAAAATAATAGAAGCATCTAAAACACTAAATTAGTATATTTTTATTATAAGTAAAGACAAAGACAAGGACATAATATTCAAAACCAAAAGAAATTAGCAAACATAACCTAGTAGACATTAAAGAAAAAGGACAATTATGAAACAAATACAAAAAATATGAAAAATAGAGTTAAAGAAATTTCAACTTCAGGCTGAATATGGTCAAAATTATTAAACATAAGTAAACATATGTTAAAAAAGAACGAATGTATATTTAAAAATAAAAATCTTACAAAGGAAAAATATAGCCATTTAATATTAAAAACTCTTGTAGTCAAGTAAACAATAATAAGAAGATTGTATTAAATAAGAAATTCCCTTAGATCATAGCATTAATATTTTAAAAATTAAATAAAAATATAAAATGCAATTAAGTTTGTGGTCCAGTTTAAGATATTCAAGGTCAAATACATATTTTAAAAAGAAAACAGATTAGATATTAGAGGCAATAAAAATATAATTAATGGGTGACCCTTTTCTAGAATTAAAGACAAACATAAATTACTTGATTGAGAATTAATTCCAAGGAGTAAAAAAATAAATAAAATAAAAGTTTAATTTTAGAGAATAAAATATGCCAGATATATTGAATAAAATAAAAAAAATTAAATCACTGGTTTTAGTCAGCTTTTTCATTGTTGTGATCAAAAGACTTGACAAGAATAATTAGAGGAGGAAAAGCTTTCTTTGGAAGCTCACAGTTTTAGAGGTCTTAGTCCATAGTTGGACAATTCCATTCTTTTGGGCCTGAGATGAGGCAGAACATTATGGTGGAAGAGTGTGATGGAGAAAAGAGGCTCAGAATGTGGTACCAAGAAGCAGAGAGACAGAGAAAGCTCTGCTCAAGGACATAATATATAACCCAAAGTCACGCTCCCAGTGACCCATTTCCTCTAGCCACCAACCAGTTAATCCCTGTTAGGAAATTAATGGACTGATTAGGTTAAGGCTTTCATAAGCCAATCATTTCTAAACCATAATGCTAACAGAAAGACAACAGGGATAATGTACAAAGGAATAATGATTCAGTAGACTGCAAGCTTCTGAGCACTCACAGGTAATAAGAAACAATGGAGAAATGTATTCAAAGTACTGAAGAAAATCAACAGCTGAACTAGAATAACATATGCAGATAAAATATTACACTGATGAATGACATGCAGAATTACCAGAGCACAGAAAGGCAAAAAGAGGTGGCAGGGTATGATAAATAGAGTGGTCAAAGTCCTTAAATACCTAAGCCAGTGACACTGTGACTCTCTCAGCATCAGCAGACAGTAGGTGGAAATGGAGAATTCTGATCAAGACAGTGAGCAAAAACAAAATTGAGGCTAAGACAAGTAATATTGTACTAGAATAAGTTATCTCATTCAAAACTAATTTTACCTACTGTTTAAGATGATCAGTTTTAAAAAGAAAAGAGTCCTCTTTTAAATTAATGCATTTAGTTAGAGTGAATTTTGGAGGGAGGGTATCTGGGATTGAATTCAGTGGCACTTGACCACTGAGCCACATACCCAGCCCTATTTTGTATTGTATTTAGAGACAAGAAGTCCCTGAGTTGCTTAGCACCTCACTTTTTCTGGGACTTGCTTTGAACTTGAGATCCTCTTGCCTCAGCCTCCTGAGCTGCATGGGATTACAGGCATGGGCCACAGAGCCCGGCAAGAGTAAATATTTTTATAAAAAGTCTAAGTTAATAATTTTTAAGAAGTTAAATTAGCACTTTCAAAAAAAGAAGGGAATAATTGGTGGAAATGGAGAATAACTAAGTTCATTAATTGGAAGGAAAGTGTTTGAATCAACATGGATTATTTGGATTATTAAATATCCAAATAATCCTGAGACTCACAATCTATTGTTATAACATTAGGAAACTACCAATAGGACAAATTCCAGACATGTCAATAATATATATAGAGAATTATTTTCTTCCTTGCTAATGGAAGACATTTATCTCAAAAGAATATGCAAATATTATTTTGGTCTTATGTATGTACATTTAATGTAGTAAAAAATAACAACTTACTGAGTGCTCACTTGGTGTCTGAAACTACATTTTTTAGGCATTGAGGATACAATATTTTATAAATAAAGAAAAATAGTTTCTCATGCATTCTACATTTTAAACAAAATTAGAGATAGAAACAGTAGAAACAGACAATTATAAAATAAGTAAAATATAGTATAGAAAGTAAAAAATGAATTTACACTAAAATACAGAAATAAAAAAGGGAAATAGAGAAAAATATAGATGTGGGCATAGAATCTAGATAGAATGATCAGAAAAGTTTTCAAATCCTGACATGGTGTCGTACACCTGTAATCCTAGCAGCTCAGGAGGCTAAGATGGGAGGCTCACAAGTTCAAAGTCAGCCTCTGCAAAAGCAAGATGCTAAGCAACTCAGTGAGATTCTGCCTCTAAATAAAAATACAAAACAGGGCTGGGGATATGGCTCAGTGGTTGATGGCCCCTGAGCTCAAACCCTGGTACACCTTAAAAAAAAAAAAGACAAGACTTCATGAGATGGAGACGATGAGATGGTGACAATAATTTATGACTTGATGAATGAAAGAATACCCTAAAACTATCTACACCATCTCACAATTTATTTGACCCTGTGTCACAGTACTTTTTAAAAGAACGCTAATTCCTTTAGTTTCGATACTTTCCTTAGCTAGAATATTTTTCTTCATAATTTTAATATTATATTACCATCTACATAATATCATATTTTGCCATGTAATATTGTTATTAAAATTTTAAAAATACAGCCAATTATTTTCCATGCTTTTAAAATCTCCCCAATGCTTTAAGAACTAGGTAAAAACATTTTCACCTCAGATTTTTCATGTGTTCCTCCCGGAAGAAATTTCTGGGGGATTGTATTATTGCTTTTAGGATTTTTCTGATGTTGCTCACATTAATTTGGAATCTATATCTTTTAGTCACATGCAGTATGTAATAAACCGATAATTATAATAGTAAATAATAATGATAATAATAATAATAAAATAGTAATACTCAAGTCCCCTATTACTCATAAAAATCCAAACATTGATAGAACAGAAGCAGCAGTTTGAAGGAGAAATTACTACAATCCCAGAGAATGGCTATATATATGTAGAGGGTCCTTGGAGGATGCTGAGAGATGTTAAATGTAAGCAGCATATCTGAGAGACGGCATGGAAAACAGGCACAAGTCTTCACTCACTTTCTTCACTTGTGCTTTTGATCAATTTCAGTGCAATCAGGAGCAGGAGGGCAAGAGTTCTATGGATACAGTCTACTGGAATCAGCTCCCCTGGGCACCAAGCAGGGTTGACAAGCATGGAGAATAGGTTCAGAGAGGGAAAGAGATATAGAGCCCACATGTCCATATTAAACCATAAGAGTAGTAACCATTCATGAACTCAACTCACGCTCTTGAAATATTGTTTGGATGTGTAGAGCAAAATATTGGGTGAAGCGCAAAATATGATCAGTTGTCCTTATCAACATTACAAATCTTAGTGAGAGGTATAATTCTCATTATCCTACATTTCACATTAGTAATGAAAAATTTCTCTATCTCAACAATTTTACTTTTCAGCCTGGTGATATTGTATTGCTCAGATATTATTTTTAAGGATTATGATTGAAAATAAAATCTGATTGTACATATCCAGATTCATCCTTGCAATTTTCATTGCAGTGATATTAGCATTTTCCTTAAATTACACACGAAATAAAGGCAACCCACCTCAAATTGTAATGAGATGTACATTATAGATTTCTTCACATTCTTCAAAATATGCCAAATTTGCTTATCATTTCCTCTTGCAATAGTTTTCCAATCCTCAAAAATTTTATAATTTATAAATATTTTTATACAATTTGTACTATATTTCAGAAATGAGATTTAGAGCAAATTTCTTGAACATGGAAAAATGAAATGCAAATGATTTAGAAAAATAGTATGTTTTAATATTTGATATTTAATAATCCATTATAATAATATATAATGGTATCTATAACTTATTGATTACTTTTAAGTCAAAATAAAGGCTAGATTCTGTTACTCTCAACTTATAGGGGCGGAAACAGAGATGTTGTAAAATTAATTAACCTGACCAATGTAGCAAAGGTAGTAAGTGGCTGGAGAGGCATACTGAGCAGTGAGTGAGTGTGCTGGGTCCAGTTGGATGGGGTTTGTATCTTGGTGCTGACACTTGCTAGTTGTATGACTGCACAAGTGATTTCTCTGTGCTTTGGTTTCCTCATCTATAAAATGGGGCTAATAGATTATGTATTACATAGATTAAATTACATGTAAAATTTGGGTATGACAGGCTGTATTTCACAACTGATCATAACAACGATCATAACATTGTTTGTCATCCTACATGCTCATCCAGAACCTTGACATTCTCCTATCCAGAGGTAAAGTCTATTTCCCCATCCCTTGAAATTGGGACTTTTATGACTTTTTCAACAAGGAGAATGCAGCAAAAGTGACAGTATAAAGTTTCTCAAACTGGCTTATAAATGACAACATTTCTGTGTTTTTTAACTTGAGATGGTCAAATTTACAACCAAACTACCTTATAGTGAGGAAGCCCAGGTGAAATGGAGCAGCCATTGTTACATGCTCAACAGACAGTCTCTGGTGAAGTCCCAGCTTCCTGTCAAAATCAACTTCCAGATATGTGACCGAGGGGGTCTTATGATTATTTTAGCCTCCAATATTTAATCTGTCCCAGTCAATTCCAAGTTGTAGACTTGTAAGAAAAATAAATATTGTTGTTGTAAGAAAATATGTTTTAGGATGGCTTATAATACAATAATAGATAAATGCGAGAGCTTTTGTTGAATTCAGGGTGTTACCAAAATAGCGAGAGATATGGAAAAGTGGCTTTGGGAGATGGTGGTGGGCAGAAGTTGTACAAGCCTTGGGGATGTGATAGCAAAAGCCCACAGGGTCTCTAAAGAAGTTCTTAGAAGATGCCAGATGATCCTCAAGGAATCCATTATGAGGGATTAAAGGACAATGTAGAAACTTTTGTTGAATTCTGGAAAAAAAGAAAACTTGTGTTTACAAGTTTTCAAGTTCCATGTAGTACCACAGAACTTATGCATACCATTGCCTAAGATGATCTGGAAAACATAAAATATACTTAGTAAACTGAGTTATTAAGTTCAGAAAATTTCCAGGCAGACCATGCATAGTGACATCTGACTTCCTGATGCCTTTAAAAAATGTTAAAGAAGAGGGTGAATGAGATAAGAAAAATCAATTATTTAATTTTCAAGTGAAATTTAGAGAAACTATGAAGGGCACTGGACTTGTGTTTGAAATTAAAACTTTCTCATTCCTAGCTTGTCCAAATGCTTACGTTAAGAAAGAGATTCAACGGGAAAAAAACTCAAAGAATCTTTGATAAGACCTCAAAAAGATCTAAAATGGTTCCTCAATCATTCTGTGAGAATAAAACTTTTAACATATATTAAGTATGTGCCTTATCATTCTTTTCTGTTAAACAAAAATGAACTTTAAAATATTAAGGGAATTGTTTCTCAGAGGCCTTATAAGAAGTTCAAGACAAAGAAGGTTTTTGCAGAGGAGATTTGTGGGTATGTATTTTTCCTGTGTGAACTCCAATATAATTCATAGGAGACTCACAAAAGTTTGAGAGACATTTTATTGACAAAATACCATCAATTTTAACTAGGAGAAATGGAGGAGGCACAAAAATGGAATTTATTTATTTTTTTAATATTTAATTTTGAGACAGAGTCTTGCTAAGTTGCTGAGGTTGGCTTTGAACTTGCAATCCTCCTGCCTCAGCCTCCTGAACTGCTGGGATTATAAGCATGCACTGCTGCACATCCAGCGCAAAATGGAATTAAATAAAAATGATTATTGGATCTCTGAACTAGTCCATATGAAAAGTGGATGGAAAAAGATGCTAAGCAGTTCAATAGACTATTTCTCATGGAAAAGAAAGGGTTATACAGAATGAAACCAAAGGTAATGAAAATCTATTCTCATGAAAGAGAATTGACTCCTAGTGTAGGAAATAAAACTTGTGCCAAGTTCAACTTCACGGTTGCAATGGGCCTCCTGATTTCCCTCTTTTTGAAAGGCTGTTTCACTGTTGTATGCTGGATGGGGCATGGAAGGCAGATAATTATCCTTGAGTTCTTAGATTTTCAAATTAAGATCACACATGAGGAGCTCCACAAAATCAGCCTCCTCCACAAATGAACCTTAAGATATACAGAGATGATCTGTATTTTGTGCTAATGTGTAATGGGTGGAGGCTTTGTGGTGGATTAAAAGAGGTGGGCAAGTGTATTTTGTAGGTCAAAGGAATGTGCCATAAGAAGGCGGTAGGCTATATGTTACAAAGGAAGATACGGCCATATTTCTAGTCCATGTGATCTTCCAGAACCCTGTAATTCCTTCTCTAAAAATGGAATGCTATTTCCCTTTAACTTAATATTGAATAGCCTCTTTTTGAATGCCTGACAACTACTGCCTGATTTCTGAAGGTCATAAAAGCTGACATAATTTCTGCCTGAATCCCTTACTTGGGATGCCAGCCTTGGAAACCAGCCTATAGTTTACAAGGAAGCCCATACCTTGTGAAGATGTGCTTCCCAATGCCCCAGGATAATAGCCAGCACCAACCTCCAGGCATATGAGTGAACAAACCTTCAGAGGACATTAGCCTCCTAACTTTGAGCTGCATCAGATGATACTGGATCGGTGACCAACTGTTCCCACTGAACATTGCTCAAATTAGTTTGGTAAGCAAACTAAATTTTGCTTTAAGCTATTAATTTCTGAGTTTGTATATTAGGGAGTAATCGGAAACCAGAACAATTTGCATAATATAAGAACTCAATCAATATTAGAGGTTATTGTTTTGATGATGATGATGATGTTACTGGGGATTGTACCCGCTGGTGATTGGACTTACCACTGAGGTACAATTTCAGCATTTTATCTTGTCTAATTAAATTAGGATGGCCTTGAATTTGCTACCTGCCCGCCTTAGCCTCTAGAGTAGCTGAGGGATTATCTCATGCCAGGATGTAGGTTATTTTTAACAGAGAAGCAGTGTTCTATTTTAGTACTATTTGACTCCAAAACATTTATTTTTAATCTTTATGTATAACAATATCACTTAATCTATTATTGTCATCAAACATCAAGTTCCAATATGCTCAGTTATTAAATGATAATAACTGATTATAATTTGTCCATATGCTAGTATTTCCTTGGAGGAATGAGGGCGTCAGAGTCAACCTGTAAATTATATCAGGTTAAACACAATGAAATAACACACAAATTCAAATAATCTACAGTGATCTAATCTACAGTGATCAATTTCAGTAACAAAAATAAAATGGAAAGAGGGCCAATATGCAACTGATAGTAAGGAGATAGTAAGTAGACTTCAGAATCCATGAGAGCAGGGTCTTTTAACTTTATCCATCAAGTCAGTGTTCTGAAAATCTAGCACAATTCTACGCATAAATACTTAATAAATATTTAAAAAATACATAGATTTCAGGGCAAAAGAAGTGAGCAACACTCTCAACCCCTGAATTCCAGAAAGTTTTGCTAAGAGAGAGTTTGAAATTCTGTTTATTTGAGCCTTTTTTTTGTAAAGAATCTGGACATGTGAAGAAACAAAGCAAGCCATCCAAGTTTGGGTCTTTTATTTTGTTTGATCATGTCCATTCTTAGAGGACATGCCTCAACCTTCTACCCATCTATTAGTATTTATCTTTGAGTTTGCTTCCAACTTCAACAGTCTATGATTCTCAGTTCTATTACTTGTCTTGTATTTTTTATGCCTTCTTCATCCAATTAATTTAAGAGAAAATTGTTGCTATTTGCTTTCTGAACAAAATCATTTGATAAGTTTTGAAGTTTCAAATGTATTGTGCTAGTGCTGCAATTATTTGGGGTACATTTTAGCAATCAGCATAAAGACCCCCTCTGTGATACAGCTTTTACTATTTTCCCCTGCTTTTATAATTCTCTTGATTCTAGTCTCTCTTTCCCATTTTACAATTGTTTGCACATTCTATAGACCTGTGATGCCTAAATGCTCCTGGGAACCCACATTTCTGATTACTTTTTTGCTGCACGAAAGAAAGCCCCTGTGCTTTCTTGTGAAACATTGAATTGATTTTTCATTCTGCTTGGTATGAATAAAGCACAGTCACTCCCTTCTGGTCGTTAGTGATATTTGTCCACTCTGCTAGATTCTCTCTGTGGTTTCTCTTGTCCTCAGACACAAACTCTTTTCTACATAATTTATAGAAGTGTTGGGGATTAGTTGAGGACTCTAGTATTTAAAAATGTTTTCCTCTTAAGACTGAAGTTAAGGTACACTCAACATTTGCAAAACTTTAGTTTACTTTTAAAAAAGCAAGACACTTGAGTTTTCCAAGATTTTGCCAATGGAATCGGTAAAGGTTTTCAAGAATTTACCAATGAAATTGGTAAAATACATATGAAATATATATGAATATACTTCATATATGAACATATATGAAATTTTGTATGCATATTGTATTTCTTTAGAGCCTGTCATAATGAATTAAAAAGCAGCTGTTCCCAAGCATGTGCTCAGAAACTAAATACCTGTTTGTTTTTCCTCTTCACTTTTCCCATTTCCAGATCAATATCTTTTTTCCCCTCGCTCACTCGCTCACTCTGAGTAATGATAGACTCTCCTGTTCCCTAATGAATGCTAGACGAGTTTACTGCTTGAAGGTAAATTTCTTTCTTTCTTTTTTTTTTTTTTTTTTGATTTAGGCTTACATGTTAACAGTGCAAATTGATTCATTGTACATAGATAGAGGATAACATATCAATTCTCTAGTTGTAAGTTGTAAAGAATCACAACATATATGCAGTCATACATAGAGTTAGGGTTATTATGATCATCATATTCCACCATTGAAGGTAAATTTTTTATCAGTACCTGATCACTTTTCCCATTACCTTATATTTCAAGCTTTCATTCTTCCTGCTTCAGTGTCTTTGTGTGTGTGTGCACGTATCTTTTCTGATAAAGGGTGTAGCTCAAAACAGTGACAGAAACAGAATTTTCAATGAATGGGTTGATTCCTCAGAAGGAATCCACTTCTGATGGCTTGAATTATGGCAGAGACTTTGAATTAGAGATGCACTGAAACAATAATATTACCTTTTAACACATTCAGCTATCAATATATACAACAAATTTTGGCAGTAATAATGTAGGCATGGAGCACATAATACCATCAAGTACAGTTTCTTTCTCTCACTTGACTTCATTCTTTCAGGGAAACAAGTAGATATAACAGGCTTGGCAAGGGTTATGATGGGGAAATGCAGCAAAACTGCCTAACAATAACTAGCAATGGTAGACTTGGAAACATCTAGAATGAAGGATGTTCATTGCTTTGAAAATGATGAAACGGTAGAGATTAACCCAAAACTGGGGAGGGAATTAAGGGATATTGAAAGTAAAGAAATGATGAAAGGTAAAAGTAAACAAAAGCAAGTTCAGTGTTGTTAAATTTGGGTTAATGAGGCCTTACCAACTAAAATCCATCCAGAAAGTGGGTTTGGAGATCAAATTAGCTATTCAGGATAGATATAAAACTGAGCAGTCTTGACATACAAAAGCACTATATATAAGAAGATCAATTTAGGAGACAAAATAAAGTGACTTGACAAGAAAGCCTAAGTGCGGAAGCCAGGGCAACCAAAAAGTGTTTTTACAAAGACCTGTTTATATGGCACAGGGCCCTCTTTGGAGAGAATTAGAGTAAACAGGATGTGAACTGTGGACAATGGCAGTTTTCTGAGAGACTTAGTTGTTAACGTCATTCTGAGGGGAACACACATATTAAGGTAGATGAAGGGAGAAACATGACCAATGTAACACACAATCACACATCCAAGAAAGTTTATGAATTCTTAGGAGATATTTGTTGAAAGATGGTTAAGGTATAAGGAAATTAACAAGAATGGTAAGAAACTTAGTGAAAAAGAAAAGTTATGGGAAAATTTTAACAGCCAAAAGAAAGCAACAAAAAATTCTAATTAAATATAGACTTTACTCATTGTCAGGAATATAGTAGGAATTTATAATCCTCTTTAACTGTTTTTCCACTCCCTTCTTCCTTTTCCCCCTTTCTTTCATTCTTTCTCTTTTTTCCTCTTTCTCTTTCTTTTTATTTTGATGAGCAGAATTATAAGAAGATAGAAAACTTGTTAACAAATTTTTCCTCTAAAAATTCACAGAAAACAAGTTTTAGTATTACAAAATGGAGACAAAAAAAAAGAACAAGGTCATAGTATTTTTAAAAAAACTTTCTTTTTATTGTCTCCAGGAACACTGGATTTTGAAATGACCAAGCCAAAGTATCTTCTATCTTTTGGAAAAAATAACCATATGAAAGATTGTTTGGGACACATTATCTTCCAAAGAAAAAGAACTGCACCAATAATTATATATCAAATACAATTTATAAGAATATGTGAATAATTTTTTTTTTTTGGTATTGGAGATTGAACTCAGGGGCACTCAACCACTGAGCCACATCCCCAGCCCTATTTTGTGTTTTATATAGAGACAAGGCCTCACTGAGTTGCTTAGCGCCTCACTGTTGCTGAGTCTGGTTTTGGAATATGTGAATAATTTTAAAAGATATTTGTTTATATTTGTTCAGAATGATAAGAAATATAAATCAGATGTAAATGTAAATCATACAGTTTATATAGTTAGATAATTATTTTTCTGCACATATTTTTGAAACATGTATTTAACAATTGAACAACTGAAAATTCCAAAGAATAAGTTATTTTGAATTATATTGTAGGTAGTTTTAGTCATATTTACCAAATATTTCTCATTGCTTAAGGACTAAATTAAATTTTACCTTCTCTCTGTAAAATTAAGCATCGGCCACTTTCAATGGACTTAAGACTAGTTACCAGTTGCCTTTTAATGCACTTTTGCTTGTGCTTTGATGAGAATCTCTTCCAATGTGTTCAGGTCCTCTCCTATTACCTTTAGTACAGTTTTAGCCCAGCAGCATTTCATATGATGCTAGAAGAAAGCTATAGCTCAATTTAGCAATTATGCAGAAACCATCTCTTTCCATTGATCACTATATTACTTCCTGAGGATATCCAGGACACTCTTTTCCTTTCTTGTATGTTTAGTTATCTACATTTCATCCACATTTTGTCTATTTCACTACCTTCTCTCTATCCCTACTTGTTGAAAATGCATCATCTTTAAATGCATCATCTTTTAAGAAGTGTTTCCTGTTAAGCCGGGTGCCATGGCGCAAGCCTGTAACCCCAGCACTTAGGGAGGCTGCGGCAGGAGAATTGCAAGTTCAAAGCCAGCCTCAGCAATGATGAGGTGCTAAACAGCTCAGTGAGACCCTGTCTCTACATGAAACACAAAATAGGACTGGGGATGTGGCTCAGTGGTCGAGTGTCCTGAGTTCAATCTCCAGTACCAAAAAAAAAAAAAAAAAAAGAAGTGTTTCCTATTATAACACAATAGGATGGTTCTATTCCATCTTTTTGTTGTAGTTGTTTCCTATAATCCTTTGCATGCTTTGTCCTATATTACTTTGTGTTTTCCTATAACTGCATCATTTTTCTGTAACCTCATTGTCTGTTGCTTGATAAGGAGAAACATGCTATTTTTCTATTTTGTCATTCCTTCTCTTTGCGTAACATGTCCAGGAATTCAGCAAATTCTTCTTGATCTGAACTGACTTTACTTAATAAACTTTTATTCCTTGTTTACTATTGGGGGCTATGGTTTATGTATTGCAATTTCTTCTTTTAAGATCTTTTTTTTCCTTAGTTGTTCCTCGCATAAGAAATTTCAAGCTTTTATTCTCAACATGACAACTGAAGGAAAAAGAATAGTTTTCATAAATACTTTTCATTAGCAAATGATTGCAAAGTGCCTTTCAAGTATAAAGTGCTATATTACATGTTGTGAAATAATACTCAAAATAATTGAAGTGGGGCACAATTACCTAGTGTAATGAAAAACAAAATATTAGATTTTGATACCATTTTCTTCATGCTGCACAACACTTCCCTCTAAATATAACTTGCATATTTAATCATTTTAGAGACTTTAAATAAAAATTCCTATATTCATTCATTTTATAAATATATGTTGCTCATTAAATTATAATTTCTCCAATCTTGACTCAGTTTAAAAATATGCAGTATTCATTCAATATTCATTCTTTAATCCTTAAAACACTTTCATTTTGCTAGAATAAAGCATGCCAGTAAAATCAGTTTTATGATTATGTGAATAGATTTAAAATCATAAATAAATTTGCAGTTATAAATTCTATTTTATGCCAAATATTTTAATCCTGTGTTTACTTTATCAAATTTAAGTCCATTATAAAAATAAGCAAATAATACTCCAATTTAGAATTTCTGAATGTTTGGTAGAAAAAGACAAATCAAAGCAGGTTGCAAGGACCACAGTATCAGAAAGTATTGAAACAGGATATCAAATGTGTAATCATAGTTGTAAAACATGATTATTTTAATTAAAACTTTACTGAGTGAATGGTATAATATTTAAATTGTCCAATGAACATTATTTATATTTGATTCAGTACTGTTTCATTTATTTTAAAAATGACAAGTGCAATTAATACCATGTGAAATTTATTGAAAATATTTTCAATAGGAGGCAAACCTAACTCTTAAATGGTGTTGCTAGAGTTACATTATTGTCTGATAATGTTTCAAACTTGATTTATAAAATCTTTTCATTAGAAGATTCATCTAAATCAATACCTGATCTGAAGCAAAATTATTTTTATGTCACCAACAATCACTACTTGAACATTTCTAAAGTTCAGAAACTTTTTTCTTTTTTTTTGCTTCCTTGATTTGTTTTTTTTAATTTGCCTTTTCCCCTACCACCAGTTTGTGAATTTTGTACCTTTTAGCAATATTTTGAGACTGACTGTATCTCCCTACAATGCCTGTTCAATATTTCATTCTACTTAATGAATATATATAGACTATTTCAAACCTGTTTATTAACAAAAGTTTTTCAAAATATAAGATTGCCAGATTTACAAATAATAAAATATAAACTTAAATATGAATTTCAGGTAAGCAAAAGATGCCAGTCAAATCACTTAATTTTATGATTAAGTGAATAAATTTAAAATTATATTAATTTTGTAATGATTATTTTATTTTATATCAAATATTTCAATTGTGTTTACTTCATTAAATCTGAACCTACTGTAAAAAATAAGCAAATAATTCTCCAAAATAGAATTTATCAATATCATAAAGATAAAAACAAATTGAAGCATTTCCTAAGGACTATAATGTAGAAAAGTCTTGAAGTAGGGTATCATGAGTTTCTCCCCCACAATTTTGGGCATATTTATACTACCCAACTCTTTATTGTTTTCTTAAAATTCAAATTTAACTTGAAATATTGCATTTTAGTAGCAACCCTATTCAAAAAGTTTCTCATTCTAACATCTTTCTATTCTTCTTAGGTCTAGTCAAAGTATATACATTTAGACTATTGAGAAATAACAGTCATAGATGTTTTTAAGACTCACAACAACCTTGGGAATATTGCACTTATGACTGCATAAAATTACAACAATCTTCAAGTGCAGATCACACTGAAGAGAACGTTGGGGCGTAACTTTCTTCAGTCCTCAAGGTGCTATAAAACTCAATTTGTCTCTTGATTTGTTTGCAACTTTGGATTTTTGCACAACTCTCATTGTTGACATACATTATGCTCGTGTCAACTCAAACATTTAATGCTACCTATACCCCTAGAAGATCATGCAGCCATCTAAATACATGCCATGGAATCTGAACCCAAATGCATCACTCTCCACTTAGCCTTTTCTTTAATTCACACCAAATAACTGTAGCTGTTGATCTTTCCCACTTATGAAAGTGTCACTTGCTTATAGAAGGCTTTTATGACTGCCTTTATACAGAGCACTATCTTACTGCTTTTAAAATATGGTTAATTTTCAAAATATTCACCTTTTCAAGTAATTCTCAAGAAAACATTCATCTTGTGACATTGGAGTTTTATTGATATGAATTAGTAAATCAAAATGAAAATATTAGTTTGCTACTATTGTATTTACTTTATATTTTTTCTTTAAAATTTCATTCTTAATGTAAATTTGTAGAACCAAATTTATTTTCCCTCAAAACTGTTGTACAAAAAATTTTCAATTCTACAATGCATAATTATTGAGAAAACTCTGGTTAAACTATGCTCCAAAATTTGATATCCAAACAAGCTATTTTAGGCACTTGGTAAGAAAATGTTTTCCCTAATTATAAACCACAGGTATATAGATATTTCATGTGATTTACAATTGACAGTTAGACAATTATTAATTGAGGATATCGATGAAAGAATGATGAATTGGCAAAAAAAAGTTTATTTTGTTTTTTAAGAAAACTTATCCTCTAATCATACAGATGGTTAACTCATAATTTTTGTGGCATGAAAACCATTAAGTATAGATTCATATGCTAGCTATAAAAACACAGATTTCTATACTTGTTTAATTTCTGATTTTAGGATAAATCTGTACTTTAGTTTTACTAAAACTAGAGTTTTAAAATATTTACTTGGCAGATGGAAATGTAATCCAAATTTTGACTGCATGGAAGTTTTCTGGTAACAACTCTGTAGAATTGAAATGCAGAAGTGAGCAATTTTGAATACCTTTGTGAATAATTTGTTAGCCACTATTTCAAAGCTTTCACATCTCTAATGTAAATTTAAAATGAATTTTGGTAAATACGTTGAGGTTATGTGAACATTAATGCATTTTTAAACAGATAATCTTACCTTCCTGAATACAGCATCAGTTGCTTGGAAGCAGGATGACAAATCAGTTTTGGAACTAACTCTGCAACAGTTCAAATTATATCACAAATGGTCACATTTTAAGTAATAGAAAACAGACTAACTGTAATGATTTTCTTGGAAATGGTATATTATCTAATAATTTCTAAATTTAATATTTATTTGTATATCCATGTGGATCAATTTTAAAGTTAATTTTATTGCTCTTCAGTTGATGACTCACAGCCTTAATGTAGGAAATTAAACTTAAAAATGGTTTATTCCATCAGTTATAATCTAACATTGACTTTTTTACCATTCTCAGTTGTCTAAAAAATTTTCATCAGATAGAATTAAATGAGAGGGAGACATTTATTCAAGAATATCACAAAAGGGGAGAGAGAATGAATTCAATCCCCCTAAAACAAAGGAAAATAAGGTGAACTAGTAGAAAATCACACAGATGGAGGAGGGATATAAAGATGATTAGGTTATCTGTATTTACTCACTGTAGTTATCAAGATAGTTGAGCTCCTACTTGAGCCCAAAGAGACCTGGGATGTAGGAGTCAATCTCCTCCAACGGTTTCACTTCAAATGATGTCTTGAGAAAGACCTTGCTGTGTTATAAAACTCAAACTGAGAGAAGATTTAATCTCAAACCAGGCAGATGAAGACTGTAGGATTTTGTTTTGTTTTATTTTGTTTTTAAGTAGATCCTCTAAGAAAAGGAAGGTCAGGGGCCAAATCAGGAAGAAGCTTGTGTAAAGTTTAGTTCAGATGAAAAGAACCTTAGACCATTTTTGCCACATTAAAAAAATAAAATAAAGAAAAAAATCTTAACAATCCACTGAGTTAGAAACTCTTAATTGGATTGCCATATTGCAAATATATCTTTTGTCTCTATATGTGAAATTTGTTTCATCTTATTTTCTATCTCTATTTTTATTATGTCAAAATTTGAGTAGCAGCACCTATTAGCCTTCTAACCTACATGTGTGCCAACTGATTGGTCTTCCTGCAGCCCCAAAGAGGCCCTATTTCAATCACAAAACCATATGTTGCTTATTTTTATAAGCCCAAACTCATAGTAAAGGCAAAATAGCTGGCGGATAGGAAAAATAATTTTTGATGTTATTTTATAGGAATGTGTGGGAGATTCGTCCCTCTCTTTTGTTGCTTGGATGATTCCCTTTATAATCCTGTCTCAATCTTGTTCCATTTCATCCAGAAATATTCTCCTGTCACCTGCTATCTTTCTTTACTCACCTCACATCCCCATAAGCTCAGGTTCTGCTGAGACACATTAACATATCTCATACTTATCCTGTTGAGACACAATTTATGTTCCAATGATTTTAGTTATATGTCTGTCTTCACCAGCATTGGAGGCTTCATTGTACTGTGGGTGCTTAGCCCAGCACAGATTACTGCAAAAATCAATTGAATGCTTGCTGAATGAACGACTACAGGGAGTAATCCAAATATATCGGGAAAAGGTATAAACAGATCAACTATTGAAAACAAAAATGAAATTGAAAACAAAAATTCAGTATAACAAATGTTACACAGAGGACAAAGTTTAATTTTAGTCATTAATTGAAAGTTCATTCAACAAATATATATTGGCCATTGTGTTAGGCACTAAAGTAGTTACCACTATATAACAATAAGTGAAACACAGCCTTTAGCTTCAAGGCATATTATGCCAGCTGAGGACAAAGACAAGCAACCATACAATCTTGATAAAGTGTGTTGATATGGTGGAAAATATTGAGGAAAAGTCTCATAAAATCCTGGACATAAAGAAGCATAAGCATTCTAATAGCTCTGGTCTGACTTGTAATCAGCAGTTAAAAGTACCACAAATCATGACATAGGAGTGTTCTAAGGAAGAAAACAAAACAAAACAAAAAAGCATATGCAAAGTTCTACAAATAGGATGGAATGATACATTCAAGGTAATTATAAATAATTTAGTATAGTTAAAAGTGAAAAAATATGGTACAGAGGAATACAACTGGAATCAGGCTATTAAGAAACATGTGGCATATAAGAATATTATCTGTTTTCTGTATTTTTTCCCATTTGTGTAATAGGGAACCACAGGTGTTTTAAGGGAGGACTGCCATGGTCAGGCTATTATTTTAGAAAAGTCATTATCATTGCTGTGCAAAGATATTAAAATCAAGAAATAGAGAAAAAATATTGTAGTAATGTATATTAGAAGTTATGGACTCCTGAAATGGGAGAGTAAAGGTGAAAATAAAGTTTTGAAATGTTATTAAGTATCTGGTATTTTGAAACAGGAGTCAAAGCTCATTCCCATATTTCGGACCTAACAATTGTATAAAAAGCCATTTGACACTAGGAATACAGGAGAATATTCAGATTGGGGAGTTTGATATGAGAAGTGATGAGTTCAGTTTCATAAATTCTGAGTTTGAAACACCATTCTGATGTCCTAATATAGATAAGGGCATTTGGACTCAAGAGTGAGTTGAACTCATGGAGCATTTTTTTTTTTTTGGTACTAGGAATTAAACTCAGGGCTACTCTACTACTGAGCCACATCCTCAGGTCTATTTTGTGTCTTATTTAGAGACAATGTCCCCACTGAATTGCTTAGCACCTCGCCATTGCTAAGGCTGGCTTTGAACTTGCGATTCTCCTGTCTCAGTCCCCCAAAGTGCTGGGAGTACAGGCGTGTGCCACCATGCCCAGCTCACAGAGCATTTTGACATGAAAATATTTACTTGTAAGCTTCAATAATATAGATAATATGTAACTTTAGCAGAGTATTAAAATAGAACCTATGTAACATTAATATTTAAGGGGTAAGTGAAGAAAGAGTGAGAGGGGTGAGAAAACCAATCATAGACCAATGGTTCTTAACTGGGGTTAAGGGGAAATATTGTACCCCACTGGATACTGTCAGTGTCTGGAATAATTTTTTATTGCTATGACTGAAGAAAAAGATGCAGATGAAATGTACTACTGGTATCTAGTGGGTAGAGGCAGTGGGTAGAGGCCAGAGATGGACCAAGGATACTGCTAAACATCCTACAGTGCATAGGATAACACTCCACAGCAAAGAATTTTCTAGTCCAATATGGCAACAGTACTGAAGCTCAGACTTAGACTAGAAACATTTAAAAATTAAATTAAATTTGAAAAAGATATATCAAGTATCCAGAAACAAAGAAAAGACACTATTTGCAGGAAAAAACAGAGGAGGGATATATAGACTTTGTGTAGGAAAAGGTACATTGGAGGGAAAAGCCAGTACATTAAAAGCCAGTTTTAATGGCTTTGTTGAAGTATCAAATAGCAGGAGACTGAGATGTGAGGGTGTTATCAGAAAATGAAAAAAACGTTTCCAAGATGATTGACTATAAAACAGTAAGAGATGGGAAGACAATGAAGAGAAGAAAAAAAAAAAGTCTAGGAACAAACCAAAGCAACATTTAAAAGCAAGATTTTACAAAATATTTGGAAACTTCTGAAACCTTAAAGTATTAATGGATATGTTATGAAATTTAAAAAAAGGAACAAAATGGATATTATTGGAATAGGGAAGTGAAGTCATGAGAAATGAACAGAAAATAAGTAACGAACCTAGCCATGGAAGAGAAAGGATCAAACCTTTAAGACCAGACAAACACGGTTTCTTTTGAGAGAAAGAAGGAAGGAAAGATGATTATGAATTCAGTCACTGTAGAACATTGAGACAGTTAACCAAGGCAGATCTTGTCTTTGTGAGTTTGGAGATGTAGTTCTCTGATGAAAAAGGGAGGGGTGAGTGATTAAATAGGAGATTTGATTATAAGGTTGTGGGTTTACTCTATCCTCCTATTCTGTGAGGAAGGACTCTGACCAGGAAAACAGAATCAGGCATAAAAACTACAGTGATGTGGTTGTCAAAGAATAATGACATTCTGAGGGTAGAGGCTGTTTACATCCTTATCTTACAGCTTTTGCTAATGTTATCCATGCACAATCTCTTCTATCTTTATACATGTTCTTATCCCCTGCTGGTTTCATGTTTTGTTATTTTTGTTTTCTTGTTTGTTTGTTTTTTCCTGATTGCTAATCGTTTTACCTGGCACTAGTGAATATCAGTATGCAGAGGGAAATGCTAGAACAGTGAAATAAACTACTTCCATGGATATTTGATGAATAAATCAGAGTTTAGTGCTGAATCTCTGAAAGCAGTTGAATGTTAGCCATCCTCATAGATTTTCATTAATATTTCTGCCGAATTTCAATATGAAGTAATCATCTCAATTCACACAGACAATCCGCATTTTGAATGAGCCTAAAGAGTTGAAGCTTGAGTTTAACATGCGTTCTCCTTATCTGGAAATACTGTTAGAAATGTTATTTGGATTATAAGCAGAGCTTCCATTTGTGGAGCCCATGGCAGTCCCTGTCATAAATATGCACATATCTTTGCTCAACAAAGCTCTTCTAAGCACATTTCCTGGTACTTTTCATATGCACTGGATTTGATTTGTTTTAGGGCATAATATAAATTCTCTGCTGTGATACACGATAAAGGAAACACTTTTTAAGAAATCCATGTTTGTTATGAGGCTATATGCATCACCAAGCCTCATGATTTATTAACTGCCTAAATAATCCCTTATCATTACTGTTTGTTTTTATACATAACCACTCGTGGGGTACTCAGCATTGTACAACCGACCATTCTTTGCAATGTCTCTGCGTTCATGCGTTTGCCCTCAGTTACTTTTGTGAATTCTTCTGGAAGATAATGATAGCATTTTACATTCCATACCACTAACCACACAACACGCCACAGAATACAAATGTGTATAAGGTGGTGGTTTCATTATCTTAGGGTCAGTAGAATTTCAAGAGCTTTAAAATTACCTCTATCAATGATGCAAGTGTCAGCTTAGTTTTAATAAATCTTTAGGAACAGCTTAAGTTACTTCTAGGACATCTTCCTATTTCCAGAAATACATCATTCAGCTGCCAAATCTACTATCAGTGTCACGCTAAAGAATTTCCACTATTAAATGCATTGCTACACTCCTGATATATGCAGTTGCTTTTTGATGACTTAAAAATAAGATTAACCCAAAGAGTCCTCAGAATCAGTCTACATTTACGCTACTCATACCAAAAGAGATAAAGAGAATATGGTACAAGCAAAACAGAAGAAAGAATGTACAAATGAATCTCTCATAAACAACAAATGAGATAGTAGAATTCAGTACCTATCAGAGTTCCATTACTAAATGTGGGCACAATTAAAACCCAGGCATTTGGCAAGGTGACTTTTTTAGAATAAATTAGAGTTGACAAGTAGTGGATCCAGCCAACCAATAACTACAATATAAAATTTCTCATAATATGCAGCCAAATTCAGATGTTTCTCTTTTAATTTCCAATAAACTTGACCATATGTTACCCTGCAGAAAAGCTAAATTATGGCAGAATAGCTTTTGCTTTTCTTATTTTTTTATGAACTATTACCATTATTTAAAGCTGATGACATTTTTTTTTAGAATGAACTATGCACAATTCTCAAAAGATAATGTGGTATTTAAAAGACAAAATAACTTCTTTGTGTACTGGAAAGTAAATAGCTTTTGAAAAACTCATAAGCACCACAGGATATCCATCTCATCCCATAAATATCTATCATGTGACCTATTCCAATTGCACAGCACTTTATATAAATATAAACTTCGTTCTGATATTCCTATTCGAAAAGAAGAGTCTCAGCATGGGAGTCTGTAAATTATTTTCAAAGTAAAGGTGAAATGAGTCAAGTTTGCTTAATCTTGATAATTTTTCTAATAGAAACAATATGTATATCATAATACTAATTGTATATAAAAATTGAAATATGTAAGCTTTTAATAATTAAGGGCTATTTTTTCTTATACCTTAGGATTTAAAAATAACACCTGAGACAAAAGAATATTGATGAGGTTGTAAACAAAATCTTAAAAATAAATCAATATAAAATATTAGTGATAAAGCTGCAATTGGCCCAGGTGTGTACTAATAATAAGCTTTATAATCCTGGAAATGAGATTTAAACCATCCTTATCCACCCAAAGAATAGCTGGTAGTGAACAACAACATGCCTTTGTATGTTATCAGTGCCACTAATATAAAATTTCAGCATGGAACTACACACCGAAAATCCTGGTAGGGATCACAAAGTCAAAGAAAAAAAGATAGTTTGAATTGCAAGTCTCCAGCTTCTGACTCTAATGGCAAAGCAGCAAAGAACAAAGGGGTAAGAGAACCTGAAAAAAGCATGACACTAATGAATGTCACTCTGAAAGGGGAAAACACCACCAATGAGAAATAAGTGAACCCAACACATAGGTGGGTTTTAGTTGGCATATGTGAGCCATTTTAATTTATTCTGACTTCCTGTCTGATATATTTTTGTCACCATATATTGTGACTCGTTATGCTTTGCCTTCCTTTTGCACTTTGAATTACCCTCTTTTTGTCAGGTTGATCAAATTTATTTTGAAATTTATTTCATCTTCTTGGATCAAAATTATACATTTGTATCTATTCTTTTTGTGTAATCTCTTTATATTTTAATGCAAACATTTAAACATATTTTTTCATATAGTCTAATTTGAAGAATATTGCTAGTCTCCTCTCAAACTAAGAATTTCATCACACTTCTCACTAAATACATCATAAATATCCTTGTTACTATTTTAGTTTATTTTCACCTGACTTTTTAAACATAATCCCCAAATTTTGTGAATATCTTTCCAATTATTTTTATTAAACATACCTTACAATTACCATTAATATAATTCAGTTGTTTACCCTTAAAGCTTACTTAGATTTACCATGTTCTCCCACTGATTTCCTTTTTCACTTTTTTTTCCACTTCTCATTTTGGATTCTATTTCTGTCTGAAAGGCACATAGTATTATTTTTTCATTTAGGTTCTGAAGACTGAAAAATTTATGAATAATTATAATTCCAAATAGAGACTTTTTCTTTATAATTCAGTTATATATGATTAAAGAAATAAATATTCCTTCTTAGTTGGTTCAAGGAACTTTTTCATTTTCCACTGTCAACCATCATTGCTAAGGCCACGTGTTTCTAGAATTTCATTTTTTGCAAATATTCATACTTTTCCATGTGAACTTTTAGAATTTTACTTTTATTCTTGTGTTTACTTTCATCATGATTTAGCCAGGTATGGGTTTACAAATATCATCCTTCACAGAACTAGGTGGAACTATTCAATTTGACCAATAATTCCTTTTTTTGTTATTTCTTGAATTTTCTCATCCATTAGCACTTTTAATATTCTCTTATCCAACCTCTCTCCGTAATCATTCTGAAACAAATGTTAATGGAATGCTGGAAATTCACACTTTCTCTTAAATGGACATCTCTTAAATGTCCTTTCATGTTGTTATTTTTTTAAAAAATGCAAGTATGTAATATTTTATTATTTTTCTTTTATTCTTTCTCTTAATACTTCATGTCATTTCTGAAGATGTTCCAAGACATAAAACTTTCTATAAGACTACTTTTCTGTGGTACATTTGTACAATGGAATATTAGTACTAAAAAGAAATGAGCTACCAATCTATGAAAAGATGTGGAGGAATGGTATTTGTATTATTAAGTGAAAGAAGCCAGTCTGAAAAGGCTACCTACTGTCAGATTCTAATAATAAAAACCATTTTGAAAACTGCAAAACTGTGGAGAGAGCAAGAAACGGTGGTTGCCAGGAACTGAGAGAGGAGGTGGATGAGGATGGAGCAAAGTGGATTTTTAGGGTAGTGAAACTATTGTGTATGATGCCACAATAATGTATACATGTCAATATAATTTGCAGAAATCCATAGAATGTATAACATCAATAGTTGAACCTCATATGAACTATGAAATTTAGATGCTAATGATGCATCAATGCAGTCTCATCATTTGTAACAAATATACCACTTTGTGGGGGAATGCCTGTATTGGGGAAGGCTATGCTTGTGTGGTACAAGTGGTACATGGGAACTCTAATTTCTGCTTAATTTTCTTCCTGTGAACTTAAGTCAGCTTTTAAAAATATCTTTAAAAATAAAACTACCAGCTGGGAGCGTTGGTATATGCCTGTAATCTCAGCATTTTGGGAGGCTGAGACAGGAGAATCACGAGTTCAAAGCCAGCCTCAGCAATAGCGAGGCGCTAAACAACTCAGTGAGACCCTGTCTCTACATAAAACACAAAATAGGGCTGGGGATGTGGCTCAGTGGTCGAGTACCCCTGAGTTCAATCCCTGGTACCAAAAATAAATAAATAAATAAAAATAAAAATAAAATAAAACTACTATTTTCAACAATATGTACAACTTTTTGAAGAAAACATAGGCATACACTTGCTGCAAAGTTATTGGCATCTTGTGCAGTGTGGTGATTTCTTGTACTATCTTTTAAAACTTTATACCTTAAGCTTTCTCTGCATTAGAATTACTTTTTCTCTGTGGGATGATGTGAATTGATAAGGAACTTCTTGGACCTATGTTTCTCCCCAGCTCAGAGAATCAGGAGCCTCTTAGGTGATGGTGGAGTACCCAAATAGGACAAACTGTGGAATCATTTACACTTCAGAACTCTATATGGGAATGGGTAGTTATCACTGGAACTCGCCTCTAGTTCAACTTTCACTCTTTACCTGCCCTGCTTCTCTCATGCTGTTAGAAGTTTCTTTATAGATCTCTTCTTTTATAAATCTCTTGCCTTAGAAACCTCTTCTCAGAATCTGCTTTTGATGTTAAGAGGACATTTATAAACTTGGAATGAAAAGGACCTTCTTAAGTATAACTTAAAACTCCAAAGACTTAAAGGGGGATATGAATTAAATTGAAGAAAAAATAATTGATATGAGAAAAGATAAAATAAGAAAGTCAGAGTACACACTGGGAGAAAATCTCTGCAATATATTTTACAGACACAGTATTAATATATAATGCTTTCAAAGTCAGAAGAAATGGAACTCTCCTACAGTTGTTGGTGATGTTAATTAGTGCAAGATTATTTGAGGAAGAATTAGGAAACTTCTTAGTGAATAATAGAAAATTTATTAAATAAAAGCTGGACCTTCCTATTACAATATAAGAATTTAATAAATGAAGATATTTCCTCAAAAAGTCCAGTTAGTTGTATAATTGAAGACATATACAGCAGTGCTGTTTATCATAGAAAAAATAAATAGTAAGTAAAACACTTAAATTTCAGAAAAAATCATAATTATTAATTATATATGCACATAATGAAATATTTGGAAAGAATAAGGTAAATCATAATATCTTAATATTAACATCTCTTAAGAAACTATTAGCAATGAAAAAATTGTACTGTGTGAGTGTGTGTGTGTGTGTGTGTGTGTGTGTATATGATCTATATTTTATTTGGGCACAGTGGCACATGCCTGTAATCCCAGTGGCTCAGGAGCCTGAGATAGGAGAATCACAAGTTCAAAGCCAGCCTCAGTAAAAGTGAGGTGTTAAGCAACTCAATGAGACACTATCTCTAAATAAAGTACAAAATAGGGCTGGCGATGTGGCTCAGTGGTCGAATGAGCCTGAATTCAATCTCTGGTAACTCCCTTCCAAAAAAAAAAAAAGAAAAAAAGAAAACCCTCTATATTTTACCTATTTCTAAAGTATTCATTTTAAATATCTAAAATGTTTTATACTAAACTTTGAAAGTCTGTGATCCCCACTGGCTTGAATTGAAGAAGGCAATGTTATTTTTTCTCTGTTTTACTATCCTTTAAATTTTTTACTATAGCCAATATTAACTTAATTCTTAATGATTAACTTAAGAAAATTTTTCTACATTAATTCATTTGCCTGAGGTTGAGAAACTATTGAAACTTTCGTTTTTGTCTATCATTCAAGTGTATTTCTTAAATACACTAATAGTCACATGATATTTTGAAGGAGTATAAAGACTTGTTATATCTGGTGTGTGTGTGTGTATTTATATAGTATACATATATGTGTTTGTTTATATATGTGTGTATTTATATACATATTTTTGTGTAACTACACTACGATATTTCTACAATTACATGATTGCCTAAGGATGCATTGACTTATGCCCATCGTTAAGCAACACATTGAAACCAAAGTTTTGAGAGGAAACTCGATTCCTTTCTGCTGGTAGGTGGGGTCTGTATAAGGTTGCGGGCCTCTGAAGCTGAGCAGTGCAGTTCTTAATGATGGGCCATGCCCTCTGGTGTCGCAGCAGATCTCAGCAGCTCACCATCAATTTCTTCTTCTTTCCAGGTTCTTGTCTTGTGAGTTAGAGGAATGAAATCCACAGACCAGGATGGGTGCATGTAAGAGAAGAAGTTACTGATGAATAGAAGCAGGAACTGAATGCTTAAAGTGCAAGAGGGAAACCCCTAGCAGGTTTTCTCCATCCACGTGTTCTGGTCTAGGAGTTTATACAGCCCTTGGGTCACTGCTATTGAACCAAATTTAAGAAAATTAGGGTCTGAAAAGAATAGCAATGCTATTGGTTCAAACTTATGCTAATCAGGGTCTGGAAACACACCAACACTATTGGTCAACCCTTGACTCTCAACTTTTATTCAAGTCTGCCCCACTTGAACTTTCTCCCTGCAGGTTAGAAAGCAGGAAGTTGAGGTTGTTGGCCTCCACACTGTTCCAAGGCCTGGCCAGCAAAGGGTGACAGGTCTGTGCACACTGGCTGACAGTGCCTCAGGCCAACCACACCTACGTGGAAACTCCATGTGCCTGTAAGCTAAGCATGCCACCTGAACTTCAGCACATCAGGGTGCCAATCCACTGCTAGCTGCATGGGTTGGCAGCCCAGGAACTGAGTCAACATAACTCTATGTATGTATATATTCATTATTTTTTTCCATACTTTTCTCTGAAGCAAGATTTAAATTCACAATATATTTTTTATGTAACTCCTAAAATCCCATGTTGCATTCATACTTATATGGAGATTTTAAGTGATAAAAAATATCAATATTACTATAGTTGAATATTGAAGACATTCAAATATTCACAAAGCCCGATCATTGTAATTATAGTATCACTCTTACTCTTTCCAAAGATGATAATGTCCAGTTGAAAATATTCCATGGGTTAAGGAAGTCAAAAAAGAAAACAAATTCCATGTAAAAAGACGTGATAACTATGAAAGTATCTAGATTAGAAAAATACCTAAATGACTAAGTTAAAAACCACACAATTCAAGCTAATTTGGTTTTCATGTCCATATGTTTAAGCGTATGTTTTTCTTTGTTGGGACCAAAAGAATTAACAAGAACAATTTTAGGGGAGGAAAGGTTTATTTTGGGTTCATGGTTTCAGAAGTCTCAGTAAATAGCTGACTTTGTTGCTTTGGACCCAAGGTGAGGCAGAACATCATGGCAGAAAGTTTGGAGGAGGAAAGCAGCTTAGGGCATGGCCACCATGGATAGGGAGAGCTCTGCTCACCAAGTACAAAATATATACCCCAAAGGTACATTCATAGTGACCTACTTCCTTCAGCCAAATCCTACCTGCCTACAGTTACCCTGCAATTAATCCATTCAAGTGGATTAATGCTCTGATTAGGTTGTGGCTATTATAACCTGGTCATTTCACCTCTAAACTTTCTTGCATTGTTTTACGTATAAGCTTTTGAGGGACACTTCATATCTAAACCATAAGACTGTAGTTGAGTAAAAAGATTTAAAATTAACCTATGTGCTGGCTAGTATTATTTTAAAATATAAACGGCATGACCATTTGAGTTAATAGCTATGTCGTTAGTTTCTTGAAGTTATAAAACCACATATACTTTTGTCAGTCCTTTGTTATAATTTTATACATATTTTTTTTCCTTTTTCACTAAAACACTTTTAAGAAGTTTACATAGTTTTTAAAAAGTAACATTACCTTCCCATTAGTTGTAGAAATCATTTAAAACTTGCATAGGCTTAATAAATTTTCCTGGTTGACCCTTGACTCATGATCCTAGAAAATGAGCAGGATTTGATATGGAGTTTCAGCCAATGTTGCTACATCATACTGGGCTTCCAGAATATTTATAATGGGTGAAAGACTCTTTGTGGACAAAAGAAAAGGTCAAGGAGGGTTGCTATATTTGATAAATATTTTTTACTAATTTTCCTAACCCATAGCAGTGTCCCCTATTAATCTGTGGGGTTAATCCTGACATTTGAGAAATGAGAGTCCTCAGTCTAATTCATTTGGCCCTGTTTTGTTTTGTTTTGTTTTCAAAATTGAATCTCCTCCTTGATGTAGGTCTTCATTCAGACAATGCAAGTTTTCTCCATTAGCTACACCTATAGTATATACTGGCTGCTGGTTTTCCTGATGATTTTTTATCTTCCCATTCTATATATTGTATATGAAAAATATACATATACTGTCATGTGGATGTCATTCTACATAAACGTGAAGGTATTTGTTTCCTGGATTTAGAAAAACCAGTTGGGCCACTGTGTCGTTTTGAATGTGGAAATTAACTATGAGGCATGGCAAAATTGCCTATAGAATAATTTACCCTTTCCAAACATAGGTGATTTTGCCCTAATGGAGTGTTCTCCTTCATAGATTTCTGCAGCAGGTTATTTTCAATATGTTTAACCAGGCTGCATGTGGCAAGTACAGTGCAAGCTATAAAAGTATGTTATGCAAACTTGAAATATTATACATAAAATTTCACATCAAGCACAGAGTTTTGCATCTTCTTATATCTTGTCCATCAACCTTATGGCTACAAAAATGGCAACTTGATTATGTATGTATGTCAGCAGCAACAAAGTAAACCCCAGCATTCTATTGAGCAGGAAAAGAGCTTTATGTGTCTGTTTGAGAAGTTTTAAGGCAGTTTGCATTCCAAATTGACACTTGAGTTTAAAGGTTTTAGGATTTCAAAGATATTACTGTAAGGGTAAGTTTATGGGTTGGGCGCCAGGCACTTCCCTGTGTGAATTATCGTTGATTGCCTAACCTTGCGCTGTGACTGGTGGAGCCTTGCTGGAGTGCTGTAATTCTCATGCTCGACAGGAGGCTCGGTGTTATCCAAATCCCAATGGTACTCAACTGAATTGATGAAATGACCGGGAAGGCCTAATTAAAGCTGTTCAGCTCAAATGTATTGATGTATTACATCTATTACGGCTTGGTTCAATAGGTCCACCCTGTGAATGCTGCCACAGCCTGTAAAGCAAACTAAACAGATTGAATAAATAATGCTGCATGGAAAGGAGACAGCAACAGAATCAAAGTAACAGAGCACAAAATGCAACAACGGGGTGACCTGTGAACTTCTTATCACATCATCCACCTCGAATTCCTTTCATCTTTATTATTTTTACATGTTGAACACACAAAGAAAAGAACATTAGGATCCAGAATAATCTTGTAATTTATCACGAGACCAGTTAAATATTCCTCTCCTTTAGTAAACATTGCAGGACAATGTGCATAAAATCATTGTAGTTTTGCTTAACTTTTCTTCTGAATTCATTGTTAGAAGCTAGCTTTTACTTTGACTTCTAACTGGATTTAGAAATTTTTTTTAAAAAAAATATACAATTTATTATCCTCCTTTATTTTTCATGCCCCAAATGACATGTTCATTCTTTTCTACCTTTCCTGGATTTGAATTGTGTCAGGTGCCCATAATTTTTATACTGATCTGGACAACAATTGATTAGAGATTCCAGTTTATTCTAATACAGAAAATCTTCCATATTATTCACACATAGCATTCAATGTTCACATTATTCTCTTTGTACTAGAGAGAATATAATGCTATTGTTGTAGTAACTCGCTGGTGCAAAAACAAAGGGAAGATGTCTTTCTTAAAAATATGCAATCCAGAGTTCCACTCCAGAGTTCCTGCGGCAAGAGCCACAGAGGGCCCAGATCCGCCCTCAGGAACCTTCACAGGTGTCCAGCCAACAGGAGACCAGGGAGTGCTACCTTGAGCAACTGAGGAGCCCAAACTCAGGGTAAGAGTCCCTGCAGAGACCCTAGCATGACGCAGCCCTGCCCAAGGGCAGCCTGGGCCTGCCCCAGTTCTGCTCCAGAGTTCCTGTGGACCGGCAGGAGCCGCAGAAGGACCTGATCTGCCCGCAGGAACCTCCATGGTTGTCCAGCCAAAGGGAGACCAGGGACTGCTACCTCTAGCCACTGGGGAACCCAAATTCAGGGCAAGAGTCACTCCAGAGACACCAGCAGAAGCAGCCCTGCCCAAGGTCGGCCTGGGCCCACCTCAGTTCCGCTTCAGAGTTCCTGTGGACCGGCAGGAGCCGCAGAGGGCCCAGATCCACCCTCAGGAAACTCCACGGGTGTCCAGCCAACAGTAGACCAGGGACTGCTACCTCTAGCCACTGAGAAGCCCAAAGTCAGTGTAAGAGTTCCCACAGAGACCCTAGCGTGAGGCTGCCCTGCCCAAGGGAAGCCTAGGCCCACCCCAGTTCCACTCCAGAGTTTCTGGGGTCTGGCAGGAGCTACAGAGGGCCCAGATCCACCCTCAGGAAAATTTTCAGGTGTCCAACTAAGGGTTGACCAGAGTCTGATTGCTACTAGCCACACAGGAAGGCACACCCAGGGTAAGAGTGGCCTCCAGAGACCCCAGCGTGAAGAGGCACCACCTCAGTTCCGCTCCAGAGTTCCTGTGATCATGTGAAACGGGAGGCTCAAAACCGCCCTAAGGGAATGCCAGGGGTGCCCAGTTGAAGGCAGATCAGACTCACTGTAAGGATTGCACACAGACTCTCCAGCTTGTGACCCTGCCTAAGTGAGACCTGAGCCCACCTCTAGTTCTGCTCCAGAGTTCCTGTTCACCAGCAGGAGTGCAAGAGAGGGGCAAAACAGCCCTCAGGGGCTGCCTCAGGAGCCTAGCCAAGGCCACTCCCTCTGCACTCTAGAGGTAAGTCCACTACCTCCACCACCAAGTTTAGTGACAATAGTGCCCATCTGGGAACACTGAGAGAACAGCAGTAGCTCCAAGATGAGACACAGGTAATCTGGAGTGTCAATACAAGATTATAGGATAGAAGTTACAATACTTCAGATTGGCATTTCAAGAAAGGAAGATACACAATTAACATGAAAAAACAAGGGAAGAAACTGCCCCAAATAAACCTGGATACCACTGTAACAGAATCCAGTGACAGCACAGTTGATGAAATGTCAGAGAAAGAATTCAGAATTTACATAATTAAAATAATCAGTGAAATAAAGAATGACATAAGTGAACAATTACAGGCAAAAATTGATCAAGCCAACAAAGAAATAGGAGAGCAAATAAAGGCAACCATTGATCATTCTAACAAAGAGATAAGAGAGTAATTACAAGAAGCAAAAGGTTACTTTAAGAAAGAGCTAGAGATTGTGAAAAAAACAAATCAGAAATTCTTGAAATGAAGGAAACAATAAACCAAATAAAAAACTCAATAGAGGGGCTGGGGTTATGGCGCAGTGGTAGCGTGCTCGCCTAGCATGCGTGAGGCACTGTGTTCGATCCTCAGCACCACATAAAAATAAAATAAAGATATTCTGTCCACCTACAACTAAAAAAATAAATAAATATTTAAAAAAACAAAAAACAACAACAACAAAAACTCAATAGAAAGCATCACCAGGGGCTGGGGTTATAGCTCAGCGGTTGAGCGCTTGCCTCACATACGTGAGGCACTGGGTTCGATCCTCAGCACCACATAAAATAAATAAAGATATAAAAAAATAATAGCACATCATTTAAAAAAAAAAAAAAAAGAAAGAAAGCATCACCAGTAGACTAGATCACCTGGAGACAGAACCTTGGATAATGAAGACAAGACATACAATCTTGAAAATAAACTTGAACATACAGTGAAGATGGTAAAAAATCATGAACAGAACATACAAGAAATATGGGACAGCATCAAAAGACCAAATCTAAGATTTATTGGGATAGAAGAAGGTGCAGAATTTCAAAACAAAGGAATGGACAATCTCTTCAATGAAATAACATCAGAAAACTTCCCAAGTATGAAAAATGAAATGGAAAATCAAATACAAGAGGCTTACAGGACACCCAACGTACAAAATTTCAACAGATCTACACCAAGGCACATTATAATGAAAATGCCCAACATACAGAATAAGGATAGAATTTTAAAGTCCACGCGAGAGAGGAACCCGATTACTTATAAGGGGAGACCAATTTGTATCTCAGCAGATATTACAAACCAGACACTAAAAGCCAGGAGATCATGGAATAACATATTCCAAGCCCTGAAGGACAATGGATGCCAACCAAGAATCCTATATCCAGCAAAACTGAACTTCAGATTTGATGACTAAATAAAAACCTTCCATGATAAACAAAAGTTAAAAGAATTTACAGCAAGAAAGCCTGCACTACACAGCATTCTTGGCAAAATATTCCATGAGGAGGAACTGATAACCAACAATGAAAATTTACAAAGAGAAGAACTACACTAGAGGAAAGACCATTCAAAAGAGAAAACAACTCAAGGTAAAAACCAAAAACAACCCAAAATGCCCAGAATTACAAATCATATTTCAATAATAACCCTGAATGTAAATGGCCTAAATGCACCAATTAAAAGACATACACTGACAGACTGCATTAAAAAAAAAAAGAACCAACAATATGCTGTCTTCAAGAGACTCATCTCGTAGGAAAGGACATCCACACACTGAAAGTGAAAGAGTGGAAAAAAACATATCACTCACATGGACCCCACAAACAAGCAGGAGTTTCCATCCTCATATCCAATAAAGTGGACTTCAAACCAAAGATGGTGAAAAGAGATAAAGAAGATCATTTCATACTTCTTAAGGGAATCATACATCAACTAGACATAACAATCATAAATATGCCCCAAATAATGGAGCTTCTACGTATATCAAACTAATTCTTCTGAAATACAAGAATCAGATAGACCACAACACAATAGTTCTTGGAGATTTTAACACAGCTCTCTCACCATTGGATAGACCTTCCAAACAAAAACTTAATAAAGAAACCATAGATCTCAATGAAACTATCAATAATTTAGACTTAACAGACATATATAGAGTGTTCCATCCATCAACAAGCAAATATACTTTTTTCTCAGCTGTACATGTGTCCTTTTCCAAAATAGGTCATATGTTATGTCACAAAGCCAGTCTTAGCAAATACAAAAAAATAGAGATTCCACCCTGCATCCTATCTGACCACAATGGAATAAATTACAAATCAATGACAGATTAAAAAACAGCAACTACTCTATCACCTGGAAACTAAATAATATGCTATTGAATGATGCATGGATAACAGAAGACATCAAGGAAGAGATAAAAAAAATTCTTAGGGGCAAATGAAAACTCTAATAAAACATATCAAAATCTTTGAGATGCCATGAAGGCAGTGCTAAGAGGAAAGTTCTTCGCACTAACCACATTCATTAGAAGAAGTAAAAGTCAACAAATAAATGAATTGACTCTTCATCTGAAAGCCTTAGGAAAGGAAGAACAAATTAACACCCTAAGAAGTAAAAGACAGGAAATAATCAAAATTAGGGCTGAAATCAATGAAATTGAAACAAAAGAAACAATTCAAATAATTGACAAAACAAAAAGCTGGTTTTTGAAAAAATAAACAAAATTGACAAACCCTTAGCCACCCTAGTGAAAGGAGGAGGGAAAAACCCAAATTACCAAAATTCGTGATGAAAAAGGAAATACCATGACAGACACTACTGAAATACAGGGGATAATTAGAAACTATTTTAAAAATTTATACTCCAGGAAAATAGAAAATTCTGAAGACATCAACAAATTTCTAAATGCATGTGACCTACCCAAAATGAACCAAGAGGACATACACAACTTAAACAGATCAATTTCAAGCAAGGAAATAGAAGATGTCATCAAGAGCCTTCCAACCAAGAAAAGCCCAGGTCCAGATGGATTCTCAGCAGAGTTCTACAAGACTTTCAAAGAAGAATTAATACCAATTCTCCTCAAACTATTTCATGAAATAGAAAAGGAGGGAACCCTTCCAAACTCATTCTATGAGGCAAGTATCACCCTGATTCCAAAACCAGACAGAGACACATCAAAGAAAGAAAACTTCAGACCAATATCCTGATGAACATAGATGCAAATATTCTCTGAAATTCTGGCAATTTGCATACAAAAACATATCAAAAAAATTGTGCACCATGATCAAGTGGGGTTCATTCCAATGATGTAAGGTTGGTTCAACATACGGAAATCAATTAACGTAATACATCACATCAATAGACTTAAAGATAAGAATCATATGATGTTATCAATCAATGCAGAGAAGGCATTTGACAAAATACTACACCCTTTTCTGCTCAAAACACTAGAAAAACTTGGGATAGAAGGAACATAGCTCAACTTTGTAAAAGCTATCTATGCTAAACCCAAGGCCAACATCATCCTAAATGGAGAAAAATTAGAAGTATTCCCTCTGAAAACAGGATCTAGACAGGGATGCTCTCTCTCACCACTGCTATTCAACATAGTCCTTGAAACACTAGCCAGAGCAATTACACAGACGAAAGAAATTAAAGAAATACGAATCAGAAAAGAAGAGCTCAAACTATCATTATTTGCGGACGACATGATTCTATACTAAGAGGATCCAAAAACTTCTACCAGAAAACTTTTAGAACTAATAAATGAATTCAGCAAAGTAGCAGGATATAAAATGAACACCCACAAATCAATTGCATTTTTATACATCAGTGATAAATCCTCTGAAAGAGAAATTAGGAAAACTATCTCATTCACAATAGCCTCAAAAAAAATAAAATACTTGGAAATCAATTTAACAAAAGAGGCGAAAGACATCTACAATGCAAACTACAAGACACTGAAGAAAGAAATTGAAGAAGACCTTAGAAGGTAGAATAATCTCCCATGCTCCTGGAGAGGAAGAATCAATATTGTCAAA
>CM053404.1:100219311-100289484 GCA_028644305.1 Xerus rutilus | reverse complement strand
GCCAGTACCATGCTGTTTGTGTTACTATAGCTTTGTAGTATAATCTGAGGTCAGGTATTGTGATACCTCCTGCTTCCGTCTTCTTGCTAAGGATTGCTTTGGCTATTCTGGGTCTCTTATTCTTCCAAATGAATTTCATGATTGCCTTTTCTATTCCTATAAGGAATGACATTGGTATTTTAATTGGGATTGCATTGAATCTATATATTGCTTTGGGAAGTATGGTCACTTTGACAATATTGATTCTTCCTCTCCAGAAGCATGGGAGATTACTCTACCTTCTAAGGTCTTCTTCAATTTCTTTCTTCAGTGTCTTGTAGTTTGCATTGTAGAGGTCTTTCACCAAGGCAGTGCTAAGAGGTAAGTTCATAGCACTAAACTAATTCATTAGAAGAAGTAAAAGTCAACAAATAAATGAATTGACTCTTCGTCTCAAAGCATTAGAAAAAGAAGAACAAATTAACACCCAAAGAAGTAGAATACAGGAAATAATTAAAATCAGGGCTGAAATCAAGGAAATTGAAACAAAAGAAACAATTCAAAAAATTGACAAAACAAAAAGCTGGTTCTTTGAAAAAATAAACAAAATTGACAAACCCTTAGCCACACTAACAAAAAGGAGGAGGGAGAAAACCCAAATTACTAAAATTCGAGATGAAAAAGGAAATATCACGACAGACACTACTGAAATACAGAGAATAATTAGAAACTATTTTGAAAATCTATACTCCAGTAAAATAGAAAATCCTGAAGACACCAACAAATTTCAAGAGGCATATGACCTACCCAAATTGAACCAAGAGGACATACACAACTTAAACAGATCAATTTCAAGCAAGGAAATAGAAGATGTCATCAAGAGCCTTCCAACCAAGAAAAGCTCAGGTCCAGATGGATTCTCAGCAGAGTTCTACAAGACTTTCAAAGAAGAATTAATACCAATTCTCCTCAAACTATTTCATGAAATAGAAAAGGAGAGAACCCTTCCAAACTCATTCTATGAGGCAAGTATCACCCTGATTCTAAAACCAGACAGAGACACATCAAAGAGAACTTCAGACCAATATCCCTGATAAACATAGATGCAAACATTGTCTAAAATTCTGGCAATTTGCATACAAAAACATATCAAAAAATAGTTCACTTTGAACAAGTGGGGTTCATTCCAGCGATGCAAGGTTGGTTCAACATAAGGAAATCAATTAACGTAATACATCACATCAATAGACTTACAGATAAGAATCATATGATTTCATCAATCAATGCGGAGAAGGCATTTGAAAAAATACAACACCCTTTTCTGCTCAAAACACTAGAAAAACTTGGGATAGAAGGAACATACCTCAACTTTGTAAAAGCTATCTATGTTAAACCCAAGGCCAACATTATCCTAAATGGAGAAAAATTGGAATCATTCCCTCTGAAAACAGGATCTAGACAGGGATGCTCTCTCTCACCACTGCTATTCAACATAGTCCTCAAAACACTAGCCAAAGGAATTACACAGACGAAAGAAATTAAAGGCATACGAATCGGAATAGAAGAGCTCAAACTATCATTATTTGCAGATGACATGATTCTATATTTAGAGGATCCAAAAAATTCTACCAGAAAACTTTTAGAACTAATAAATGAATTCAGCAAAGTAGCAGGATATAAAATCTACACCCACAAATCAATTGCATTTCTATACATCAGTGATAAACCTTCTGAAAGAGAAATTAGGAAAACTATGCCATTCACAAGAGCCTCAAAAGAAATAAAATACTTGGGAATGAACTGACATTTCTTAGCCAAATTCTTAGTTCTATAAAATGAGAAAACAGGTCTAAATAGCTTTGAGATATCCCCTTACTCTAATATTCTCTGATTCTTATTTAGAAGTCAGATTTCAGGAACCGTATTAAAGGTAGCAAAAATGAATGAGCTCATGCAAACAATCTCATCTAATATATTTTTGGGAAACAATTCTGGAATAATGATAGCATCTCATTCTTATACTTTCTGCTTGACCATATATAAACAAGCAACCATGGATGTAGCATGTGGACTGAAATAAACCTGGACACCAATACCAATGAATAAAAGCTTTGTTAACTTAGTCAAGTTACTTAAGATTTTTGAAGCTCAGTTTTGTGATCTGTAAAAAGAAAATATATGAATCTTTCAGGATTGCTTGATAAGATTTAAAATAATACATGTAAAACTTGTCTGCATTTCTGGGATATAACAAAGATAATATAATAAAGTTTTGATGGATTTTATTACCATAGTTCTTTGATTATGAATCTAGTCAACCTTCTCACAATAAGCAGTCCATTTATATTTTATATATGAGTAAACAGATCTAAGTGAGAAAGATACGTGAGAATAATAATTCCACCCTATTCTATCATTTGATGTAATAGACAGATCCATAAATACTGGGATTCAAGAAAGAAGAAAGTCAACAAATATCTAGATGTCTAGTTACTGACAAAAACTAGGTGATTCCACCCTTAAATATTAAGTAGCACTATTGGCAGCATATACTGTTTTTCTGATTGAAAATTCGTTTAATCAATAGTTCTTGAGTACTTTCTATATACAAAGCCTTGGAGGCAGGGCAGTAAGTAAGAATATCTGCTCCTGTGATCTTTGCATTCAAATAGAGAATATAAACCAAAAACAAACCAACTAATATAATATTCTAGCTAGATGAAAATTTATGTTAGGAAGAAAAATAAATCAGAGTGATGTCTGTAGAGAAGTACTAGGAGACTGGTGAATGCTATTTTTGTATGGACTTTTTGAAGGGGTGCTTTTCTTATGAAGTGTATTTGAGAGGAGACATAAAGGAAGTGAGGGAACAGCCCCACTGATATGTGAAGCAGAGCACTGGAAGTAGAGCAGAGAACAAAGGCCTTGAGATATGACAGTACCTGTGTTACCCAGAATCAAGAATAGAGGGCTGGGCACCGTAGTGCATGCCTGTAGTCCTGGTGGCTCAGGAGGTTGAGGCAAGAGGGTTGTGAGTTTTAAGCCAGCCTCAGCAATGAGGAGGCACTAAGCAACTCAATGAGCCCCTGTCTCTAAATAAAATGCAAAGAAAGGAGGGAGCTGGAGATATGGCTCAGTGGTTGAGTGTCCCTGAGTTCAATTCCCGGTACCTCCCCTGTGAAAAAGAGAAAGAGAATGCAGAGGGAATGAGATACAGTGTGCGGTAAGGAGAAATAGTGTGTAAAGTGGGACATGCCAACACCTTAGGACTTTATGCAACCTAGGGAACCTGGAAGACAATTTTGGAAATTGGCAGCATAAAGATAATGGCTGCATAGGCAAACATTGTTGTTCCATTGTACTAAAAGTTATGACATTTCATAATTTTCAGTTATTTCTATATCACCTTCCACATTTCATATCAGTGACAGTGGAGCAAAGTAGCACCATATTGCCAGTCATATATAACAGATGAGGGGACCAACACACAGATGGAGGAAGGAATTACCCCAATCTCTCAACTGCTTTCAAGTGAAGAGCAGGAATATGAAGCCAGAGTCTTCCCCCACCAATGCCCTGTTATTCCAATATAGGCTTATCTTACTAGGCTTCCAAAACCCTGTTCTAAATCCTTCTTTTGCCCACTTTCTTTGGGAAACATCCATGACTACTTTAGTAACATGGCCTCAATTCTCTTTCTACTGACTTTAGAGTAAATTAAACAAACAACATGACTAGAAAAAAATAATTTGTTGAAAATTAGTGATGAAAATCTGTATACTTTATTACTAATGGAATGGGTGAAAATGTAGTACAATGCACTCATACCAACTTCATCATGGAAACTAGACCTGAAATGAATCCCTCGTCTTTCAGTTATTGCCTAGGTTATCTGGAGCGATTATCTTAACTTTTTCATTTAGTTTACTCCTAATTAAAAGGAGCATAGCAGCATATTTGCTGACAGAAGTGAGATGATGTAAAAGAGAAGATTTTACATATTATATAATGTTACAGGTTATATCATGACTAATAATTAAAATTCTCACATATAGATCACTATGGATCTCTAACTTACAATAAAACAGGGTGTATTGTGTCCTAGACTTAGTATATTTAATAATACTCATATAAAATTGTAGGTTTATTATACTTAGGATGACAAAAATATATCTTTTCTGTTAGGTTAATATCTCAAAATTTATATGTAACTTCTAATTCACAGTTTCAATTGTGTTATTGATGTTTAATGTGCTAAAATCATGTTTTTGCTTTTGATCTTCCTTGGCAGTTGTCTAAAATCCATGTGTCATTTTTATATCATTGACAAGTAGCAACAGATTTCTTCCCAAGATCATTGATGTGATTAATACAAATAAATATCATCAAATATGGAAATTCAGAGAAATTCATGTAATTTTTAAAATTACAAGTTCAAATCATTACCTAATAAATAATTGTTCTAGTCAGGATTCTCTACAGAGACAGGACCAATAAGAAGGATGGATGAATGGATAGAGGGATGGATAGATAGGAAGGAGAAGGAATTTGATATGGGAAAGTGGCTCACTCTATTATGGAGGCTGAGCAGTCCCACTTCCAGTTGTCTGTAAGCTAGATAACCAGGGAAGCCAAGAGCATAGCTCAGTTCAAATGTGAAGCCTCAGAGCCAAGGACTATGATTATATAAATCTCAGACAAAGGCAAAAAGCCTGAGAATCCGAGAGGAAGCTGATGTGAGTCTCAGGGTCTCATGGTCAGAAGACCTAGAGTTTGAAGATCCAAGAGCAGGGAAAGAAGGCCATCCTGGATATCATTCTGAACCTCCAGCCAATTGAATGATGCACACTCACATTGTAAACAGTTCTTCCTCACTCACTCCATCAACTGCCAGTTTCCTTTGGAAAACCCTACAGATCTTTCCAGGGCAGGACAAACATTCTAATCAAATGCCAAAACATAGGGATTTTTCTTTCAGCAGAAGAAAGATGGGCTCAGTGCATACTGAAGCATTAAAAATAATGCATTCTTTACTTTCTATATGGATTCCCTTAACTCAGTAAAATTGACATCCCAAATCAACCATTGCAATACTTAACAAAGTTCTCCACGATGGATACTTTTTATTCTTAGCCCTAAAAGCAAAGAATTAAATTGATAAGTTGATTGGTGAATAAATATTCTTAATCAATAACTTATCACTTTAAAATATAATCTAAGTATTCAGTTTATAGTTATTTTATCACACCAGTCCAATAATTCTGAAGTGTTAATGTATATCATAAGGTAACATGTTTGTATCAACACATGTAATATGTGTAGTTCGTGGTGTATGTTTAGTTTTATGTAATTTGTTCATTCTTTAAAATCATTGAATCAATATTTTGCTCTGTGAGGTTTGAAGATGATCACACATTTCTCCTCATTCTGTTGTCTCAGATTTTTAAAAAAAGTGATGTTAAGAAAGCCAATAATCAGCCGGGCGTGGTGGCACACATCTGTAATCCCTGCACTTGGGAGGCTGAGACAGGAGAATCGCGAGTTCAAAGCCAGCCTCAGCAATGGCGAGGTGCTAAGTAACTCAGTGAGACTCTGTCTCTACATAAAACACAAAATAGGGCTGGGGGTGTGGCTCAGTGGTCCAGTGCCCCTGAGTTCAATCCCTGGTACCAAAAAAAAAAAAAAAAGAAAAGAAAGAAAGCCAATAATCATAAAATACTTTGCACAATTGCCACATTTGAATTACTGTTATATCAGTTTATGGATACATATGTGCACTAGGGCAACCTGGCTTATTTGGTTTTACAAACATTAGAAATAGTTTTGGTAAAAACAGAAAGAAAAGTAAGCAAAAAGAAAAGTAGAATAAAGGTGAGAGAAATATTTTGTGTTATTTCTTTAAATGTCAGCAAAATATTTTAGAAGTCTAACTTAGCTATAATGATACTAGACATGATCTAAATTCAAGGCAAACTATAATTTTAAACTAATCAATATGTCACTCTAAAGTATCTGTGTATTTATTTTGATTATTCTCTCTTAATTAGATTTTAAGAAGAGAGCTTTTATGAGCACTATAATTGCTACCTGTCATGGTCAGATTACCCTCAATGAATGGCCAATTAGGTTTATATTGTTTATTTTCATGTATTAGCCACCTAATACAGAAAGAAAAAAAATTGTAGCATTTGTATTTTGTCATTATAAAAGTGTCTGTTAAGAAGTCATATTTTTACATGAGATTAAATGATTCCCAAGGAGGAGGAATTACACAAGCTAAATAAAATTTATGAGAGGCTGTTGATTTGAACTGAGTTCTTATACAAAATCCCAACTGATCTACACAAAATTGAATGATTCAGGCTAAGTTTTTATATCCTTAAACTGAAATATATATCATTTATTTGTAAAATCTGATCTTTTAAAAAATCAGGAGAGATGATAGCTTAATTCCCTAGCAAGACAGTTTTCCAATACTAGGATGTTCATAAGGGGCCTGCTCAATCTAAGCCAGAAGAGAAAGAAAATATCTTTTGTTTAACAAGGAAAGTAATATGATTTTAGCCAATCTGTTTTTTGTATCATTATTTCCTTGTTCCTGTTCAACCGACTCTTTGGCTGTATCTGTCAGATTGCATGTCTGTTTTATACACTGATTGCTACCTGGTTCATGAATCAATAATCAAATCCAGTCAAATTTTAAATATGTAATTTGTTGAAACTTTTATTGTTTGCCAATCAGATCAAAATCGCTCAAGAGTACTCAAATACATATTTCTTTCTTTTCATATGGTCCATATTTCTTAGAATTTATTCAGTAGGTGCAAGATATGATTTTGGTTTGCTTGTTCGATACTGGTAACTGAACTCAGAGGTGTTTTCCCACTAAGATACATCCCCAGTTATTTTTATTTAGTTGAATTTATCTTTTAAATTTTGAGGTAAGATCTTGCTCAATTGCTGAACTTAGGCCTTGAACTTCAGATACTCCTTACTGAACCTCCCAAGTCATTGGGATTACAGGGGTGGACCACAGTGCTTGACTTCAGTAGGTTCAAGGTAACATCCAAGAATATGCATTTTCATGAAGACTTCAAGTTATTAAGTGTTAAACACTTCAAAAACATTTGAATTAGATAATAAAATTATGTGTAAAATAAAATAAATGTTTTATAGGGGCATAAGTAATATAAAAAAATAAGAAAATACATTAATATACAGGATCTGAAATGAAAGAGTTAATTTCAAATGAAGTAATCATGAAAATTATTTAAGTGTAATTGGTAATTCTTTAATAATAATCTCAAATTACTTTGAATGTTTTTATAGGTATCTGTCATTATTTTTTCTGGATTTCACCTTGAAATTCTGTATAGTCATTTGTATTAAGCTAGTTGTTTTCAAATTTGCATTCTTTTTTCTTTATGAGCATTTTCATAAGTTATATATATATGTGTGTGTGTATACATATACACACACACACACATATATATAGTGTTTGTGTGTGTGTGGACACACACAAAATATTTAGGAGTGCATCTTAGTGCTAGTAAACCAATTTGTGCTGAAATGTAACAGTTATCTAAACTAGGGCCCCTTCATGCATCTATTATTTAAACTAGGGCCCCTTCATGCACTCATGTTTCTATTAGTGACTCTCAAACTTTAAAGTGCATTAGTACCACTTGAAGATAATTAAATGCTGCTACTGATTCTTGGTCTGGGGTGGAGCTTGAAATTTCATATATCTATCAAATTGATGCTTCTGGTTCCAGGCAACATTTTAATTATTGAAATTTAGAGAATTACAATGCCCATTTCAATAGTTTTTGCTCTAGGAATTAAAACCAATGTAGTCAACCATATCTTTATGACCAGGCTGACAAATTTGAGAATGAAGGGCCAGGAAGTATTTTACCATCAATAGTGCCTAATTATACTATAAGAGTTGGAAGAAACGGTATCCAAAACAAAGTTTTAGAACCATTTAATTGAACTATTTTTTGATCTTTCCAAATGCACTCAGTCATAGCCATAGAACAACTTCTAGAAATTTTAGTAATCTTTGACAGTCATATAGTTACCACATGACTCACAATTTTTAATATTTTGTATGTCATTGACTTCAGTAAAAAGAAAAAAATGACATGATTTTGTCTCAAGATGTATATTGGTAGATTTGACTAATGTGAATCATACTTTAAATACTTACTGAAAAATTTTTCCAATCTTTCTTTTGAGAGAATTTGGGCCTATATATTGTATTTTCATTTTCACAGAAAGTTAATTTCAATTATATAGAATTTTCATTGGCCCAAATGATAGAAAAGGAAAAAAAAGAACCCATTTATTTCTTTGGAATCTTTAGCCTAACATGGTTTGCATATTTGAGCATTTTGATTCCTTTGAACAAATGAAATCACTCTGAAGTGCAAAAGAACATCCTCTACACTACTAAAAGAAAATTGTTATCATTATCTCGATTCCCATTTCATGTCTTAAAAGCCACAAATTGATGCCAATGTGAACTATAATTATAATACTTGCCATTGTTTATGAACATAAAAGGTATTATAAAGTGACTAATATTTGAAAAGAATGTCTTGCTAAAACTGAAATCATTGTCTTTATGGATCCCTTTTATTCAAGGGGATATTATTTTATTTGATTTTACTCAGGAAACCAAACTTCAGTTCTATTTACATTTCATTTCTCTTTTAAACTACATTAGCTTTAGCTATTATCCAGTTCATTCAGTGAAAGTAACAAATACTATGCAATAAGAATCTTAAATTTTTTATATTATTGCTAATATATATTTTCAGGGAAAGGGTATTCGTATTTTTCTAAACACAGAAAAAGAAAATCTACAAAAGTACTGGTACTTATTTCCAAAGAAATTTGAATCCTATATGCAGTTCTTACACTTGTATAACAAGTCTTAATAGGCAACTATTTTAGTACTATGGGAACTGCAAGAAATTATGGTGGAAAGCAACAGACAGAAGGAAGGAAGAGTAATGGAATGCAAAGAGGAAGAGGGAAGGAAGGGAAGAGGGAGGGAAGGAGGAAGAGTATATGGGTGAGAGGGAAGGAGGAAGGAAGGAGAGATGGAAGAGGGAGAAAGGAAGAAAAAGCTGTTTAGAAAACATAAGAGCAAATTTAAGTACAAAAGTGTCAGCTAAAGGAATTGATCTCTAATTATTCAATAGGTATTCAGTATTGAACCTAATTTCTTCCTGGAAGAGTGTCTTATTTAAATACTGGAGTGGGGTTTGGAATATTGAGGAGGAATTAGGACAATTCCCATTATATGCCCATCACTGATTATCCTTTCCTATCACATATTAGCTCTCTGACCTTGGACACATTTATTAACTTTATCTTCTCTGGATATTATTATCAATATCTATGTAAAATTATATCTAAAAAATGTTTAAAAGTCCAAAACACTATGCAATCAGTAGGTGTCATATAAATATTATCATTTATCATTAATAAAATAAAACAGGTACTTCTGGTGTTATAAATAAACAAAGCTTAGTGCCAGGATTTATATTACTCCAGTTATAGTCTTCATTTATCTCTTCATGTTATTTGATCTTGGGCAAGTTTTTACAAATTTCTATTATTACCTCTAAAGTGCTAAATTTCTAATGGATTCAAAGAAACACTTAAAAATTATGCAGTAAATGAGCTCTGAAATCCATGCTAAATAAACACAGGAAGATAAAGTGGTAGTGGTGGCATTTTATGACTATTACATACTTTATAAATTAAATTGCTAATTTTTCTATGAAAATGTCATTTTAGCAGAATAAAGTGAACTGGATGTAAAATTGGTCATACCTAGTTAGCTAATAGTGTGATGCTTCCTTTGTTTCTGTCAAAGGAATTTAAAATCTCATAAATTCACCTGAAATGAGGCTATTGTTTGGGAAAGACACTGTGTTTGTGTTTCAGTGAAGACAATGAAATCTACAGCTGAAAAGTTTTCTGGCCTAGGATTGATAGAGCCAGGGCTGGAACTCAGGACTCCTATCTTTGGGTCACAATACTCTTTCTATTGCATCGTGATTCAATCTGCTTGTATTTAGTACAGAGATTAGCTGTCAAACAATGAAAAGTCTTTTGTCATATTTGGATTAAACAGCCATGATGTGGCTTGGAAGGAAACAGCCAACATAAGGTGGAATCATCTGTGAAAAGAAAGAGGTCATTATTGGCTATTTCTGTGAGGTGGCTTGAAAAGAGGAGGGGAAGAGTGTCACACTCTGCATGGATCCTTGAAGTTTTTCAGGATAACACTCCATTAGCAATGACAAGTTGCCATCTGTTAGTGAACTCTTCCAGAAGAGAGGGAAAGCTACCCAAGAACATTTTGCTACAAACTGGTTCTCCAAATCCAGCACTACGTTTTGCTACATGAGCCAACAGACATTCATGGTCACTGGTAAACTTTCTCAGTGAACTAGACAAGTGTCAAGGAATAAATTGTAACTATTTCTAAATCATTAGCTGCTACTTGAAAAAGTTGTCAATTATTCTACTCATAAGAACCATTTAAACATTTTCATTACTTTCTCTGCAACTTTGTTCAGCAATACAGCTTCTTGATTATTCTTTACCAAACTGAGTATTTTATAGGAAATAGTATAGTATATTTCTTGAAGTAGCACCTTGAGACAAAAAAAAGGAAAATTGACCAGTTCATGCATTAACCTAAAATAGCATCTCTCCCAGATTTCCTGAAAAAGATGGGGGAAAACTTAAAACATTAAATCATGAGTACCTCACTGTTTCATTCATGCTAAATCTGAGAAAATTTAGAGAATAAAATATTTCATGTTACTATGTTGACATTTTTGAAAATATATAAATCTTTTAATAAGTAATATATTCATTTGCATGTGATTTTTATGAAATGCATCTAAACATAGTGTATTTAGTTTTTTCTATTATAAAAGACATAAAAATTCAAAGGTATTTAAAAATGTATACAATAAAAATAATTTACTTGAATTAAGAATATATTTTATGAGCCGGGTGCAGTGGCGCAAGCCTGTAATCCCAGCATTTAGGGAGGCTGAGACAAGAGAATCGCGAGTTCAAAGTCAGCCTCAGCAATGGTGAGGTGCTAAGCAACTCAGTGAGATCCTGTCTCTACATAAAACACAAAATAGGGCTGGGGATGTGGCTCAGTGGTCGAGTGCCCCTGAGTTCAATCTCCAGTACGAAAAAAAAAAAAAAAAAGAATACATTTTATTTAAGTAAAATTATAAGTATTTAGACAGCAAGAATAGTGATATTATTAAAAAAATATAATTCTGAATGTATTGATGATACTGAATTTTAACTGAATCCTGAATTACTTGAAAACATTGAAGATTAAAAATCCCCACTCCAACCAGCCAAGGGCAGACCTGAGATTGCTTGCCACCAGTCACAGGGGATCCCAGACCAAGGGGAAGGATGGACTCCAGGGTCACCAGCGGCAGACCTGTCCTAAGTGAGGCCCAGGACTGCCCCAAGTTCTGTGCCAGAGTTCCTGCCAACAGACGGGAGCCCAAGATAGGGCCCAGAACCAACTTCAGAGACCACTGCAGGTTCCCAGCCAAGGTCAGACCTGAAACAGCTAGCTTCCAATCATGGGGGAACACAGATCCAGGGAAAGGACTGCCTCCAGGGACCCCTGGGGGAGACCTGGCCTATGTGAGGCCAGGGACTGCACCCAGTTCCATGCCAGAGTTCCTGCCAATAGGCAGGAGCACAAGCCAAGGCCCAGAACCAACTTCAGAGACCACCTCAGGAGTCCAGCCAAGGCCACTCCCATTGCCATCTGGAGTTACTTCTACTACCACCACCACCATCTTTAGTGGCAGTAGTGTCCATTTGGGGACACCTGCTGGGGACTGGAAGGGAACTCCAAGGTGAGCTACAGGTAATCTGTAGTGTCACTACAAGATTATAGGATAGAAAGTACAATTCCTCAGATCAGCATTGCAAGAAAGGGAGATACATAATCAAAATGAAAAAACAAGGGATGAAAATTCCCCAAATAAACCAAGACACTATGTAATAGAATCCATTGACAGTACTGTTGATGAAATGTTAGAGAACAGATATAGAATTTACATAATACAAATGATCTGCAAATTAAAAAATAACTTAAGTGAGCAAATACAGGCAAAATATGATCACTCCAACAAAGAAATAAGAGAGCAAATAAAGACAACCATCAATCACACCAACAAAGAGATAAGGGAGCAAATACAGGTAGCAAAAGATTAAGAAAGAGCTAGAGATTGGGGAGGGGGAGCAGAAATTCTTGAAGGAAACAATAAATCAAATAAAAAACTCAATGGAAAGCATCATCACCAGACTAAATCACTTGGAAGACAGAACCTTGGATAATGAAGACAAAATATACAATCCTGAAAATAAAGTTGACTATATAATGAAGATGGTAAGAAATCATGAACAGAACATAAAGAATTATAGGGTAGCATCAAAAGACCAAATCTAAGATTTATCAGAAGAAAAGGCACAGAATTTCAACCCAAAGGAATGCACAATCTCCTCAATGAAATAATGTTAGAAAATTTCACAAATATGAAGAATGAATTAGAAAACCAAATACAAGAGGCTTACAGGACACCAAATGTACAAAATTACAACAGATCTATACCAAGGCACACTATAATGAAAGTGCACAATATACAGAATAAGCACAGAATTTTAAATGTTGCAAGAGAGAGGAATCCGATTACATATAGGAGGAGACCAATTTGGATCTCAGCAGATTTTTCAACCCAGACCCTGAAACCCAGGAGATCATGGAACAACACATGCCAAGCTCTGAAAGAAAATGGATGCCAACCAAGAATCTTATATCCTGCAAAATTGAGCTTTAGATTTGATGATGAAATAAAAACCTTCCATGATGAACAAAAGTTAAAAGAATTTACAGCAAGAAATCCTGCACTGCACAGCATTCTTGGCAAAATATTACATGAGGAGGAAATGACAACCAACAATGAAAATATACAAATAGAGGGTCTACACTAAAGGAAAGACCAAAGGAGAAACCAAGTCAAGGTAAAAACCAAAAATAAACCAAAATGACCTGGATTACAAATCATATTTCAATAATAACCCTGAAAGTGAATGGCTTAAACTCATCAATTAAAAAAACACAGACTGATAGAATAGATTAAAAAAAAAAAAAGTCCCAACAATATTCTGCATTCAAGAGACTCATCTCACAGGAAAAGACATCCACAGACTAAAAGTGAAAGGGTGGGAAAAAATGTATCACTCACATGGACTGCGTAAACAAGCAGGAGTTTCCATCCTCATATCAGATAAAGTGGACTTCAAACCAAAGTTAGTAAAAAGGGATAAAGAAGGACATTTCATGCTTCTTAAGGAAATTATACTTCAACAAGACATAACAATCATAAATATCTATGCCCCAAACAATGGTCCTATACGTATATTAAACAAATCCTTCTCAACTACAAGAATCAAATAGACCACAACACAATAATACTTGATGACTTTAACACAGCTCTCTCAGCACTGAATATATCATCCAAACAAAAACTAAAGAAAGAAACAATAGAACTCAATAAAATTATCAATAATTTAGACTTAAAAGATATATGTAGGGGCTAGGGTTATGGCGCAGTGGTAGCGTGCTCACCTAGCACACGTGAAACACTGGGTTCAATCCTCAGCACCACATAAAAATAAAATAAAGATATTCTGTCAACTTACAACTAAAAAAAATAAATATTAAAAAAAAAGATATATGTAGAGTATTCCATCCATCAACGAACAAATAGAGTTTTTTCTCAGCAGCCCATGGATCCTTTTCCAAAAAAGATCATGTTATGCCACAAAGCAAGTCTTAGCAAATACAAAAAAATAGGGATGCTACCCCACATCCTATCTGACCACAATGGAATAAAATTAGAAATTAATGACAGATTGAAAAATAGAAACTACTCTAACACCTGGAAACCAAATAACACGCTAGTGAATGATGTGTGGATAACAGAAAACATCAGGGAAGAGATAAAAAAAATTCTTAGAGGTAAATGGAAATTCTAATACAACATATCAAAATCTCTGGGGCACCATGAAGGCAGTTCTAAGAGGAAAGTTTATTGCATTAAGCTCATTCATTAAAAGAAGTAAAAGTCAACAAACAAATGACTTGACTCTACATCCCAAAGCCCTAGAAAAAGAAGAACAAACCAACTCCAAAAGAAGTAGAATACAGGAAATAATTAAAATCAGGGCTGAAATCAAAGAAATTGAAACAAAAGAAACAATTCAAAAAATTGACGAAACAAAAAGCTGGTTCTTTGAACAAATAAACAAAATTGACAAACCTTTAGCCACCCTAATGAAAAGAAGGAGGAAGAAAACCCAAGTTACTAAAATTCGTGATGAAAAAGGAAATATCATGACAGACACTACTGAAATACATAAGATAATTAGAAACTATTTTGAAAATCTATACTCCAGTAAAATAGAAACACTTGAAGACTCTGACAAATTTCTAGAGGCATATGACCTACCCAAACTGAACCAAGAGGACATACACAACTTAAACAGATCAATTTCAAGAGGGAAATAGAAGATGCCATCAAAACCTAACAACCAAGAAAAGCCTAGAACCAGGTGGATTCTCAGCCAAGTTGTACAATACCTACAAAGAATTAATACCAATACTCCTCAAACTATTTCATAAAATAGAAAGGAGGAAACCCTTCCAAACTCGTTCTATGAGGCAAGTATCATCCTGATTCCAAAACCAGATAGAGATGCATCAAATAAAGAAAATTCTCAATAAAATTTTAGCACATAGCATACCAAAACATATTTAAAGAAATAGTGCACCATGATCAAGTGGGATTCATTCCAGGGATGCAAGTTTGGTTCAACATATGAAAATCAATTAATGTAATCCATCACATCAATAGACTTAAAGATAAGAATCATATGATTTTATCAATTGATGCAGATAGCATTTGAAAAATGCAGCACATATTTATGTTCAAAATTATGAAAAACTAGGGATAGTAGGAACCTATACCTCCACATTGTAAAAGCTATCTATGTTAAATCCAAAGCCAACATCATCCTATATGTAGAAAAATTAGAAGTATTCCCTCTAAAAACAGGAACAAGACAGGAATGCTTTCTTTCACCACTGCTAATCAACATAATCCTTCAAACTCTAGGCAGGGTAATTTGACAGATGAAAGAAATTAAAGGGATGTTATTAGGAAAAGAAGAACTCAAACTATCATTATTTGCTGATGACATGATTCTGTACTTAGGATATCCAAAAAATTTCACCAGAAAATTTCTAGAATTAATAAATGAATTCAACAAAGTAGCAGGATATAAAATCAACATCCATAAATCAACTGCATTTCCACACATCAGTGATAAACCCTCTGAAAGAGAAATTAGGAAAACTACTCCACTCATAATATCCTCAAAAAAAATACAATACTTGGGAATCAATTTAACAAAACAGGTAAAAGACCTCTACAATGAAAACTACAGAACAGTAAAGAAAGAAATTGTACAAGACCTTAGAAGATGGAAAGATCTCCCTTGCTCTTGGATAGGCAGAATCAATATTGTCAAAATGGCCATACTACTCAAAGTGCTATACAGATTCAATGCAATTCCAATTAAAATCCCAAAGTCATATTTCCTTATAGAAATAGAAAAATCAATCATGAAATTCATTTGGAAGAATAAGAGACCCAGAATAGCCACAGCAATTCTTAGCTAGAAGAGGAAAGCAGAACGCACCACAATACCAGATTTTAAACTATACTACAAAGCTATAGTAACAAAAATGGCATGGTACTGGCACTAAAATAGACATGTAGACTAATGGTACAGAATTGAAGACACAGAGACAAACTCACTTAAATACAGTTATCTTATACTAGACAAAGGTGTAAAACACGTACATTGGTGAAATGATAGTGTCTTCAACAAATGATGCTGGGAAAACTGGGAATCCATATGCAGCAAAATGAAACTAAACCCCCATCTCTCACCATGCACAAAATTCAACTCAATGTGGATCAAGGACCTGGGAATTAGACCAGAGACTCTATGCCTAATAGAAGAAAAACTAGGCCCAGATGTTCATCATGTCAGATTAGGACCTTACTTCCTTAACAGGACTCCTATAGCACAAAAAGTAAAATCAAGAATCAGTAAATGGGATAGATTCAAAGTAAAAAGTTTCTTCTCAGCAAAAGAAACAATCAATGAGGTGAACAGACAGCCTACATTCTAGGAACAAATTTTTGCCACACACACATAAGATAGAGCACTAATCTCCAGGATATATAAAGAACTCAAAAAACTTAACACCAAAAGAACAAACAACCCCCAATCAATAAATGGGCTAAGGAGCTCAACAGACGCTTTTCAGAAGAAGATATACAATCGATCAACACACATATGAAAAAATGTTCAACATCTCTAGCAATTAGACAAATGCAAATCAAAACTACTCTAAGATTTCATTTCACTCCAGTGAGAATGGCAATTATTAAGAGTACAAATAACAATAAATGTTGGCGAGGATTTTGGGGGGAAAGGCACACTCATACATTGCTGGTGGGTCTGTAAATTGGTAAAACCAAACTGGAAAGCAGTATGGAGATTCCTTAGAAAACTTGAGATGGAACCATCATTTGATCCAGCTATTTCACTTCTTGGTCTACACCCAAAGGACTTGAAAACAGCATACTACAGTGACACAGCCACTTCAATGTTCATATCAGCTCAATTCACAATAGCTAAACTGTGGAACCAACCTAGATGCCCTTCAATAGATGAATGGATAAAAAAAACTGTGGTATATATACACAATGGAATATTACTCAGCAATGAAAGAGAATAAAATTATGCATTTGCAAGTAAATGGATGGAGTTGGAGAATATCATGCTAAGCGAAGTAAGTCAATCCCAAAAAACCAAATGACGAATATTCTCTCTGATACGTGGATGCTGATCCATAATGGGGTAGGGGACATGGGAAGAATGGTGAAACTTTAGTCAAAGTGGAGGGAGACTGTGAAGGCATGGGGCCAGTAAAGATAGTGGAATAAAATGTACATCATAGCCTTAGCTTCATGTGTGATTGCATATATGATGTGATTCTACATTATGTACAACCAGAGAAATGAAAAGTTGTGCTCCATCTGTGTAGAATCAACCCAAATACATTCTGCTATCACATATACCTAAGTAGTATAAATTTAGAAAACTAAAAAATTTTTAAAAATAAATCTTGCTATTAAAATGACAAAAAATATTCCCCACTCCCACCCTGTTTTGTGTTCTGGAAAACAACTTACTAACAGGAACCACTTCCCATATGACTTAGAAAGTCTAAAGGATATTCTCCTTTTTACCTATGACCAGGACAAACAATAGCCCTCACATTCCCACTTTTTGCCTCATAAGTGATTCCCCCAACTATCTCTCCCCAGTGATCAATTTGAAGAAAATACTTTTTGACTGAATTTTGGTTAAAATCCCCTTCTTTTCCCATGTTGCTGAACTCTTCCACTTTCACAGTTGGTCAGTATAATACCCTTTGTAAATGGCCCACCCCAAGAACAACATCACCTCCAAAACTGTCTGGCCGCAGTGCAGAAATTCTCCAACTTATTGTCTGATCATTCCACCTTATCATCTCATTTCCCCACACCTCTTTTCTTTCTTGTTTAGTTTACTCCTCCTCATGAAATAAAAACTTTTGTGACCCTTGAGGTGGTTGCAGATCTTACTCAATTTTCCCTTTATTGCAATAGTGTCTTTTACCTCTACCACTGCAAAAGTCCCTTCCTCCCTCCTGGTGATAACACTTCAAAGTCTCTCCTTATGAAGTCTGAATTTGCTTTTTATTTGACAATAAAATGCACTGAAAATGAACCACTTGACGATGGCATTGGATGGTAAAACTGACAATCTTCTCCACTAGTTATTTTTACTAGCCTTTGTCCCTAGACTAGAACTGTGAACCAGGATCACCTCCAAAATTTAACCAGTCATTTTCATCTTTGCCTTACTCCAGTAATAGTTCTTTCTTTGTGATGGTTTTAATTTTTTTTAATGAGAAATCCCAATATTTCCCCTATAATCCAGTACATTTTTAGCTTTTGAAAAACATCTGTGAAGAATAGAAAAAATGTCATTTTTGTAGTTTGAATTTCATCAAGAGATACACAATGCATGTTTCTTAATCGTGTATTTTAATACTTCATATAACTTCTCTGAATAAAGAAACACACACACACACAAGCGTTCATTCAGAACAATCTGAAAGAACACATGGGGTAAAGTGTTTCTCATCTTGGCTAAATTGGAAATTCTGTTTAAGGAAATGTTTTCTCTTCAAATTAACAGTCAATTGCTGACAAGCCATTCTTAAAAGAAAAATCAAAGAAAAGAAAAAGAAAAAACAAGTTCCATGACACCCGTGTACTGGAACCCAGTGATAGAGCCTGCTATTTAGTTTCTACATTGCATTAATTAATAAATCAAAGGAAGAAGGTGAATAATGATAAACTATTTTTAAATAAGTGGATTTCATAGGAAAACTGCTGCACGGTTCTGCTTTTCAAGCCTTATTTGATTTGTTTGTGCTTGCTTCCACAATTTGTAATGGTCAAATTGAGTTTTAAAATTATTCTCTAAGGTAACTGTGTTTTGTCACAATATTGATATTCTTAGAGAATTTAATGAGAAGGTGCTAAATTTTAATATTAAAATCACTTGTTGAACTAATAATGGTCAGAACAAGTAACAACCCTCATGGGCTCTGAATGTGATTTTTATATAGTTTTAAGCACTTACTAGTACCCAGCACAGTTCCTCTGTGAATTCATTGTGAGTGAATGATTCAAACAAAAGTGATAGCCCATCATACCGAAAGCCTTCAATTCCCTGTGGAATTTTGGGGAGGTTTTCTGAGATGGGGGTGGGGGAGGAGGGGGGGAGGGCTGGGGGGGATGGAGATGACAAAATACCAAAAGAGGTGTTTCTTTTTTGCCTGAATTATAAGCTTGTCTAGCTCTGGGAAGAAGGACTCTGCTGTACCTTAGACTAATCAGCTCAGCTAACTTGCTTTTCAAATGCTGATGTCTGCTATGGCAAGTGCTTGACCTCAGTCTCCTGCCCAATACATATTCTCCTCTATTCTTGTATGGATTCTCATTCTATACGGCTTCAGTCTATGGTCCCCCGCTTTCTAGCTTTCTGCTTCTGTTAGTGCCTAAGCAGCTGTTAAGCTATTAAATTGTTTTTTATAATTTTTATCTTTTGTGTCCTATTGTGAAACTCACCCCATTTATTTCTTTTGAACCCCTTTAATGAGTTAATAAACAATTTGCACATATACAATACTTTTTCAATGATGCTACTTTGCTTGATATCTTATAGATATACGAATCATCATGTTTAAACCAGTTCTGTGCTCCACTGAAATTCTGTTTGGTCCTTTTTGTTCTCCATTTCCTCCTATCCTACAGTTTTTTGCAGCATCTCATAGATTTGCAAGTGTTTAAATGTACTTATCCATAAATATTACATAATTACTACAGTATTTTTTTCAGAATACAAGAGTTGATATTCTTGGGAAATTCATGACTATTAAATAATTACAAGAGAATGTATATCTCAAGGAAAATATAATTCTACAAATTTTTACACATAAAAGAGATTTCTATTATTAACAGTGTTCTCTTATGAGTATGGAAAAACAATAATTAACCATAATCATAATTTTTGTTTCAATTGCTCTAATTGTTAAAGAATTGTCTTTGAAAACCTTGACTATGTATTGTCCTGTTTCTAATTAACCTAATATGATTAAAATGAGATGGCTTTTATATCCTTACTCAATCAAAAGATTTATAAATGTAATTTGTTTTAGAAAATATCTTCCAGAATCAACAGCAGCAAATAGTTGTTTGTGTGTGTGTGTTCAATTATTAAGTGTTAAGACTTTTAGTGTGCTTCAATATTGACTTAGCAGTGTTCAAGCATTCACATAGAATGTTTTTTTTTTTTTTTTTTAATACTAGGCCAACTTGTTGTTATGGTGGCCTTTCATTCTATTTATTTCAAAATTCTGGCCCCTTTCCACCTGCCTTTGTAATGACTCATATCTTCCCTTTGGCAAGAAAACATACTGAGTAACTTCCAACAAAGTGCGACCAAGGTTGTTTCACAATCAGCTCTATGGGAGGGACTGCATGGAGGTAGTTGTATCCTCCTCCAGAGTCCTCTCCAAGCCATCACTTTACTAATGAGCTCTGCTTTGACCAGCATGCAGAATGCTCTGCTGCTCTTTCGTATTGTTGGTTACTTTGTTAACTTTTAAGTCTCTGTGAATTCTTTTTCTTTTTCTCTGTAAATGCTTTGCTATCTTCCATGATGCTGAGGATTTTCCAAAATCAATGAAGACTATAATTCAACAATCCTTTATTTCAAATTTTGTTTTTATGGGTTTTTCTTCTCTTTGTAAGTATGTCAGATTAAAAGATTATTTGTCTTCACTGTAACAGACTTACAAGAAAATATACCTGTGAAAGAATGTGAGATTTTGTTTTTGCAAATAACAATTTCTCATTTTTAGCATATCCTGAAGTCTTTTCAGTCCATTCCCACCAAGCATCCTTTTTACATGTTTTAAGTATTAATTTCTCTGATTATGGATAAGTTGATTATTTTTAATGTTTGTCCCCTTCAGACTTTTTTAAAAATTAAACTATAAATTTATATTGATATTCTATCAAGTTTTGGAATCACTGCTATTTTTATTTTTATTCATTTATTCAATAAATGCTCTTTTTTTTTTTTTTTTTTTTTTTTTGGTACCAGGGATTGAACTCAGGGGCACTTGACCATTGAGCCACATCCCCAGCATTGTTTTGTGTTTTATCTAGAGACAGGGGCTCACAGAGTTGCTTAGTGCCTCATCCTTACTGAGGCTGGCTTTGAACTCGTGATTTTCTTGTCTCAGCCTCCCAAAGTGCTGGGATTACAGGCTTGCATCATCACGCCTGGCTAATAAATGCTCATTTTGTGTGCACTTTTGGAAAGATCATTTTCTTGATCCAATGGAAATAGCATAGAACAGAAGAGACCTATCTACAGTCCTACCCCAGAGCTTGCATTCTAGAGGAGGATAAGTTGGGAAGACTGGCAATAAGCAAGATTCAACCAGCTGCACAGTGAAAATATTTGAGAAAAACATTTCATCTGTACTGAACATGCGCAGACATTTTTTTCTTCTGATTTTGTGTGAACACTACAGTTATAACAATGATTTGCATAGAATTTGTCTTGTATTAGATATAATCTAGAGATGACTGAAAGTATACAAGAAGATTATGTAGATTATATAGAACCACCATACCATTTTATATAATAGATTTGAGCATCCTCAGAGTTTAGTAGACTTGAGGGGTCCTGGAACCAATCATCTATGGAAACCAAGGGATAAACATAAATAGTAGTAAGTCTAGAGTAAAATAGGGCTTTTGGCCACTAGTTAATTTTGAATAGTCACTAAAGATGACTTTTGGGGGGTGGGGAGGACACTGGGGATTGAAAGCAGGGATACTCAACCACTGAGCCACATCCCCAGCCCCATTTTGTGTTTTATTTAGAGACAGGGTCTCACTGAGTTGCTTAGCATCTTACCATTGCTGAGGCTAGCTTTGAACTTGCAATTCTCCTGTCTCAGCCTCTCTAAGTGCTGGGATTACAAGCGTGAGCCACCATGTTCATGAAGATGACTTTTTGAGAAATTGGTATTTGATTAAAAATGGGAAGAAAATTAGGGATGAGGTATTCAAGTATCTGAAAGAAGACCATTCCAAGTAAAGTAAACAGAAAATACAAATGCCTTGAGACAGAAGCACATCAGATGTCCTCAGAAACATCCAGGACACCAGTGTGGTTGAAACAGAGTAGTCCAATGAAGTGGGCCAAAGGATGCTGGGATAGAAGATAATTCAGGGGGTCCTGCTATGTAGTCCAGGTGAGCAATGGTGCAAGCTGGTAGCAGATAAAGAATGAAACAAGCAGAATGGTAAATGACTGAGGTGGTACAGAGAAGGACTGTTTTAAATTGGGCAGTAAATTAGAACTCGAGTAGAGAAGAATGAGATTTTGATGTCTATTCTTAGATGCATTTCCAAATCCCATTTCACACTAAGCAAACCTTTCTGTAGATGATGATATTGTAATGTCTTGTGCAATATGCTGAAACTTCTACCAAAGCAATTTTGAAATTCAAAATCTCTTATGAAACTATTCATCTCCACCACTCTAATTTTATTTGTTTTATATTATATGTCAAAGGTTTTCTATTTTTCTCTTTGGTAAGTTTATAACCACACAATTAAGTGCATTTAGATGAATAAGTGTCCACGTATACTGCTTTACAACTTTATGTCTGAGACTATTTCTATTAATTGTGTAAGCCCATTGAACACTGAAGGCTTATAAAACACTTTTTAAGAGTATATTGATTAATAGGAATAGGACTGATGGATATGACTCCTAAGACTAGTCAAATCATAATATCATCCATAAGGGGCTGGGAATATAACTCAGTTACTAGAGTGCTTGCCTTGCATGCACAAAGCCCTGGGTTCAAATCCCTAGTACCACATTAAAAAATATATAAGAAAATAATATCATTCATAAATAGCATTAAAAACAACCATTCGCCTCTTTACAAAATAATATATTATATAAGATGAAAGTGCTATGGATTAAGGAACAAAGTTGAAAATATGTATGTGTGTGTGTGATTTGTAGTCTTCTGATCATGAAGTAACATGTTTTTATATAAAATGTTACTTAAATTTTTCATTTGATTCTTGTATTCCCGTTGGTTTTCTTTTTGTTTATTATTTTTGAAAAAAAAGAGTGACAAAATTTCACTCTGAGATTTTTCAAGGAAAATAAAAAATTTTCCCCAAAGCAAACATTATATTATATCAGTTTTATTATGGTGTATAGATAGAAATATGCAAATTTAATAGAAATTTCTTTTTTAAATTTCCTAGGGATTAGCTCAAATATTACAGAATGGCACTTCCTATGTTCCTAAAAGCTTTTAGTAAAACCTCAAAAACTTCAATGACTCAATTTCTATATTACATTTTCAACGACATTTAAAATTAAATATTTAAATAGTTTAAAAATTCTTGCAGGAGTTCAGTGGTCCTCTTATTTGATTGTACTTCAGAATTACCTGAAGAACCATTTCAACCACAAATTGTTGTGCCCCTTCTCCAGATTTTGTTTTTCAACACATTGAGAAGAGGTACAAAATTTTGTATATCCAATAACTTCCCAGATACTATGGCTTGAATGTCTTTTCCAAAATGCATGTGGATTTTAATTTCCATTGGGACTTTAAAAAGTTGATTAGGGTGTTATTTTCATGAATGAATTCAGGTCATTTTCACAGATATAGGCTAGTTGTCACAGAAATGGGTTCCTGGTAAAAAGATGCTTTTGATCAGTTGTTCTCTTTCCACACAAACACACTTCCTTACTGTTTGATGGCCTATACTGTGTTATGACACACACAAAAAGGCCTTCACTGGATGCTAGCACCATATTCTTGAACTTTGCAGTCTCCAGAACTGTAAGAAATAAATCTCTGTTATTGACAAATATCCCATTCTCTGCTATTCTCCTAAAGCAGTAGAAAACAGCCTAAGACACTAGGTAATGCTGATGGTACTGTTTTGGGGACTATACATTGATAACTACCATATAGATAAATAGCTTGTTACAAATAAATGAGCAAATGAAAGAATGAATTCATACTCAGAAGATATAATTGCTAATTTCCAAATCAATGTGACAATTCAATGTTTCTTCCATTGTTCACTGAACCCCAATATCAGCCTGTGCATTTTTTATATCAGAATAACTATGCCTACTGCAATGTTTTATTCTTCACTTTTGCATTTTTTCTGAAAATACGTTTATCTCATTCTACTCTAAATTTAATACTGCTTTTTCAAGAACACAAGCTTGAATCAAGAATGCACTATTTTAAGCATGAATTATATTTGTTTGTTTTTTCTACACTAGCAACTCTTGTTACTTAATTTTGCCAGATAGAGTTGGAAAATGAGGAGGAGAACTTGGAGAAATATTTACAGAGCACACCCATTCTTCATCAAGTGAAAACTGCAGGTATAGAGCTGAATGAAATCCTTCTTAGGACCTCTAGATCCTAGTGGGGCAATAGTTGCCTTAAAAAGTCTGACATTTGAGAAGTACAGCAGAATTCCTTGGGGCAGAAAGCTGGGATGGTACTGGAGAGAAAAGAAAGAGATACCCCAGTGACACAAAAATTGCCAGATATGAGATATGCTGTAACTTGAAAGAAGATAAGTGAAAAACAACTCCAATATCTTTAATTGTGTGTGTGTGTTGGGGGGGCGGGTATTAGGCTTGAACTCAGGGGGATTTACCACTGAGATATACTTCCAGACTCTTTATTTTTTTATTTAGGGTCAGAGTCTCACTAAGTTGCTGAGGCTGGCCTTGAACTTGCAATTCTGCCTCAGTCTTCTGAGTAGCTGAGGTTACAAATGTTTGCCACAGCACCCAACTAGCTTTGATTATTTTAAAGTATTATTGCCCATGTAAAATGAAATAATAAAAATGCATTTGGTGGATACAAAAGTGCTATAAAATTATAATACTGTCAGGTTCTTATATTTTGAAGGTGCTTTAGTATTGTATAAATTTAGATGGTGATAAAGATGAAAATGAAATCTGAAAAATAAAACAAGGATATACAGCTTAAAGTCAAGAGATAAAAATAATGCGAGGAGGAATAAGGAAGAAAGAAGAGTTAATTCATAAAGCAACAGGTATGCACTAAATTTTTTTCTTAAAATCTTTGAAATCTGTTAGTAAAAGGCAGTATGTTTAAAAAGGCATTAAAAGGAGAAATGAAAAGTTAGTGAAGGCACAAAATTACTTAAACAAAAACGTAAACTTTTTCAAATATCATGCCAATTTTTAAAAAATAAAATAAAATAATATGAAAAATTATAACAAAGACTGTCAAAGTTAAAGTAAAACACATTATTTTATCAATAAAAAGGGAAATAGAGTCAACATAACAATCTATAAAATGAAAACATTTATCAAAAAATTGCCACTTTACTAAAAATCAAGAATGAGCATATAATATGTACAAAGAAATAAATATTAAAAAATAAAATGTCAGCTCAATGTTTTAAAATACATTTTTTATTAGAAATGTCAAAACAGTGTTCTTCTAATAATTAGACAAAGCAGAATTCAAGCCAAAGGCATTGAACCTGATAGAATCGCTCTGGATATATCTTCTGTTTTCTCCCCCAAATCCAACTTAGTTGGTTCTGCCCTAGTTCCTCAGTACTTCCTCATTTCTTTTCTTTCTCTCTGATCATCCTGTGATTATTTGAGTTGTTTTAATTTTGCTTTCTTGTACCTTTTGAATTCAACTTTTAAATATGTTGATCAATTCAACTTGGCATTTTCTGTTTATCTCATATCCATATTCTGGATTATATCTTAAATCCTTAGAAGTCCACATAGTAAAACAAGAAAATAAAGAAGTGGGTAAGAATGCCAATACTAATATATAAAACATTTTTGCTCAAGATCTCTCTCTCTCTCTCTTTCATTCATCTCTATTAATTGTATCAATCAATGTCTACTCATCCTTGATATGTCAAGTGGGGAAAACTGTTAAAAGAAAATAATTGCAAAATTCTGGGAAAGCACATAACAATAACAAAACCAAAAAGTTGTAATTCCAATATCAGACAGTTGACACTATCCTTGTGCTTCCCAGGAGTCCATCCTCATGTCCAAGTTGCTGGTGACATAACTGCTGCAGCTGACCAGGCATCTTACACACTGCCCTGTTGGGGAAACCAACTGTGCTGAAGGCCATAGTCACTTCCAGTCATTGGTTCCTATTAAAGCCACTAGCATTGCTAAAGCAAAAGGAAGAATGGCTTCTAGTCTTCTTATCTATTGCCAAAGTAGTTTATTGGTTAATGTTAGCTAGAAACCAGGAGGCATGGTTATATAAAAAATGCAATTCTAAGACGTTCAGGCCACTACAATAGAGAGGACACTATAGAAAGCATATTGTGAGACTTAAAGATAATAGAGCAATGTAAGTACCATCTATCCATGCATCATTATCATAAGCATCCATTTATATCATGCAGTTAAAAGTTACTAAGCAAAAGATCAGCCCCTTGAAGGAATTAATAGTGACTTAAATACTTGTTAATGTTAATTGCATAATTACTTGTTAGTATATACTATTTCTTGCATTTCTACATAAAACTAATTAGGCTAAGAAATTAGGTAAACATGTACAACTATATATGTTATATAAAATGTGCAAAATATTCAAATAAAAAATAAATGAAAGTCCATCTAATATTAACTGATATGATGATGCTTAAGTTATGTTTTGGCCATTTTATTTTTTCTTTATTTTCCAAATTTTATACACTTATATATAATAATTTTATAACCAGAACAAATAAATTGAAAAGTAATCAATTGTCTTTAATGATTTATGGCTTTTAATTTACTACCTTATAGAAAAATATGCTGCAAATGCTTAGGTTGTTTTGTTTTATGTTTGCCTATTTGGAAAAATGTAATGTGATCTGAACAAATCCTCATTTTAGTAAAATTACTGAAATAGTCTTGATTGTAGTAATGACAGTTTAGCCATTCATATATTTACTTTTTTGAAGACTGTCTTTTCACTTTGAGTATTTCTGATATTGAGATTCATTTTAAAATTACTAAATTTAAAAACCTACGTTTATTTTTAAGGGAAAAGATGTCACAAAATTGGTAGCATAACTTATGACAAGTTATATATACATTTTAAGCAATTTCCTATGTGATCAGTGCAAATACAGCATCATTGTCTCTTGCAGTTAATTTTAATGTCTTACGATGAAGAATTTTCTTTAATGAGATGAAATTAATAGTTGATTTGAGGAAGGAAGAAATATTGACCAATCATAATAAGTATAATATTTAGCAAGGACATCATTATGTGAATTTCTCTAACTGATTGGAATATTGCCTATATTTCTAATAGTTGTAGGATTATTTGAAATGTCATACTGACTTTACTAATATAGTATCTTTAATAATATAAAACATCATTAATTTAGTGATTGACATATGTGCCTGACAAGTCATTCCAGCATTTAAAGTGACTCCATCTGATATTTCTTTTTAGATAATATGAAATTCATAATTAGCAATTGTTCAATATATGATATTTCCAGTTTGAATTTCTTGAGTTTTTGGCCAGACATTGCTCTTCTGACATGATTGTTGGGATTGTTGTGATTCTTGGATCCTAGTCTATTTACCTTCCAGATGTGCTGACTTGTAAATGAGTCAAGGCTCATTGTGAATCCCAGGATCATAGGGTGCTATGTTTCCTACTGATTGTGCTGCAACAAAATTAATATATTTCCTCTCCATTAAATTTTTCGTACTTTTCTTCTTCAGTCCTGACTTAATTCTTCTTCTCAGGTACTGTTACATCTGCTTCTTGTATAGAAGAAAGTTATTTTCTGTAGGCATATTCTCCCTGTGGACCTGTTCTAGGCCATTGTTTCTTTTCTACCTTCTGTGACATATTTACACTTAGAATCACTATTTAGTTTTCTGTTTTAGTGTATTCCATACCTAAAACCACAGCATGTGAATAAATTGCTTTCATTCCAATCACAAATCTACCAATTACTATATGAGCCATAACATAGAAGTTTTACATCATATCATAATCGCAATTTTTTAATCTATAGTATATTCTTAATAATAGTATATACTGTATAGGGTAGCTGTGACCTTTAAAATTAAGTAAAACTAACAAATTAATTTGTTACTGCTTATAATTGTTTGGCATTATCTAATATTTAAATTTATCGTACATTTATTTTCCTTTGTAAAAGAACTCTGCAATAATTTAAAAACAAAAAAGAAAGAATAAAGAAAGCCTTATTACTATAACTATTCATTTCAAAAATTTATAAATATTTAATTTTGTTATAAAATTATTGTTAATATTTCTATTTTCACTTTTGTAAAAATTTATAAAGAAATTCATATTTGACTTGAAAATATAATATGCTTAAACCATTAATGAACTAAATATGAAATAACATAAAATGGAAGTTTAGATAAATACATAAAATATCAGAAAGAGAAATAAAGATTTCAACTTTTACAAGGTTTTATTTCTTATTTATTTTTTGAGAATTGAAATTTGTACATATTTTTAATGATGATCTATCTACTTCTAAGAAGATGACTGCCTAAAAATATAATTCTTCATGGAGACTCATGGATAGGAAATTAGGGCCAGTTACCTTTCTCAGGTCCATTAGAGGAAACTATCAGTTTCAAAACCTAAGTAATGAAAGTAAGTTGGTTCTTTTGTGATTTTTCTCTAATAATTCATTATTCATATTACATCCAATGAAAGGGCAGCTGAACCCATATTAGGCTACTACTGCTTAGTGCCACAAATAATGCAAGAATAGCTGCTACTTAAATTGCCATTCATCTGGCCGTTTTTCTTTTGTGCATTTTTTTCTTCTGCCACACATTCCATCTCAGACATGCTCTGAGAGTCCTCCACTCTATCTGGGTATTTTGTTCTTTTCTCCATAACTTCATTGCTTCAATTCTCTTTGTACAATTTGCATCAAATGTTATTAAGTAGTTGATGATGTTAAATTAAAGGGAAGATCTTTAGCAAATTAACTGGTCTTTTAAACTGTGATATTTGTTGTCCCTATTTTAATATTGTTAAAATGTATTGTTAGTGTTCTGCTTCCAAGGCTGTATATGTTCTCTCCAATCATATTTTCCCTATAAACTCTATTATTTTGAGTCCACTTTTCCACACCACAATATTTTAAAAAAATAACACATAGGTGATATTACAGCAGAAATAGTACTCACCTCCAAAGAAAAAGCACTTTTAATAGATGGTGGTAGTATTAGCAATAAAGTATGAAGCAGCAAGGTAACACTTTAATCTCCCTTTCCTGACAGGGTCTGTGCCAGTTTTTGATGCCATGACAGGTCACTGTGGCTGGAACCCTGAGGGCCTCCCCCTCATTGGGGAGATCAGTAGACTGTCACCAACATCATAGAAAACTTGGATCAAGCTCAGAGAAGGAAATCAATATTTTGAGAAAGAGACAGTAACCTGGCGAGTGATATTTGGCACTTTGCCTCATGGAGGCTCAAGGAGCATGTGTTACTTTGAAACAGTGTACAATTCAGTGAGTGTCCTGTCAGTAGCAAAAGAGATAAGAGAGATAATAAATGATAAATGATATCATGCTAGCAAAACGTTTTAGACTGACAAAATGTACAAAAGCCAGGTAATAAATATGGATAAGAATAAAAGAGTCATCTTGTAGAAAAGATATTGAACTCATTCTTGAGACTCTTAGGAGTAAAAAAGATTTGCTTTTGAAATAGTTCGGAAAGTGAAAATCTTGTAGAAATGCATCAATTAACAAACTTAACAAAATGGACTCTTCTGTAACTGAAGAGCTGAAGAGTGTGTAGTTAGATACCATCAGTGCACTCCTGAGAAATATTTTCTATATGCAGAACTTGTAAAACAATTTCATAAGATTCATACATTTTCACTCACATTATTGACAAGTATAATTCTCTTTGATGGCTTAACAAACTTTTTTTTTTCTTTGTCAAATTTGAAAAGTTTCACTTAGCTAAAAAGAGAACAAAGAGACCTCTGGATTTGTGAGGAAATGCTGAATACTTTCACTTGCCTAGACTTTTTCACTCTCCTATACAATTTTTCATTTTAATTGTTTCACTAGGTAAATAAATGCAAGTGTACATGCTAAAAAAATCATTTTGTGTTACTGAGTGAAGTCACAGTGCCTTACTTAGTAGTTGGATAATTGAGACCTTACCACATAAAGTGGTTAAGAAAAGAGATCAATAATGCACATATTCAATTTGATTTTCATATCTTTTTCTTTTTCTTTTTTTTTTTACTGTGTGACATGCAACTTATACTTTAGCAGACAAAAGAAAAAATATATTCTTAGTAATATTCTCTTTTACTTTCACAGTAGTTTTTATATTGTGTGTTAGTTTGGCTCTTCCAAAAAGTAGAGACCAAGATGAGATTAAAACTACAAGATTTTGTAGATTCCCAGACCTGGAACATGCACAAGCCCCACCACCAGAGAGAACTGGACCCAGAACACTCATGCCTTTGTGGAGAAGAACAGTGCACTGTGGCTCCCTATCCAACAACATAAGACTCCACCCAAACTGCCTCCATTTTGGGAAACAGCAGCCGCCAACATAGCCCTTCCCATGTGGTAATCTACACCATGGAAAACAGAGACAGCTACCTGGTGTAGCACTGCATGCTACCACTGAGCAAGCCACCCAATACTAGCACACAGCCCATCCTCTAGCCCCCCCTCTGAAAGTGGTTTCCTCCTGCTTGGGGCACTTCCACTGCCATCTGAGGTTAACTCTGCTGTCACCTCCACCATCTTTAGCTGGGGTAGCTTCTATTTAAGGACACCGACTGGAGCCTGGAAGCTCAATATCAAGGTACCTGCAGGCTCCATGCTACTGCCAATACCAACTAAGTATATGGCCATGTCAATCAAGGGACAACTAAGACCTGGCAGACTGTCACCAAAGTCTGTGTAAGTATAGATGTGCCAGAAGTATCCCTAATAAGTGTGCTAACAGACACCATCCTAAGGCAGAGGCAGCAGGGAGCCTTGCATGGGGTTGCCACTCTTCTTTTTTATTTTCTTTTTTTTCCCCTGCTAACAGCCAACTTCTTTTGATCCCCTTTTCACTAGTCCTACAATCTAACTCTCAATATTCTAACACACTATATCATAAAAATCACATCCTACGCCCCATCCCAGCACTCTTTCTCTGTTCATCATTAGAAACTGTAAAACTTAATGCAAAGCTACTGGATATATGATAGAAGATAATCAAACTCATCATTTCTGTTTATAGTGACAAAACTATAAATGCCTAAATAGGAGCAAATTGATTTATGGCTGCATATTGGTTGCATTGGGTACTGTAAACATTGATCTACCTCTTAAAGGTGAAGTGTTGGAAACTTGCAGAGTAGAAACTGAAATTCCTCAGATCCACATCACAAAAGAGGAAGACACATACACAACATTAAAAAAAAACAAGGAGGAAAGTACCCCAAACTCATCAAGATACTACAATAATAGAACCCATTGACAGCACAGTAGAGGAAATATCAGAGAAGGAGTTCAGAATGCACATAATTAAAATGATCTGCAAATTCAAGAATGACAAATACAGGCTAAAATTGATCAGCCCAACAAAGAGATAATAGAGTAAATACAGGCAACCATTGATCACACCAACAAAGAGATAAGAGAGCAAATACAGGTAGCAAATGATTACTTCAAGAAAGAGATAGAGATTCTGGAAAAAAACAAACAAACAAACAGAAATCCTTGAAATGAAGGAAACAATACACCAAATAAAAAAATCACAATAGAAAACTTCACCAACAGACTGAATCACTTGGAAGACAGAACCTCAGGCAGTGAAGAGAAATTATTGAATCTCAAAAATAAAGCTGATCACACAGTGAAGATGGTAAGCAACCATGAACAAAACATACAAGAATTATGAGATAACATAAAAAGACCAAATTTAACATATATTGGGATACAGGAAGGCACAGAGTTTCAAACTAAAGGAAGGCACAAATTCTTCAATGAAATAATTTCAGAAAATTTCCAAAATATGAAGAATGAATTGGAAAACCAAATACAAGAGGCTTACAGGACACCAAATGTACAAAATTACAACAGATTTACACCAAGGCACATTATAATAAAAATGCCTAATATACAGAATAAGGATAGAATTTTAAAGGTAACAAGAGAGAGGAATCAGATTACATATGGAGGAGACCCATTCACATTTCAGTAGATTTTTCAACTCAGACTCTAAAAGCCAGGAGATCCTGGAACAACATATACCAAGCTCTGAAAGAAAATAGATGCCAACCAAGAATCTTATACTCAGTAAAATTAAGCTTCAGATTTTATGGTGAAATAAAAACTTTCCATGATAAAAAACAATTAAAAGAATTTACAACAAGAAAGCCTGCACTACAGAACAATCTTGGGAAAATATTCCATGAGAAGGAAATGAATAACAACAATGAAAATCTGCAAAAGGAGGAATTACACTAAAGGAAAGGCCAAAGGAAAAATCAAGTAAAGTTAAAAACCAAACATAAACAAAAATGACCATGAATACAAATGATATTTCAATAATAACCCTGAATGTGAATAGCCTAAACTCATCAATCAAAAGACATAGACTGGCAGATTGGATTTAAAAAAAAAAGACTCAACAATATGCTGCCTTCAAGAGACTCATCTCACAGGGAAAGACATCCATAGACTGAAGGTGAAAAGATGGGAAAAAATGTAACACTAACATGGACTGCATAAACAAGCAGGGGTTTCCATTCTCATACCAGATAAAGTGGACTTCAACCAAAAGTTAGTGAAAAGGAACAAAGGAGGGCATTTCGTACTACTCAAGGGAACCATACATCAATAAGACATAACAATTATAAATATCTACGCCTCAAACAATGGGGCATCCCTGTATATCAAACAAACCTGTCTCAACTTCAAGAATCAAATAGACTACAACACAATAATATTGGGTGGCTTTAACACACCTCTCTTCTCACTAGCTATATCACCAACTAAACAAAGAAACTATAGAACTCAATAAAACAATCAATAATTTAGACTTAACAGACATACATACAGTATTCCATCCCAAACAAGTAAATACATTTTTTTATCTGCAGCATGTGAATCCTTCTCTAAAATAGACCATATGCAATGCCACAAAGAAAGTCTTAGCAAATACAAAAAAATAGAGATACAACTCTGCATTCTATTGGACCATAATGGAATGAAAGTATAAATCAATGATAAAATAAAAAACAGAAGCTACTCCAACACCTGGAGACTCAAAAATACACTGTAGAATAATGCATGAATAAGAAAAGTCATCAAAGAGGGGATAAAAATAATTTAGAGGTAAATGAGAACTCTGTGACACAATCTCTGTGACACTATGAAGGTAGTGCTAAAAGGAAAGTTAACTGAATTAATCCATACAATAGGATAACTAAAAATCAACAAATAAATGACCTAACATTATATCTCAAAGCCCTAGAAAAAGAACAAACCAGCTCTAAAAGTAGTAGAAGACAGGAAATAATTAAAATCAGAGTGGAAATCAATGAAATTTAAATGAAGGAAAAATTGTAAAAATTGACAAGATAAAAAGTTCATTCTTAGCCGGGCATGGTGGCGCAAGCCTGTAATCCCAGCACTTAGGGAGGCTGAGACAGGAGAATTGTGAGTTCAAAGCCAGCCTCAGCAATGGTGAGGCGCTAAGCAACTCAGTGAGACCCTGTCTCTACATAAAACACAAAACAGGATGTGGCTCAGTGGTCAAGTGCCCCTGAGTTCAATCTCCAGTACCGAAAAAAAAAAAAAGTTCATTCTTTGAAAATATAAATAAAATTGATAAACCCTTAACCACCCTAAAAGGAGATAAAACTCAAATTACTAAAATTTGTGATGAAAATGGAAATATCACAAGACATTATTAAATACAGAAGATAATTAGAAATTATTTTGAAAATATATATTCCAGTAAAATAGAAAACATCAAAGACACCAACAAATTTCTAAAAACATATGATCTACCCAAGCTGAAACAAAGGACATACACAATTTAAACAGATCAATTTCAAGCAAGGAAAGAAGATGCCATCAAAAGCCTGACAACCAAGAAAAGCCCAGAACCACATGGATTCAGAGCCGAGTTCTACAAGAACTACAAAGAAAAATTAATACCAGTACTCCTAAAATTATTCCATGAAATAGAAAAGAAGGGAACTCTTCCATACTCATTCTATGAGGTTAGTATCAAGCTGATACTAAAACCAAGAAGAGACACATCAAAGAAAAAAATTTCAGACCAATATCCCTGGTGAACACTGATGCAAAAATTCTCAATAAAATCTTGGCAAATTGCATACAGAAACATATTTAAAAAATAGTGCATCATGAGAAATGGGTTTCATTCCAGGAATGTAAAGTTGGTTCAACATATGAAAATCAATAAACATAATCCATTACATCAATAGACTTAAGGAGAAGAATCACATGATTATATCAATTGATACAGAGAAAGCATTTGACAAAATACAGCCTCCTTCGTGTTCAAAACACTAGAAAAACTAGGGATAGTAGAAACATACCTCAACATTGTAAAAGCAGTCTATGCTAAATCCAAGGCCAACATCATCCTAAATGGAGAACAATTGGAAGTAGTCCCTCTAAAAATGGGAACAAGACAGGGATGTCCTCTTTCACCACTCCTATCCAACATAGTTTTTGAAACTCTAGGCAGAGCAATTAGATAGATGAAAGAAATTAAAGGAATATGAATAGGAAAAGAAGAACTCAAAATATCATTATTTGCCGACAATATGATTCTATACTTAGAAGATCCAAAAATTTCCACCAGAAATGTTTTAGAAAGAATAAATGAATTCAGCAAAGTAGCAGGATATAAAGTCAACATCCATAAATCAAATGCATTTCTATACATCAGTGATGAAACCTTTGAAAGAGAAATTAGGAAACCTACCCCATTCACAATAGCCTCAAAAAAAATACTTGGAAATAAATTTAATAAAAGAAGTGAAAGACCTCTACAATGAAAACTACAGAACACTAAAGAAATTGAATAACATCTTAGAAGATGGAAAGATGTCCATGCTCTTGGATAGGCAGAATTAATATTGTCAAAATGTCCATACTGCACAAAAACACTATACAGATTGAATGCAATTCCAGTTAAAATACCAATCTCATTCCTTATAGAACTAGAAAAAGCAATCATGAAATTTATTTGGCAAAATAAGAGACCCAGAATAGCCAAAGCAATCCTTAGAAAGAAGTGAAGCAGGAGGCATCACAATACCAGACCTTAAACTATATTACAAAGGTATTTTAACAAAAATGGCATGTATTGGCACCAAAATAGACATATAGACCTATGGTACAGAATTGAAGACAGAGACAAACCCACTTAAATACAGTTATCTCATACTAGACAAAGGTGCCCAAAACATACATTGGAGAAAGATAGCCTCTTCAAGAAGTAGTGCTAGGAAAGCTGGAAATACATATGAAGCAAAATAAAACTAAACCCCTATCTCTCACCATGCACAAAATTCAACTCAAAGTGGATCAAGGACCTAGGAATTAGACCAGAGATCCTACGCTGAATATTAGAAAAAATAGGCTCAAATCTTCATCATGTCAGATTAGGCCCTGACGTCCTTAACAAGACTCCTAAATCACAAGAAATAAAATCAAGAATCAATAAATGGGATGGATTCAAACCAAAAAGATTCTTCTCAGCAAAAGAAACAATCAATGAGGTGAACAGACAGCCTACACTCTGGGAACAAATTTTTGCCACACGCATATAAGATAGAGCACTAATATCCAGGATATATGAAGAACTCAAAAAACTTAACACCAAAAGAACAAACAACTCCCAATCAATAAGTGGGCTAAGGAGCTGAAGACATTTCTCAGGAGAAGATATACAATCGATCAACAGACATATGAAAAAATGTTCAACATCCCTAGCAATTAGAGAAATGCAAATTAGCACTAAGATTTAATTTCATGTCAGTCAGAATTGCAGTTATCAAGAATACAAACAACAATAAATGTTGGTGAGGATGTGGGGTGGGACTGCAAATCAGTGTAATCAATCTGAAAAGCAGTATGGAGATTCCTTAAAATGGAACCACTGTTTGACCCAGCTATCCCATTCCTTGATCTTTACCCAAAGAACTTAAAAACAGCATACTACAATGACACAGCCACATCAATGTTTATTACAGCACAATTCACAATAGCCAACCTGAACCAACCATACATGCCCTTCAACAGATGAATGGATAAAGAAACCATGCTATATATATACAATGGGATATTACTCAGCAATAAAAGAGAAAAAAATTATGGTATTTGCAGGTAAATGGATGGAGTTGGAGACTATCATGCTAAGTGAAGTAAGCTAATCCCCAAAAACCTAAGGCCAGATGTTTTCTCTGATAAGTGAAGGCTAATCCATAAAGGCAGGGGCATGGAAAGAGTACAGGAACTTTGGATTAGCCAAAGGGGAGAGAAAGAAGGGAAGAGGCCATGGGGAGAGAAAAGATGATGGAATAAGATTGACATCACTACCCTAGATACAAATGACTGCACAAATGGTGTGACCCTCCTTTGTCTACCACTAGGGATGTGAAAACCTGTGCGCCATTTGTGTACAATGAATCATGTATGCATAACTTATTAGAATAAAAATAAATAAATTTTTAAAAATGCTGTACAATTTTATTAGAGTAGAATTTATCTCCCATGCCACAAATAGGCATCTTACCAAGGCCAACTCTTGCCTGCCCTGTCTCAGCTGTAGGACACCACTGATACAATGGATCCATGTAATGTTTTATGGAATGCCCAGTTGATCTAGATCTCTTGGGATTATATTACATCAAATTACAGATTAAAGCAGACAAACGCTAAAATGTAAATGAATATTATTGTCCAATTCATGTCAATGTGCATTCCTTCTGATATTCTTTTCAATTGGAATGGTAAAGAAAGCATTCACTAAACCAGTGAATATATACTTAGTAATTTGTTCTGGCAACAATACTATATCCTGTATGGAAGCTGAAATGAGCGCTAATACTTGGTTTTTAGTAGTCCACCTTCATTCTTTAGGACTGATTGAGTTTCTTTAATTTATATAAAGCAATATAAATACAGATATCATAGACACCACTAATCTTGCATTCTTTAGATCTTTAATGGTAGCATTAATATCCCCAGGATATGACATTTTGCTTATTATTTATCTTTCACAAGTGAGGGCCATTTTCACAGGGTTTCTATTTGACTCTCCCACAAGGTCACCTCTTACTTCACAGACAATTATAGGGATTATTCAAAATTACCTAGTACATTAATTTCAATCATGCCCATGGGACTGAAAAAGTGAACACTGAATACCCACGGGACTACGAAAATGAACATCGAATAGGTGTGTGAACTCAAAGACTAATTGTGTCTCAGAATTAAAGCAAGATTTCATTTATCACTTGCTTCTCATAAAATATGAATTTAATAGAAGATCTGCAACAATGCTTGATGCTGCACCTGTCAAAGTCAACTGAGACACTGTGTCTAATTGTCCACAAAATGTCTGAAAATACCCTTAATTCTATTCTCAATGCACAGTGACATAAATAAAGCCTATTGGCCTTTTGTAGGTCAACTCAGTGTGTTATCATGGTATAATATTGCCAGAGTACTTCAGCACACTCAACTCAGAGAGCTGGCCATTTCTCTAGTCAATTGATGAGGTGAGAAACAGCAATAGATAAAGACACTTTACCAGAAGGAGCACCCTCAGCTTCTGCTCCTCCCTTCTGGCTCTTGTAAAATGATTATAAACATTAAATAACATACTTAATGATGCTTATCTCTTTTTCTTGTGGTGACATTATGCCTTATTAATCAGTTACACAATTCCCTGTGACTCAAGACCCTTCAGCTTCTTTGTTGACCTGGTTGGTCATTATAGCAATTGAGGACTCCTAACTGTCACTTCAGGGTCTCATTATCTGCTGGATGTTAACAAGTCCAACCCTGTGACTGCCTCTCCTATCCTTACCCACCGCCTGTAAGGAAAGCCAACTGTTACCTTCAGTTTAATGTTGTTTGTCTTCTTACCATCCTGCTTCTGATGGCTGTGGTGAATGGAGAGTCTGCTCTGCCTTCCTGTGTAACATGATACTTTTGTTACTTCTTCTGGCATTACACAATGTGTCCACACTAGCATTCCTACTCCTTGCTCTTCTAATCCTTCTTCTAGTACCTTCCAGTCTAGAAGTCTCAGGTATTTCTGTATGCTGAAAGTCATTTCTTCCCAAGACTCTTAAAACTAACACCAGCAATGAATTTGCCCCAATGTTTTGGGTCCTTGCTTGATTGTTAAAGAAAATGTTCCCAAGTAAATATATTCTTTCTTCCCCAGTCTTAAAATTCTGACTCCTTGAACAAATTTCTTTAAAATTTAATCTGAAAAGTTCCATCTTGCTTCTGCTAGTACAAGACAATTATGCCTTGTTCTTATTTAGGTATATAGCATAGTTGCTGCATTGAGTTTCAACCTGACTACAATCATGCTGAGACAGTATTTAACCCTATACATGGGCATGGTAATTATGAGGAGGTAGATGTAGCACTTGAGAAGTTATCTGTTAGTTTATGCAAGGAGCACCCTCTGCAGAACCTTCTAACACAGAAGTACTATCTCTTACCAAGGAGGATAGGCCACATATGCAAACAAAATGTCCATCAAAGTATCAATTTCCTAGAGTTGCTCTAACAAAGCACTACAAACTGGAATGGCTTAAAAGAATACAAATTTATTGTCTCACAGTTCTGGAGGCTAAAGGTTCAGAATGAAGGTTTTAGCAGTGCCATGCTGTCTATGAAACATAATAAAGAAAATTTCCCAACCTCTTTCTAGCTTCCGATTGCTGATATTCCATGGTGTTTCTTGGCTTGTTGCTAAAGTCCTTCCATCTCTGACTCCATCATTACTGTTATGTTTTAGATAAGAGATGTCCCCAAAAGCTCATGGGTGAGATACTTCAAGAAAACTTAGAGAGTGCTGACTGTAGGTAGGTAGGGTGTGGCTGGAGGAGGTGGGTCATTGGGGGTGTGCCTTTTTAGTATATATATTTAGTGAGCTGAACTTAGTCTGTTTCTCTCTGCTTCTTGGTGGTCATATCCTGACCTGCTTTCCTCCAACACACCCCTCTGTCATGATGTTCTGCTGCACCTTGAGCCCAGAGGAATGGAGCCGGCTACCTATAAACTGAGACCCCTCTGAAACTATGGCCCTCCCCCGCTAAATAATCTTTTCCTCCTCTAATTTTTCTTGTGAGGTCCTTTGGTCACAGTAGTCTAAAATCTGACTAAAACATTTATAAAAGCTTTTCCTCTCATAGGTCTGTCACTTCTTTTCCTCTAAGGATACCAGGCATTGTAACTTGAGGCCCCTCTCTACTTTATTATATTTCATCTTAATTAATTGCTGCTATAGTGATACTATTTCCAAATAATGTTACATTCCGAAGTAATGAGTATTGAAATATCAAGATATATTTTTGGAGTAAGTAACTTAGCTCCCAACAGTGGTGTTATAGAAACAACAACATTTATTGTACCAATGCAGATGTGCTTGCATTTAGAATTCTTAGGTTTTTCCTAAAAGGGACTAAGTTTTGCATAGCAGACCCACTGTAGCAGGGCACTTAAAAATTTCTAGATGTTATTGTTAGGAATTCTTAGCCTTAGACATCTGTGTGGGCTCTTTCACTGTGATAAGAGCCTATTTGTTAGCTACCAATGAGAATTTTTGGTTCTCTCATTTGGCCATTAGCTGTTTGCTATCAGTTTTTAGTCAACTGATACTTCTTCCATGCATCGGTGTGACTTAGCAGAAATTGGCAGTCTTTGAAGCTATTGATAATCCCATATGTTTCATTACATCTGTCACAACATCTGTGTCTATGAAGACATTTTTTCACGGTACCAGTTTTTAGTAATTGGGCCACTACTTTGTCCAGGGACTATCTTTGCTTCGTCTAGTAGTGAAGATGATGTCTTCTTAGGCTAAAATGTGGTACATGAGCTGGTGTCCATATTACCAATGCCTATTTCATGGTTAATACTACACCCATTTTTTTAATGCAAGAGACTCAAAGAGGGAATTAAGAATGCAAGAATTCTATTAATGGAAACACCCATGTGAGAGAGAAAATGAAGAAGGTACTGGCAAGGCTGGGAGAATCATCAAATCACAAAGTAATTCTGATAGACATCATCCAAAGAAGAGAGGGAGGAAAGTTAATGGAAGGCAATTTAGACAATAGGCCCTGCATCCTTGAACTATAGGTAGCCACCAGGGGAGTTTATTTGCATTCTCACTTTGCTCAATCTTGAGCTGAAAGTATGCCATGGGGTGTATGACCTTGATATAAATAGTCATGAATTTCATAATGCAGAGGCTGGGCGATTAGTTAGTCATTTTCCTGGGGAAGTTGAGATGCATTCTTTTGGCTAATACTTTTGCCCAGCATGCTTTCATAAGTCCTCATTTTTGTTTTTTTGTTTTTTTTTTTCTGTCATCCATCCTTTCTCTTTTCCTGAATGGGTCATAAGAATATCACTTTGACTATTTGGCTATTGTCAATTGTGCTGCTATAAGCATCGAAATGGCTATCTCATTAGAGTATGCTGAAGATTGTCTTCTTAGCCCGAAGGGTAGTATATGAGCTGGTGCTAAATCCCCATATTAACAATGCCTATTTCATGGATCACACCACTCCCAATTTTTAAATTTCTTTTGGATAACAGTGGGATAGCTGGATAATATGGTGGTTCCATTCCTTTTTTTTTTTTTTTTAAGGAATCTGGGAATCTCCATTCTGCTTTCCAGTGACTGTACTAATTGAAGTTCAACCAACAATGTATGAGTGTACCTTTTCCCCCACTTCCTCTCTAGCATTTATTATTTGTATTTTCATAATTATCATTCTGACTGAAGTAAGATGAAATCTTATTGTAGTTTTGATTTGCATTTCCCTTATTGCTAGCGATGTTGAACATTTTTTCATATATTTGTTGGCCATTTGTGTTTTTTCCCCATTTATTGATTGGGTTATTTGTCAAAATAATCAAATTATGGAATCAACCCAGATGGCTTTCAATAGACGTATGAATTTTAAAAATGTGTATATATACACAATGGAGTTTCACTCAGCAGAATAAAGAATAAAATTATGGCATTTGCTGGTAAATGGATGGAAGTGGAAAGCACTGTGCTAAATAAAAGAAGTCAGATTTAGAAAATTAAGGGTTGAATGTTTTCTCCCATATGTGAAAGCTAAAAGAAATAAGAGAAAGTGGGGATTGGATATCATAAAGATAGAGGGAAATCAGTGGAGCAGAAAAAGGACATTGAGAGGAGGGAAGAGGGACAGGAAAGGGAGGAAATGTAGAATACATTAAACAAAATTGCATGATATACATATATAAATATATCACAAAGAATTTTACCTTTGAGTGTATGTGGAAAGCACTAGTCAAAAATGAATGAATGAATGAGTGACAGAAGGTTCACTGGAGGAGAGATGAGGCTGGGGGTACAAGGGGCAAAAGGGATTGAAATGGAGTAAATCATTGCCATGCATATATGATTTGGTTGGGATGAACGCAGCTACTATGTATGACATAATGCTACACTACAAAGATGACGATGACTACTACTACTACTACTACTACTACTACTACTACTACTACTGATAATAGTAATAAATATCTCTCCATTTACTAAGAAGTAGACTTTTGCATGAGATTTGGATTGTTCATCCTTGACCTTCCCCAGGAATCTTATACAACCAATAAATCCTATCTCTCTTTATAGACTTTCAACTATTTTATTTTTGTTGTTTTAATGGACACATAACGATTACTTGCGATACTAATCCTTAATGCTTCCTTCTCTCTACTTCTTGGGCTTCTTTCTTTACTATCAAATGTCAAGAAATAGTGGCAGGGATCACTGTCACTCTCAACTGCTGAGCATCCGCTCATAATATGGCTTCTTTCCTCCTTATCTATTTAAATAGCCATCACAACAACTCACTGTAGTTCCACCAGGGGCTCATGACACTACACCTAAGCGTCCTTTCTCAGTTCTCCCATAGATCAACCTCTTGTATAAAGTTGTTGACCACCCTGCTTCTATGGACCTTGGCTGTTGTGACACCATATATAACTGTTCTCTTTTACACTTACTCTATTTCCTTGAATTCTTACTCTCCTCTACTTGTCCATTAAAAGCTGGTGATGTTTGAGATTTCGTTGAGGAAGCTACTTAAAAATTCTACACCTTATCTTTAGAAATTCTTGTTTATATACAGTTGTCACCTCAATAACAATACTTAATGACAATGTATAGATAGAACTTAGACATATATTCACAATCTTTTCTTTTCCCACTTGCTGTCTCCAAACACATCTCACATTTAGTCAGATTACCATTTCTAAACTTAAATCAACAAATTTTAGGGTAAGATTTTAATGATGAATACTGTAATTTATCTTTTCTAGGATTCATAACAAAATAAAAATGATTAGAAAAAGAAAAACATTACCTAAATATAATACTTAACACAACACTGAACTTGAAATAGTCCAGAAGTTGCACTTTAAAGATAATTTCTTTCCAAAAAGCTATTAACAAATGTGTACAAGGAGTTAAAAAGAAAAATACTCAAAATGAAGATATTGAGAAATCTTAGCAGAGAAATATAAGCTATTGTAATTAAATGTAAGTACTACACCACAAAATATACTTAGTAAAAAGTAAGTTGGAAAATTTATTGCAAGGCCTTATCAGAAGATTGCAGAATGTAGCAAGATGAGTCAGTTGTGTTAAAGATGGAGGAATCTTTTAATCTAAAGAAGTCAGAAAAAAATCAAAATCATAACAATAGCAAGCAATATATCAATTTATATTTATAGAAAGAGGAAAATAGAAAATAGGACAGAAAAATATATTTGAGATAATCATACTTAGAATTTTTCAAATTAAGGGAACATATGAACTAAAAGATACTAGAAGTTCAACAATTAATAAGGTAAATGCCAAGAAAGCTACATGTGGACATCTAATTTTTAAGCTTTTGAAATATGAGCATAAATAGAAAATTATGAATAAACAGGAGAAAAACTAATATAACATATATGGAAATCAATGTTGGAAATCAATGATATGAATGACAGCTGACACAGTCAAAGTGGTGGTTAGAACAAAATGTAACGAGACTTTTAAAGGGCTGAAGGAACATTCTATCCACAATTCTGTATTTAATATAATGTCCCCTTCAAAACTAATTGTGCAAGATGAGGTTTTTTTTTAATTTTTTTAGTTGTAGATGGACACAATACCTTTATTTTATTTATTTACTTATTTTTGAATGTGGTGCTGAGGAACAAACACAGTGCTTCACATATGTGAGATGAGTGCTTTACTACTGAACCACAACCCCAGCTTCAAACTAATTGTGGAATAGAGACATGTTGAAGTAAACCGTGAAAGATTTCTTTGCTCATAATTCAGGAATGTTAAAGAAAGTTTATTGGGCTGACAGAAATGGTGTCAGATGGTAACTCAAATCTAGGAAATAATCAGGATCACCAGAGATGATACCTATATAGATATTGTGCAAGTGACATAGCCATACACACAAATGAATTATTGAAAATTTACAAGTGTCTTATATTTCAAGTGAAGTAGCACAATATTAATTAGCATGAATTATAGCAAATTAAGACTGTAACTGGGCGTGATGATACACACAGGTAATCCCAGTAATGCAAAAGGCTGAGGCAGGAGGATTACAAGTTGGAAGACAGCCTGAGCAAACTAGCAAGATCCTGTCTCAAAACAAAAATGGGCTGGGATGTAGCTTAGTGGCAGAGCAGCCCTTGTTTCAATTCCTAGTACTGAAAGGGGAAAAAAAGCTGCAATTTGTAATTACCATAGTGACTACTAAAATTCACTTAAAGATTTACAGCTGAAAACCAGTAGTTAAAATAAATGGAATTCATAAATAATTAAATCCTCCAAGGGAAGGAAATAAAGAGGACAAAAGAGCAAAAATAAAGAGCAAAGAGAAAACAAATAATAAAATGGTAGGCATAAATCAAAACTTATCAATAACTTCATTCAACACTGATGGGATGGATTTAAATGTCTACAACTGAAAGCAGACATTTAACAGACTAGATTAAAAAAAAAAAAAGACAAACTGTATGCTCTCCCCAAGAGATGCATTTTAATTACAGTGACATAGATCATTTGAAAGCAAAAGGATGGAAATAAATACTGATAAACAACAAACTTAAGAGAACTGGAGTGGCTACATTAATATCAGAAAAAAATGGAGTTGAGGGAAAGGAATATTAGGAAGCATAATGACTTACATTCGTAATAGTTAAAAGGTGGATGCATTGAGAAGTTATATTTATGAAAGAAGTATTTATTCTAAGAGCCTCAAAGTATAAAAGGGAAGAGTCATCATTAAAAAATTTTCACAAACATAATAAAAAAAATTTAGCATGTCTTTTTCAGAAATTTAAAAACTATGTGAAAATTAGACTTTAGGACATCTGAACATACTCTTAAACACCTTATTCCAATTAAAATTTATGGAACCCTCACTGAACACCAGCAGAATACACTTGATTTTGTGTCACACATGAGATGTTCAACATAGACCATATGCCAGAGCACAACAGAAGTTTAAATATTATCTAAATTATTTAAATATTACTGAATCTGTGCCTAGACAATAGCAGAATTTTGGCAGTTGTCTTGGTTTTATGACTTTGTAAATACACGAAGAACAAAATAGAACACTTAATTTATACTTTCAGAATACAAGGTCAGATTCCATGGTAAATAATGCATCTCAATAAAGCTTTCATAAAAACATCATTGATAATAAGATAACTTTAAAAAGTGAGTATATTTGTAAACTAAACAAAACAATATTAAAGATTTCCATGGGTCAAAGATAAAAGTAGATTTAAGAAAATATTTCTAACAGAATGATAATAAGAACACCATCTATCAAAATTTGTAGGGTGTAGCTAAGCAAGTGAAATGGGAAAATTTGTAGCTTTAAAAACATATGTAAGGGCTGGGATTGTAGCTCAGTGGTACAGCGCTTGCCTCGAATGGGTGAGGCCCTGGGTTGGATCCTCAGCACCACATACAAAGCAATAAAATAAAGACATTGTGTCCATCTACAACTAAAAAAAAAAAAAAATTAAAACAAAAAAAAGCTTATGTAAGAAAAGAAGACAAAACAAAGGGTTCACAGCAAAGAGGACAGAGAAGCAGTCCTTCACTGGGAGGGAATGTGTTGTCAAATGGCGGAGTACTCATGTGTGTTTGACTCTCATCATACGATCTTAACAATCTTCTCTTTCTTCTGAACAAATTTATTCTCTAATAATAATAAAGTTAAACAAATACAACAATATGTTTAAGGAAAAATTGTGAATATAGCTACAAATAGATGTGTAAATAAAATAATACAATACTAACAAAAGGGGAATATAATGCATTCAATGCTTTTCAATCCCCACAACAAAATTTCTAAAAACAGGAACAAAAGTTGATGCAGAAAAGTTTATGCTTAGCATGTGATTTATGCAGAAAGTGCCAGGATTTGAGTGACTCAGAGTTCTGTTTTTCATGTTTGCATCATTGTGCTTTCATTGTTCATTTTGCATTTCCTGCCTAAATTCAGATATAGTGAAGGACTGAAGTAGGAGAGAAGAATTCCACCAAGCTCAAACAATGTCAAACTTTTATTAATTAATCCTGAAAATGAATGTGTGCTTTATGCTCATATATTGAATAAGCAGAGTATTTTAGAAATTAGCTTCCATGTAAATAGAAAAATAAGTTATAATTATACTAATAAATATGTTAAAGGATAAGAAATAAATATTCTTTATATTAATCTATACCTGTATAAATATATATGTAAAATAATATATTAATCTTATATTTTTAAAATCTGAAAATAATTAGAACAGTTGCTTAAAAGTTGTATTGTTGTTGGTGGAGAGTATTTATTACTGTCATTGTTTAAAATTAACGGGATGATTAAAACAATACAAAATTTACTTATTTTTATTATCTTAAAATTTCTTTTATACACATTATTATCTCTTAATGTTGTCTGCTTTCTGAACACATTGCTTCTGTTGCCCCAATATAGGTGTTCCACCCTGGTCAAGAAAAGACTTCTGTGTTTTAAGATGATGTGCCAATCTTTTAGGATATTTAAATAGGTGTGCCAATCTTTTAGGGTATTTGATATATTTTGAGTCATTTGATAGACTTTTAAAAAATGTTTTGATGTTTTCAGATGTTTGTTAATGTGAAATGATCCAGCACATAAGACAAAAAAATGTGGCTTAAGGAAAAGAAAAATACTTGGAGTATGACCTCAAGTAGTTAAGAGTGTACAGTACTTGGTGCCCAAGAGCAGGGTAGTCTTGAGGTAATTACTCTGAGGTTTACTTTATCTACAAGAGTGAAGCAAAGCATGTGAATATATAGGATAAAGGTAGATGTCTTTTTATGGCAGTGTTTGGTTAAAAGATTTTCCCCTCAGTCACTTACGATCGTGAACCACCAATTTTGAAAATCATGAGAGCCATTTTATCAGCGTATAACCCCAACCCATCTTAATTCCTTATAGGAAAAGGGATATAACAACTTTAAGTGCCTACTATAAGGCAGATACTGTATATGATGATTTACATATGTCATGTTTTTTAATCCTTACAAAACCCTGAGGTATAATTATGCCATTTTTCATATAAGGAAACTGAGGCTTAGAAAAATCAAGGAGCTTCTCAGAAGCCAAATTATCAGTAAGTGTAGATCTTGTCCTCCAAACCTATTATTTATAACTCAAAGGCCTGTGCCATGCATACTTCATTACAATCACTTTTCTTACAAATTCATATTCATAATTTAATACTTTCACTTTCCTTGAGCTTATGTGATAAAACAAACAAAAACAAACTACTAGGCTGATGACTATAAAACTTAGTTATATTTTCATTCATATAGTTGAACTTTTGAATGTTTTGGACAATATAGATGTAAAGTTTAATGAAAAAAGCAAGAAAAAATGTTAATTATACAGTTAATAGACTTTCAATAATTCTTCAAGAGAGGATCAGAAATAATTCTGAGTGTTATCAGTCGCAAGAATGCTGGCTGTTGACTCTAAATGTTCAACAGCAAAATGGGAGAGATTGTTCATTTCTTTAATGTTGTTTATTCAAAATATTCCTGAAAAGGATAGTTATTTTTATTTTTAATTTTTTAAAAAATGTACTTTGTACAAATTTTTTAGTTCTAAGTTATCTTTCTGGCTTAAAATTTTAAAACATTAATTGAATTATAAATGAGTGAAAGCAATGTATTTCCTATTTTCTAGGAACTAGACATACAAATGGAAGTAGGATTCATATTTCATAATATTTTGAAATAAGTATTATTTTTGTTTTCAAGATGCTTTTCTTCATATAATTTACATCATGACTAGGATGAAACTTTTTCCTTAAATGAGCAGAACCTAACTTTGATTGGAAAAATTATCACTTTCTTTTCTCCTGTGTTCACATGTTAATTAAAACTAAAGCCAGTTTATTTTTACACTTTCTATTTCTTTCTACTAAGAACATACTATTGCCTCTATAATTTTGCACATTACTGTATAAAATTGCTTTCTATATTTTACTGAATTTTATGGATTTAATTAAAAGATTTCTTTACCAAATTAGGTAATCATTAAAATTTTGTAAGGCCTTCATTGTCAGTTTTTAGATAATATTTGGTGCTTTCTTATTTTCAAGGCATTGGTTAAAGATTATAAATTTCTTAGCATGATATGTAGCAAGATCAAATTATTTCAGGAGAATAGATAAGGTAAACTTCCACTAAGCCATACTACTGAAGAAAAGGTAGAGATAAAAGCAGTTACTAAGCCCATGGTAGAGGCTAAAAAACCTACTCTATAGCACATATTTCCTCACCAGTATCTGCTGACCCCTGCAAAGACAGTAAAATACTGCAGGGTTATGGGCAAATGTACTTAAACAGTGCAAGTCTGAAGGTAGGTCATGATTTTCCCTCTCCAATTCCTTGATGAGTTAGCCTAGCTTGTAGTGAAGCCTGCTCTCTTGGGCATATTTTCAGAATCTCCCACTGTTGATGCATTTTATGGCCTCCACATTCTAAGATGCTGTGAACAATTCCACTGACTTGATTTTAGTATGGTGTCTTTAAATATTTGGAAATAGATTTTGTGAATTTCCAACTATATCAAATATTATATCAAATAACAACACTCAGAACAAATTATTTAATCCAGTTGCATTTCAAAATTCTTATCTTTTAAAAAGATAAAATTATTTATATATACTATATGCCATATAAAAATAAGAAAAATTAACTGCAAGAGTATAGATAAAACTCTAAGCACAGATCCTAATACAAAATATGTGAAAAAATGATAAGTAATATTATTTTAAATTATTTGTAGTATAGTATATTGATATAAAGCTAAATCATTCAGTTTCTAGTATAACACATCACTCAGAAAAGTTAGCGTAAGTTAAGAAATAACTCCATTTTCTCAAATAAAAATATATTATTCTACCTTATATAAATGTACTCTAAATTAAAAGTTGACATTTAGTTTAAATTTTGTTAAATTATTTAACTTTAATAATGTGAAGTTTTGTTATACTATATGAAAATAACTTTTATTATAAACTTACATAATGCTTACTCTATAAAACTTCTATCTAGAATGTTTGCCTATCTCTATTAGGAATATGATAAATGGTTTTTTGCCTTAAGTCACAAGGTCTGGGTTCCTGACTTCATCACACACAGGACACTAGTTCTAAGATTTGTGCACTATTGGTACTCCAAATCTCCTTTCTAAAGACTTGCATTCATTACTGAATGTCAAGCATAAAACTGAGGACTTACCACTGGCACATCTCTTTAATGTTACTTGCTCTTTGGAAAGTAAATAGACTATTCTCTTTGAATCCTGCAACTATTTTGTCTGCTCTTAGGATCATATTATTGCAAATGTTGTTTCTTGGTTAATCCAACTGTGAACTGTGTTCTTTCGAAAATACACTGGCAGTAATGGTTTCTCTATATGGCTCCAGCCCCCCACCCAAGTTGATCCCTGCCCAATGGCAGTCTATCCTCTTATCTCACTCTCTATCATCCTATCATGTTCATCTAGGTCTGTATATAACTTCATAACTTCATACCCTCCCCTCAATTTGCTTTATACAGGTTTATGATGAGAAAGGCTAAGTAATTTCTATTTCACATATCATCTAAAATTAGAAACTTCTTTGATTTACCAAATGTCATGTGCATGCCTAGTATATACAATATACTGCAAAGAAAACAGTGATGGATGTGTCACAACAGAGATACTGGTACTTTCTGAGAACAGAAAGGTTAGAGAGTTTCTTCCAAATGATTTGAAAATAAGAAGTAGACTATATGTTCAGTAGGAAGAGAATTCTCTCATATTTTATTTGAATTACTTTCTAAGCACCTTACAAAGAGAAATATTCTAGCTGAATTGTGAAAGAGTAAAAGCTTCATCAAAAGAGTGGCTTTAGTGTGCTGCTGAAGGCCAGAATAAATGTATTCACATGGGTTTATTCTATTTGGTTGATAAAATAATGTAAGTGAAAAAGAAAATTTGCCAGACATGTTCAGAATACTGAGCTAAATCTCATGTGGTCTACCTCACTTTTGGTTACCTGAAGAGTTTCAAAGACATGACAGGTTGAAGGTTTCAGTTAAGAAAGAATACGGTTCAAGATTAAGCCTGGAGATGCCAATTTAGGAGTTTCCATGGAGGTGAGTTTTGAAGCAGAGATGGATAAGATTGCCCTTTTGTTGAGAGAAGAGGAGAGAAAAGTCAAGGAATAAATCCTGGGAAATACATTTAAATATGATATAAGAAAGCCCTCTTTAAAAAAATAAAATTGTAATCTCTTGTGTCTGATAGGTATCTCAAAGTCTTCTTTCTACATGAGGACATTAAGGGGAAACTAAATTGTGCTGACAGAATTTGAATTTCCATTGAAGAAGAAAAAGGGAGCAAGTGGAAATTAGAAAGCAAATCAGAAATTGCAATAACACAGGCATGAACACAAAAGGGAGTTTCAATGAGAGTTCTGAAACACCATTAAATAAAATAGAAAGATGTGAAATCCTCTCGGCCCCAATATATAGGCACTGGTGCTCTTTCAAAAAGGACTTTCATCAGGCGACAGACTGGAAGGCTTATTGGAAATTTTGACTTATATGTGAATAAGGATGAGGAGAGAAGATTGGTGATAAAGTAGATAATTCCCCATTTGTTTGGTTTTTAAAGTACCCTGTTTAGTAGTAGGCATTGACAATCAGTGTTTTCAACCTGAAATAGCCTTAAATGACATTGAAGCGATAAATGTTTTCATTATGAAACAATGGATTTGCAGTCAAATACTACCTGTGCATACTGGCTTCAAACTTAATCTTTAATATTTCAATTAGTCAAACTGCTACAGGAAAATCAATGAACAGGCTCAGAAATTATTGATGAATGAAGAAGGGAAAGTTAGCAGAAAATTTGGCTACTTGGGGAAAAAAATCAGGAATGTGTCTTTGCTTGGAAACACTATATTCCATTAAATCTATGAAATTAGAGAACTCTGAAAGACCTAATTTAAGGAGCTTTTATTGAATAAAAGTAGCCCTGCAAGACATAGTTTAAGCCATTTTATAAATGCTTTAATAAAAATATTATTTTATCAAGTTTAAGAGGTTACTTCAAATTAGGTATAGCATATTCTTTAAAAAATGCAGCTTGTTTCCCTTCAGAAACAAATAAATGCTGAATTTTTAATTCCTTAGCAGGAGTGGAATTTTTTAATGTGGGCAGGTTCTTCAGAATGTGTACCTAATATTTATGTACTGGGCATACAGGGTTTTCATAGGCATGATCTCACTTGTTATAGTCTTATAATCTGTCATATCTCTTAGTTGTTACAGTCAATAACAACTCAGTGACACAACTGAACTAGGTTATAACCAGCAAGTGAAAGAGGGGCTCAATAAAGGGACAATGTATTATGATTGGTCTCTTTTCTTAATAACTATTTATGACGAAACTATTTCATCATTTGATAAATCCTGTATCATTAAAAAATACTTATTAAGCATCAGTTGTGTGCCAGTAGGCACTACTATGGTAGACTCACAAGAATATGTAAAAGGTATATATTGGTAAATAAGTAACATGTACTATCTGTTCCTCCTTATTTTGCATTTTACAGGATTATTTTTTCTTGCTAGAAGTACTGATGCAGAAGATTAAGCCTAGCACTCAAGGGTGGCACTATTCTGTTCAATTCAGCTCAGCAAACACCTATGTGTCAAGAAGATTTTTAGGTGTGATGCATACAGAGATGAGAAAATCTGATATTATCTCTGTTTCCTTATAATCACAGTCTAGTGGGGACAAAGATAATAAAAATGTAATTATTAGTTTGGTAAATTCTATGAGGGAAGAATTACAACATGCAATGGGAGCATCTGATCAGCTTCAAAGTCATACTTCTGGAAACTTGACAACCAGAGATCAATGATAATGGTAATTTTTTAAAATAGAAATTAACCATGTTTTCATTTTTGGGAAACATATTTCTTCATTACTCTTCTAAGACATTGGATAAAAAGCAATGATTTTAGTTATTGCAATGACTAAAATTAATTTTCTCAGTAATTTTGCTAATTATAGAACACAGAATATATGGGACAATATATGATATTCCAAAAGAGTATTCCATGTCATGCTAAGAAATGATGTATATGATCTTTAAAAGTATCCAAAAACTCACAGTACATTCTGTACTAAATTATAAAATAAAATATTGAGAAAAAGGTTTGAATAATTTAAAATGTATGTTATAGTTTAGATATGAAGTGTCCTCCAAAAGCTCAGCTGTGAGACAATGCAAAAAAATTTAGAGGTGAAATGACTGCTTGTGAGAGCCTTAACCTAATCTGTGCATTAATCTGCTGATTAGGATTAATTGGGTGATAACTGTAGGCAGGTAGGGTGTGGCTGGAGGAGATGGGTGTCCTTAGGGTTTATATTTTGTCATAATAAGGGGAACACTCTCTCTGCAATCCTCATAACTCACAGGATAATTCTTTAGCATTATGTTTGAACAGTAATTTCCTCAACTCTACCAACCCTCCCCATACATATGATCTTTTCTCTTTTCTGTCTTTGAGAACTCTTCAACATTTTCTGACTTGTGACGAGTGACTTTTGTTTCCCCTATCAAGTTGGATTTACCCATTTTCAAAATACTTCATAGGCTTTTAAAAAATGCACACTTAATGGATGACAAAATCATTTTTCAGAATGTTTAAAGGTAATTAGCATCTATATTATGTATAATTCCTACAATCCAGTTGAGATAAATATAATGAGCTTAATAGGGAATTATATAATGATAAGAACAGTTGACTTCATGTGAAGAAATTCAAGTATCAAATAAATATAAAAATGTGCATGAAATTAAAAGGTATATCTGTAAAGTCACTTTGAGAGGCTTTGTTCAAGATCTAAAATTAGACTATGCATAACCTTGTCTAGGTAATTTTATGTTTTCCATATGTCTACATAAATATATACATGTAGGCATAAGTATCCAGGTTTGGAGATATTTAATGTATAGTATTTATAAAAAAACTAAACCAAATAACTGTCCACCAACAGGTAAAATGTTAAATATGTTAATTAAATTATGTTGGCTAAATTTTATGTAAAACTTTCTGTTACAAAAATTCTACAAACATAGTGTGACTTCTTGAAAGAGATTTAATATACATTAAGGCATTTATTGTTTGTTATATACAATAAATATTTTATATATTCATCCAATGACTCATTTATTTTTCCCAAACACACATATAATAATACTTTAACTATTATGTTTCTGTTAGTGTTCAGACTTCAGCATTACAAAGGTAAGAATCTTGGTTTGTGCCCTTATGGAATTTAGAGTTTGTGGATGAGAAAGACACAAATACTAACTGTTATAGTAATGAATACAAAATTACAATCATAGAAAACACAGTTATGCAATTGAATTTATGTTAAAATAAACTGTGTGAACCACGAAATGAAATGGAAATAAATACACAAAAGCATTGTTTGTGACTTAGGATGGGAAAAGTTAGTAAAATGTATTGAGTATATCTACCTCATAGTTTTCTGAACTATCTAAATTAATAGCAATGGCAATGTATTTACATGTAATTTCTATAATTAGGACTTACGTGCACAAAGTAGAAGACAAAGCAGTATAAAAATCTCCATTTTCTTCCTACATACATAAATGTGTATCAAACAGACAACATATATTATCCCCAAATAATGGAATAATGCTGACCTTGTGTCTTTTCTTTTTTGCTTTTCTACACGTTCAAAATGATACTCATAAATATACAGTACACTTATGATAGATTATATCAAGAAAACATTAAGATAACAGTTATGTTAGGAAATTTGAGGGAAAACATTTTGCATCACAGTAGTATAATTTGTTAAAGAGCTTTTTGTTGACTATTATTATGAATGGCAAATAGAGGACTGTTTTTAAATCTAAAATTGTATGGCTTCTTTTATTTTTTGATAGAGATATAGTTGTTACATCAAAAGTGAAATGATATAGTTATGATGGCTAGCACAATTCTTGGGGTGCTGCAGTTTTGGTAGTTTTCATCCACTTTCATTTTGCTTATTTAATTCCTAAAACCCCTTGTCATTTTCAAGGGGTTACAGACACAGTAAACTCTACCATGACTTTTGTTCAATATGGAGATAATTATGTTAAGATGTCTCAAAATCTAAAATCTGATTTTAAAATGGAACAATACACTTAATACATTATTTAATTAATACTATGAAAAGGAATAGCTTCCTGTTATGCAATGTTTTTTCTTAAGTAAAATAAGAAAACAATTTCACTACCCATTTTTAATTCCTGGCAATAGGCTCCTAACCTCTTTGCCAAGTTCCCTATATTCTCTACTTGTCACTGCCTGCAAGATGTGTATTTGTAACTTTGGTTGATGCATATTAGGTAGGAGGCTTTCATAGCCTTATCTTTGTGTATGGTTTATAATTAATTATATATTGCAATAAACTGAAGAATATTTGTTAGATTTCTCAAAGACAAATATTAGGCCATGTGATATTTCTGGCACTTTCCCTCCACCCACAGAAAGATGCTGGATCAAGCTAAAAGGAAGTTTTGATAAATGTGTAAAAATATCCTAAATTTTATATTGACTAATTTGATAGCAGCAACATTAAAGTGTGTAGGATGAGAGTCAATAACTTAAAGTTAACCAATAAAACATCTATTCTTGTCTTAGTTTGGAAAAGTCTGGAGGGAAAAGTTATAAAACTTGCATCTGTTGCATATGCTTATTTTAGAACTAAATTAACTAAAGTTATATTCATTTCAAAGTGCTTCAATGGGATTTTTAAACAATGTAATTGCTGTACTATGCAGAGTGAAGCTTTGATGGCATCAAGTTGAGAATCCAACTTGGTTATTTGAGTTTAGATATATATTACAGATGATAGTATATGTGGTCCTAGAATTTTATATCTACATTGAATTTCAGAAACTATTACAAGTCTTTGAGAAAGACATGAAATTGACCCTGCTAAATATTACTTAGATCCAAGTTGAATATCCAGGTTTGATTCTCTCTTATATATTTTTAATAGAATGTGATGGTTTTAAAACATTGTATATATATTGAAAAGGCACTGAGCCTATGTGATAGCAAATTAATTGGGACAATAACAAGAAGATTTAATCTTTTTTCCATTTTGTCAGACCTTCAAAATATAAAGTAGCTTTTTATAAACTTTAAAATGCCATAAATGCATGTTTCCCTGTGAATTATATCCTTTTCAGTTCAAGTGATTTCTATTTGGAATTCACAGCCTCCTTTTCTGTCTAGATTCATTTTAGGATGTGTCTTCATAGCTCTTCTTATCCTCTCTGTCCTGTTCGGTTCAATTTACCATAAATTGCACCTCATTCAGCTCAGGCAATTAGTGGATGGTCATTTACTACTAATAAATAAAATATTTTGAGTATTTTCAACATTTTTGAGGTCTAGTCAGTTGAAATTATATTTAATAATTATTTTTATAAAACATTCATATACCAGAAAGCCCAAATGAAAGACCAACTATAATGCTTAGAAAAACTAAAGTGAAAGCAAAGAATTGGTTAGTTGACTAAGCATAAAACCCTGGGCTGCTTTTGCATGGTGTAAGGTGAGTTCATGGTGGATTGGGTTAAGCTGCCTTAAATCTATTTCTACATTTTTTTATTTGACTTAACATAATAAGAAATAAATGTTTTCAGCTGTGTGCTTTCTACGCTGTAAGGATTGGAAAATACCAGTGAACCTGCAGGGGAAAGAATCATCAGGCATAGCAGATCCAGGCCTCTGGACAGACAGGCTAGAGACACGATAATCTGCCCAGAGACTAAACAGAAGGCAAAATATTGTACTTTCTCTGCTCAAATAGGCCCTCACTAGAGGTGAAGGAACATCTCATGTATACACTTGTATTTAACAGGCCTTGCCCTTGTATGGTCCACTGCCAGGAATAACAATAAACAGTAGCTCATTACACACGGTGCCATCTCATTATATGAGGAGCTACTCTAGCATATTAAAAACAAAATACAGAAAGCCTAAAAGAAAACATGACTGAAATTAAATGCAAATAACTGTGCCTTTTATTTTGGAAATATTGATCTCCTGCAAAAGAGTGGCATGTTTAATGAATAGCCTTAATGATTTTACAGTAGGACAAATCATCTATGAAAAGTAACATGGTTAAAAAGAACGGTATAATCGGTACCCAATGAAATTCAATATCCTTGTAAGCAGCAACAGACACTATGTCAAGACTCTCTGGGAACAAGAAAGCTACAAAATCAGGAAGGGAAATAAAGCTAATTTATTTTAGCTTTAGTTTCAAAGTCAACTAAAATGCTTACAGGAATACCATGAAAATATTTCCCAAACTAATCTAATCCGGTTCATAGTAATTATTTTCTTCCTTTCAGGCAAAACACAGTTGACAGAAAACAGCAAATGGTTTGTAGGGGATTTAATAGGGATGAAGTATCATATTCAAAGAAAATGTTTATTAGTTTAAGCCATATCTCTTAAGATTTCATTTTCAAGAGCCCTTTCAAATACTTTAGATAAAATTTAGAAAACTAATGTAAAATTGGCCTATTAAGATTACATAGGATAGGAGGTAAATCAGTCAAAAGTTGTGAAATTGGAGCTATGTGACTGGCCTATTGGAGTTCAAAGAATTTGAAAATGGGCAGATAAAAATATCCATTTAAAGAAATATATGTACATACATAAGGAAAAATACTTATTTTTTACCAAAACAACTTAAACAATGTTTTGAATATTACAGATACAAATCAAATAATTTGTTATATAATATCATAATTTACTTTAGTCCTGTACACACTAGATTATGATCAAGAAAGGATATATATTCTTCCAAAGAAATGACTGGCCAAGTATTTTTCTCTACAGAAAAAAAATAAAAAAGAATCTGAATACATGAAAGGGCATTCACAAATATTTCTGAACCATGTTGGTTCCATTTACAGTATGAAAACGGCTATCAAATAGATTTCAGAAACCTTCAACTCCATTTTGTGATTGTCCAGGTTCTGTGAAAACAAGCACTCAGACCACTCAACATAATCAAACTTTCTTTCAGGGGACCTCTATCAATCCCAGGGTAATTTCTGGATAGTAACCTTTATTCCTGTCGAAATATTAAACTAATATAGAAATTGAAACTAAGAGAAAATGTAATGCTAAAGTTGTTAGGCCTTTTGGATATACATACAAAGCAGGAAAAAAAAAAAGCACATACCAGGGAAAAATAATGAATTAAATATTTCAACAGAGAAACTTATTTAATCCTTAAAGTAAGTTAATGAAGTGCATATTGTTGTCTGTTTTATTGACAGAAATATGAGGTGCAAAACAATTCAAAGACTTGTCATAGGTCTCTTATCCAGACGATGACAGTAGATTTCAACTTCAAGCTCTATGATGGGCATCACATTTTAAATACCACAGGCATATGTTCAAAATGTAGTAGAGATGAAGCTAACACTCTTTTGGTTCAATTCCAGAGATTTTCATTGCTTATAAAAGGGAATGTTTAGTGAAGTAAATTAAGAAATACAGTCTGAGCCTAATTTATTAAATAGATTTTAATTTTTTTCCTACCCATACTGAGTCACTCTAATGTAGAGGTAGAAAAAAATCAATTTGCAAAAATTTACCTTAGAGTAAAACAAAAAGAGAGAGAGAAAAAACAATTGAAGATACATTGTGATGAAAAGTTGACTTTTTTTCCCCAAAGAAAATCTGAGAGAATTTTCAATTGCCATCCACTGTAATGACTAATGGAGCTACAGGAACAATAGGGATCAGGAAGACAAGAAGGAAATTGAAGGAGATAGTGGAATGGCTTGAAAGAGAATTCTTCCTCTTTGATGTTTTCCTTTAACTGGCACTGTGACTTTAAATGATTGAGAAGGACCAACCCAGGGTTACAACTACCTATTTCCATGTCTTGGTGTTCATGCTTTTATGTAAGCCTGTCTTCTGGAGTGTGCTTATAATTCTATTTGACAAAAATGATGGGATGTTCCTTTTTTGATTTGTTACCATTCTCATCTTCCTCTTAACAACCTGGAGCCAGATTGTATTTGTGGTGTAAAAATAAGTGGACATGTTGGAGAATTTCAGGAGGCAGAGAGCTGTGAGCAGATTGTAGGAGTGACAAAAAGCCAATGTCCTAGACATATATCTTAAGGAAATGAATCCTGAGTGAAAGGCTTTCATTCATTATTTCTGCACTTCAACAAAATGTCCCACATATTCCTGGAAGATCTCTGATGGCTCTGTCAAATGACCTTCTTGAAACTAAGAGAATACCTTGTCCTTAAGTGTAGGGTTAAGTAAATTCAAACTTCTTTTCTTAGAATCATTCCTCTATTTATATTAAATTCATCTTCAAGTTATAGGACATGTAGAAGTACTTCTAGATTTGTTTAGTTTTCTTCAATATTGTAAATAAATATTAAAATAAGTATATATCCATTAACATAATAAAATGGTGTATTCTGTTTTTATAGTGAGTTCCCTGTACCAGGGTCATTAATTTTCAGATTTAGGCAATGTAAATAATCCAGGATATGTAGTTTTTATTTAATTTTTTCTCTCCTTGCTTGTCTATTGTTTAAAAATATAACAACAAAATATTTTCCTCTGCCATTCTCCTGCAAAAGTAGAAACTCATAAGGTACAATTTTTTGGTGTTTTATGCCTATACTTTTGTGTCTCTTTTACTAAATGTTAATACCACATCTAATTTGTATTCTGATAACTTGGCACACTTAGGTTGCTTCATGATTTTCCCAGGAAAAAAAAAAACAAGAAAAAACATAAAACTTTTTGGAATTGAGAAATGTGAACTACTGTATAAAAATCTCTATTAAAAGTGAATGAAACACAAATATCTTCTCACATTTTTGCTTCTTTATTTGAAAATAAATAAATTTAATGAGGGTTTATCACTAGATCATTAAAAACTGCATAATTGCCTTTTTTATTTTTGTCTTTCCCACTACCCCTCTTTTTTCTTACCATTCTGTCTCCAAATACATTGAGACTGAGATCCTATAAAATGCATGTAATTTAAACCTTGCTTCTCTTTAACAGCTCTTCAGGGATGTTGGAGGAAAGCAAAGTTTTATACATATTAAAACTAAAATACCAGTTAGGAATATAGACGAGAGTTGGTAGAGAGTTATGGGAGAATAGGAAATGGGTTTCCTTCCTGCGATTTTAATTTAGTGGTATTTTCTCTAAGATGCCTGGAGCACTTGTTAACATTCATATCATGGAAATAAGATTTATTTTTCATAGAGAATATAAATTGGGGAGGAGAACCTTTGGGAATGAGCAAGAGACTGTTAAGGGGAAATTCAGGAAATGTGGTTCTACCTCCCTTCCTTTTTTCAAACACACATGCACACTATTATGCCTGAGCTCTTCTTTTCACTTTGTCTCTTTGCTTATTTATTTCTCTATCTCCCTTGCCACTTACATGTTTAGTTTCTCTCTCTCAAAGTCTTTTATTACATAGCTCAACATTGTACATCTAGGTCAATCCTAATAGCCTTGCTGCGTCTTCCATTTTTAATTGACATATTTTGTTAATTAGCACATATTCTAGTTTATTAAGACATGAATTCAGATATCTGTATCAGTCACAATTATACTCAAAGCATGAATATTTAGTCTAATTGATTTGTTATTTTATTTTCAGATGTTTTATCATATGAAGTACATGTACATTTGCTAAATTGTAAAACACTCAATAAAATGGACATTACTTCATATTTTAATTATAAATGTCCTACCTATAAAATATCTAACCCTTGTAGATTCAATATTTGTTTATGCCATACAATATTTTTAATCATTGCATTTTTATGAATATTTAGTGAAATTGATTCTTTCAGAGTACTCTTGGCTATGTACTAGTTATTGATAATTTCTGACCAACTTGAAAAAATATTCTTATTTTCCGAGTTAATCTTAGTCTATTAGATAATTCAATTATTTATAAATTCCAATTATTTCTTCATTTTTCCATTTTTGTTTCTCATGTAGCTTCATTTTCAGAAATTATAAGAAAGAAAGAAAATTTCACAAATAATAATCTGTAGAATCAGGTGGACTCAAACATTAATCATACCTTTATAGCTTCCATATGGTAATAGGAACATATCAGCTTGCTCCTGAAATTTCTGTTTTATAGTGAGTTTTTAGTGGACACTCTTCATTTTCAGTTTCTTAGGAAACTAAGCCACAATGAGGATGCAGATACTTCATAATTAAAAAACCTTCTTGAAATTTACATTTCATAAGTCAGCCACAAAAAATAAAGCATAATTTGCATTCACTAACCACTTTTGAAATTATGAATTCATTTTCTTGTAAGAGCTGTGTAATTCTTTAAAATCTATTATTTCTTTAAAGTTAGGGTAGTTTAGCAAAAAAAAAAAGTAGGAGTCTCACAATACCATCTGTTCAATACACACATTCATTTCAAATTTAAATATCTGGGTTTCTAAGAACAATTGAACAAAGTTGCCTTTTATTATCTAGAAAATGCTTGAAATTATTTACTATTGATAATTTCCTATCATTTTAAAAATAATACATGTCCATTGAAAGAGCCATGGCTTTCATAAGATTATATGAAATTAAGCAGTGTTTATATCAATTCCCATTTCATAAATACCAGATCATGAGGTAAACTCTTCAGATCAGAAAATCACCATACCAGTTCTTACAAATTATATGCGTTTATTCATGGCTAGAACATGTGAGGGCCTACTTCAATCCCCAGCAACACACACACACACATGCATGTGCACACACACACACACACACACACACACACACAACCTATAAAAAAGTCTAAATTTGGAGGATATACCACACTACCTCAATTTTCTCATTTGTAAAACTGGAAATTTTTACAGATGAGAATGACATAAATGACAGTGTTGTTTTGAGATTTGTTGTGAGTTGCACACTTCTGGCATTACATAGAGTTCAATGAGTGTTACTTATTATTATTAAAAACAAATTTACTTTTCAAAACTAAATCATGCAACATTTTCTAATAATTTGAAAAATGTTCTTTATTTTTTATGTGAAAAAATACACCACAATATTTAATCTCTTTGATAAGTGTGGAACTGATTATATATCTACATATATACTATACTTATAAATATAGGTTAAAGCAAAAATCAGAAAGTGTTAGAATTTATCATTTTGTCATAATGTCTGCAATATAAAGAGATCATGTTTCTTTTTTCTGGAACTGAGGATTGAACCCAGGGGTGCTTTACCACTGAACCACAACCTCAGCTCATTTTTGTGTATTATTTAGAGACAGGGTCTCACTTGCTTAGGGCTTTGCTAAGTTGCTAAGGTTGGTTTTGAACTCAAGATTCTCCTGACTCAGTCTCCTAAACTGCTGGGATTACAGGCATCTCCATCATGCCCAACTTAAAAAAGATCATTTTAAAATGATAACATAACATTTTATGTCTGTATAACATAACTAAGAGATATTTCTCTCTCTCCAGATTTTATCACTCTAAGGATGGCAAGTTAATACATATAAATGTAAATACAAGTATAAATGTAAATGCAATTATAAATGTTCCTCAATCTGTACTAGGTTTTAGTATTACTTTTCCTGTTCATGTAACCTTTGGAAATAGTATTCATTACAACCCAGCATTAGTTTAACTGCACTACCATTGCATTTCCAGAGAATCCCAAGGTACCATTACAAGGAAAATAGCAGAAATTCATTGACTGTATTTGTATGCCAACAACCAATATTATCAACTAAATAATCAAGAAGAGGAAAATAGGAAAAAATGTATAAAGAAAATTAAAAAGGTAACTGTGAAACAATGGTATCTTTTTAGAAATTTGGAATTGCCTTTAAGGAATTTCTTTTGTAATTTAAAATATTTTGTATAGTCAATTTAGGAAACTAGACCTGAGAATTATTAAACTAAGTTTCCATTCTTTCCTTAAGAAATCTTTGAAATGCTCTAGCTAGTGGCAGCTTATACAGGTGATATCACCTGTCCCATTATAATTACTGGAATATATAAATACATAGTTTTGAATTTTTGTGGGGAGGTTCTAGTCATCAAACCCAAAGTCTTATTCATGCTAAGCAAACGAGGCAAATGCTCTACCACTGAGCTACATATCCAGCTGGGTTTTGTTTGTTTGTTTGTTTGTTTTCTGATTTTTGTTTTGTTTTGTTTTTTGTTGTTGTTAGCAGGGATTGAACCCAGGGGTGCTCAATCACTGAGCCACATCCACAGCCCTTTTATAATTTTTACTTAGTAGTAACTCTTGCTGAGTTACTTAGGGTCTCACTAAATTGATTAGGCTGATTTTGAACTCTCTATTCTCCTGCCTCAGCTTCCTGAAGGCCTGGGATTATAGGGCTATGCCAAGATCTCCAGCCACATCCAGCCCTTTTAAATTTTATTTTGAGATAGGCTCTCACTGTGTCACCTACAATGGCCTCAAACTTATGATCTTCCTGTTTCAGTCTCCTGATTACCTGGGATTGTAGCTGTATGCCACCATGCCCAGTCATAATTTCAGCTTTAAATGGGCTAAAAAAAATCAAGATAATTGGAAATCTCACTGAATTCAGCTTTATATTAAAACAGCATCCCAGCATTCATTAAATCACAAGCCATGTCCTTTCTTGTGTCAGTCTCATTGCCTAATTTTCATATTATACAAAGTAAAGAAATAAATAAGATCATATTTCATCTCCTTTTCATTTCCAAATTTTAAAATCTACATGTTATTTTAAAATAGAAGTTAACATTTTATGTTTGCTATCATAGTCTTTTAAAATTTTAATGAAAAAATCTAGAATTTTATTCTATGAAAGAGAAAATGAATGATAATTTTCTGGACAGAAGCTCTGTAGGGGAAGTTGTCAAATTTTAAATTCTCACCTTAATGGGCCATCAATGTGAAATAAGGTGCACAAGATGTGTTCATTTCTAACCACAGTGAATATAGGGTTTAATTATCTACATTGATCTGTATTACAACACGAAAATATAGTTAGTAAAGAAATCATCCATATTTATTCCAAAATCAGTAAGACTATTTTGAATGGGAGAGCTTTGGAAAATCCTCTTTTAGAATATACTTGAAAAGATTTCAACAAATGTCCTTGATTAAGTTGGATTTGGACTGTAATAATTAAATTAAATATATGTATAAAAAATTGAAAAGACTGAAGACTCTGGTTGGAAGCAGACTGTTTTTTTCTGCTTTGCTGGAATCCTTGAAATAAGTATGAAAAAAAGCCAATGAAAAAAGATGAAGGTTTTTCCTTAGGATTAGGCAGTAAAATGTTTTAGTTATCAATTGCAAAATATTTGAATCTGCCCTTGTTAGAAAAATGATAAGAGTTGGTATAATTTATACATGTCTCTGTGGAAAAGGGAAAAGGATTTGTATTAACTGAATATTTTCGAGCTCATGAGGATGATTGTGTAAACAGTTCTGCATAGATTTGCCATAAGAAATGTGTAGAAAGAAATTTTTGGAAAGAAGTAGAAACAAATTAAAGGGTAAAGATAGAATCTGAAGGTAAAGAAAGATGCCAAGTGAGATACACATATGTGGAGAGGAAACGATAAATTAGTATAGACTTCAAAAGGGAATCTACTAAAAAACAGGAGAGTAAAAAAGTAAACTCAGTATTTATATGAAGTACTAGAAAGTGAACAAATAATATTGCTAAGTTATTGAACACATTAAATTTTTTTGTCTCAATTAATCTTATAGTTGGGGGAATCATTTTCACCAGTTGCTCAGTAATCTAAGTAATTTCTAAATTCCAGTGGTGATGTTGAGCAACCCAGTAAGTCCTCTAAACATCACTTGGATTCTTCATGAATTTATAGCTTGATGAGATGGCAGGGCATATTAAACGAGAATAATGGGCAATCTACAATGAATCATAACTAATCCTTGTGCTCACTGAAGAGCTTCTGAGGAGACCAAGAACTGGAGATATTTAGCATGGTAATGGGCATCTTCTACTAAGACTCTGGCACCAATTCAAATTATGAGAAAAAAAAATAATTTTCATGCCTCAGGTAGTAAACCTTATGCCAAAATGCCAGCATATGTTCAGCAAAAGCAAAGTGAGAATATAAATAAACAGTTAACAGTTTTAATGGTAGAAATTTACTAATTTTTGATCAAGTAAAAAGAGCTTACACGTTCATTCTAATATAAAACTAGGAACCCATGAAATTTATTTAGTTGTTAAAACAACAGACATTTAATTAGTGGATCTGTGTCTCCTCAAACACATCTCCTGAAATGGAAAGTTATTAAAAACATAAACCTTATAGAATAATGAAAATTTCTTAAGTTTGTACTATCTCAACCATGTTCTTGCCTGGTATTTATATCAGAAATAAATTTATGAAAAAAAGTTAGTATATTTTCCAATCCTAGCATTAGAATTTGTCAAGTTTGTGGTGAACATTTAAATGGAAATTATAACCAACATCATGATTCCCTGAAAAAATTACACCAGCTCTATTCCAATAAAAATCTCAAATTTTCTCAGTTCCTTTTCTTCATATCCCCACAGGAAATTAAATGTTTTTTAGTGCACTCAACTCCCCAAACTGTACCCAAAACCCACCAAACTCTCTTGATATGTGCATTGCCAGATAAGACCATGGAATCTATGTCCAAAGACTTAGACAATTTTTTTTATTGGTAGTATTCATTTAGCAACTATTTGCAACTATTATCTTCAAGATTCAATTTTTATATATCACTTAATCTTTACTTTTTCTTTAACACTGCTCGTCTTGGGTAATTTTTTAAATAAAGAAATCTAACAAGAAAGTCTGTGAAGCACAAATGGGCAAGATAGAGATAAGCATTCTTATTCAGTGGTCATCTTAGCTGGTCTATTATTGTAATAAAAAAAAAGTTTGCTGTTTTTAGCCCTGTTGTGGTTTACTTTGTGATAAACTGAGTTTTTGAAATATTATTTTATTTGTGTGTGAAAATGTTTTGATAAATTAATTTTTATATTGAATTAATTTTTCAAGGTATAGATTAATGAAAGTGAGAGAGAAAGTTTGGGGGGTTATGATGTCATTATAAAGTTAGAGTGAAATAAATATTTTTGACTAAGTTAGACTTTCATTACATGATTTGCTTTATCATATGCCTGTGTAGAGATATATATTCTTATTCTGTTCTATTGCATTCCTTTCTGTTTTACATTGTCAGGTAAAATAACAATCAGGTGGGAGTACTGTGTTTTATAAAAGCTTGTGATTGAGGCTACTTGTAGTAAAAGTCCTGGTTAATTTGTGGAAGTACACCACATATTCCATTGAGATTAACTCAGTTTTTGAGACTTCAATTCACAGTAGCCTTTCAATTATGGTAGCAAGCAATGTCAGAATAGGGCTTGTAACACATGTAATATGAGTGAAACTCCAAAGACATATAAATGAAAGGTAAAATATTTCAGAATCAATAAGAAGGCTAATTATACTTGTGAGTTTCTGGAAGAGGTTGGAGAATATTTATTTTTGTATAATTTCTGCTACTAAAATATACTTTCTAATGCCCAATTAGTCACAGTTATCTTGCCCTTTTCTTAACCTCAAAAGCATTCCTACATGTACAATGTCATTAGCTATTGAAAATATACTCTCTTGTGATAGCACTTTATTCTTGTTTCACATTGTTAATTATCTGTTTGAGTCAGACTTACAGTTTTCTTAAGGCAGGGACAGTGTACTATACTAATTTATTCAATTAATTATTTTGATGAAGGATAATAAATGGATAGTGAATACACAAATAATACTGAACAGCACATAAAATAAAGGAAATTAACAAAAAGCCAAAGAAAAATCTATTTATATTGTTCTTGCAACCTTTGCCTTTATTGATATAATTTTAAAGAATATGAACAGCAGAGTGCAGTGAGAAGCTCATGAATAATGAAAGCAATCAGACCTGACTCTATGCCCTGGCTCTACCACTTGCCCATCGTGTCATATTAGGGTTGACAATGATTCTTGAGGATATGTCAGTTATCTCATTGGTATAAGATGGTGAATTGCATCAACCTTGTTTCTCTCCAATGAGAATTTTATAACAAAAGTATAAGTTAAATTTATTTCTTGAAATTTGTTGATTACAGTGGAGGATATGGTAGGTACTAAATACAAGCAAGGTATTTCCTATTATTATATCTCTTTCTCTATAATAATACATCATAGAAATGGGCTTAAGGAAGGAAATGATACTAAAATAGAGATTTAGGACCTACTAATACTGAAAGTTTTCTAGATTAATTTTTTATTCCCTCATAATGGACTACTAACTACATATATTTACTATATTCATTTTAATTTATATTATCCTTACCAAGATGATGTTTGATATTTTGTGATACTGTATTTTTATATTGTTTATAGCTTATCAGAAGCATTTCTACTTTCTAAATATTTTACCAAATATTATACCCAAGAGATTTTTTTTAATTTTCATAAATTATATTTTCAGAAATTATTTTATTTTTATAAAATATTTTTTTATTTTTATAAAGCAATAAATATACCTATGGGGAATTGGGATAATTCTGATAGGCTAAAATCACTAAATGTTGTCAATCTGTACCTTCACAACCTAGGAACATTATAGTTTGCTAACTGGTGGCTACAATGAATATCCGCTCAGTGAAACAAGATTTCCAAAAGTACCCTTAGAAAATTGTGACCACCAGGAAATGAGTGTCACACATCTCATCACTTCTCCATTCAAGTTGTTCTTCCAATAATTAGATCAAGAACATTAATAGATTAAGCTATGGATCCCTAAAAATTCCATTAACCAGGTGAACTTACTCCTCAATTGCTGCTGGCGATATGTAATAGAAAGTCAATTGCATTTCAACAATGATGATATCTGAAATTAAGGAAACAATGGAAAATTATTCTTATTTTACCCAATTATCTGATTTTGCATAGTTAAAATGATGCTGATCTGTCTAATTCTTTCTATACCCAGTGCTACAATTCTATTAGAGGTCTCTAAAGTATTTAGGTTGGATTACATCAATTACCTTCTAATATCTCTTACCTTTATTAACACTTTCTTCCACTCAATCTCATGCACTTTACCTCAGAGGAATACTCCATTTCCCTTTCCAACTATCCAAACACCTGCACATTAATTTTAAGGCACAGAGATCTGACCTCTGCTAACCTCGTTAGGCTTCTCTCCCCACTTCATCAGTGAATCCCAGTTTCTATAAGCCAAACTAAACTTCTTTTATGTCTTTGTATGCATTCTTCTATCTCTCTCCTTCAGGTCTTCCCACACTTCTGCTCTGACATTTTTTCTTCTGAAATTAACCTAAATCCTACTCATCATTCAGGCGTCAATCTAGACGTCATTTTCTTTACTACATACTAACACTTCCCTAACCCTGTGATTCTGAGGCAGATGTTGTTCTGATGAACTCCTCAGATGAATTCTGATAAAACAGAATTCTACTTTTACTCTAGTGACTGATCACCTGTTTAATTTTCTGTACCCCTTACTAGATGATAAAACACCTTATTCACCTCTGAATTTATAGGTAAGAACATAGTGCCTGGTATATTATTTTTTTAATTAGCTATAAAATGAAGAAACAAACTTATGGGGTGGCTTTTAATTTTTTTGATTTGCTTATTTTGGAGGGGAAAGAATAATTTTGAATGGGAATTTGATTTTTGTTTTTTAGTTCTACAAGACAATGTAAGAGTATACAAATATCACTTAATTGGGTATACTTTTTATAAATAACTCAGCTGTCCTCACATATATTGGACACTGTTCCTAGGCTCAGAAACAAATAAAGCAAACCAGAGCTGTAGTATAACTCTCAAATTAATTGAACCCACTGGGTATGTGCAAGTTTGACGTAAGTGGAAAACAGAACTGGAAGAATGAAACCTGCAGAGGATTACGCAGACAAGAAGAAAATCATCTCACTTTAGAGAAATTTTTAAAATCTCAAAAATCAGAAGAGCTTCAATGGAAGACAAAGGTGAGGTGGTATTGGAAAGAAGGGATTATTGGAATGACGTTTAATGGAGTAGTATTGGAGATGGGTCTTCAATAACATCCAATGTGACCTGGATACATGCCCTCTGCCCACCACATTTAGACAGCTGTGATTGAGAATATGAACCTCAGGCTTTGAACAGGAACAGAATTATTGGATGGGGCAAGAAATAGAAGAATGTAAACAGTATAAGAATTATGTGATCACAGCAACCTGCCCTCAGTGAGGACTCAGGAGGCAGCTGGATTCTCCCCCACCAACCAATTCTTCCTCTTACCACTGATTTCTTCAACCTGTTAAAATACAGTGGAGGAACCCTATATGGAGAAACAGAAAGGCTAACAGAAACTAGTTAGAGAAGAGTCTCACTAATTAAAAAAGAGACAGTGATAACCATCTCACTACTTGACAAAATGAAGCCACCATGGGAAATTCTCATTTGCTTTTTAGATATTCAGTGTTAAATATGAAAAAAATAAACAAATAAAAACATCAGATTTTTAAGTGAGAAATCCCTGGATGAATGGCAGGAATAAAGGAAACCATGAAAGCCATTCAGCAGAAAAAAATATTTCAAGGCAAGTTTAATTATCAGAGAGGAAAAAGTGAACTGTTGTAAGATGAAGTGAAAGAAAATAAGACTATCAATCACTAACTAAAATTATAAAAGCTGAAGTTTAACTGAGTGGAAACTGAAGGAGGGCAGGGTATGGCTGGAGGAGGTGGGTCCCTTGGGGATGTGGCTTTAGGGTATGTGTTTTGTATCTGGTGAGTGGAGTCTCTCTGCTTTCTGTTTATCATGTGAGCTACACCCACCACACTCTTCTGCCATTGTGTTCTGCCTCATTCCCCGAGGAATGGAGCCTGCTGTCCATGGACTGAGACAGCTGAAACCATGAGCCTTCAAATAAACTTTTCCTCTCCTAAAATTCTATTGGTTTGATCTTTTAGTCACAGTAGTTAAAAAGCTGACTAGTGCAATTGCCTAACCTGGCTTTCATGTAAATAAGTTCTGGCCAACAGAGGTAAAAAGAAGATATATGTGCAAATTAAAGGTCCAGTCTTAAAACCAAGCTGTTTAATCTTCATTTGTTTTTCTCCCTTTTTGATGTCAAGAACAAAGACATGGTGATGTGAATGAAGAAGTCCTTAATGAATTGTGCATTTAAGAATGGACTTAAGTCATTAGATTGCCCAGGAGTATTAAGCTTGTCTGCCTTACTGTTATAGAGAGAAATGAATTTGTATCTTAGGTGTTCTTATTAAAAGAAATATACTTTCCCAGTGTGTGAGAGGATAAATATAAGCATATTTAGAATGATACTTCTATTATTCTGTAGTTCCGTTTGTGGACTGGATGGTAGACTAGAAGGAGATAGAGATTCCAATTATATATCTAGAAATAGCTTTTGTGAGAAATGATCACATAAAAATATAACACAATGGCAATAGCAATGAAGATGAAGAATCTGCTTTGACAGATGTTGGAGAAGTAAAAGTGACCAGACATTTTTAACTAATTAAATTTGGAAGTTGAGAAATGGTATAAGTTTTAGATAAGTTCTAAAATTTTCAGTAAATGCCTACCATATGCCAGGCATTTAATTATTTGCTGTGTGTAAATGTATAAAGAATAAAAATGCCTTATTAAAGAAATGTATCATTTTGTTTAGAAGACAATAAAATTGTGTACATGTGTGTTTATCTAGTATTTATTTAATTATTAGTGAAAGATGGTCCATAAAGGCTATGAGCTTTCAGAAGACTCATAACATTATAAGAGGAGACTTTACAAAAAAATGTTCATGATCTAGTCCTAAAATGATGAATCAAATTATGCTAAAATAGGCATGGAAAAAATAAACTAGCCACATGATTCATGGTTGATAGTAACCATTTAGAAGTCTTGAGTATTTGTCAGAGAGATTGATCATTTTTTGATCTATACACTGTTTCTTCTACACAGCTTTGGAAAGGTAAATAAAATATAACTATAAAGATGCTTTGTAAGCCGGGAGCGGTGGCTCACGCTTGTAATCCCAGCACTTAGGGAGGCTGAGACAGGAGAATCGCGAGTTCAAAGCCAGCCTCAGCAATGGCGAGGCACTAAGCAACTCAGTGAGACCCTGTCTCTACATAAAACACAAAATAGGGCTGGGGATGTGGCTCAGGGGTCGAGTGCCCCTGAGTTCAATCCCCAGTACCAAAAAAAAAAA
>CM053404.1:100132752-100218811 GCA_028644305.1 Xerus rutilus | reverse complement strand
GGCTCACGCTTGTAATCCCAGCACTTAGGGAGGCTGAGACAGGAGAATCGCGAGTTCAAAGCCAGCCTCAGCAATGGCGAGGCACTAAGCAACTCAGTGAGACCCTGTCTCTACATAAAACACAAAATAGGGCTGGGGATGTGGCTCAGGGGTCGAGTGCCCCTGAGTTCAATCCCCAGTACCAAAAAAAAAAAAAAAAGATGCTTTGTATGTGTACATGTGTATTAACTGGAACAATAGATTTATATGTATTTTCATTTCACATATTATGATATATTCTATTAATATATTTCAACTTTATTTAAATTCTGATATTTTGTTAAATTCCGTAGTTTAAAAAAATAAATTCTTTAACAGAGGTGAGTGGTATATGCTTGTTTTAAAATTTAGCATGATATATAACTTGATGTTAATTATCACCAAATATTGTTAAAATTCAAATTGTTGTCATGATTGTTTTAATTTAATCAGAATTTTAAAAGATATGTTATATTTAAGCATATAATGATATGCTTATTAAATTATTATATATATATATTATATAATGATGTGTACTTATTCATTTTAGAAAAAAAAATGGAAAGAAGAAAAGAAGAAGGAAGGAGAGAATGAAGGAAGGATGGATGGTAGTAAAGGTGTGTCTCATAAGACTCTTAGTATGTCTATTTTCTTCAATGTTTATAATCATCACACAATAGACATTGCTAAATTATGTACATGGAAAATGCTATCAAAGAATGAACAGTCATTGTTATTAATTATATTTTGTCATCTATTCTATCACTGTACACTCTAAGTCTTTATGAAGTTTGAAGATAACTCAAAGTCTCTTAATAATTTCCCTCTCAATCTCTGCAACTCTACCAGTATTCTGTCAGTATTTACTACCTATTTCTACTCTTTCTCTACTTCCTGTTGCTTTTCTTTCTTCCACCATTTATATCTGCCCATAAAAATTTTAAAAATTAAAAATATTTATATACCTTAATTTCTATAACTCATCCACTTTTCCAAAAGCCCTGCTCATAATTTATTATCCCAGTATGCCAAGAAAAAAACTAGAAGGCAAATCTGTTAATGCCTTATGTCCTTCAAAGACTTGAAGAAACAAAAAGAAACCAGTGGATATGTGTGAGTTAAATTTTGCATTATTCCTAACACAATTATAAGAATGCTATGCAAAAATTCTGGAAATAAAACTTTTTATACCTTGAGGATTTAGTGTCCAGGGCGTTTATAACATTAAGATAGTCTGGCTGTAGAAAGTTGCTAATAAATCCCTGAAGGCATATTCCATATTCTGGGAAACTGAACACATACAATAGCAAGCAGTGTAATTCTATCTGGTGTCCAGTAATTGTTCCAATTTGTGTGAAAGATAGAAATGTGCCCTTTACTTTAGGAGAATTTAAATTTAACATCCATAACCAGTGCTTGTAGCCAATTGACTTTGTTCTGGGGAAGATCTTTGCAAAATTTGATGTCACCCAAAGATATCAGCACTGTCCACTTTGCTTCTGTAAAATCTCAGTCATTTTAAAGTTTTTTTTTAATTGAATTGCTTCAACATTACTAATTTAATGAAAATTTACTACAACTCAAGATTATCTTAGTCACAAAATCTGCTTCTAGGAATAGCAGTATAAGCAGAAAACTATCTTTGAGTTCAATGAATTTATGGCGTTTATATGTATAAATATGTATAGATCACAACATGAAACAGGAGGCTGGGTGGAAATATATTTGACGTAGGAAGGAGGAACAAAGGAAGAACAAGATTATGTGCATTTATGAATATACCACAGTGAATCTCATGATTGTGTATATCCACAAGAAATTAATAATATAAAATAACTATGGGTGAATGGCAGAAAGAACAATTGAGGAAATGGATCAAAGGGTGAGGGGAGGGGAGGGAAAAAAAGGTACTGGGACTGAATCAGAACAAGATATATTCCATGCTTTTTTAATTATGTCAAAATGTAATCTATGATTATGTGTAACTAAAAAGAACCAATAAAAACAGAAAGAAGAGTTAATTCATGTTAATTCATGAGATGAAAGGGGACTATACAATGCTAACTATGGAAAGCTCAGTAGATACTTGAGAAATGGAAAATGTGGGAGGCCATGCTAAGCAGAAAACACATCAGAGGATGTGCATGTGAATTAGTACAGTCTATGGAACTACATGTCTAAATAGAACACATGATATTGGCAGGTAGAGAAAACTAGAAAGTTTCATAGGAAAATGACTTTAACTTTCATTAAAGCCTTTTATATTACTTTGAAACATTAAATCTAACCTATGTTTCAGGTACCATGTATTAATACAATTCTTATTGTGGATCAAAAAGAAAATGAACCCATGGATGTTCTTAAGGGAATTCTGAGATTTTGTTATTATTTTCTTTAACTTTTAAAATAAGTTTATATTTATGTCCATCATAAACCAGTCATTTTAGATATTTCTTCATATCTGATATGGGAACAAAAAGTATCTCAATTATAATAGTGCAATTCTTGATAGTTTGTTTATTTTCTATGGAGACAGCAAAAAAAGGATAAATATGGAATCTCAAATATCTCTGTTAGATTTCAATAAATATAAAGCAAGTTTCATTATGATTTCACCTTACATATGTGCTTTCATCTTACATATGTGCTTGTGCTTATACATACTTGCAGGGTATTGCATGTCAGTTAGACACAAGAGGATGTATCACTGAAGAACTAGGCTTATCCAGACAATTTTAATTTAATCTTAATAAAAATGTTCCCTTATGTTCCTTTGAGGGGACCTGGCTACTACAGCTGCTTTATCACAATAGTTTGGTTTTTAGAGAATTTCATATGAATAGAATTATTCTGTATGGTTTTTAGACTTACTCATATTTCCGCATGTATAAACTAGCGTGTTCCTTTTCTTTGCTGAGTAGATTCCTTTGTATAAATACAAACCCTCTTCTTTTGATCTTCTTACCAGATGATGGATCTTTGGACAGAGTCTACTTGGAGTTTATTAATAATGCATTTGTGACACTTGTGAGCAAGTCTTTGCATGGACACATGCTTTATTTTTTTTTTGTCAAAAAGAAATACCTTTCTATCAAAAAGGTAAATTCATATTGTAAACACATGTTTACATTTTAACAATCTACCAAATGATTTTCCAATGATTGCACCATTTTGCATTTCCTGTAGTAATAGAGGAAGACTTTAGTTCCCCACATCATTGCCAACATTTGGTATTATCAACATCTTAAGATGTATTTTAGCTATTCTTGTGTGTGCAGTAGTATTTCATTATGGTTTCAATTTACATTTCCATAATAATTAATGATATTGATCACTTTTTCATGTTTGTTGGTCATTTTTTTAAGTCTCTTAAAATCTATCTTTCTCTTCTTTTAATGCTTTAAACTAGTGCACTATAGTTATACATAATAATTGGGTTCATTTTGACATAATCTTACATGTATCAAATTCAAATTTCTCCATTTCAGTCTCCATCCAGTGTCTCCTCTTTCCACCACATCTGCACTCTCCCCATTCCCCTTTCTCTACTCGATTGGTCTTTCCTCTATATGCCTATTTATTTTTAATTGATATTTTATAGACACACACAAATGTCGAATACATTCTGTTATATTTAAACATGCACATAGCATAATTTTATCAAATTCATTCTGCACTTTCTTCCCTTTCCTATCTTTTCTCCTTACCATCAGTCTCTTACTTCTACTCTATGGACCTTCTCTCTATCCTTAGATATTTTAGATATATCCTTAGATATCTCTCTATCCTTAGATTTTTGTTGGACTGATCAATGTTTGTCTTTATTTGCTCTCTTATTTCTTTGTTGGAGTGATCATTTTTTGCCTGTATTTGCTCACTTAAGTTATTTTTTAATTTGCAGATCATTTGTATTATGTAAATTCTATATCTGTTCTCTAACATTTCATCAACAGTACTGTCAATGGATTCTATTACATAGTGTCTTGGTTTATTTGGGGAATTTTCATCCCTTGTTTTTTCATTTTGATTATGTATCTCCCTTTCTTGCAATGCTGATCTGAGGAATTGTACTTTCTATCCTATAATCTTGTAGTGACACTACAGATTACCTGTAGCTCACCTTGGAGTTCCCTTCCAGTCCCCAGCAGGTGTCCCCAAGTGGACCCTACTGCCACTAAAGATGGTTGTGGCGATAGTGTAGGTAACTTGACATGGCAGTGGGAGTGGCCCAAGATTGATGAAAGAACGCTTTCAGAGATGGGGCTAAAAGGGGAGGACTTACAATGGCTTTGGGCTGATTGATAGGAGATGCAGCTCTTTGATGGGCCACTGCCTCCAAGCCCTGTCTGTTGACCTAAAGTACATGCTGCTACATGGGAAGAACTACAGTGTTTGCTGCAGTGTAAAGATGGATACAAAAAGGGAGCAACAGCGTGGATCCCCGCTCTGTGCAGGAGTGGTCCTGGGCCTGGGCTCTCACACAGACCTTGAGGGCAGTCCTAGGCCTGATGTTGGCCTGGACTCTCTCAGGGGTTCAAGATGGTGGGTCTGGCCCTGGGCCTGGGCTCTTATGGATTGGCAGGGGCTCTGCTGCTGAACTGGGTGCCATTCCAGGCCTCAGTGCAAGGATCCCTGAAGGCAGTCCTTCGCCTGAGTCTGGGTACCCCTGTGATTGGTGGGTAGCAATCTCAGGTCTGACATTGGCTGGGCTCCCATGGATGTCCCAGAAGATGGTCCTGAGACTTGACCTGTGTTCCTCCAAGTTGTCAGGGGCTCTAGTGCAGAACTGGGGGCCTTAGGGCTCTTTTTCTAGTTCTATGAAGAATGGCATTGGTATTTTAATGGAGACTGCATTGAATCTATATACTGTTTGTGATAGTATGGCCTTTTTGACAATATTACTTTTGTCTATCCAAGAACATAGGAGGTCTTTCCATCATCTAAGTTCCTCTTCAATTTATTTCTTGCATGTTCTCTAGTTTTAATTATAGAGATCTTTCACCTCTTTGTTTAGATTAATTCCCAAATTGTATGTGTGTGTGTGTGTGTGTGTGTGTGTGTGTGTGGTTATTGTTAATGGGATTGTTTTCTTGATTTCTTTCTCTTTAGAATCATAATTGGAGTACAGGAGAGCTATTGATTTATGGAAGTTGATCTTGTATCCTGCTACTTTGCTTATTCTTTTATCAGTTTGAAAATTATTCTCATGGAATGTTTTGGATCTCCTAGATATAGGGTCATGTCATCAGCAGGCAGAGCTAATTTGACTTCTTTCTTTCCTATTTGTATCCATTTAATTTCCTTTGCCTGATGGCTCTGGCTAGAGTTTCAAGGACTATATTGAATAAGAGTGCTATCTTGTTCTTAATTTTAGAGGAAATGCTTTCAGTTTCTTTCTTTTTTTTTCCATTCAGTATGATGTTGGCATTGGGTTTGTCATATATATCCTTTACAGTGTTGAAGTAACTTCTTTCTATTTCTAGTTTCTCCAGCATTTTTAACATGAATGGATGCTGGTATTTGTTGAAGACCTTTTCTACATCTATCGAAATGATCATATGATTCTTGTCCTTAGTTCTACTTATGTGGTGAATTACACTTATTGATTTTCATTTGTTGAACCAAACTTGCATCCCTGGGATGAGACCCACTAGATCATGGTGTGGAATCTTCTTGATTTTTTAAAATGTTATGATAATATTTTATTAAGGACTTTTGTATCTATGCTTATCAAGGATATTGGTCTATAGTTTTTGTTTTGTTTTGTTTTGCCCCTTCATATGTCTTTGTATGGTTTTGGTACCAGGGTTATACAAGCTTCATATAAGAGTGTTCCCTCACATTTAATTTCATGGAATAATTTGATGAATTATTATCGAAGACGAATGTTAGTTCTTCTTTAAAGGGCCTTTTAGAACTAAGCTGAAATGATTATTGGAATAATTTTAACTGCTGCTTCCATATTGTTAATTATCTGTATAGGTTTTCTCTATCTTGGTGGTTCAATTTGAGAGATCAAATGTGTCTGAAAACTTTTTACCATTTTTCAGAGAATTGAAGCATACATTTTTCAAATAGTTTCTATTATTTCAGAAATGTGTGTGGTGATTTCTTTTTTCACCTCTAAAATTGTTAATTTGCATTAGTTAATTTGTTTAAGTTTTTGTCAATCTATCTCAACATATGTAACACTAATTATCTCCTTTAGAGGAAAGATAGGGTCAGAATTTACTATCAGCAATAAAAATAAACAGCTATATACTATATCAGCATTAACCATCAAATGTCTCCTATGTTGTCCATTGTATAAATAATCACAACAACCTGATTGGTGTAGGAATTACATAAACTACATGATTCTATTGAATAGTAGAATTACAGTTCATTAAGTGGAGATAAAATATTGTAGAAAGACAAGAGAATGTGTGAACTTTAAAAAATGAACAGAGGTGGAGATAGATGTAGATTCTGATGATTGATAATGATGGAGTAAAAGTAACTAACTAAAACTAATAAAATAATGAAAGAAACAGTGAACAGGAAATTTTGGCTAGTAATAGGGGAAGAGTATGAAGAAGGGGCAATAAATAAATTATAATTTAAAAATTAAAAAAATTTAGATTATCCAAATTATTTTTACAAAATTACTTTAAAAAGAGAAAAAAGTGAAGTATGAAAAAAAATCTTAATCTTATTTTTCCACTCAGATGTTTAAAACTGTTGGTGAGGACAGATACTCATTGTTTATGCTATGTGCCATTTTTTATATTTATGTTTGGACTCTGTAACCCTTGGATCAATAACTGTGGGTTGTTAAGTCTCACTTTTTTGTGTTTTTCACCAAGCTATCAACCACTGTGGCAGGAAGCCAAAGCGAGTTATAGTAGCTGTCAGCTTCCTTTCTCCTAGCATAGGATGGGATAAACTAGGAAGTGATGGTAGCTAGTGTACTGTAGCATGGCTGGAACAGAGTTCTAAACTGGAAGTTTTAGTACCTGGGGTTTGGTCTTGACTGACCTTTGGAACTCTGTCAATGGGTGTTATGCTTTGGATGTGAGATGTCCTCCAAAAGCTCATGTGTGAGACAATGCAAGAAAGTTCAGGGGAGTAATGATTAAGTTTTGAGAGTCTTAACCCAATCAGCAATTTATTCCTCCTGATAGATATTAACTGAGTGGTAACTGAAGTGGCAAAGTGTGGCTGGAGAAGGTGGGAATTGGGACTAGGCTTTGGTTATGTATTTGCATCTGGTGAGTGCAGTCTCTGCTTCTCAATCACCATGTGAGTTGTTTGCTTCTGCCATTCATACCTCAAGCCCAGTGGAATGGAGTCGGCCTTCTATGGACTAAGACTTCTGAAACTGTGAGCCCCCTAGTAAAGTTTTCTTCCTCTCTACAATTGTGCTGGTTGGGCCATTTAGTCACAGCAGCTAAAAAGCTGACTAAAACAGTGGGTATTAGAGATGTGATTCTTACACCCTATTGCTGGAAAAATGCCAATATCTGCTAGATAGCAAGATCTCAGGGGTCTCCTGAAAATTCCACTTTCAGGTTGAGGATCTAATTCCTCAACAGGCTTCACATATTCCAACTCCATGTGTGTGAATTACCCAGGATCAGACACAGTGTCCTAGACAGAGTGCTCTCCACGCTTGTTTCAATCACACTGATCCAGACACATTCTGAACCCCACTATAGGCAACTGCTGGCTCAGGCTGGTAACTTCCTTCATGATTTTCTAATCTCTAGCCTCTGCCAGCTGTGGCACAGCCACTGAAAAGTGGTTCTTACTGCCGTGACTCTGATTCCCGCCAGATTCTCCACACTTTGGCTCAGCAATTTTTATCTTTGCTCACTAAACAACTTCCTTCCCAATATCTAGTGGAATTAAAATCAGACTCCTTCTTTATTCTATGAGTTCCCCAAAGTCAATTTTATTCACCAAGCTTTTCTCTCTCTTTATCTCTCCGTGTCCTTCATCTCTTTAGAAGCTGACTGGTGGCACTGATGCTGCCTCCAGCCAAATTGGCATGTCTCTAACATACTATTTCTTATTTTATGTTCAAAGTTTCTAACTGTTTGTCTGTATGATTTTTTTTGGTCTAATATTGAATTTCAGTGAAGCCCCATAGTCACCCACCTTGCTGAGAAGCAGTCTTCCTGCTTTTAAAATCTTGAGCTGAGGAAATGCTGGTAAATGATCCCTTTCTCTAATCTACCATCTTCCCTCTGCTGAATAAATCTGTTTTTATCCCTGAAATCTTTTTATTGTTTTTTTTTAAATTATAGTGTTGCTTTAGTAAACTTTAGGTGTTTACATAAAGGACAGATTTTTTTGTACATATGTGTGTATATATATATATATATATGTATACACATATATATATGTCAGGTATATGTCTGATATATAAATAACATATACATATACACACATACATACAGATAGATCCATATGTAACATATATTCTGATGGAATTTTCAAGTATTTTCTCCCAATGTGAAGCTTGTCTTAAATTTTGAGAAAGTTCATTTTATCTAATAAGCACTGCCTTTTATTTGAAGAAGAAACAAAATACCTTTCTTGTTAAAAACTTCAGTTATTTTAATATGAATAGGTATAGTTTCTTTTTACTCTCCACTGTTATTAATATTTATATCTAGGTGTTAAAATACTATATTTATAATTATGAAATCTACCACTAATTTCTCTCCTGAGAAATAGATCCTTTTTCCTATTTAATGAACATGTCCAAAAGGATGCTGATTAGGAATGTCTCTACTTGTCTGGTTTAAAAAAGAAAAAGAAAAGAAAAGAAAGAAAATCTGGTTTCCCCTTCATGCTTCCATGTTTTGTAAATCATTTCTTTAATGAAGCTCATTTGAAAAGAGCCAAATTTCTTTTCTCCATCACTGAAATATATTAAAGACTTTAGCCTTACATAAGTCTTGAATATATTCTCTGTTTCCAATTCCCACTGACACCAGCATCACATAACTGAACATTGTCCTGTCTCAAATGTGCATTCTGTTTGTAGCCTGTTAACATGTTTTGATCCATGATTACCCCTCAGGCCATCCAACATAGTGTTATACTGGCCTTGTGAAATCACAATTCAGATTAATAGTTTAGGATGAAAGCATGTGAAGACTACCCATAGCCTACAAAATTAAATTCTGATTACTCATATAAGCATTGTGTTTAAGGATCTTTCCCATGACTCATATTGAAACACTCCCTTTTTGTTTTGAGTCCTGTAATACCATATACTCTTGTTTCTTCTTTTTCTCTGGAATGACTGGATATTCCTAAAATATTGTTTTCCCTTTAAAGTCTCTCTCTAGTTCATCTATTTTATTCTCATGGTATTTAAGTTACCTGAGCACTAAGAGTTCCAAATGCATGTCACTAGCCTAATCCTCTACAAAGCCCACAGTTAATAAGTGTCTACTTGTTCCTATTTCAGTGCCTTATTTATATTTCAGTATTAACTTCTTCCAAAAGAGCATTTTGATTTTCTTCTGAAATTTCTTTTATCCAAATATTTCTCACTGCAGAAAGTGATACTGCCATTTGACTGTCACTGAGACTAGCAACTCATGCTCACTGTTTCATTCTTCTATTTCCTTTCCCAAACTCAAGTAATCAGTATATTTATATTGGATATAGATATCCAATTAGCTTTGGATTATCATCTCGCCTTACTTGAGCTCTGATATCATCTCTCTAACTATTCTCCATATTTTCATTCTCATCACCCTCCATGCATTCTTTACAGGGCAGCAAGTGTGTATTTGGATAATGTCACTCCCTACTTATAGTTTGTCAATGGTTTCATTATACATGCAATACAATTAAAAATTCCTCCACATGACTTCAAGTGCCTTGCAGAATCTGTTTCTTGCTTTCCTCTTCTTTCTCACTTCATGCTTCTCTCACTGACTTCTCTAATTCCTCTCAATATTCCATCCCTTCACCAGATAAAGAACCTTTTCACATTCACCAATTTCTGCATAGAAGTCCCTTTCCAAAACCAAAATAAGATAGTTAATTCTTTCTGAGTTTTCTATTTTAACCCCAATGGTTCCCTTTCCAGTCCTTATAACAGTTTGCAATTATTTAATACATTTATGTATTTACTTACTTGTTCTATCATCTCCACTAAATATAAATTCCCTGTGGGTATGGAGTTGGTCAATCTAGCTCAACAGAATAGGCCTAGAAGTTAACAGTACTACATGACATGTCATAGCTATTTGTATATTTCTAGTGAATGGAAAAATAAACTATTATCATCTGCCTGATGTTTGATAGTCTTCAGTATACCTAAAGGTATTTCACTTAACAATATTTCATTTTATTCTTCAAATTTCCTTTTAAATTCTGTTATTCTTTCAACATTTCAAAGCAATATATTGTCCATATGTTTTCCTGAAATATCATTGTCCCTTTTCCCAAAAGCCAATTACCCAATCTGTGAAAAAGAAAATCGATTAAATAAACAATATGATTTATTTCTTTCAGAAATTTCAAACATTTGGAGAAGGAGAACTTTTCTTAAGGAATACTTATAATATATTGCTATGGGTTTGGGGACTATATCATATAAATTTTGTATACTAGTAATTAATAATCAGTTAATAGGTTATGTTGGCTATAAATGGTGCAGGTGATACCCCCTAAGACCCAGGAGATTTGATGTTACAGGATTTGTTTACAAGCATCAACAGAAAATATGAATACTGTTATTTTTTCATGCATATTCATAAAAATAAAGCTAGAGAGATTCTAAGCTACAAGAAACTAACCCATGGTAATTGCAAGTGAATGTTTGAATATCCGTGAATGTGTGTTTTGTTTGTGTGGGTGGCATTGTTTTAAATCATCAGGGCTAGAAACAGATACAGAATACATACTCACTGGTAAAGAACTATTTGCTCAATTTTTTCCTGCCTTCAGGGCAATTCAGCACAACACAAACCTTAGAAATGATATGGATCCTGATTTGAGGTTAAATTAAAAAAATAAATATTATTATAAAAAGTCATCCTTTTTTCTGTTATATAAATATGGTTTTATTGTTTTCTGAAAACAGAAACATTCTAAGATCTTTAAATACAAATAAAAGGTATATTTAATTCATGAAATAGTATGCCAATAACATTTCTTTACTGTATGAAAATCCTTTTAGGAGAAAAAGCCAATGAAGATTTGCATTGTATATCATTATTTTTCTGGGATCTACATTTGTGATTAATTGAGGAAAACATATTTTTAGATTTTCCTACACAAAAATTTGGTGGCAGCAGTTCTGGCAAACTAAAATTCAGAAGGATACCTTAAGTCAAAGAAGAGTGGCCACCTTTTTCTTTTATGAGCTAATATTAGGCAATGTTTGCATAAAAAGGAGTATATTAAAGAATTTAATTTATCTCAGAATTTACTTTTATGTTTCTCGTTTAGCCAGAGCTTATAACTACAACCCTTCATGGCACAGCATAAAATAATTTTGTGTTTCAAACATTTAACCTGAAAACCTGAATAAAATCTTAACTATCTTTTACTTGCAAATCTACATTTGATTTAATTTTGTGCTACTTTTTATTATGCTTACTCATTAGGACTTTCGTGATTACATGGGGCAATTACTAATTATGTATAAGCTGTTGGCTTTTTTTTCAAATCCTTTATGAATGCTAGTTTTCTTATAATCTAAGGTGTCATTAATTCACATTTACTCCTTATGATGTTTTCTTAGTTTTGCTTGTGTCACTAGAAAACATGAATAACTGTACTTCTCTGGTTTTCACTGATATATTTGGTTTTCCCTAGTATATTTGAAAGCATAATCTAGTCATTAGAGAACTGAGGCTTAGAGAAACTAATAAATATCCTACCTTTGTTGCAACAATTGAGCAAAGTAATTATTTATCTACTTCTGTTCCTTTCATAAATGTACTATAAATATCAGAACTCTCTATCCGTCTAGTTCACACTATGTTGGAGTCCAACTGAGAAACAAAATGTGAAAGAATCCAAATATTCAACAAGAAAGAAGCAATTCTAATATGTGAGAGAATCCAAAAACAAGTCCTTTCTCTGATTCTCCATGAATCTACCTTTATTTGATTTTTTAAATCTACCTTTTATTGTTCTATGTAGTTCTGATGTTATCATTTGTATTATATTCTTATATTTAAATAAGCCTTCTATACTCTGGTAAATTTATTTTCAGGAATTCATCAATATTTTCTTGTTGTAATTATAACCTGCTCTGTGTGCCTTCACAATGTTCCTCACATTCTTTTCATTTGTACCAGGACTGATGAAAAATCCAACATGCTGCTTACCTAAAGCAATCTGTCTTCCATCTACAGGTTCCAGAATTGACTTGTTAATCTATTTCATGAGACATGGCCTCCAGAAACAAGAGGGTGTAGTCATGGAACATTTTGTGGGAAGGCAAGGAGGAGGGCTTGAGCTTTGTAGGTGCTTCCAGATGACCACCCATGAAGAATACAGAGCAAGATGAAGAGTAAACCCTCAGTTTATGAACTTGTAAAATGTAGATATCAAAGTTTTCCACAGGACTGTGGTAACAAGTGCAGCAATAATGATTATTTATCATAGACATAACACAAAGGTAGTTCTTATAAAAAATTCTCCATTATAATTTTTAAAATTAGTTCTAATTAGTTATAAATGACAGTAGAATGCACTTTGATACATCATAGATAGATGGAGTATAATTTCTCATTCTTCTAGTTGTACATAATGTAGAATCTCACTGGTCATATAGTTTTATATGCACATAGGGTAATAATGTCTGATTCATTCTACTATCCTTCCTACCCCCATATTCCCTCTTTATTCCTCCCTTTATTCCCCTCTGCCTAATCCAAATTACCTCTATTTTTCTGTAAACCATTCCCACTTATTGTGAATTAGCATTCGTATTTCAGAGAAAACATTCAGCCTTTATTTTTGTGGGGATTGGCTTATTACATTTAGCATGATATTCTCCAGCTCTATTCATTTACCAGCTCCCTACAAAACAAATAACCCAATCAATAAATGGGCTAAGGAACTGAATGGACACTTCACAGAAGAAAAAATAAAATCAACAAATATATGAAAAAATGTTCAACATCTTTAGCAATTAGAGAAATACAAATCAAAACTACTCTAAGATTTCTCACCCCAGTCAGAATGGCAATTATCAAGTATATAAACAACAATAAATGCTGAGGACATGGGGAAAAAAGTACAGTCATAGATTGCTGGTGGGAATGCAAATTGGTGCAACTACTCTGGAAAGCAGTTTGGAGATTCCTTAGAACAATTGGAATGGAACCATCATTTAACCCAGCTATCTCATTCCTCAGTTTATACCCAAAGATGTAAATTCAGCATGTTTAGTGATATAGCCACATCAATATTTATAGAATCGCAACTCACAATAGCTAAACTAAGGAATCAACCTAGGTGCCCTTCAACAGATGAATGTATAAAGAAAATGTGATCATTCACATTATATATATATATATAATTTTGATATGAAGAGGATGTGCTTTGATACCAAACATATCTCTCTGAGCAAAAAGTGTGGCATTGATGAAATTCTCCTGCCCCAAAGTTACCATATTTTTTAAAAACTCATGTGGAGTATATCATTAAAAGTCTAGTAATATGTCATCTTTATATTTAAATATTTTATTCCAAATATTCTATATGTGAAAATAACAAAATTTTGAAGAGCAGGCATTTGTGGTTTGTGTGTTGTTATTCACCTTTCCATTGTTGTGACAAAATACCTGAGAATATAAACTTTTAAGAAAGAAGAAGGGTTTATTTTGGTTCAGAGTTTTCAGAGATTTCAGTTTATGGTTGCTTGACTCTTTTGCTTTGGGGCCTGTGGTGAGACAGTACAACAGGGCAGAAGCATGCAGCAGCAGGAGAGTGCTACCTCATGCCAGCCAGGATCACACAGAACAAGAGGCAGGGGCCAGGGTCCCAACATTCCTTCAAAGACACACTCTCAATGACCTAACTTTCCTCTACTAGACCCCACTTCTTAAACCTCCAAAACATGAGCTTGGGAGGAGATTTAATATTCATACTATTACATCTACTTTGGATTTCTTATGTTAGAGTGAAACAAAAACAAAAACAAAAAAGGAAGTGTTTCCACTATTCCCCAACACCCTCTTCTTGTGCCATAATCTGGGCTCAGAGTGGCAGAGCTGTTCATATCTACAGGCTTTCAGGAATAGAGAAAGTGACCATAAACTGGAGATATCATCTTGGAAGTCTCCTGGCTTGCAGAAAGGGAGCCAAAATAAATGTACACTTATTTCTTCCATAAGAACCAGCAATTATACTCCTTGATATTTAGCCCAATGAGTTAAAACCTACAAGTCTTCACACAGACGATACTGCAGGTTTATTCATAAGTGTCAATATTTGGAAGCAACCAAAATGTGCTTCAGTAGATTAATGGATAAATACATTGTATTATATCCAGATAATGGATTTTTATGTAGTGATAAAAAGGGAATTATCTATTTAGCCACAAACATCACAGAGAAAACTTACATGCAGTGCAGTGGGAACCCATACACAAAGACCCATGTATTGTACAATTCCAACTCCATGACATTCTGAAAAGGGAGAAGTATAGAAAAGAAAATGGGCAGTGGCTGTCTGTGATGAGAGGAAGAATGGATGAATATGGAGCACAGGCAATTTTTATAGTGGTGAAATTATGATACTATAATAGTTGACATACCATTATACATTTTCCCAAAGTACATGGAAGGTACAAGTTGGAATATTAACTATGGACTTTGAGTCCTAATGTGTCAACATATATTCATTGATTGTAACACATGTACCATGGAGGGGTATATTGATGGTGAGGGAGGCTGTGCTTTGTGGGAGCAGAAGGCATGTGTGAACCCAGTGTACCTTCTTTCAATTTTGCTGTGAACCTAAAATAATTCTAAAACTCTTAAGCCAAGCTGGGTGTGGCATCACGTCTGTAATCTTAGCAACTATGGAGGCTGAGGCAGGAGGATCTCAGATTTGAGACCGGCCTTGATAACAAGGTAGCAAGACCTTGTTTTAAAATAAAATATGAAAAGTTCTAGGGATGTAGCTCAGTGATAAAGCCCCTGGGTTCAACCCCCAGTAAACCCCCACCAAAAAAAGCCATGAAAACCAAGTGAACTAACCTCCTGCTTCCACTTCTTTGCCTGATTCTTATGCGTTTAAAGCACCAGAAGCCATTAGGACACACGCACCTTGTCAAATCAGTCCATGGTCAGAGGATCATAAGAGGTATGGCAATCAGGTCGCAGGCCAGGAGTAGACCTGAAGGCATAAATGGAAGTTCTCTAGCATAAATTTATGAATGTTCCAGCTACAAAATTTCCTGCCAGTAATTTAGAAATAGCATTCTGTATTATCCAGAATTTTGGGCATACATGGCATTAGAGATTCTTGGAAAAATTTAGTGTCTGCTGAGTGACCTTGAAAAAACTGTTTAAAGACAGCAATTAAAGAGAAAGTCATTGGAGTATATGTGGCATATTCAAATCTAGCATGTGATTATGAGAACATATTAATATACCTTTAACATAAATAGGTGGAATTTTATTTAGATTCCAAGCAATGTTTACATTAAATAGAATACTCAAGAGAAGAATCTGAAATAAGTCCTAGTAACAGGCCTAAGATGAATATATTTTTATTATATATTATTTTTTATTTTTATTATTAATGGGTGTGACTTTGGGAGATTGAACCTAGGGCCTCGTATATGTTAGGCACAAGATTTACCATTAAGCTACATCCCTACCCCGAACCTGTTGTTCTTCAAACAACATAGCATAGTGAATAGGAACATGGATATGACTTACAGAATTGTATATGAAACATAGATAAGACAATTTCTAGCTAGACAATTCAGACAACCTGTTTTCTATCTTAAAAGGAAAGGAATAATAATAATGTCTACCTTAAAGGCATTATTGTAAAATTTAGCATGATGCATATAAATTAACACACTAAAATGATCATGGAAATTCTGCATTAAATATTGACTATACTACATTAAAATATTATTAATATTATTAGATTTATTTCTATAAATCTGGTGTATTATTGTTTTCTTGAATGTTCACATGTGTCTTTTTGTGTGTGTATATCTGTATGTGTGTGTGTATGTGTGTGTGTGTGTGTGTGTGTGTGTGTGTGTCTGGTACTGGATATTGAACCCAGGGCTTTGTGCATGTGAGGCAAATACTCTACCAACTGAGCTATATCCCCAACCCCTGATATGTGTCTTCATCAGAACTTGAATGAGTCTGTGTTTACCTTTCTGTGAGTAATTTCTTGTAAGTAACTTAAGTGAAGAGTTCATTTAGTGTCTTTTAAAGCTAGTCTTGGTCAGTCAGCACCTAGGGAAAACAAATCTTTACAATCTGCTTTGTCACATACAAGGAAAGCATAGTTACTCCACCCTTGTATTGCTGCCAGTGTAGCAGCACCAAAGTGAGAATAGCAGAGAAAGAAAGCTTAATAGAAGGTCATCTAGTTAATCATAATTGTAGTGAAGAATTCATAGCATAAGAGAGAACTAAAGACAAATAGAATTTGATACATAATAATCAGTATTTACAGCTTCAATTATAAAGGTCATGGAGCTTTGGGGTTGAAACTATCTGGAATTTTAGAGAGTAACAATAAAAATACGTTAGTGTGTATTATTTCAATATGATGCAAATTTTTTAATAATCAATCTCCTGACTACAATTCTTTTTCAAAACAATAAAAGCTTCAAAATTGTAGACTCTGAGAGTCAGGTTGTAGTATAATTAGAAACAAAGATCAATCATAAATGATTTATAATGTAACTACCAAGCAACAAATTTAGTAATTTTTCTCAATAATGGTAACAATCTTGATAGTTTAAACAATTGTCATTCCTTCATACTTTCCCTGGCCTCATGGCTGTATGAATTATAAGAATGCAAAAATTTTTCTTTTTTAGCAAAGAGAGAATTTTTCTATATCAGTGGTAGAGTTTGAAAGAAAAAAAAACATACTAGGATAAGAAGCAAGGAGAGAAATAAGGGATGATCTCTGTGTCAAACATTTTTACTAAGACCAAATACAAGTTTTTTAATAAGCTTACTAAATTGATGAGAAATGTTGAGTGATGTTTTCCTTTATTTGAAGTAGAATTTAAGAAATCCTTGGCATTAAATATGATGTTTTCTGGATTTTGAAGAAAAGGAGCATTCATACATGATGTGTACATGCATGCACACACACACACACACACAGGCCACACACACACACACACACACACACACACAGGCATATGTGAGAAAAATTCTCAAATAGTAAATTAACCAGACAAAATTTTCATTAGAAACAGGAAAGATGATATTCATTTATATATGGGCTAAACATGTACCTTGTTCCCTGAAGTTTGATAAGGTAGAGTGACAGAACGATGTTGAACCATAAAACTTTAAATTGTGGAAACTGAAAGTAGAAAGTAATTCTTCTACATTCATGATAATTTTATAGACTAGGTCAAAAATAATTACAAAAAATACTGTGGTAATTACAATGATATAACAAGCTAGAGTTGTTTTAAATGTTTTATATTACTTCTAATAACATTTTATTATGTTTGTGGATTTTATTAAATATTTTATTGTTATGGAGTGTTAGGGTTCGAGTATGATGTGTACCCCTAAGTCTCCTGTGAGGTACCAAGGTGGAATGATTAGATTGTGAGAGCTGTAACCTAATCAGTCCATCTTAGTCTGCATGGAATAAATGGGTGGTAAGTAGGCAGCTGGAGCATGGCTGAAGGACCTGGGTCACTGTGAAGATGCACTGTGAAGGGTGCATCTTTCATGTGGTCCCTTCCCCTGTCCTCTCTCCTTGCTTCCTGACCCCATCAAGAGCTGAATAGCATCCGTATACTGGGTCCTTCTGCCACGATGTCCTGCCTCATCTTAGATCTAGAGCAATGGACTGAGACCTACGAACCACAAACTCCAAGTAAGATTTGCCTTCTCTAAGTTGTTCTTGTGTATTTTGTTCAATGCCATGAAAAAACTGACTAAAACATAGAGAATTTAGAATTTATCATAAAGCAATAAATGGATATGTCAGATCCATGATCTATGCCATGTATCACACAAAACATTTTAAATTTGGAAGGGGGCAGAGAAGCTTTAGAAATAAAGTCATGTAACATTTTAATCAATTAATGGAGAAAAGACATCATATTATCTTTTGTGTTAACGATATTGCTTTGGGGAAATAAATATGCCACTAAAAACTAATTTTAGCAAATTCACTAGCATGATTTATAATGTAAGGAAAAGATGGATTTTCTATTATACAGAAATAGCTTAGAAAGAAATATAGTACAGGGAAATGTAACAGCAGAATTAGATCTAAGTATTTGCCAATTGTATGATTGGATTAAAGGAACATTGAAGAGGAGAGAGTTTATTTTTGATGGTTTTGTTTTTTCTCACTCTTCAGACATTTGGAAAGGAGACACTTTGTCTTGGAAACAGTGGTACACTTATTCCAGTGAGAAGGCCTGTTTGGCTAGGCAAGGATGTAAGAAGACACAGTGAAAAGTTGACTGCATTTGATAGGAAAGTTACCTACTTAGTCTAAATTATATGTTGATAAAGGCTGGACAAAAATCATAAACCCATTTTTAAAAATATTAGAATCCAGGTGTGGTGGTGCACACCTATGATCCTCTTCTGACTCAAGAGGCTGTGGCAAAAGGATCACAAGTTTAAGACCAGTCTAGCCAACTTAGTGAGACCCTGTTTACAAATGAAAAAAATAAGAGTTTGGTGTGGCTCAGTGATAGAGCACCCCTGTGTTCACTTCTCAGAACTGCAGTAATATATGAATGAATGAATGAATGAATGAATGAATGAATGAATGAATAAATATTAGAACATGTAAATCAGGTGATGTGTTTTTGCTTCTCTGAGAGAAACTTTGAGTTAATGAACAGTTCATAGCACCTCTTCTTCTTCAAGCCATGTGTTTTCCACTTTGTGGTAATTTTTTACCTTAAAAGACATAAAATATGATTTTGTATCTAAGAAATAGAATGAGAATTGTTCTCTAAGTGAGAGCTATTTATGCACAGAAGTTCTAAAATCATAGACATTTGTCCATATTTTTGTTGGACTATGGTGGAGTGATGGATTTGGAGCATAATTAATATAATTAACCCACTTTGTGTTTACCACTATTGAAGTTGCCTCTGTACCCTTTTATTTCCAATTAATATTTTATTTTATTTCCTATTAACACTGTACTTATAACACATTTGTTACCTGACTTGTAGAGTTGCTGATCAAGAAAATTGCCCCAAAACAAATAACAAAAAAAAATTAAAAAGAATAAAACATTCCTAAAGTTGTAAAATGATTCTAAAGGTTAGAACTGAGCTTTGCATGAATTCTTTTCCCATAGCCAGAAAATGTCATGAAATGATAAATGGAATAATATATCAGAAATAATTTATTTTTTAAATGTGAAAAAATGAAAAAGTTATTTATCAAGTCCTAAAAGTAAAAAGATTAAAGGACCCTTAAATTATATGAGATAGAGAGGTTAAAGAGTAATCAAGCAGAAGGAAAAGTCAATCTTCCCTTGTGCTTTTTTTGTTTCCCTATGGGTTCTTTCCAGGAAAGGACACAGGGAGAAAATACTCCTGGTATTAAATCCTGATGTATAATTTATCAATTCCATGGGGTAACTCATTCAATGAGTTTTATGTTTTTTCCTTTATGCAAGATTGCACTGTACATTTTGCTTAGTCTGTTAAATGGATAGGAAGAACTGAAGGCAAAAATATTGTATCAAATTCTCCCGTAAAGTCATCAGATACCCAAGGATTTCAATTAGTTGGCTTTTCATTTTGTAGGGCAATATTCCTGTCTTGAAGTTTCATTGACTGGAAAGACTTATCCTGTGTTTCCTCTGGCATTGTTCTTCAAGTAGCCAGCAATGTTATTTTAAATTATTTTCCCCTAATATAACATATACTTTAATAAAATGATTCAAATGAATATTTTTTCTATTTTAGCTACATTGGTGGAATGAAAAAGAAATGGGAATAATTCATAGTTACTGTGTTTGGGTAAAGAATTTGAAAAAATCTAATTAAGGAATGAAAGAGAGAATTATTAGGTAAAAATATTTTGAAGTTAGGAATGGTATCCTTTTTGAAGAATAGGTTCTGTAATAATTGATGTGATGCTCTTTAAAAAGACTCTATTAGTCATGTTGAGGGAGCACTGCAGAAAAATTCTCTAAGCTAATTCAAGGAAGCTTGAATCTTGCCTCAAGGAAGATCTTTGGAGGGGCTTACCTGAATATACTGTGAAGGCAACTAAACGATCATCTTATATTTTTTGTTAATAAGTCATGACTAGAAGTTGGTCATGAAATGTATATTCACTAAATATCATTGGGTTTTTATCATTCAGTCTGTGAATGAATACAAACCAGAATTTACTGCAGATTATTAAGTAGTACAACAAATTTTATAAGTTTATTACTTAATAAAATTTCATAATGGGTCAGATGTTGAGAAAAAAGATAAAATAAAAGCCAAAAATGGACTTCAATGGGAAAGAAGTTGGCTTTTATAGGCTTAGTTTGAAGGAAGAGATGTAATTGTGTATAAAGCTTGTTTGTTGCTTACTTAAGCATGTTTTTCATTAATTGAATTTTTAAAATTTACTTATTTCTACATAGTAATTTTAACAGAGTTTTATAATTTATTGTACCAGTACCATCCAACCCAACAAAGTTAAGATACAGGCAGTGCTCTGTATTTATGAAAAGAAAAATTTCCATAAATCAAATAAAATTAAATAAGATCAAATTATTTTAAATCAAATTATTTTAGGAGTGAGACTTTTAAAGAGACTACAGTAAAATGGTAAAAAATGAATTATGATTTAGTATGTATTAGAATTAGTGATTTTTGAGGGACAGATAAGTGGGAAGAAGACTGAAAAGAAGGAGGATCCTAGAGAATTAGGTAGAACTGGAAGGGATTATGCCAATAGCTAACCTTTTAGATACTAGACAAGAACAATGAGAATAAAATGAATTCTGATGTACAGCAAGTGTATATATAAGGCTGTTAGAAGGCATCATTATTCTCTCTGCTGTGAAAAAAAGTATAAAGAACACAGTAACTGATAGATTGATTAATATTCCCTGACTTGATCAAGAAGGGTTAACATACATTCTGAAAATAGATTTTTGTTTCATTTCAGGAACAATTTATTTGAAATATCCCTCCAACTAGTTTAAGGAAGTAGATCTGGACTTGTTTTATGTCTAGTGTGCATATTTGGTAGAGATATCTTACGCTTATAAAGTGTAATATGGAAGGTACAACCATTAATGCAGTTGAATCATCTAAATTATATTTTTAGTGGAATAAAAAGCAAAATAAAGAGAAATTAAAATGTCCTATATATGCCAATATGGTATCCATGGGAAAATAATTTGGAACATGTTGGCTAGCATACAAAAATATCTTTTCAAAAATAGTCGATCACCTGAGGACCCTCAAAAACTTTTGACTCTCCTGAGTCAAATAGACTCATTTTATGAGTTTAAAATGACAATATTCCAGTGACTTCATAGTAATTTTATACTCATAAAATGTTTAATACAATTGATTCTCTTCCAACTATGACTGTATTCTAAGTAGTCATGGCATTTAACTTCCCTGATTATTTCTTTCTTAGTATAATTCTCAACCAACTTGGAGTGGCTACACTGATCAAATAAAATAATGTATGTTAACTTTGAAAAATATAAAGATATTATATGATGATCAGTATTCCTAAAGTGTCATCAATATGCTTCTTACCATTCTAACTTACTCACTTTACAAATAAGAGTATATCAATGAATATTTAGAGAAAACAGTCCAGTGTATTTTCTTATCATAAGTGTGTATATGATGCTCTAGTATTTTTTAAGTCTAAATACCAAGGAATGGATTGTTGGTGGGTTGAAGATAAGTAGAGAAGTGCAAATACTATGTATAGTTTTCCTCAGATATCTTGTAATTTACCTTTGTTTTATATTAGTTTTAGTGAATTAATGTTTTATAATTTTTTATTTTGGAATATTTTGGTATTATAAGTTGCAAAGATAATTTAGATATTTCCCATAATGTCTTAACCATTTTCCCTTGACATTCACATTTTATATTGGCATGGTACAATTGTTAAAACCAAGAAACTCAAATAGATATATCACTGTTCACCAAATTTCACATTTCATTTGAATTTTTATGATTTTTCCCCCTACAAATACACATTTTCTGTTCCAGGATCCAGACCAGGAAGAGAATATATAATTAATTCATTTTGATTGCATAATGTGTTCTATCACATGATGATATCACCACATATTTGGTAATTCTCCTGTAGATCACCATAACTCCAGCTTTTTACTAAAACTGTTTTAAGAAATGAGCTGACCACAGACGCATCCATGAAACAATCCTATCTTTTCTCTCACTACTCCTTTAATCTGTCCTTGGGAGAAAATGTAAGAATAATTCCATCGTGTTTTGTTTCACCCAATTCCTTTAAATAACTATAATACATTATCAGTAGAATGATAAAATCCTTGCTCATTATTCAACATAAATTTGCTCCCTTCCTACCATTTATGGTCAGCTTCAGGTTTGAAAATATTCCTTGGACTTGGAGCCTGACGTCAGAGTGGACAGGCAGAAGGGATTTTAGGATAAATCTATGTTAAGAAAAAAATTCACACACTTGAAAATAATGCTTAAAGGTGGACAGCGTGTTATTTTAAGATCCTATGAATGCATTGTTCAACAGTCTCATTTGAGAATGTACTTTGACTCACTATTGACTGTTGTAAATTAAACCCCATATTCAGTGATGTTTTAGGCTAATTTGTATATTACTGTCCACAGAGGTGCAGATTAATTAGTCTCTGGTAGAAAACATAATCCAAGAAGTAATAGTTTCTTGTTCTGGAGGAAATCACTCAGTTTCATAGCTAAGCAATTTTATTTTAATGTCTCTTCGTTAAACTGTCTACAAACCTTGTGTGTTTCAATGCTCTTTGAACTAGGTATACCAGTTTATTGGTTTCCTCACTAATTACTTTCCCTTTGACACTTGTTCATTTTGTATTCATTTGAGTCATGTATTTTAACTCTTGGAAAATCACCTTAATAAGCAAAAGGACCCTATTTTACTTGTTGGGTCACATTTAATCTGTCCTTTGTTCTCTTTGAGTAATGCAGACTCGCAGTGCTAATTCGTCTTCAAATGTGGTATTTTTACAGTTTTAGAAATGCTCTTTTGGCAACTTCTGCCTGTATTCTTTTGACAAATGATTCTTCTCATTTGAAATGTCACTTTATGCTGTCATCTTCACTTCTCATTTCTAGAGGACTCACCTAACCCTGCTGTTGGAATCTCATGGGCTCTGCAGATTCAAGAGACCCACTATGCACCTTTCACTGCCATTAGTACGGCACAGCTTGTTTTGACTGCAGTCAGCAGGAAACCGGTTCTAAAACAGCCTTACTTCTTTACTTTTCTCCAAAGGAGAATCAGATATCAAGCTTGCAATTCCCAAACCACAGGGAAGACTTGTTCAACCCTCTAGTGGCCCACCTAAATTCTCCCAAGCTGGCTTGAAATGAAAACGGAGCAGCTTCCTTTTTTCTCTTTTTTTCTTTTCCTATGGGATTACGTCAGCATCTTCCTCTGATGAAATCTACTCTGTCTCTTTAGCTCCCACTCTTTTACAAGGTAAGACATTACTTTTTTCTGTATTTTTTTGGATGTTCTTAACACTTAACAACAAACAGTTGCTGCATACAGTTTCAAAATCAACTAGTCTTTTATTGTTAAAATGTTATTGATGTTATGAATAAAAATTTATAAATTCAAAGATTGATTATTGGATAATTGTAATCTTCATAATTTTGAGCAGTGTCATTCATGAATGTGGTATATTTCTCTATTTAGTTAGAAATTCTTTTGTGTATTTCAGTATAATTTTATATTCTTTTCCATAAAACTCTTACCCACCATTTAGTAACTAGATTCGTATGTACTTTTATAGTTTCAAGTTTATATGGGGTATTTTAAAAATTTACCTCCTCATTTAATTATAATTATAATTGTTCTGTCATGTGTCAGTTTTATGTTGAACAATAAAAAACAATATTTTATGTTGAACAATATTGGTGATAACTTTTATTTCTAAACATTTCTAGATCCTCAAAGATTTTACTGTCATTTATAAATAATGATAGTTTCATATCTTCTTTTATAATCATTGTACTAAGCATTTATATTCCTACATTTATGGAAATTGACCCAAATCTACTTCCTATGCTATCCTTCACCACATACACAACACACAAAGCTAAATGGAAATAATGATACTGAGCATAATTCTGTTTTTAATTCAATTTGAAGTATATCTTAAAATCATGATTCCATTTCATATTTGTTTAATGGATATTTGGTTCATTTATTTAATGAGCTAAAGTAATTTTTAAACATATATTTCTAATAATTTTCCTTTTGAAATCTTTTTTATCTGAGCATAAGCGTTTCACTCAAATATGTCAATTCACATTGGAATGGGGACTGATTAATCATTGTTTTTACATTAAAACATTGGTGCACTTTGGGAAAAAGTTTCACTGCTTAATGCACAAACATCTTGGGAAATAAACTTGAACAAAATATAAGAAAAGTTGTGTAAATAGAAATAAATTTGGGGTAGCTGGTGTTTCAAAATCATGTATGCTATATGAATTCTCTCACAACACTTATCCCTTCTTGTTTTGCATTAAAATATGTCTTTTAAATATGAAAGACATGGAACCATACTACATAATAGAGGATCTACTTTTATTCAAGCACCTGTGATTACATAGGTTGAATATTCAATATTTGGATTTTAAATTCAGATATTGATTATGTATTAGCAGTTGGGTTATTTTCTACAGTGATTCCAGTGGAGTGGAATTATTTCTTTTTCACCATGTAGATATCAATGGAGTTAAAAGATTCGGCCAAATTATATTCAATACAGTTATACTATAAAAGCAAAATTTTATGGTTATGCTGATTCATGAACTATGCTTTTGGTAAGCATTGCATTGACCACTCTGAATGCAGCCATGTTTGCCAGGAATATCAAGGCCAATATGACCAGTATTCCCACCCACATTTTATCTAAAATATAAGGCTTGAATATGATTCATACACTTGTCTGACAATTCCTTTCCAGTTATTTTTATTCATATACATGTTAACAAAAATTAATTGTTCTACCTATAAATATTCTCTGAAATCCTCTGAGCATATAGTATAGAATCCATTGTGGATGCTTAATAAATGCATGTTAAATATTTGCCAATTTTCCCCTTTATTATGATTCTTAAGTTAACTTCTACATTAATTGAGCACCTTCTTAGAAAAATAACCTTCAGGCAACAACTTTAAGTAAATAAATTTTTTTATATTAATAGAGAGAAAATTCAAAATTGACTTAAAAGATCACATGAAAATTATAACAAATTTTTCATAAAAAAGCATACTTTGAACATATGAAGTTATCATTACAAAAGAAAAGCATTGCATAATCACCATGATGTGATGGTCAATGTGGTCATTAGTTAATAAATTGTCCCTTTGTCAGCTTTTTTTTTTTTTTTTTTTTGGTAAGGTATTTCTTTTTGTAATAGAAAACAACTTTGATGTGGTACTCCCCCACCGCAGGTTATTATTGTCAATATAACAGGTTAGAATTAGGTGAATGTCTACTAACATAATTACAAATATTCAATATTACTTCCTAAAAACAAAACAAAAAGTAAGGTGTCCAAGCCCCAATTCCTGACAAACTAATCAAATTCCAAACTTTTAACATCAGCCTTACAGCTTTCACAGAGCAGGGAATGCTTGAACTGGTTCATCAAAAGTTACCTGTGCTCCTGTAGCCAGGAGATATTTACAGTGTTACAAAGAAAATAGCAAACAGAACTTTCTGATGAAAGTCTGAGTGGAGCATAACCCTTCACACTGTCAGAACCTATGGCAGTTCAAAAAGAAGGAACGAAAAAGTAGAGCCATCTATAAATACACACGGGCCCACACTCATGCATAGAGTTTGCTTTTCGCCCACCCCAAATAACAACACTAAAATCAAAGAAAAATTAGAATAGTACATGACTAATAATTTAGATATTTTATTTATGTATAGTAAATAATGCAAAGAATCTGTAATCTAAAATGCAAAAAAGTAACATGCTAAAAGGAATAATGCCTAATAAAACATTTCCATCTCTTGGTATGCATGTTGAAATTAATTTATAACATGAGCATAAAACTTAGAAAATGTGTAGATTAAAATAACAATTCATTGTCAGATGGATATGATTGGCTATTTTTCTAAACAAAAGTCAAGTTAAACCAATATTTCAAACCCTATGTAAAAGCAAATCTCAGAAAGATTAAATTCAGATAAAAAGATTAGAAAGATACTTTGCAAAATGGGAAATGGAAATAAAAAATAATCTATAATATTTCTGAGAACAAGTAATTTAAAATTTTCAAATAAGACAATTCAGAAAATTATAAAGTAATTGGATGAAAATATTCAAAACACATAAAAGAAAAAAGAGGAGAATGTTATTTTAATGTTCATGTATATATTAAAAATAGAAATAGAAAAGTGGAAAATGCAGGAATATGCAAACTAGAAAAGATTATTTAATCATATCCTTTTAATAAATATATGAAAAGATGTTTAATTGCTTTGTTAATGAAGGAAAACCAAATCAGTGATAATTTCCTTTGATCATATTAGGAACCACATTAAAGATAATAACATCCAATATTGGTGATTGTGATCAAAATGATCATTCACATATAGTTCTGATGATTGTGTTAATCACAGCAATGTTTTGTAAAATAATCTGGCTAAATCAAAAATTGAAATGTGCATTCTATTAGAATTGATAATCTCTCTCTCTAATAAAATATGGAGAAAAAACTCCAGCAAATACAGACATATATTTAATGATATTTCTCACAGAATTTTTTTTAAATGTTTATTTTTTAGTTGTAGGTGACAGAATATCTTTATTTTATTTTTATGTGGTGCTGAGGATCGAACCCAGTGCCTTATGTGTGCTAGGCGAGCACGCTACCACTGCGCCATAATCCCAGCCCCTCTCACAGAATTTTTGAAGGGATAAAAAATAAAAGCATCCTAGCCGGGAGTGGTGGCTTAAGCCTGTAATCCCAGCACTTAGGGAGGCTGAGATAGGAGAATCACAATTTCGAAGTCAGCCTCAGCAATGGCGAAGTGCTAAGCAGCTCAGTGAGACTCTGTCTCTACATAAAACACAAAATAGGGCTGGGGATGTGGCTCAGTGTTCGAGTACCCCTGAATTCAATCCCCAGTACCAATAAATAAATAAATAAATAAATAAATAAATAAACAAACAAACAAATAAATAAATAAATAAAAGCATCCTAAACTACCCAAACACAGTTAAATGGCTAAGTAAATTCTATCATATTTTTAAATATCTGAGATTTATATTTATATTTACAGAGATGCTAAAAAACTTGATTTCTATCAGCATATAATGTGCTTTAAAAGAAGTAAATTGGAGAAAATATGTATAATAGATGTATTTTAAAGACAAACATATACATATACACACATATATTTTCAGAGACATAGAAAGTTAAATGGAAGTAGACACAATATATAGCTAATATTTTCTCTTAGTGAAGTAGAAGAGAATGAAGAGGAGAAAATGGTTGTTGAATGCTTTTGTGTGTTTCTTTTTGTCTTTCATTTTAATGATCATATTACAATTTAGTGCCAGAAAGGACAATCCAATAGAGTATAATTCTTTACTTTTACTAAAATATTCATGTGATACTTCCAAATATTGTAGGACACATGGCTCAGTTTCTGGTGGAAAAGAAAAATTTTCTCTCTCTCTTTCACAATTAAATTAATACCAATCCCATAGCCAATATTGAGCTTTACCAAAGTTTATGAAACATCTAAAATTGCTAGAGAACCTTCAGAGGCAAGTTATGCTTCCTTTAAGGGCATTTTAGCTATTTGTATGAAAGTTAACAGATTGTAGCTATGGGAACATTGTGATCTAGTCTGAGTGATAAAGTGATAAAGTTTGTGGCAATAAATGCCAACTACAGTGACTTTATCAGTCAACTAATATTAAGAACATTTTTGAGGGCACAGTATCATTTCGTAGTACTTGACACCCAGACACAAAATATTTTCTAATGTTTATTAGCATCCTATCACTTAATGAAAGAAGGTGGATTTTTTTGGTTTCAAAATGCTTTCATCCAGGACTATAACATACTGCTGCCTTTGACAATGTAGAACTTCAGATTTTAAAAAGTTTAACTTGAGTTGCATGCATTTATTGGATATTACATATGTCCTTGAAAATTAATAATATAGCATGAAGCACATGCTTTGGCAATTTTTAGTTGATTATTTTCAGAATAGAATTAAAACAACCAGACTATTTTAGTAATATAATGAAGTAGTCATTGTTTAAAACCGACCATTCTGATTAGGTATTGATATCATGTATATTGGTTAATAAAATTCCAGATTGTTAAAATGCAAGAAAGAAGGTGTATGATTCTTCTCAAATTAAATAAATCCCATAGATCAAGAATAACAAACACTTGGGAAAAATGTTTGTCAAAACTGTATTTTCAAAACTTAATTGAAAATAAATTTTGACAATGACATCACAAAACCTTTTTAGATCCTCATTCAGTTTGGCATTGATTTTTCTAGAAGACTGCTTTCTTCCCAACCTCCTCTGACATACTATATCATTTTTGTAACAGTTTTCTCATTTTATTAATCAACTCATCTTTTTAACTTGTTAAATTCTTTAGTACTTACAACAGCTCTTCACATAATATTTCCCTCGGTGTTGATGATTCCTGTCTTGTATCTCTCTTTCTTTCTCTCATTTTTTCAGTTTTATTGAGGAATAACTGATATATAAGCAAGTACACATACTTAATGTCTATAGTTTAATGGTTTGGGACACAGAGAAGCATCTGTGATACCTTTACTAAATAGACACATCTAACATATCCAATAGTTTTCTTATGTACTCCTATATTTTGGTGATAAGAGCATTAAACATTAGATCTGTTCCCTCAGAATCTGTTGAGAAGTATGATAAGTATTGCTAACTACAGGCAGTATATTGATCTCTACAATTTATTCATCTGTAAAACATGAAATCTTATACTCATTAAAGGACAGCTACATATTTTCTCATTGCTAACAACTGGCAATCATTATGTCTTCTCTGCTTCTGAGAATATTATAGATGCCTGACAGAAATGAAATCATATCATATTCATTTTTCATTGTCTGGCTTGTTTGATTTAGTTCACTGCCTTCCAGGTTCATCAATTTTGTCGCAAGTGGCAGGATTTTCTTCTTTTTTTTAAGGCTGAATGATATTCTATTGAATGTTTATGTCTCATGTTCTTTGATCATTCATCTGTCTATAGATATATTGGGGTATCTTCCAGTATTTTTGTAAATATTATGACTAAAAGTAACTCATATTCCTACCAGCAGCTGGCAATGTTAATTTTTATCTGCCTCTGTGCCAAAGAAAAACATTTTACCAATGGTTTTCATTAAGTTAAATTATTTTTTTTCTGTCAGTGTGTCCTACATTTATCTTCTCAGTTATATACTTGTAGTTCAGTATCCTTCATTATTTATATGTGCCTTACACTTCATGGAGAAGATAGAATTAACTTATGCACTCTGTGTTTGGTTACTTGCATTTTATGAAATATATTCAAGTAATTGATAATAATTATGAAGATATGAAGTATTCATGTACAGAGCACAAGAATATCCTTAGATAAATACTTCTAAAACAAGTGTATCCATCACATTCTAGTTGAAACGTAGGGGCAGTTCTTTAGTTAACCTTAGGAACCTTAGTGTTCCCATTTCAAGACTTCATAGAAACTGTGAAAAAAACCTAAAAATTATACTTTGATTAATCTCCCTAAAGGCTATTTCCTCCTTCTGAGATTAGATTATAATTTATTTTGCTTTGTTTTTAAGACATACAAATTGATACACCAATTAAAATTTATATATTTAACTTAATCTCTATAATTAAAAGCCCACAACTATTCTGGCAGAGTCTGAGGAATTAGTTTTTCTTTTCTAGTTATGAGACATATAGATTTTAGTTTAATCAATTTGAAAATAAATTTCTGAGTCTACAAAAATAAAATACAGCCTCTAGTTATTGCTCCCCAAAGAAAGAACCCCTTAGGGCAAGCTGTCAGTTTACATTGTGAAAAAAAAAATTTTTAGAAGTATTAGTCTCCAAGTAAGAAACATATAAGAAACTGTAATATAAACCCATATCACAGAACTATCTTGATTTATATAAGTAGCACAGAGAGAATTTTCTAAGGGGATGTGCAGTGGAATTGAAACAGAAAAATGCTAAGTTTCAAATTGGGTCTCACAACAGTTTGCAGCAAAGAAACCTAGCTCAAGAGGGTCATAAACTGACTAATGGAAGTCAGTAATTTGTCTACTGAAAATTGAACCATCTAATTGTTGCTTATGTTGATGTAATTGCTATAATTAAAGTCAGGAAAAGGGACTGAACCACATTTTAAGAGTATTTGAGTTTCTTGAATTTAGAGTGATTTTTTTAAAACTATAGATAACTAATAAGTTGATTTGAGTGGCTACTAAATCACTTTTTTTAAGCATAATAAAATGTACTTCATACTAATAGTTGGAGAGATGAGAAAAATGGCAAACAATGAATAAAGCTATTTAAAAGGCTGATTACCACTTACACATCCTTTTTATTCCTTTCAAAATGTTTTATTCATAATTTATTAAAAAATTGATGTAATATTACTGAAATACAACTGAAAAATGAGGTTGTATGGATGAAAAGGAGAATAGGAAATATGATGAGTACATAAGTAATTTTTTCTACAATATTATATGTAAAGAAACAAAAGGGAGACAGAGTCAAGGTGCAGATACAAAATGGCTGCTCATCTGAGCTGTCAGCCTCATTTATACCAATAGGTTACATTAGGTCACAAAGTAACACGTTTTTGTTTATGACTAGATATGTGCTATCTATAGGTTATATTAGGTCACAAAGTAACATGTTTTTGTTTATGACTAGATAATCTTTTGAATGTCAAGGAACCACTTTCTGGGTAACAGGGAGAGCAAGAATTTATTTCTGCCAGCAAAACAGGAAGGTCAGCCTTGCTCAAGGTATGTCCAGCCTTGTGAAGTATTATAGGAGAGTTCAGCTCCAGGACAACATTGAGCATCATATAGGAATTTCCCATAGCCTACCAGTAGGGGATAGCTACCAGCAGATGAGAGATGCGTCATTGCCTGCTCCAGGTGTCAAGCTACTCCCTTCCCTCGTCAGTATGTCCCTGTTTCAGGTGCCAGGCCCCACATTGAGTGCCAGCTGTAAAGAAACAAAAGAGAGATAGAGGCACCGTGCAGAGGCAAAATGGCTACTAGTGTGAGCTGCAGGTTTTATTTATACCAATAGGTTACATTAGGTCACAAAGTAACATGTTTTTGTTTATGATTAGATATGTGCTCTGATCAGGCATGCACTGGTTATCTCAATAGTTCCTGGGAAAAAAACTGCAGAATGTTTCAGCTGTGGAAAACAAGGACTGTTTTTTCCTGGGAATTTTCTCACCAGAAGAAATTCACTGTCTTGTATATTACCACAGCCAGAATCCTTACAATTATAGTGCATTAAATGTGAACTTCTATATAAAAATTAGATGAAGCATGTCGTACTGACAAAATCAGGAAAGGATGATAATCACAAAAGAAAATTAATCAAACTATTTATAAAATTGAAATTATATTCTATGATTACAAAAAACAAACAAATAAATGAATAAACAACAAACTCTCAGAGATAGGCTCAAAAGACAAAGTACACTTCTGGTATTTCAAGATACCTAAGACAGCATGTCCAAAAAATTACATGAGGCAAAATTTGTATTTGGTGGTTTAAGCATTTGTGAAACAGTCATGAAGATCTACTTCAAATTAAATTATGGAATTAAAACAAAGTATGTAATAATTACAAAAAATCAACATGAACAGTAACTTAGAATACTTTAATAAATCACTCTAATTTTAAAAAAACTGTAATTTAAAATACATAAGTATAGGCATACAATAGTATAATTCATCATGATATACATATATAATGATAAATATAAAATAAAAAATAATTTATATGAAAGATACATAAATGATTTATAAATGTTTTTATTTTAATAGAGGCTACAAATTTTTCACAATAAAATCAACAAATTAGATTTTAATGATTTCCCAAATCAATTTTAAAACAATATTCAAAGTTCACATCCTTCAGCTGCATTGCAATGAAACTAGAACTCAATAGTAAAGAATTAACCATAAATCCAAAGTTGTTGAATGTGTCGCTGAATACATCAACATCTTAAAATTCAAAGTATTTTAAAACCTTAAAAAGAAAAAACAAAAAGTTCTTAAAAACTGCTTGACTGCTTGACTTGTTTCAATCAGCTCAAAGTTTAAAGAAAGTCTTCTCACTTAAATAGTTCAAAATGACTGAGAAAAAATAAAAATATGTTATTGTTATGAAATGATCACAATCCTAACTTCAGTAAAGAGCATGAAACAGCAAATTGCACATCCATCTTGTTTGTCTGTAAGGCTTGAGGAGAAAATATTTAGGATCTAAGTGTGGCTTGAACTACTCTTATACTTCTGCTCTCAGGAAGATGCCTCTGTCTGCCACATTGGAATACTGGGAATGTAATGAGGTGGAAAGGGGAAGGCATGAGGAAGCTTCAACAGCATGATATCTGGAAGTAGGATGGCAGTAAAATGAGTTGTAGATGTGTTGGTCTACTGTATATATTTTGAAGGTATGCTAAATTTTATTTCCTGTGTCACTGGATGTAAAGGGTCAGAGAAATAAGTGACATTGGCTTTTGATGGCTTATGGAATAAAATCTAAGCTCACATACTCTACATTACTAGACTTCACTTTTGAGGTAAGTTCAACTCCTTTTCTTCTGTCTCAATTCATCAAATCCCAACTTCATCACCTTTCACATCTCACATTGCACATTTAAATTGCTCCCCCTGCCCCCCGGGAGTTTTTATCTCAAGCATTTCTCAAATAATTTTCTTCAGTTCCTTTCCTAGGGTATTTTGCTATTGTGCAATCATCTTGTAAGCCTCAGTTTAAATGTTCTCTTTAATGAAGACTTCCCTGAGGAGCATATTAATTACCCTCCTCCTTCAGCTTCCATCAAAATTGTTCTACATTGCATCACATTATTATTATTCACAGCACCTTGAATCATTTCTTTACAGATTTTATTTTATTTTTCCCATCAAGTTTCAGTAAGTCCCATGCAGGAACTAACTCTGAATTAGCTTTTAATGGGTATTGGGCACATGCAAAAGGATTGGCCCTCAGAATACACATAAATTAATGAACAAAACTAAACAAATTTGAAGAAACTGAACATTTATTAGATTAACTCAAACTAATTAATTAGTAATGGATAATAAGACTCCTTTAAATGATACTTTTATCTTAATGTCACACTTAATTGTGAAAGACTAGAAATATTCTGAACAATGGCAAAATGTGACAGCAATGCCTCTAAACTTTGCTTTGGCTTTCAGATAGACTCTTGGCTCTGTCCGTGGAGTTCAACGCAAATGATCTACGTCAAGGTTTCCTTTGTTCTCAGGTTCTCTTTTGGGTTTATCAAAGGTGAATACCAGCATAAGTTCTGGAGGAAGGAGATGAGTTAAGATGGAGAACATGTTTCCCTGGATCCCTCCATGTAGGATCACCACAGGGCAATTGCATTTTCAACACAACTCCTTCAGATTCAGGTCCTGGCAACCACTCTCTCCCTTGCCTCTTTAGCAGTAATATTAGCAAAAGCATCTGTATTAGATCTGGTTCTCTGCTATATCTTATTTCCCTATCCTCTCAGCCATATTTTGTTAATAGTATTGGAGTTAATCTTTGAGAAATACTCAATTTGAAGGCTCTCTTTTATTCTTTCCCTGCCAAGCCCCAGTTGAAAAGGCATTATTTAAACTAGTAGATGTTATATTTTACATAAACTCTAGGGCTAAATATTATGACATACTAATCAGGAATAAAAGATGCAAGTGTTGAAAACAGAACTAAAAACATTATTATATATAGATGACCATAATATTTATTAGTGATAACAATTTATATGTGTGTTTACATATATAATGATATATGTATATATATCATTAAGGAGTTCATTAGGAAAATATACACACAATAATGAGCTGTTCCAATATCTATTGAGTGTTTCATAATAGATATTATTAAGCCCTTTTACACAACATAAATTCATCTCATGTATACCCGAATTCAAAGAGAAGCTACTATTATTATTTTACATTAAGTTTTTGTGTGTGTGTGTGTGCTGTGAATTGAACACAGTGCCTTGGGCATGGTTAGCATGTGTTCTACCACTCAACTACAACTTCAGCCTGATTACCTTAATTTTACAGATAAGTTAACTTATTCTAAGAGTTTATGTGATTTTGTACAAATGCAAAGCAGAAGAACCAAGATTTGAACCGAGGCAGTCTGCTTTGTATTCTGTTCTTTACCACAATACTATGCAACTTTTTTTTCAACACATGTTATAAAAGATTAATAAAATAGAAAACATAAGGGAAAAATTCACAAAATAGTATCTGTAATAAAATAAACAGATATAAACCCATTGAGGAATGTCACAGACCTTTGAAAATAATTATAAAATTTTGTCTACAGAAATTTTAAAGGGCAAATGAGTGGAAAGATTTAGCATGTTATTAATTGAAAAACACATATTTCAAAAGAGTTTTGTTATCTCCAAGTTCTTTAATAAATTAAGACCAAATCAGTTCAGACATACCACAGGATATTTTAACCTCAAATTTGGTAATGATTCTGAAGTTCATTGTATAGAATAAATGGATAAAATATGTATCAATCGAAGAGAAAAATAGACTTGTTATTATCAATAGGATTGTCAGAAATTAAAATTTAATACAAAGATATAATTAAAATATGATCTATATGGGGGAAAATTTTTTAAATATAAAAGAAATAGGTCACACTATATTTTAGCATTTCATGGATAAAGAAAACTACTAAATCTAGTATATTTTCAGCATAATGTTCTTGGATCAAAAGCTCATTGAAACAAAAACTAATGAAATATATATTTTTATACCAAATACTAAAATATATTTTAATGAATCTGAGTGAAATAAATAACAAATTTAACTCTAAGTAAACAAAATTAGATTTTAAGGTGACTTGTTAGTGAGAAAGACTTTCTCTGCCACAGAAAATGTAGTGTTTATATATATGAAATGCTTATAAGACAATAATTATAATGTAGTAATACATTTTACAAACACACTTAGTAAACAGTGCAAACACAGACAACAGATAAAAGGCAAATTTCATAGGCTAAAAATAGTTTTAAAAATATGAAAAAGATAAACTCCCCCACAAAATAGTAGGTGACATGTGTAATCAACTGAGATGTTATATTTAAATATCACATCCCTGGACTAAAAAGACCACTTAACTAGCAAACAAATACATTAAAAATAAAATAAAGTATTTCCTTCACACAAAATTGACAAAGATAATGACCTTACACCTTTAGCAAGAGGATAATATGCTATTCTTTCTAATAAGTGACACACAATAAAGCAGTCTTCATCTCTAAACTATAGAATTGAAAGTGAGATACTGAGCTGAACAGTCACAGTTTCAAGGCCACTTAGTATGGATAAAAATAACAAGAATAAAAACAAAATGTTTGTTAATACCAAAATCTGTGTTTTTAACCATTATATTTTTTAGTGTTTATAATTTATGCAGAAAATTGTACTAGAACACTCCAAAATATTAGCAGTGCTTGTATTGATAGGAGGGAGGAACAATAATTAGTAAACTAGGAATATATACTTTATATTTATAAAAATTTTAGGATGCAAAATTTAATTATTATTATCTATTGTAAGTAAAATAGACTAAATATTAAAGAGTAGAAATTATATATTTTTACAACTATAATTATCTTGGAGAATAGAAATACTGATTTTAAGTTTTGATCCTTTCAAAGTAATTTTAAATTATTTCCATGAGCATATGTTACTTTCAAACATGTTTAATGAAAGTTAATACTTTAAAAAATGTTTAAATTAATTGTGTGGCTTAATGTCTAAGTCACTATAAATTCTCAAGTACAAGAATGCTTCATCCTAAATAATTTCTATGAATGTTTAAATTTTCAAGAGCTATTTGAATAATTTTGGCTGTACCCCAATCTCAGGAGAAGGACAAGAAGCAGCAAGAGCTCCATACAGTATGTATTGACCTTTACAAGAGCAGTGACACTATCAGATGAACCGAGATCTGGCAGCTTCTAAGCATGTTCGCATGACAGAATTACGATAGGATGGTGAGGCTTCATTAAGATGACTTAGACAGCTGTCTTATCTACAGGAATCCTTTCATTGCCCCCATTTTTTCTATGTCAGCCTCATTCTTCTCTCCACTCTTCCATGGGTCTCAGTTGGGAATTTAAGACCTTGAATTGATAAGGTTCAATTTATGTTTCCCAATTTTATAGCTCACAACCGTAGAACAAGAAACTGCTATTAAAACAATCATCTCAGGATTCTCCAAATACTCTACTAGAAATATTGCCTTTGATCCTTTTCCCCTTCTTAGTAAGACTCTGATGTTTTTTCATGATACAGATATAACACTACCTGTTTGATTCTCCTTCTCATTTTGATAAACTGAATTTCTGATTTCCTAAGTTTACTATAATACAGTCACATAATCAAAGTAATAACTAAGGTTGGAAACAGTTGCAATTATTTTTATTTAAAATACATTAGGGAATTTTACATTAAATAGAAATTAGAAAACTAGATGAACAACAAAATAAGCTAATAAAATAAAAAGGTACTCCATATTGTCACATTTTCTCTTCTACTTCCCTCTTGTATTTATGCCTTTTCAAATGCATCTCTCAAGACCTGTATTTCCTTTTCTTCCCCTTCTTACATATACAGTTTTTGGGCTGCTCCAACCTAGATCAATTTATTTCCTCTTCTTAATTAAAGCAGTTCTCGTAACAATTAACAAAAAGAAGTTCTTTTTTTAATTTTCCCTTTCATGTGACATCTCAGAATTTAACACATCTGAGTACTCTTTTCTTCTTCAAATTCATTCTTCCCTTGGACTCTGGGACACTTCGCCTTTTTTTTGATTATTCACTTTCACATTCACAGTGGAATAATTGTCCTTTCCACAATCTCTGAGTGCAAGACTCTTAATTCTTTTCATTTGTAACTCTCATAGGCAGTCTCTTCCAAGCTCACAATTGTTATTTCCACATGTAAGTGAAGGATTTTCAATTTTATCTTTAGTTGAACTTTCTTCCCTAAGCTTCAGATTTATATTTCCACTCTTCTTTTGATATTACCACTTGAGTTTTTCAAAATCTCTCCAAACTAACAAGTCAAGACCTGAAAGCATGTTCTACTCTCCTTCCCTAGAGCAAAATCATTTCCAGTATTTCTTGTCACAATGATTGGCACATGCTTCTGTGTGAAACAACAACCAAAGGTTTGTTTTTGACATGTTACCTTTCATTCTTCCATACTGGATTCATAATATTGTCCAGTTAATTTTATCTTCTAACTACATGTAACTCCATCTAGTTTTTAATCCATCCATATTAATAAAACACACCAGTTTTAGCTTATATATGCATTAATTCAGTAACCTCCTAACCAGTTCTTTGCTTCTAGTCTAGCACCTGCAGATTCCTCTCTTTTAAATATAATGGTGTTTTCACAAAGGCTTCTGCAGAGAGCCAACACTGCTGCTTTTACTTGTGCAGGACATGTTATGAACAATTCTACTGGTCTTCCTTCATTAAGTAGTCTTGAGCATTAATATGGATATTGTAACAATTTTTTCCATCAGATGGCTGTATGTTGTCATGGAGAAAGATCCCCTTTCCCAAGTTTATACACAGTCAACTTTGGGTTAATAGTAGAATGCTCATCATCCTTACTCTCTTGTTTAAAGCCATTCAATGACTCCTAAATTCTTTTAGTATACGAAGTAACATGTTAAGCATGTCCTAGGAGTTTCTACACATAAGATGACCTTATCTTTCTTTGGCTTTTACTCTCTTTGACTCAGTCATCTGGATCTTAAAATTTCATAAAGCCGTGTATGCTTGCCTGTTCTAATATTTTTAACTTTTTATTTCTGTTTTTAGAGGACTTTTCCTCTCTGCCTTCATATTCTTAACTCTTACCTTGCCTTTACATCTCAGTTTCACTTAAAGTTGTCAAGGATAATAATCTCAGAACTTCTCTTTAGTTCAATTTCCTCTAGCATACCCTCTGGTAGACTTAGAAACCTCCATAATAGTAGTATTTATCAGTTAAAATTTCAAAATTTTGTATCACTATTTTATTTGTGTATTTATTACTACTAAAATGGAACAATCCTAGGAAAAATGACCAGTTTTGTACAATATTGTATACCTAATTCTAGTTCAAAGCTTAGAGCTTTCTTAAGTAGGTTGATAATCAATATTGAAGAAAGGGAAGAAATGAGGGAACGAGTATTGAATATAGGAAAGAAAAGTGGGAGGGAAGGATGGAAGAAAGGAGGAAGGAAAGAAAGAAGAAGGAAGGAGAGAAGTGAGTAAAGAAGGAAGGAAGAGTTGGTACTCACAAACTGATGGTAGCATTGCCAATGGAAATAATTTAATAAATTGTATGGCAAATTTTATTTGAATTTGTTATGGTTTGGATATGAGGTGTCCCCGAAAACTCCTGTGTTGATGCAGGAATATTCAGAGATGAAATGATTGGATTGGATTGTGGAAGCTATAACCTAATCAGAAGTGAAATCATTATTTTGGGAGGGCTGTAACCTAATCAATTCATCTTAGTTTGAATGGACTGCTTGGTAATTGTATGCAGGTGGGGCATGGCTGCAGGAGGTGGGCACTCTGGAAGGTTTATTTCCTCTGTGGTCTCTTCTCTTTCTCTCTCTCTCTTTTTCTGCATCTTGGCTGCCATGAGCAAAGCAGCACTCTTCCAGTACGCCCTTTCTTTATGATGCTCTGCTTTTCCAGAGGCCCAGACCAATGGACTTGGCAGACTGTGGACTAAACCTCTGGAACCATGAGCCAATATAAACTTTTCCTCCCCTAAGGTGTTCTTGTCTCAATGACAAAAAGCAGATTAACAGAAGTTTTTGGGTTAGGATGGTATTGTTTAAAGGATTCATATTTATTTTAAAATTTAAAGCATAGAGTACATAAGCAAATATGGGTTTTAATTTAATAGCATTTATTAAGTAATTTTATTTTTAAAGCAAGACAAATTATATTTTTCAAAAATTAGGACATTGAAATTTTCAGTTGTACATAATAATGTATCTTGAATCTTTTAGAAAAATTATTGACAACACACTAGTTTAATTACTTAGCACACTAAGTATTTTCACATATATTTCTATTGATTATACTTAAAGTTTAATTTCTTAAGATTTTTATTAAATTCTTCTACTTCAGGAACTAGAAAATTAATAACTAAAGAATACATCATTTGTTATCTATTTTGTCTTCAGAAAAGAATCAAGAATGTTTTACACTTAGGTAAAGGACAAAAAATGGAATAACCACATCCTAAGAGCTTAAAAATCTAAGTTATTCACTTAAGCCTAAAAGATCTTCACAGTTTTAGACTTATTCATTTCTTTTAGAACATCATACAAATATTGAGGGAAAAGACTTTCACAGACAAAGACTATGAATAGAAGAAGGAGATAAACAGGACCTTAATTCAAGTTCAGGGTGTAAATAGATGATTTGAGATAAACATAGGCTCTATATTTATATTTAAATACAGAAAGCAAGCATAATAATTCTAAGATAAATTATCTTAACTGTAAACTTTCTCAAATAAAGCAGAAATCAGGAGGTAGAAACCAGGAACTGACACTATATGATTCTTAGAAATTCAAAATATTTTTAACATTACATTTAAAAATGAATGCATTACCTTCTAGCCACTTCTTTATGACAATCAGAATTCATACTAGCAGGATATAGTAATAGATTTTCCTTAGAGTCAACCCCCTTATTCCCCCACCCCCCAAATTAGCAAGTTTTGAAAAGAAGATTGTCAAAGAATATATAAAGTGATGTTTGATTTAAAAGGAAGAATACACAGTTTTGCAAATAATTAAATAAATAAATTAAATAAATAATACATAAAATAAAGTATGTATAGCTACCTGGGGACTGAGAATAGGTTTACTACTTCTTAGGTTTACTAGACTATAAATTCACAAGATTAGGACATGCAAAGAAAAACAGCTCCCTGAAGGCTATGAAATTTGTAGAAAGTTGAAAACTACAGCCACCCTAAGAACTATTCAAAAATGATCAGCAATGCTCTTGCCTAAGATGCACCAATGAACAGAGGCATAGGGGAGTTTCTCATATTATTCTTCCTTTTTATTATTTAAAGAATTCTTTTTAAAAATTTTTATTTGCACTTTTTAGTTATTTATACATGATAATAGAGTATATTTTGACTTATTTATACAAACATGAAATATGTCTTATTCTAATTAGGATCCCAGTCTTGTGGATGTACATGATGTGGAGATTCATTGTGATGTATTCATACATATAATGTTCTTCTTTTGATAGCATGGCATTTGATGATTCAGTATGTACAAAAGCTAAATAAATAAAATAAAATCATGCATATTGCCAGTCAGAGAAATTTCAGATTTAGAAGGTCAACATAACTTTGTAAGTGCCAATGAATACCAGACAAAATCTAGATATTTGAAGGTGTTCTACAATCCGGAATAAATGCAATATTTGGTTCTTATCACAGGCATAAATATGTTTTGAGTGTATTTTATGTATGCTATACACCATGCAAATGATCATGAAGCTATGAAAGAGTTCATTTTTAAAAATGTTAATCAATTATAAGTATTAGCAATCCTATAGAAGACCATATATGAGAACGAATTAACAGAATGTTTTTCTACATTCCATTTAGGGATTATCAGATCAAGTTTAAATTGAGGAGGTGAATTTTTTGTGAAGATTCAAAGGACTACAAGTAAAACTTTAGTTGGAGATATAAAGATGTACAGATTTTTGTTTTCTGTATTGTGTCAACATAGTAAGTAAAAATGAGATATTCCACAAAACAAATATTGTCTCCACAGGCAAAAGGCTTTTTTTGGGGGGGGTCCAATGCACACTAGCAGCTTTTAAGCACGCACATTAGGTAAATTATTTATTGTGGCATCCCCCACTTGTGATACATTGTCCTCAGAACCAATAAGACCCACTAGATATTGTAGCCTTTTTTGGTTGGAAGTAGGGACAAATGCAATAACTTTTCCTTCACCTTAGAAAGAACAGAGGCATAGGGGAGTTTCTAATACCAATGGAATCTTGGAAATTTTACTAAGATGGAAGCTCACTGAATTTTTATCAGATTTTTTCCTTGCCCCCTGACATGCAAGTGTCTTAAAGGTTCATCTAGAGTAGTTGTACTTCTTGCTCACTATGTCTAATCAGCATAGTGTAATTAACATAATGGAGCAGTATTATTTCTTTTAGAAAGAAAAGGTGGTCAAGATCCCTGAAAAAAGCTGGGCGCTATGGCTCAAGCCTGTAATCCCAGCACTTAGGGAGGCTGAGACAGGAGAATCATGAGTTCAAAGCCAGTCTCAGCAATGGCGAGGCACTAAGCACTAAGACCCTGTCTCTACATAAAACACAAAATCGGGCTGGGGATGTGGCTCAGTGGTCGAGTGCCCCTGAGTTCAATCCCCAGTACCAAAAAAAAAAAAAAAAAATCCCTGAAAAAAAAATTATGACACAGGACTGGAGAGACCCTTGAAGTACAACATTGAAGGTATATTACTGGCCTTGCCACCTGAACACAAATTGCTTTTCATGGTCTTTACTTCTAAGTATTCATAAAAAAGTATTTGCCAGATTTTTTGCTGCATACTGGGTACCAGGAATCATGTTAATTTGTTATCAAAATGAAGACACATCTAGAACAACAGCTACAATTAGAGAAATCATTTGGTTAAGTTAATAAAAACTCACTGTCATTATCCAAGATCGGTGTTCTGTGTAGGGCAAATAAGGAAAGTGGAATGAAGATGTGGTGGGAATCAGTAACCCTATTATATCAAGTCCTTGATGGTGGCAATAATTTCTGAAACCATCTGCACAAATGCAATATGACTTTTTTATTTACTATTTTTCCAAACTAGAGGCAATTCAAGCAAGTTCACAAGTACATTCCTACTATAATTACCTCTACTCTATAGGTAAGGGAGTCAATCCAAGTATGGATTCTATGAGTTGCTGAGTATGACTATTCCAATTATACATTCTAGAATTGGGAAGATAGCTAGAGGATAAGTTTAGGGATGCATTGGACCTACTACCACCTGGACCTTAGTTACAACTCCATTGATGGATTGACTTCCATAAGTCCTTACTTTGAGTGATGAAGCACATTAACATTTGGATGTTCTTGGATTAGTGTCAATTCATTGCCAATATCCAGGAATTCTTTTAAAAATATGCATATTTCCTTTTCCTAGGTCCATAGTATTTTTGGTGTAAAACGAGATGTCTCTTTGGAGAAAGCTGGGGGAAATATCAATAGTGTGGCTGGGTTCTTCATCAAGAGTATCTGTCATGTCCTTTATTGAAGGATTTGAGTCTAAAAACTGGTCCTAGAGTGTGTCCTAAGGAGCATCATTAGTGCTTTGAAAAGTGGTTGTCTCAAGGGTTAGAAGGCATTATAATTTGTTCAGGAAAGCAGGATAATCTCTTCAGGTAGAAGAGGTAGAGGGGATGCCAGTGGTAAAGAACATTCAGTAGAATTTAGGGGTTTGATTTCTCCGGCTTCACCAGAATCTGCCTATATGCTCCATTCAATTTTTGGGATCCCAATTTGTTCCCAACCAATGACCTCACTTTAACAAAAGACATTAAATTGAAATGGTTGAGAATTCAAATTGTTTTTTAAGGCATTCATTCACAAGATGAGACTCGGTTTTTCATACCTCAATCTTGTAACTACAGGAAATAGGGTAAATTTCAGGGAAGACATAGTTTTTGAGTCATTTATTCATAGCTTGAACTGGAAATTTGATGTGTTTATCCCTTTATTTCTGATTTCTGCAGTGCAGTAAGGAGTGATCAGCCAATACTATTAGCCAATATTATCAAAAAACTTTATTTAACCAACAACTTTGAAGATAGGAATTACATTGTCAAACTGAGTTTTATACACATATATGTGTAGTTATTGATATATGAATATACATACACATATCATTAAGAGAAGTCATTAGCAATTGCAAGATTGTAAAACCTCACCAACATGGGCTAGAAGTGTCCTCTTTATCATTGGATATAGAATCATTTGTGTCTCTCCATCTAATCAGATTGATTAGAAAAAACAATTTCAGAAAACCTAAAATATATCCTTCAGATTGTATTCCTCTACATCTACTTTCAGTATCATAGTCATTGTCATTTTTCTATGGCTGCTATAACAAATGACCACAAAACATATGTCTCAAAAAGAGAGAAGCTAAACCATGTGTGGTGGTGCATACCTGTAATCCCAGTGACACTGAAGGCCGAGGCAGGAAAATCACAAGTTCAAAGCCAGCTTCAGCAATTTAGTGAGACTCTAAGCAACTTAGCAAGACTATGTCCCAAAATGAAACATAAAAAGGGTTGGAGATGTGGCTTAGTGTTTAAGCACCCCTGAGGTTCATTCCTCAGTATTAAGAGGGGAGAGGAGAGAAGCATATTTTGGAGGTCAAAAATTATTGTATTTTTATAGCTCAATTCCTGCTCAGGATTCTTGGGGGTTATCCATTCCCTGGTTTTTACAACTTATTTTGCTGTTAATTTTCTTTGACTCTTGGTAACACTTCTATATTTTTTTCTGTTTTTTGTGAATTAAAATCAAACAGGTATCAAACTAAGACTGGTATCAAACTATAAATTGGTATCAAATTAAAAATCTTCATCACAGCAAAGGAAATAATCAAGAACATGAAGAGAGAGCCTACAGCATGGGGGAAAATCTTTACAACCAACTTTAGATAGAGCATTAATCTCCAGGATTAATCTCAAAATACACTATAAAACAAATAACTCAATCGAAAAATGAGCAAAGGAATCGAACAGGCACTTCACAGAAGAAACACACATGGATTAAAAAAAAAGTGGAAAATGTTCAACATCTCTAGCAATTAGACAAATGCAAATTAAAACTACACTGAGATTCCATCTCATATCAGTCAGAATGGTAATCATCAAGAACACAAGTAACAATAAATGTTCACAAGGATGTGGGAAGAACGGCACACTCATACATTGCTGATGAGACTGCAAATTGATGCAACCACTCTGGAAAGCAGTAGGGAGATTCTTCAGAAAATTTGGAATAGAACTTCCATTTGATTCAGTTATCCCACTCCTCAGCATAAAAGCCCAAAGAACTTAAAATCTTCATACTACAGTGATTTAGCCACATCAATATTTATAGCAGGTCAATTCACAATGGATAAGCTATGAAACTTATCTATTGTGCCCTTGAACATGTGAATGGACAAAGAAAATGTGGTATATATACCACATTTATGGAATACTACTGAGCCATAAAGAAGAATGAAATCAAGGCACTTGCTGTTAAATGAATGGATCTTAGCATATCATGCTAAGTGAAATAAGCCAATATCAAAAAACCAACTGTCTGACGTTCTCTCTGATATGAGGATGCTAACACACAAGGAGGTGGGGCAGAGTTCATTGGATTAGACACAAGCAAATAATGAAGGGAAGAGAGGGAGGATGGGAATGGGAAAGACAGTAGAACATATCAGATATAACTTTCCTCTCTTCATATATGAATCAACAACCAGTGAAACTCCATGTCATTTAAAACCACAAGAATTAGATCCTAATTAGAACAATTTATATTCCATGTTTGTATAATATGTCCAAATATATTCTACTGTCATGTATATTTAAAAAAATTTAAAAGCATAGTTCCCAATACAGCAAAATTTAGAGGTTAGACTTCTAGGAAAAGATTGGATGATGAGAGCTATAACTTTATCAATATGTTAATCCATTTTAAAAAATTTGAATGGATTACTGGGTGGTAACTGTAAGCAAGTGGGGTATGGCTGAAGGAAATAGGCCTCTGGGAGCAACTATGACTTGTCCTTGGCTCCTCTCTCTCTGCTTCCAAGTTACAATAAGCTAAGCAGGTTTCCTTCACAATGCCCTTCTCCCAACAGATTTCTGTCTTGGAACCAGCAATCAACTGAACCTCTGAAACCATGAGTCAAAATAAATCTTTTCTCCTCTAAAAAGAAAGAAAGAAAGAAAGGAAGGAAGGAAGAAAGAAAGGAAGGAAGGAAGGAAGGAAGGAAGGAAGGAAGGAAGGAAGGAAGGAAGGAAGGAAGGAGGAAAGAAAAGAAAAGAAAAAGAAAGAAAGAAAGAAAGAGAGAGAGAGAAAAGAAAGAAAGACAAAAATCGGAAAAATGTGCCTCTTCTTCACCTAGGATGGTACACATATTCTACCTTGATATTGATTATTAAGCTCTTTTCTTCAAGATACTTAATTACATCTTTTGCAAGGTAACATTCTCTATCTTACTATATAAAGTAAGACTTTTAAAGGTGCAGGGATTAGGACACTACACATATTTTGGGCTTCACAATTCAGCCTACAGTAATGATTATAACAACTTATAATATTTTGCTTTAATCATCACTGATTTGTTTAATACATAGCATTGCAATTTGTCTAGTTTTTGATAAAATCTATCCATCTTTACTTTTTTCTGCTGTTATGAATAACATTACATTTCTCTTATTTTTTTAAATACTTTTTTAGATGTTGATGGACATTTATTTTATTCATATGCAGTGCTGAGAATCGAACTCAGTGCATTGCACATGCTAAGCCAGCACTATACCACTGAGCCACAACTCCAGCCCCTCATTTCTCTTATATTTTTAATTGACCATTGATCATACAGAAAAACACACAATAGGCTTTGTAAATTAATCTTATATACAAGAAATTACTAATTTTTTTCATATTTAAGAAATGCTTCTTAATTCAGTTGAGGTTTTCTTTTCTTTTTCTTTTTTGGTACCAGGTATTGAACTCAGAGGTACTCAAACACTGAGTAACATCCGCACCCCTATTTTGTGTTTTATTTAGAGACAGGGTATCACTGAGTTGCTTAGTACCTTGCTATTGCTGAGACTGGCTTTGAACTCCTGATTCTCCTGTATCAGCCTCCCAAAGTACTGGTATTACAGGTATGTGCCACCACACCCTGCTCAGTCGAGTCTTATGTAGATAATCATATCAAATTGAAATAACAAATTTTCTTACCAATTTTCATAACTATTATTATTTTTTCTTAATAATTCTCAGAATATAAATTTTAATCTTATGTATATCAATAATTGCAATAATGATAATTCTTATCTTTTTTCAAATCCTAAGGAAATAATTCTAAGTTTTTCAGTAAAAATCATATTTGTCTTTAATTTTTAATGTGCAGAATAGATTAAGTTTAAAATTTATATTTATTATATGCCTTCTGATTTTAAGCATATGAATTACATTATTCTAATATATATTTCCTTTTTATTAGCTGATTGGCATATTTCTTTGTGAAAAATAAATTTAGATATTCTATCACAATATATTATTGGTTTTTTCCCATATTTTAAGTTATTCTTTACTGAATTAGATGTTATATGTAAAATTGAGGCTTTGAAATTTTTATAATTTATCTATTTTCCATTTCCATTAATTTAAAATAACACTTCTTATGATAGTTTCTCCTTAAATTATATGTCATTGCTTATTAAAATTTCTATGTGGTGTTATGTTAGTCCTTATCTTAACCTGCATATATAGCTCTAACAGTTTATTTTCAGAATCTTATTTTCTTTTTAGTTCAATGAATTTCTCATAGGTAAAACATATTTGGATATTTTCCCTTAAGTAATATCTCATTGATGGGGTTACCCCAATGTAATAGACTAAATGATGGCATCAACAAATATTATGTTTTTATTTTAAAACCCAGGACCTGTGAATATTAGTTTCCATGGGCAAAGAGTAAATCACTTTACATGGCAAAATATGTCATTAAAATAATGTTCTTTAAAAAGGTGGAGTTTATCCTGGATTATCCAAATGGCCCTTAAATGAAATTGTATATATTCTTATAAAAGAAAGACTGAGTAAGTCAAGGAACAGACACATAAAATAGAAGACATATGGAAGAGAAAGAGGCAATGTGATCATGGAGTGGAGACTGCAGTGGTGTAGCCAGAGTCAAGGAATGGCTGAACCCAACAGAAGCTGGGGAGGAAAGGACTGGGTGCTCCTCACCCTATTGACACATTGTTTTCAGACTTCAAGCCTCCAGAACTCTAAGAAAATACATTTCTGTTGTTTTGTCAAGGTTGTGGTAATTTTAAAATCCATCATAGGAAACTAATATACCTCATTTACATTTATTGTAATTACTCTTGTGTTAGCATTTATTGCTGTTCTCTTTTTTTTTTTTTTTTTTTTTTTTGGTACTGGGGATTGAACTCAGGGGTACTTGACCACTGAGCCACATCCCCAGCCCTATTTTGTGTTTTATGTAGAGACAGGGTCTCACTGAGTTGCTTAGCGCCTCGCCGTTGCTGAGGCTGGCTTTATTGCTGTTCTCTTATTAGATATTTTCTATTTGAAGAGTTTCTTTTGATTGTCTCTTAACAGTTTAATAAATCCAGTTAGTACTACTGGATTGAAATTTCAAAATCACAAAATTTCTCTGTATCTCGATGTTCTCAAACCCCAAGTGGTGAAATTAATGCCTAGCTTGTCTGCATCATTTGGTTGAAAGAATTACATGATTTTCCAGGTCCTAAGTCATTTAGCTGTAACCCAACATGAACCTATTCCCCAACTAAGTTTAAAAACTTAGCTAATAGCCTCAAATACCATAGGTTTCCATACTAGATTTAGAATATAGAAAGATGCTTTTTCCTAAAATTAATTTTTATGAAAATTCAGCTGTAATAGAAGAAAAAACTTAGAAATATGAAATGTATAAGTACCAAACTTAAAAAAGTAGATCTAAAACCAAAATACAGTATAAGCATAGTAATTTAAGTAAACTCATACTAGATAAATTAATAAAATAAGGTATCTATTACAACTATTTATATTTCTTTAAAGGAAAGTATTTGTTATAAACACAAAATGTAGTCATAAATCCCAATGACCAATACTGAATGGAGACCTTCTCAATAATTAAAAACATTATATTCTATTCACTATCTCCAGTTTTATAAATGCCTTCAAGTTATTGCAGATCATGATATTATAACTTAAGAATTTTTTTCCAAAGAAGCAAAAGTATCATATGACATTGCAATGGTTAATTTGAATTGTCAACTTGATTGGATTAAGAAATGTGGAAGATTAAGAAGCTTCTGGGTGTATCAGTGAGAGTGTGTCTAGGAATGACTGGCATGTGGCATAGAGAATTGAAGTAGAGACCCTACCTAAGACGGGCAGTACCGTCTAATATGTTGGAGGCTTGAATGGAATAAAAGTCTGAAGAACAAGGAAGCAACACATGCAAGCTAAAACTTTGAATGAGTTCTTGATTTCTGCTGGGATCACCTGCAGGTGTTGGACTCTTGCTCCTTCATTCTTCTAGAGCAGACTCTGCCAGCAATTCTCCAGGGAGTTTCCAGAAACCTTCAGTCTCAGAGTGGGATAGCACTGTCTATCACTTTTGTTCTGAGGCATCAGCATCTTGGATTGCTCAGCTACTGGTTCCTCCAGCTCTATGGCCTGCAGATAGCCATTGTGGACTATTCAGCTTCTGGTTCTGTATATCCAGCTCTTTTGTTTTTAAAATAAGAAAAACACCAAAATACCAAAAACCAATTCCATAGCAACAAAGAAAATTCCCATTTCTAAGTAGAAGAAAACTCTCATCTCATACCCAAAATTTCTGGGCTAGAAAATAAAGTAGTAGCAGATTAGAATCTAATAAATTCCCTTTTTTTATAATCATACTTCCTGTTGTTTCTGTTCCTCTAGAGAACCCTAATGCAGACATTGAGATAATGAATAAGAAAAAATTAAAGTATACCTGGTATAATGATTGGGAAGCTATGAAAAATCATATTGTTCTTTCTGGTTTTATTTCTATTCAGTTACACAGAACAATATAATTAAATAAAACTGAAGTATATTTTATGATGTCATAAGATTTTATGTTTCTTGAAGTTTTAAATAATTAAATTATATGTTTTAACTTTAAGTAGATGAAAGTCTCATAAAATATCACAGCTAAATTAATTAAAATTTAAATTTAAATTAAAAATGTGTGATATATCATAAGAGGATTGGAACATATTGCACACATTTATACTAGTTGGTGGACTTCAAACGCTTAGTGAGATCTTAAAATGGCACATACTTAAACACAATTTGGTAAGTGTTCATTGATTTTTAACTGTATATAAAAGTTTCAAATTCATACATAAACATAGGTAAAACTAGCCAAAGAGAAAAACACTGGGAATGCATTTGTTAAAAAAAAAAAAAAAAAAAAAGAACTCTTCAAGTAGTCAAAAAAACCCTTCTGCTCTTGGTTGATGAGAATTTTAAAAATATGCAGTTTAGCCATGTGTGTCCCACTAAATATTGACTATTTTAATACTTGCTAACATTTTTTGTTATTAAAAAATGCACTGTTCTATTTCATGCTTATTAAGATAATTAACCCCTAACATAGCTCTGTGAGATATGTACTATCCTTATTCATATTTTACATAAAAGGAAATAAGACAGGAAGAAATTAAATGTCATAGCTAAATTCACACAATGGCTTTCCTCCAGATTCAAACCCTGCTAATCTGACTTCAGAAATAACACTTTTCATTGGTTTGTGAAATAGATCTTGGAGCATTATAACAATTAGAATTAGTTCTCAAGTAACACTGAGAAAAAGACAATCTTTGCCTTTAAAACTTTCACATTTTTATTGTACTCCTCTACTTCTTCCTTAAGGTTGATGCTCTTTGTAATTTCTCTCAGGATGATAAGGTATTACATACCTACATACCATGTTTGTGTTCTAATAATAATACTTTAGACATACCCACAAATCCAAAGAGATTAACTGCAAATTGTCAAATTTAAGTTAGAACACAGTCAGTCATGGTGCTGAAAACAGTTAGTGATAAAGAATGTTTCCATCTATTCATGTTATTTTAGCTATTCATATATATTCTCTCTATATATATATACATGCATACACACACACACACACTATATATATATATATATATATATATATATATATATATATATATATATATATATATTCTTGAATAATTTAGTGGTCATTTGGATGACTAGTTTAATTGGTCTTCATGGCATTTTTCAAAAAATAAATAGTCTTTAAAAAATTCTCAACACTTTTGATGTGGAACCCTACTGAGATGTTATTTAAAATGACCAGATGCAATTTTGCAGTTGTCCATGAGAAGATTTTTCAAAATTCCTGTTCAAAATCAGCATTTAAGTATGCTATCCTCACCCTTGAAATATGCAATGTTCTGACAAAGCAGCTGTCACACAGAAAGACTTTTCAAATAAAGAGCGTGTACCCTGAAAGCCAGAACAGATCCAGTTTCGAACACCTAAAGGCTTGTAACCTTTTTTATCAGAATAAAGTGTTTGTTGACACTTGGGCTCATTATTTCACACACAGATCCATCTGGATTAAAATTTTCTATAATGGAAATACCAGTTCCTGGCACAAAGTGGCTTTTTTTAGGCAAAGATGTGCTATTTCTCTTTCTTTGAAAGGCTTCATACTTACTTTGATGTAATAAACTTTAGAGTCTGAGTATCTAGAGGTATAACACTTTCAAAAAATTGATTTCCCTTAATTTATTCTAAAATTTAAATCTCTATCAAAATATTGTTGACTTTTATTTTCAAATGTGTGTGTGCTTATATGTGTGTATATTTACATGAATTATTTACCATATTTTCTATACCCATTTTCTTTAAAATGTATATTAAATCTGTTTCCAAACATGTATTTTACTGTTGTCCCTTTATTTACAAATTGCATGCTTGTGTTGTTTCCCAAATGAATACTGTAAAGTTGTTTATTTATGAGTGCTAGGGCTTATGTCCCCTGTGGATCCTAAAATACTTCTGAAACATTTGAGAAGTTTCAACCTGTGTTATGCCTATGAGTAAAAAAAACCTGTAAGTCACATTTAAGAACTGAAGATAAAGGGATACTTTTACTGATTGTACAAATTCCTCCTGTTTCCTTCTGCATGCTGATTTTTTTAAAAAGTCAAAGGCCATCTCTATCTATCTCTCTCTCTCTCTCTCTCTATCTATCTATCTATCTAATCTCCTTGTGTGTGATGTTATATCCTTAGCTCTTTTGTTTCTAAAATAACAAAAACATCAAAATACCAAAAACCAATTCCACAGCAGCAAAGAAAATTCCCATTTTGGCCACAAAAATAGAAGAAAACTCTCACCTCATATACAAAATTTGGGGGCTAGAAAAGGAAATAGTAGCAGATTAGAAGAAAACACTGAGAAATCTCACACTCTCCTCAAAGATGCCACTGAGGAATCAGAAAATGAGCAGAGAAAAGAGATTTTTTTTTTTTTTACAATTTTACTATCATCACTTATTTTAGGAGAATGCTGCATATACTTTTGATTTGGAAGGAAAAACCCAGGGAAATGACACAAAAGAAATATTTTCTTTTTTTGTTTTGTTTTGTTTTGTTTTGTTTTGTTTTTTCTGTACAGGGGATTAACTCAGGGGTACACAACCACTGAGCCACATCCCCAGTCCTATTTTATTATGTTTTATGTAGAGACAGGATCTTACTGAGTGGCTTAGCACCTTGCTATTGCTGAGGCTGTCTTTGAACTCATGATTCTCCTGTCTCAGCCTCCCAAAGTGCAGGGATTACAGGTGTGTACCACCTTGCCCATCTCAAAAGAAATATTTTCTTGGAATCTTAGTATTCAAACAAAACAATTTTGGTGCCTAGGTTTTGTATGGTAACTATATTGTGGCAGAGGTAGTCCAAAGGTATTCCATGATGCAGTGGACATTGCTATAATAGAAAATAAAATCTGGAAGGAACTTAGAAATTGTGAAGAGGCTGGAATTAGAGGATATCTAACTCTGTTTTCTAGCTCTCTCAATTTACCTAGCAAAAATAAAGATGTTTTTCTTCCTGTTTTGATTATTTTTGATTATTTTTAATAATCCTCACCATTCATTCTCCTTAAGGTTTAACTTATAACAAATAAATAATGCAGCTTAAAGTCTATGCCTAATTTCTGAGAGCAACCAGGTAGAAAGATGGAGGACTGGAAAAATACCATATTTATGAATTATAATCACATCTGAAACTTGTTCTTTGCTTAAATCAATTAAGTAGGAAGAACAAACAAAAGTAAACTTAGACTACACTTATGTGAAAGAAAAAATATTTCAAGAAGAAAATATTTCTTGAAAAAATTGTCAACCCATTAAAATACTGAAAAGAATAAAAGTGAAGACGGACAGGCAGTCAGTACAGATAGCTAAACTGAGTCAGGTTGGATCAAGGTGGCCAATTTGAATGAGTCCCAGATGTTGGAGAGGGATTAAAATGATAATGCCTTCAGAGCCCTTCCTATACTCTCATCAAGATAACCTGCCCCTCCTCCAACCTGTTGCTAAGGGATTGTTCTTCCCTACAGGGAATTGTTAGTTATGCCTCCTTCCTGCCCAGATCATTCCACTTTGTCCATACGCTTATTACCTTTTGGCCATCCCACAGAGCATCTCCTGGGCCTAGTCACAGATGCAGGAAGGGGAGAGAAAAGGAGAACACAGAAGGAGAACAAAGGAAGCCTAGGACATAAAAAGGCAGAACATCCATACTTTGGGTGATACCAGGATATAAGCTATGACCCCCTTCTCCCTCTCAGTCAAAGTCTATGTTTCCCCTTTTTAAATAAACCCTGCTTAAATGCTTGCCTCAATGTGCTTCTCTAATGTTCAAACTTCAACATGTGAAGAAGCAGAACTTATCACTGGTAACTGGCATTATCATATTTGATGTCTCACTGAGATCTACACCAAAGTAAGCTCTTCTCCATGCACCTCAGATCTATTTGAGGTGCATCTCTCTCTCTTTTACTGGAGGATGAAAGTGGGTACCCATTGGCTATGTAAATGCAGCAGTACAGCTGCCACTCTTCAAGACTCAGGTGAAAAGTGCAGAGCAGGCATACTGTGTCCTGCCAAAGCTGTTTCCTCCTTTTCTGTCCAGGCCTGGAGAATGATTGGCATAAGTACAGTCTCTCTGGATTCATGGAGATGGGTAAAAGGACTAGAGCAACTGCAGAATTCTTGCCTGGGCCATTCTTGGGTGAATTCCAAAGATTTCTTCTCCAGATCCCACTACTGACCACTCTAAGCAGTATCTAGGTTGACTGGTCAATAAGCAGCACTGAGGGAAAGAGCCAATAACAACTCACCTTCGTATGGGTCTTAGAACATTCTCCAACACCCCTCTCCTGAAACCACTTCTCCAGGGTGCTTCCCTTGCCTCACTGGTCAGACGTTAGTAATTCAGAATGGAGGGCCAAAAGAAAGACTTGGGATGGTTAATAAGAAAACACTCAGATACCCTTTATTTGCATATATACCTTCACAAACAAATTTAATATCTCCCCATTACTGTGCCTGTGCTCAGATGTACTCAATGTATTTTTTTTAAGCTGCAAGAGGGAGGCATTCTATTTGAACCAACCCTTTCCATAAGTCTTTCTGGAAAAGGGCATTAGAGTCCAACAATCAGTAGATGTTCCGACATGTCCCTAGGAAAATAAACAAATTTTTCCAGTGTGGGAGAAAACTTGAATTTTTCATCACTTCAGGTGGGAGCTTCTCTCTCAAGGACAATTTGTAGATTGACCACTAGTCTACATACTGAGAAGTTACAAATGATCAGGAAAAGTGCCTCATTTTCATGTATTGTCAGGCCTAACTTCAACTTCTGCCATGGGAGAAGAAGGCCTTAAGAAATCACCTACTGAGGAAGAGAAATTAAGGGGACCCCCTCAAACTTAAAACTTATTAGAGAATCCAAATAAGTATATTGAGATGTTTCAGAACTTATGCCAGATGTTTGAACTTACCTGGAAAGATATGCTATTACTTAGCCAAACTTTATCCTCTGGGCCACATAACCTCCCAGTCAGAGAGATTAATGAGACCATGAGAGAACTGAAAGCCAATCAGTGCACTTCCTATGAAGAGGAGCGTCATTGGAGAAGGGAGATATCCTGATGCTTCCAAGGGAGGCCACACAGTCAGCAAGACCTCTGCCTATCCCAGCACAAATGACACTAACAGAGCTAAGAAGCTACTCTCAAGTGCCCCAAGAGTGACTCTCATGGAAACTCAGCTGACTCTTAACAATAGATAGGAACAAAAGTCAGTTTGGCCTTCTTCATCTTAAACACCGAGCAAAAACAGTTAAATGAAGCACAGCCGTTCCCAGCATTAAAAAAAAAAAAATTAAATATAACTTAAGATATACACTTGTATTAGCCCCCAAGAAAAAATAAGACTAGAGGCTACAAAGAAGAGATTCTTAGTCAGGAATACCTGATAAGTAACAAGAGAAACTGCCAGAGTCAGAAATTTTTAGTTCGTTTATGGCCTACAGATGTTCCTAACCTACACAGTTAGGCTTAATGTTTGCTAATATAATTATCCAGCCCTAAGTAACAAAAATAAAGGGATCTCTACTAAACAGAGAGGCTAGGCCAATAAAAATATATTTTACAAGATCAGATGACATCGAATAGCTTAATTACAGCTTATAAAGATAGATATCTGTGACATTAAAAATTAAACATTGTGTTTACAAGCCTTGTTTTCTCCACCCTTGTTATGGGGACAACTTCTCAGTTCTAACACTTCCTGGTGAGAGATTATTAACTTCTATCATCTTCATGATATTCATTGACATGTTCCAGATGTTACAACATTTATTTTGTATTAATCTCTTTGCAGTACTCATATCTTTTTGTTTCTCTCTCATAGAAGCACCCATTTCCAGATGAATTTACAACTTGTTCTTCCCCAACCAGACTTGATTTGACCCAACTTCTAAAAGAGAACTTCAAACTGCTTGCGCCAACTCACATTGCCCCCTCTCAGCTCAAAGCAGCCAGAGTTATCATCATTCCTAATCCTTACAGTAGTGAGGGGTTCCTAAAATTAAGGGAAGGAATAAAGCCAGAATTAGACAGGCAGTCAGTATAGATAGGTAAATCGAGTCAGGTTGGATGAAGGTGGCCAATTTGAATGAGTCCAGGAAGTTGGAGAGGGATTGAAATGCTAATGTCTTCAGAGCCCTTCCTCCGCTCTTATCAAAATAACCTTCCTCTGCTCTAACCTGTTGCTGAGGTAACCTGTCCCAGGGATTGTTCTTCCCTACAGGGAGTTGTTAGTTATGCCTCCTTCCTGCCCAGATCATTCCACCTTGTCCATCTGCTTTTTATCTTTTGGCCATCTCACAGAGCATCTCCTGGGCCTAGCCACATATGCAGGAAGGAGAGAGATAAGGAGAATACAGTAGGAGAACAAAGGAAGCCTAGGACATATAAAAAGGCAGAACATTCATACTTTGGGGGACACCAGGATACAAGCTATGGCCCCCTTCTCCATCCCAGTCGAAGTCTATGTTCCCCCTTTTTAAATAAACCCTGCTTAAATGCTTGCCTCAGTGTGCTTCTCTAATATTCAAACTTCAACATGTAAAGAAGCAGATCTTACCACCAGTAACCAGCGGCATCAAAAGGACCAAAACTTTTCTTTAATTTTATTTATTTATTTATATATTTACTTTATATAAGAGATTCAGGCCTTCAGTGAATTTAGTCAGAGGGATTTTAGTGGAGTGTTGGGGGTAGACACTAGCTTATAGAAGTTGGAGAAGTTAGTGGAATATGTATGGTAGATATCATAATATCTCCTGCCAAAAATGTCCATATCATAATCTCAGGAATTTGTGAATGCATCACTTAACATGACAAAATACTTTGTAGATGTGTTTAAATTAAGGATCATGAGATGGAAAGATCATCCTGGATTGCCTGGTGTGTGAACTCAGTGTAATTATATTGTCCTAACTAACAAAAAAGAAGCTTATAGGGTCAATATCAGGGAAGGAGCTATAGGCAGCAAGGAGGGTCAAAGAGATGCTGGGTGTCTGGCTTTAAAGATTAAAAAGAGGGTCCTAAGCTAAGGGTATAGACAGCATCTAGAAGCTGGAGAAATTAAAGGAACAGATTGTCCCTACAGTCTATAGAAAATGTTCAATATGGTAAGAACCTTGATTTTAACCCAGTGAAACCATTTTTGAATTCTAACTTCCAGAATTCTAAAAATATAACGAATATTTGTAATTTTAAACCATTATATTATGGTAGGTAGAGAAGGAATAGAAAACAAACACAAAATGAAAAAAGGGTACAGAGAATATAGATTATTGTACTGAAGAAAATATGGCACTGATACAAGTGATTGATAAATTTTCAATGGTCTTCTTTTACAGATTTGTACAGATAGAAATTTAGTGTTTCATTATCAGGGAAAAAAGTAAATTTCTGTTGGATAGGCAGCAATATGCATATATGTGTTTGTGAGTTGGTGTGTGCATAACATATGCCTATAATTTGATATGAAAATATATACTTAAGCAAAAATCAATTTAGGTTGTCTTTTTAAAAGTGAAACAGTTATTTACTTGAATTTATTTTAGTGAAAGGAAAATTTGTTTTCACTTATGCTTTAGAATGATAATGAAGAAAGAACATAAGTAATTTGTTCCATTATATATAGTCATAAAAATGAAGCTGAATGTACCAAATCTCTCTTCCACTTTCTTCTTATAGTATGAAGTTCTCAATTAGTGGTAAATCCACCATATGCTTATATCCTTTATTTCAGCTTAACTCCTATTGTGTCAAATTTATACAAATAAATTTAATTTTAAATTTGCACACCATATGTTGAGTTAAACATGGAATCTCCAAGGAGTCCTACAATAAGATAAATATTCAAATTGATAAATATACTGTGAAGTAAATTTTCACAGTATAACCCCTACTTCTCCTTATTGCATATCTAACCATTTTTATCTAAGCTGCAGTGAATAAAATAAGCCTCATATCATCTTATCCCTGCCAATCATATTGCTCTAATTAATACAGAAAATCTAATGTAAACTGCACCTCTGCTAAAATTGTCACTCCAAGAGTTTCTTAAAAGCACTTTATCAAAATTTCTCAGTATGGAACTCCACAATATGAAATGAATACTAATATGAAGTTACTTCCTGAAGAAGTAGAGCTTTCACCTTCATTTGATGTACATCTCTCTTTGAGAGAGGAAAGCCAAAGAAGTAATTACGTTGAATGAATGAGCAGAATTCTATTTCAGTAATTATTTCAGTAAACTATTTCAGTTTGCCAATATTTTACAAAAAATCAGTTAAATTTTTTTTTTTTTTTTTTTTTTTTTTTGCGAGAAGGAGTTGGGAAAATAATAAGGAAATTCCAAATGAGAGTTTCGGTTGAAAGAAATAGGGTAGATGCAAAGAAATAAAGGTCTTTTTGGGCTTATTCAAGAATACCTGCTCTAAAATCCAATACTTCTTTTTAGTGAAAATAATATATCTCATTGAATATGGAAGGTGTTGCAGTTTTCGAGAGAACACACTTTTTATGAGGCTTTTGAAAATGCATGGGAAATACCTGTATGAGACCTTATTTATGGCAAGTCCGAGTGGCAGGCAAACTGCCATGCAGCTTGAAGTTTATGGTACAGAAAGTTTCTGGGACACTTGGATATTGTGGGAGCCCCTGACCTGACCTGTTCCAAATTTGCTAATCGCAGTACAGACCCCTAGGCTTTGGAATAAGGCCATGTCCACTTCAGAAGACATCTATACTTGAACAACACTTTCAATGCTTCCAATCAGGCTCTAAAAGAAATAGAATGCTTGAGCCTAGTCCACTGAGTAAGATCCAAACCACTCATCATGAACCTGGTACTATCTGATCTTAAAAATCAAAAAAGAAACAAACACAAACAGGGATAAGAGGATCAACATGTTCTTGCTGAAAGGATGAAGTGCATTTTCTTTTAATTGTGCTTTACCCCATCCTACCTGCTGTGTGGATGTGGACTTCTTTCCCCCTTTTGTAATATGAGGAAGTATTGATTGTGATAGTGTTTCAATTTTGGTTTTGGATAGGAATGTAGATGCTTTTAAATTACAAAAGGGTTACTTTCCAGCAACTCACAATGACTGAAACTACTTTAAGTCGAGAACGCACAAGATAAGATAGCTTAACAACTGTGGTACAGTCTGGAGCAGTGGTGCATGCCTGTGATCCCAGTGAACCCAGAGGTGGAGGCAGCAGGGTTTTGAATTCAAAGCTAGCCTCAGCAATTTAGCAAGATGCTGTCTCTCCATAGAAATATTAAACAAAAGGGCTGGGGGTGTGGCTCAATGGTTAAGTGCCCCTGGGTTCAATCTCCCATTTCAAAGACAAACAAAAGCACCACAGTACATTATAGAATATCAGATGCTTTACTCTGAGATCACATGGCTGACTGGGAGTTGAGGCTCATAGCCATGCCTAACATCAGAGACAGTGTCCTACCATATATCACTAGTCCACACAAAGATCAAAGTTCAAAAGTAAAAGTATGATTTCTCCTGAATATATATCACTTTCACAACATGGTAAAGTTGAAAACTCATACATCAAAACATCACGAGTTGAGGATTGTCTACGCATCTATGCTGACCACGTATAGTCTGGTAGCTGATGGACAGATGAAATAAAGTGGATTCCTAAAGCATATAAGGGTAGATCTATGTAAGAGATGCTTGTTTTTCTGCTCAAGTCAACTCCCCACTGTACTCCACTACTTTCTTTGCTCCTAGAAGTTATCCTTTATCTACAGCTTCAAATAAATTCTCCTGGATTTTAACTGCTAGTGATGTTCAAAGCCTATCTATAGCTATACTTTCTGAGTTCAGAGCTGGGCTATAACAGCTTTGTATGGCAGCTCCTCTTGAATGTTCTAGCACCCCATGTCACTTCCCTTAATCCTGCTAACATATGCACAGGAGCCCCATCCTTAAACTTTCCTTAACTACATTTTGAGGGTACCATTCATTTTCGGATTTCTCTAACAGACATATCTGTTTTGATGCAGCTACAATAAAATAATTTCATTTAAAAAATAACTTTTTTATGAATTACATCAGACAAATGCTGTATTTCTCTGAATTTTGTGATATCTCCATCGCTTGCCTTATTCTTTTCCTCCTGTTCTCTCTTCAACCCTAAACTGCATTTCTCTGCTCTGTACTCAGATTCTCATCACATTCTCTATCACAGCAGTGCTAGCGTCAGGCATAGGATAAACTCTTCATTGGGAAACAGTCAGGAATGGAGTAAGGAAATCTGTTATATATATGACATGACAATTTTAAAAAGGTAACAAATTATTTTTTCAAAGTCTGAACAAAATGATTTTAACGTCAATTATGCCTATGGCAAAACAACTACACCCAACTATTATCTGCTTTATCTAGATATATGTTATTATTAACATCTAGGAACATGAATAGATAGACCAGTTTCTATAACACATACTATACAAATCCACAAGAGGTAGGGTCCACTTTTCAGTTATGGAATCTAAATTTCTCACTGCCAGTTGGAATATTAAGAGAGGTTTTGTTGCATGGGAATACATTTTCTTCATGGATTCTCTGCTGGGGAGCAAATCCATCTTATCACTTTTTGTTATTAGAAATGCTCTGTTTACTTTTCAATGTTTATTTGATCCTGACAACTTAAAACTTCATAAGCATTTTGTCAAGTATAGGCAAGGAGAACCAAGTTTAAAATAAGTCAGTTAGTAAAGGGAATGTAAATTTTTATAAAGCTGTAGATATATAATGAATTTGGATCACCTCTATTTTTGCAAAAATTTATAACTATTTACTAGCTTCTTTAAAGTCACAAATAAACATACATTTTCTGTATTTATTATTAAACTTCTATACCTGTACCTTTCAAGTGAATTTATTGGTTTTATCTCCAAGAGGTGTAATTTACAGAAACATGACCACCACTGACTCTAGATTAGGGTTTGATGACATAGAGGGATGTGTGCATCTTGGTCCCAGCCTTATTTTTCTTTCTTCAAATATTTTCTATCTTTCAATGTATATTATAGATTTGAGGCCTAGAATGATAACAAAATTATAGGCATGGCTACTTTCTTAGAATCTTTTTGTTATAATATTTAAGGCAAATTAATTTTCTCCAGAGATGCCATTAAAATCAATTCATATTTCTTTGTGAAGTTGAAAGTGGCTTTTGAATTGATTCTAAATAACAGTGAAATGGAAAATTGGTATTCATCCATCTTTTTAAACTTAACCTTTTTATGCTGTCTTTAATATCTTTAAAAAAAAACTTAGTGTTTTAGAGGTCTGCTGCTTTAAAGCATTTTCCTTAGTGCATGATTTGACATATTCATAAAATTTGAAAAAATACTATGATAGAGAAATAATTGCCAGAAACTTGACCTTTTTTCTTCAGTGTTGCAATGTTGTTCCTCCCTCTGTAATCCAAGATTATCTCTTGGGTAATCTCTCTCTCTTTTTCTCTCCCTGCCTTTTTCCCTTTCCCAAACCATACCCTATGAATGACTTTCTCATTCTTAAACTCCTTGTCACTTCACTCGAAACCGACTTGTATGTGGACCGAAGTGAAAATATCATAGTGATGAGGTTTTATGGAAAAATGAAAAAGTATATTTCAGTTGTCTAGATTTCCCCTCTATAGTATTCTAGTTGAATAAAATTTAGAGAAAATGAAGAAACCAATATTCACCATCAATCCAATACATGAAAAAGATTGGTTGATTAACAACTCTCCATAATGGTTTCTTCCTTTCTAACACAATGGTATGAGTTTGAAGACTCTCCCTAGAGAGTTAATTGTTAACTTAGGATCCATGCTGACATCTTGAGGAATATGACCTAACATTTTGAGGAAGTTTTATCTTGAGGAAATTTCACTTAATTGATGCTTTCATAAATGTGAACACATAGGAGTAGTTCAATAACATTGCATATTTATATGTGTAATTATATTCACAGCCATATTAATTAAAATATAATGCATGCATAATAATGTATATAATTTAGAGAGATAATTGAGTTATCAGCCATGAAAGCATATTATCTCTTGTGATTTCACAAATGAAATTTATTTTTATCCTTAAATATTAATCACAGGTTAATAGTTGATAATTCTCCTTGGAGCCTTATTTGACAGAAAGGAATAATGATCTGGCTCTCTGGCTTTATTGTTACATTTGAAAATATGATGTATTTAGTCAATGTTTGAACAAGGCCTTGTGAAGTCATCCACACAGACAGAGGAGGTGGTAGTGTCCGTGGTGGTAGCAGAAGTTTTGTTGTAATTTCTTATATTTGTCATTCCAGTTCCCAAAGACCATTTAGGTATGCAGAAGACCTACAGTAAGGTAAATATGCTGCATATGATAAAATATGTTTCTCATTGCTGCTGCAACAAATTGCTATTAACATCGTGGTTTAAGACAATTCAACTTTGTCATGTCAATGCTCTGGATTTTAAGTCTGAAATGGATCTTCCTAGACTAAACTTAAGGTGTTTTCAGGATTCTGTTCCTTTTTTGGATTCTCTAGCAGAGAGTCTTTTTCTTTGGCTTTTCCCTCCTCTAGAAGTGACATGCATTCCTTGGTGTATGTATCCCTTCTCTAGGTTCAAAGGCAACAGATTTACTCTCTCTACCTTTTTTCCGTGGTAGTATCTTCCTTTGATTCTCTGTGCTACCTAACTCTTTCACTTTTAAGGGTCTTTGCAAATACACTTGCCCCGGTGGTTAAGGATAATTTCTGATCTCAAGATGCTTAACTTAATCACATCAGCCAATACATCTTGCTGTGTGAAGTAAGATATTCACAGGTTTCAGAGACTAGAATGAGACTAGCGTGTTGGAGGGATCATTCTGTCTACTTGAAAAAACTTCTATCTTTTAAAATCTTCAATTGAGTTCCTTTTGCTTAATAAGATAGCTCTATTTTGATTACTAATGAAATTCATAAATTAAAACCCAAGTAAATGGTTCAAATGTGTAACTTAAAAAATTAGAATGAAATTAAAACTTTCATGGGTCCACCATTAAGCTTAAGAAACAGAACATTATGAGTACATGTGAAGCTTATTTTGTAAACCTTACAAATCCAATGTTTCTTTATTACAGAGAGCTGGAAGTAATTGTTATACTAAATTTAATGATATAAATATTATTTTTATATTTTCTAGTATTTACACACAAATCTAAAAAGCTATATTTTGTTTTCCTATTTATGATGTGCTTACATGAAATTTTCTGAGTTATGTGATTTTCAAGATATATTACTATTGATGCACATAGTCATATTTCATTTATTTCATGGTTGTATGATATTTTGTATAAATATATATAAATATTTATCTATTCTAAAATTCATACACATTTGAGAATTTTTCATTCATTTGGCATTTTGAATAATACCTCTTCAAGCATGCATATGCACATCTTCTGGCATTATAAGTGAAGTTACCTCAGAAAAGATATTTAATAATAGAATTGTTTAATGCCAGTGTGATATTGCTTAAAATTCTTGACAATATTTGATGTTGTCAGATACTTTAACTTCTAAAATGTAGTGGATAATAATTCACACTGAGATTTTATTTGTGTTTTTACTTTATATAATCATATAGTATGCCTTTTTTTTCATGTTGAGGCAATATGTGCATTTTTCCTGTACCATATCTATTTACAGAATTTAAACATTTTATTTATTTATTTATTTGAAGAACGTATTTATGAATTCTGATACTAGTATTTTGCCAGTTATGTGTTATCAATATATATCTCTCACTTGAAATTCATCTTTTCATTCCCTATCCTCTATAAAGATCATTAAATTCCCTCATATTTTAAGTTTCTGCCTTGAACATTTAATATTTTGCTCATCACTCAAGCCTCACAAAGACAAGGCAGACATAACGAAATGTCTCACTAAACGTACGCACCAAAGGAAACTTAGAATTCTAAGGCTTGCATGTAAATCTGACATGCAGGTGATGATAAAATGAAGATCCTGAGTGAAAGTGAATCTAGATTTTTCACTTTCATTTCTTCATAGCTTAGTGTAAAGAATGTCATTCATCCTATATGTGTTTGAAGTGAGTTAGGTAGCCTGGGTGAGTGACAGGTTTTGCAGAATCTGTCAGTAGAATCATTAGCACATAGCTTGCAATGTCATATGAATTCATGAGTCCACTAAGACAAACCTGTAAGAGGGACAGGAAAGAACATTCAGATTAGGGTGAGGGTATAGAAGAATAGTTACAAGATCTTATTATTGAGAAAGTTAAGAGAATTTTGTTTTCAAGGTAGAGGTCATGGTTTACAATATCAATATTCCCTAGATAACAGAAATGTTATTTGGACATAGCAAAAGAAAAAAAAAATCAGGAACAATCTCATTAAGGACTGTTGATGAGTAAGGGGTGGAATTTATAATGCAATAGTCAGAATGGTAAATTTAAAAAGAGAAAAAAAGACAGGAATCTTGCATGTGGTTTTCAAGAAGTTAAGCAATTCCACAGAACAGACAGGGAGATAAAACTGGAGAAACTTGAAGTGTAACAAAAAATGATAGAGACAAGAGTATCTTCCCAAAGTACAAATAGAAAAATGTAGAAAGTATGTTGAAGATAGAACAGTGTCTAAAAATCTAAATGAAATTTGTGAAATGACATTTACAGGATTAGAGAACATATGGAGTATTTTATCTCAGTCATAATGAGACATTTACTACCATAATGAGAGAAAGTAATTAGTTGTAATATCTACCACTTTGTAGATGGTTTGTCAGAAATTGGAGCCTTTTTCTGAGTATTTCTGTATTTTTTTGAAGTAGGAGAAAAGATATTCATCTGAGAATGTATAGGAAAGCAGTAGAGTAGGATGGTTAAGGAGATAAGAAAAGGTTTGATTACATATTATGGAAAATAGAAAAAAAATCTTATCAGAACAGAGAAAAATTTATGGACAGGGTAAATGGGCCTATTGCATTCTGAGAACATTACTTTGTAGAGACAATTATCTGAGGATAGTGTGGTTTTCTCTAGTTATAATGTTATAAATAGTTAGATTTAACTGCATATTTATAGAAACAAAGAATCCAGTCAGATTATTCCAGCTTTGAGTTTGCTTCCTGAGCTAAAAAACAAACAAATAAACAAAAAACTGGAAAGTGGAGATAAAAATATTCATAAAAACTCTATTGAACAAATTTTACAAGGTTTATAAGCATTAAAGGAAGAAAATATAATAGATGTATAAATGAAACCATATATATGTTTTATAGTATGTAAGATCTATAAAAAGCTGATGTATAATTAAGACCGTGTATATGATTGATGAAATAAAATTTTAAGTTTTCGCATGCACTTAGGCAGTTTGGTCTACTTCTAGGAAACATTAGAGTGGGAAGTACTCTTTTTGTCATTTTCTTTGATAATTCTCATCTCACTCTTCTAAAGTCCTTCTGATGAAAGAGCAATTCTTTGACATTTAGGAAAAGGATTGTTTCCAAACTCTGCTCCTCTTTCCTGGGATCACTATTCAAGGATACATTGTTTGTCTAGGTCTGTCTTTTGTAGGCTTCCTCTAAGATATTTTTATTCTGGTATTTTCAGGACCATGTAACCAAAGATACATAATAAAGTATATAATAATTTTAGAAAATCACATCTTTGAACCACAAACTCTCATGAGTTTAAAAACAAGATTAATGTCACTTTTGACATTTCTTCTTTTAGTTGGCGAGGAGGTACTAGGGATTGAATTTAGGGGCACTGAGCCATATCCCCAGCCCTATTTTTTGTATATTATTTAGAGACAGGGTCCCACTGAGTTGCATATCACCTTGCTTTTGCCGAGGCTGGCTTTGAACTTGTGATCCTCCTGCCTCAGCCTGCTGAGCCGCTGGGATTACAGGTGTGCGCCACGCACCTGGCTACTTTTGACATTTCTCAGTGAGATCAAACGTATACTTTACAGTCTGGTCATTTGGTCTTGTTGAGCACATTTTCTTACTTTTTTATAAAACTCTTTCTTTTGTCATATCTTAGTCTATCAAGGTAGTGATTCAAAACTCACTGGAAGACACAGGTGAGTGCTAGAGACTTCACAAAAAAATTGTGAGGTGCGCATGCATGACACTGTGAAGTTTGGGGAAGCAGGATACAAAAGCAGGGGATTTCACCAACATTGTCCTTTAACGTCCTTAACTAGGTGTTTGTAAGTTTTACATGAGATGGTTTTCTTGCTGTTATATATCAAGCACCCTCAGATTATGACCCACCGATCTGATGGTGGAAATAATTTTTTGTAAATGAACTAGAACATTTCTGATTTTACTTCTGTATTTTTTTCCCCAGATTCTGTTCCATCAGTACAAACAAGGAAGCTTAATGAACAATGTGTAATTACTCTGGGGTAGAAAATATCCTCTTGTTCACATTTTGTATCTTTATCCTTCCTACTGATTATGAAATATTCAAGATTTTTTTCCCAAGACACATTGTTCTTAATATATCGGGTATAGAAGGTTATCTTTAAAATCCCTTCTAAATCTCCCAAATTAATGTTCTGTGTAGTGGTGAGCACCTGCCAGCTTTTATACAGTTATGGGATTAGACATTTTTGAATGATTTTTGACTTTGAAGGTTGTTTTCATGCTGTTAACCAAATCTGGCTGTATTTCAACTCCAGCATCTTCCATTTCATAAAGGATTTGCTGGGAACTCAATAAATGCTTTCATGTAATTTTATAATTATGATACCTAGAAACTGCCTTTATTCAGGCTTACCATTTTCCCACTCATAAAACTGCTGCCCCTGTAATTGACTTTAAGCAATTCAATACTAATCCACAGTGTTTCCTTGGAGGTGAGCTTGGTGGCAAGAGAGGCTCTTTATCATGTTTTTTGTCTTTGATAAAACTTGATAAAATAAATAAAAGCTTATTTAATTTCTACATATTGAATTAGATGCCATAATGAGACAAAGTTAACTCAACAGCCATATGTTACACAGGTTATGACCATATTATTAAGTGAGAAAGCATTTAAACACGATACCACATATGCATGTATTGGAATGTCACAGGTTATCTCATTAATATGCATAACTTTGCTTTAATGTTATCAGTTAAAATAAATTTAAAGTTTAAAAAAAGAAACAGACACTGAGCATGGTAACAGTAATGTCTGGTATGTAACTTACTGATAATTCTGAAAGGACACTCAGGAATGTATTAATTCAGTTCTTCCATCTAAGTCTATTTCTTAAACTAAATAACAAAAAAAATTTATTCACTCTTTGAGACAAATTTTATCTCAAATAATCTATTCATCTTCATTTCACAGACTTTCTAGTGATGAATTTCTGGTTCTCTTTGTAATACAAGAGAACCTTTTACCTGAAGGCAATACTCTTAGTATTAATCTGGATAATATATTCTTAAACATTGAAAAAATTTAAATGAATGAATACTTTGTATTATAAGCTTAAGAAAGAAACTGGTATAGCTACTTTTAAAAAGTTCTAAAACTTAAACAGGCAGAAATCAAGAATTCACATTAACATTTTATTGATATTTCAACATATTATTTCTTCTATACCTTGTAAAAAAGGATATATATATACATATATATATTTTATTGATATTTCAACATATTATTTCTTCTATACCTTGTAAAAAGGGATATATATATATATGTATATATATATATAAGGGATATATATATATATACATATATATATATATCACACACACACTATATATGTGTGTGTGTGTGTGTGCATTTCAGAGTGGTTTATTAGAGCAGATGGCAACATCAGAGAGAATATGTTAATTTCTTCTTTCATATCTCCATTCAGTGTGGTGGGACTAATTCCCATAAATTTCTATTTGGCAAATTTCCCATTTCTTTTCACCTGTAGCAACCATTTTTTAAGTTTGCCTTTTCAGTTATGTATACTGAGTTCTTCTTCTCAAGATAGCTACCTGCAATTGAAACTATTATGCATTAAGCAGTAAAATAAGTGATTAGAACTTAATAACAATATCTTTATTTCAAGAAAGTATCCCTTAATGGGTGAAACAAATAAGTGAACTGGCAGTTACACTACAGTATGTGATTAGTGTGGTGGGATAAAAAATGCTATGCTATGAGAACACAGGGAGGTGTTTTAGCCCAAGACTGTAGAGTCAGGGGAAGGTTGCCTAAGAGTTAACCATCTGTCCTTAGAGGCCAGGTGAGTGAGGACAAATCCAGTATTAACAACATGTAACAAAAAATAAAGATCAAAAACATAGGAGAATATTTATGTAAGGAGATAGTGAGTAGATTGGCGGACCTTCTGCTGAGATGGAAATTAATGCACTGTACCATACAAATTTTATCAATTTATTTAAAATATTTAATCTTAGAAACTCTTACAATGTGGGAATCATTAAGCCTTAACTCTCATGTTGCTATGCCTAGACTCAAAAAAGGAATGGTGAAAAATTACATTTATTATCAACATAGCTGTTCAAATTAGTCACGTACATGTGTTATTACTTTCCAATCACACTAATTTCTTCTCTGTCCTCAGGAATAGTCACTTCAATCTTATATGCACTTAGCTCATGATATTTCCATCCAATGTACCTAGAAAACCATTGCCTCTTCTTTCTGAAAACACACATATATATATATATTTTTAGACTGAAGCCTATTCTGACTCATTCATTAACCTTTAACTCTCACAGATGAGAGCTTTTTCTTTCTCTCTCATCAAGTAGCAGAAGACATGATGTATGGTCTTATGATGTTTTGTCACAATCATTAATTTAGGAATTGACAAGGTAGAGTGGAATATTTTGAAAAATCTTACTGTCTTGGATGGTTGCTTCTAACCATGAGAGGTGAAGTGAAATGCATCTAAATCACAGCTTTGAAAACATTCTCATACTTGGAGCCCTGTATCTAGAAAAGCCTGTTAAGAAAATGAGATGGGAATTTGTATAGTATTCTCCAGATTATGTTGATTTACACAACCTTATTTAAGACTGCTTCACACTTTGGGAGGCACAGGTTTTATGCTACAGATGAATTTGTAGAGCTATGTTCAAAGGGTCATAAACTTAATAAATAATAGGTTGAAACAACAATTTGAGTAAATATTTAAAGGCCGTGATCTAACATTTATTTTTGGATCAAAGTGCAGTAGAACCACTGGAAGTCTGTGGTAGGAGAAGTATTGTGAAGAGCCAGTACAGGTATGTGTGTAAATGTGGTAGGAAAGGAAACATTTAATGACATAAAACAGAGATGAACCTCACCTAGGAAAAAATATGTCTACCAAATAATTATAAATTGTCTCTGTAAGTTTAAGAAAAGAACATGAGGGGGACCAGGAGGAGTGGGGAAAGGGGTAAAAATAGGGAAATTGGGGATTTTTATTATGTTTTTAAGGATCATGCAATAGATCAAAAACAAAAAATAGTATCATACTAGGAACTGTGGAAAATATGAAGTTCATTAAATTTATGCATTATTTAGTGTTTAAAATCTACTTGTGCAGGTTTTATACAATAAGGTCATGATCTAACATTTATTTATTGTTATGATTTATTATTATTATGATTTAACATTTATTTATCTAATTCTATTAAAAATGTGTCCAAGGATATGATACTATACCAATGACAATATTCCCAACCAGGCTACATTTTTAGACATTCACTTTGTCTATAAACTACAGCAATCTGAAAAGATTGCATTTCTCCTTTTCTCTATAGAGGAAACAAGTTTCAGAGAGATGAAGTGTTTTGCATATGGCCCCATGACTTAAAATTTGAACCAGAAAACACCTACCTTCACAGAAAATCCCTTTTTGGTATAAAGGATACCTAAAATAAATATTTATGATTAAACATTAGTTTTTCCCATCTACTCTATCTCCACCTAAGTTTAAACTCTTATTTCCTCTCCTATTTTCTGGTATTTACTTTTTATTTTCTCCTATTTACTTTTTAATTAATCTCTGCATCTTTATTTTTCTTTGCATTCATTTCCTCCTTACCTATTTATTAACTACTTCCTGCCTGGTATTGTTCTAGGTGTGGGAAGTACAGGACTGGACCTTTTTCTGCTTTCTTGGAGCAATCACTCTACTGCAGGTGAGAGCATAATAATAATAATAATAAGAAGAAGAAGAAGTATGTTATGCCATGAGAGGCTGATGTGTTTGATAAATACCAATGAAAATTATTGGAAAGTTCTAATGGGTGGTTATTTAAAATAAGTTTTGGTGATACAGCAACGTGGCTGGAGCAGTGTTAGAAAGGAAGAGAGAAAGAGAGGGAAAGGATGAAGACAGAAAGACTGTAGAACTAGACCTAGCCCTTTAGAGACAAGAATAAGGCTTTTGGCTTTTAACTATGTGAGATGAGAAGTCACTGTAAAGTATTAATAAGAAGAGTAATATGGTACAGCTTGTTTTAGCAAGAGCTCCTCTGTATTCATCCCAAACACTGCTGGTTACCTTCACAAGGCACAGTATCCACTGGGCTGCTTCCTCACTCATGAACCCACAGAACCTCACTTTACACCCCAGTGGCTGCCTCCATTAGCAATACTTAGTAGGTAGTGGAAATGGTGGCAATAGTGATCGCAAATAGTTTTCATTTCATAAGCTCTTGCCCTGTAGATCTCCTAATCTGTAGAGTACTTCACATTTCACAAATTCAATTTTCGCAGAAAATGCTTTATTTTTAGCCCTTTATTTTGAATCCATTTCTATCTCAAACAGACATGAATAGAAAACAGCTCTGGAAATCCCATTCTACAGAGTTAAGGTGAAACTCTTTAGGATATGATTCACTTTTCTTGCTGCCACATAGAGTTTACTCTTTGTGGGTGGTCATTTCTTCAGTTAGTTCTCATATTTACATTCTATCAGTTCTTTAAGCTTTGCTCAAGTTCCACATATTTTTGTTCAGATTGCTGTATTTATAAAGTTGTCTTAGTCCATTTTCTGTGACAATGTGTCAGACTTCTGTGGCAGAGTACCTGAGACTGGAAAATTTATAACAAAAAGAGGTTTATTTTGGTGGTTCTGGATCCTGAGTATTCTAACAGTGTGGTGCTGGAATCTGTTTGGCTTCTGATGAGAGCCTCATGCTGCTTTAACCAATGCTGAGCAAGCGATCCTGTGCAGAAGAGAAGAAAGGGGACTGAACTCACACAATACATGACCTATTCTTGTGAGAAAAGCATCAATCTACAGCTCTGTCCCCATGACCCAAATAACTATTACTCCATTCCATCACTTAGAACAGAATCACTTCTATTCTGAATACATATATCATTTATTCCCATAATTTATTTGTAACCTCTTTTAACAAAGAACATTTTTTGAGCTTCACATATATGACCTTTCATGTGTCCCATGTAAATTTTTGTAACTGTTTCTCAGTCTTCAAATTTTATTGACTGAATGGTCAATTAAGGCTCCAGGTTGCAGAAATTTGCCATTGAGTTAGAAGATTTAAACCAACCCTAGAGCTTGATTTTCTAAGATTTCTCAGTTTCAAAATGTTTGTGAAATGCCTTGTGAACTGACTAGAGAAAAAGAGTGAGGCCCAGCACAAGGCCATTCTCCAGTGGCTCTCTAAAAAGCTGAGATGCCACAATTGGGGTCAGAAACCTTAATCTTTGCTATCATAGTTTTTATTGCTCTGGCGTGTTTTGATACACTCCAGAGGGAGCTGTCATCTGCTCTTGCTTATTCCACAGGTCAAGAAACAGACTTCTAGAGGAAGTTGAAGCAAGAGGAGGTAAATGTAATGTCCATTTTACTCAGTTTTAAAATAGCACCTGAAATATGATGCTATAATATCCTGTTTAATTACAGAGATATAAGCAAACTAAAAAAAAAAAGTTATGATATAGAAGTGCACTTTGGCTTTGATATTGTTACTTATACAAATTAATGTTATATACCAAACAAGTTAAATACAAATATGAAATCCAAATAAAACATTTTCATAAACCTTAATACCTAATAATTATAAAAATACCCTGCTGTTCAATATTGAAGTTTCCTCCAATTGGCACATAAACACTAGGCAAATGATATGAAAAATGTCAATTCATAGTTTAGGCAGAACATGGCCAAATAAATTTCCGTTCCAATTGCCTTGCTATTTAAATTGTATATGCTTATAATTTTTACTATTTGTCCATCAATTATTGTATATCTCTGCCTGAGACTGTCTTGTTTGGTAACTGACACCTGAAAATTGCTTAAGATTCGGTCAGTCAAGTGGACAGAAAATAAATTCACTGTGCAGCTTGGAGTAAAAAACTAGAAGAAGAGCCTAACAGACATAAATTTGGAATACAATGAGAAAGTCAAGATTTCACTATAGAGTACAGATATAAAAATACAGATGAGACAGAAACATTTACTCAGTGCTGCAGAGAGCAAAGGGAAAAGAACAAAATTTTGGTTCAAGTTGGAAAATCATAATAATTTAATATATCCTAATAATGTTAGTCTGCCAAAGTAAAATAAGTGAGTGTTATTCTTAGTTTTCATCTTAGAATTAATTGAGCTTACTATTCCAATAAGAGAAAAATAAGAGTTTGGCAAAATTTGAGCAGCAAAACTCAGTTGTTTAAAGTTCAAGTAGAAATTTCTTAATGATTCTTTGAAACAAGGAGGAAGAATAGAAGGTATTTTATTTGATAGAAGTAAGATTAGCAAGAAGCAATTATGCTAGAGTTATACATAGAAAAGATTGCCTGGGAATTAGGCCAGAAAATAATTGGTGTATTAAATATCTTTTCTTTTCTTTTCCCTTTTTTTCCCCCTCAAGGGAATGAAAGAAAGACTGTAAATCTCTTTGACTAACATCATTGAGTTTATTTATCTCATCTATGGTGAGGTTTCATCTTGAACTGTTGATAAAATCTTTTTCATTTGATTTGCCAGTATTGTGGTATTTATAATTCATTAAACTACTGCTTTGTAAATATTAACTAATTCTTTTGCAAGCTCTGGAAAACAGAAGTAATTCTTCATTGTAATAAAAATTGTTGGCTGCTGTTTTTATTTTTATTCACACTTTTGTCTTTCAGTTCTGAACAAATTTTGTTTTTTTAAATGAAGTACTTGCCTGTCTCAGGATAAAATGGGAAGAATAAGAGATAACTGAATAAAAGAATAACTGCTTGTCTCTTGTATGAAATGCAAATTTGTCACATTTATCCTTGTAATTTTTGAAGAATAAATGCTACTTTGGTGTGTCCAAGGGAAACTTTTTATAAAATAGCTTTGCTTTTTAATATTATGACTCAGAGATTTGCCTCTGCATCTAGAAAGACAAAATAATATTCTCCTTGCATTCTTCTTTTTTAGCTCATTTAGTGTACTCTGTTTGTAGATAATGAAGTTAAAATAAAAATACTAGTGATATTTAAAATTTTCTAACTTAGCAATTATATAATAAGTTATTCCTTCTAAGTCTGAAACACATTTTGAAAGAAAACTTTAAACTTATTCAATGTCATTTGTCAATTAAAATTAATTAATTTTTAAAAATTAAAAATAATTAAGTTTTGTAATAATTATCTTTCCTCAATTAGTAATCTAAACATAGTATTTCTACTAAATAAGAAAATCTTTTAAACTAAGATGAATATGTCTATCTCCAGCACTAACAATTCTATGGCATTGAAATATATTCACAGCAACTACAGAGGATTACAGTTTGGATCAGTGTATATTCCTGGTTCTCAATTTGTGGAGAAGCTTCCATTGAAAGAGTTTCTCTAGAAGTTAGACAGCATGCAGGATTAAACTGCTCAGGTGTTATGCTAGTTTAATGCGAAGGCTTTTTCATCTCCCATTTATGACACATAATATACATAGCATTATATATTGTGAATTGAAATTTTATGAAATATAAAGGAGTTAGATCAGTTATGAGACTTTGAAGTATGAAAGATCAAATAACAGCAGGTAAGGTCAAGCAAGCAAGTAAGCAAGAGATCCACATTCTATGACTGAGCTTTCTCTAAGTACAAAGCATTGTGAAGCATGCCAAGGACAATCACAGATTCCAAGAACTTTCTCCTTGCCCTGAGAAAGCTTTAACATTGTTGAGGAAAATATTCCCCATATTAATCAAGCAACAAAACTGTATGCAAAACAAACATGTCTTTAGCAAGCATGTAACATGTATTTTGTCTATAAGCAATAGAAACAATATAGTATGCAATAACAACTTCAGAAATTAATGGGGTTTCGAATGTAAATCTAAACTTTTACTTACAATTCTGTATGTGTGTGTGTGTGCGTGTGTGTGTGCATGTGTGTGTACTTAAAGAAAACTTGTCCTCTGGCTTTTTAATGCTATTATTTTTTAGTAATGTACTTTATCATCTTCAGTTTGCTTCCTTTTCAATTTAGTAAGGTTTGTCTGGTTTCTAGTGTTTGATGGAAAAATGCACAGATGATTATGCTCTTTGAAGTGGGTCAACAGTAACAGGAAAACCTAGTGCACGAGAGAGTTAGTTGTCTATCTGCTGTGCCTCACCATTCCAAAAATGTGTTGGCTTTAAGTATTTCTTACTATGTGATTTCACGAAGAAATAATTTGAGAAGACTCATTCTTAAAATGGATTTAAACAGACATATATGAAAGGGAAAATAACAATGTAAGAAAAGCTCTGATTACCTCCAGAGGAATTAATATAGACAATCAAGAAAGATGACCTTCCTAAATCTATCATACCATGGAATCTTTTCAAAATCTACCATATCCTCTGCAAAAAAAAAAAAAAAAATGCTTTCAGAAATTCCTTCAGTTGTATCCAGAAATATCACCAGACTTAGTATGTGAGCACTGAAAAAAATAAAATAAAATGAGAGAACAGAAAACACCATTTTAATATTACTCTCCCTTTAGCTCTCCTCTCTGTATCCAGTACTATATTTCATTTGTTACTCTTTTCAATTTCAAAAAACAGCCCAAGCATTGGGAAATAACTAAAAGAAGAGCATTTTACTAGATAAATACAAGGTAGTTTTAATGCTTTCTTTCCTGGCTTTCAGTGAAAACAATTCTGTTGAACAGTATTTACAAAGAGAGCTGCTTTTTGGAGAAAGAAGTGTTTTGGAAGGTCATATCAAATTTTTAAAAGATCTGATTCTTGCCCATAATATTAAGGATATAGTCAATGTTACAATAATGGGTTGATTCTTTGTTATTTCTCCCTCGCAAGCAAGTCGTTCATTTTGTTGATTTCTGATACTCTCCTATGACATTAGACAACTCAGAGAGGCTGAGTGAGCCATACTTCGGAATAGATAACTTGTCTACCACCAAGAACTAACTACATGCATGTCATCAGACAAAATCAGGTCCTTCAATTCTCAACTATGATTTTAGTTAACTGGAGGGTACATATGGCCCATGGTATAATTTTTCACAACACTTTTGATACTGTAGTATATTATTCCAAAGTGATAAAGATTCTCTTCATGGCATGGGGCCTGGGAAGGGTATAAAATCTGAATGTCCTAAAATGTTATGTTTCTCATGGAATTTTCAATCTTTGATATTATTGAAGTGCAACCAAAGTATACCAACAACACACAATTGAAGAATATGCTTTGATCAGCCTTAACATATGTACATACCTCAATGAAATAATGAACATTTCTATAAGCCTCCAAAATTTATTTTGCCCCATTATAAACTCTCTTTCTTGCTCTTCCCCCTTCCACTGATCTACTAGGTTTTTTTTATTATAGTACAGTTAAGATTTCTGAAGATTTATACAGGTTAATCATATAATATGTGCTCTTTTTGGTCAAGCCGCTTTTGAAAGACTCAGCTACTTACTTTAAGCTTCATCCATATAGTGTAGAACATCAATCGTCCATTTGTCTTTATTTCTGAGTAGCATTCCCTTCTATGTATATATTTGGCAGTTTACTCTAAAATATTTTATGTCCTATTTATAAATACATCTGTATACTTTGTAATGATTACATAGTATTAAATAGAATATGAATACCATTATAATCAATTGTACTTCTACAAACCTATCAGTATATGGATCTTTTATGCATGTGGATAGTTTTGTAGAAGAGATGTTAAGAAGTTGACAAGTTATCTCAAAAGATATACCCTATTGAATTTGAATAGATATTGTGTTATACATCTTAAAATTCACAATACAATATACATTGTTGCCAATTTTGCTTTCCTACATCTTCTCTAAAATTTGTCTTATCAATAACTTTAATATTTGTTAGTCATGGCTGGGTTTGTTGCTCAGTGGTAGGGTGCTTGCCTAGCATGTGTGAGGCCCTGGGTTCAATTCTCAGCAAAATAAATAAATAAATAAATAAATAAATAAATATCCATTGACAACTAAAAAATATTTTTAAAAATTTGCTAGTTAGATAAACAAATAAGATCTCATGAAGAAATTCTAGAGGGTTGGGGATATAGCTCAGCTGGTAGAGTGGTTGCCTAGCATGCACAAGGCCCTGGGTTCAATCCCCAGCACCACAAAATGAAAAAAAAAGTTCCAATTTTTCTACTTATTAGTTAATTTGTACAACTTAATAACTATACTTGCCATTTGAACAATTGTTTTTAATTGACCATTGGCAGTTCTTTAGCATCCAGGGACTCTAAACATTTTTATTATTAACATGGTTTTAGTTTGGTTTTTAGCATTCTGCTCAGAAGAGCTTCAATATTTCCAAATATCTTATGGATTAGATTCATTATTTGTTTCTGTAAGCATGTAAAGCACTGCTGTTGGTTTTTCTCTGTTCATTTTGCATCTTGCCTGGGGCCCAACCTGATGTCCAACTTCTAGCCAGCACACAGAAAAGGTAAATTTCCTCTGTGGAAAGGCAGATTTGGCCTTTACTGGGATTTTTACCCATCTTTTTCTAGACTTCATAACTTTTTTTTTTTTGGTACTGGGGATTGAACTTAGCGGTACACAACCACTGAGCCACATCTCCAGCCCTATTTTGTGTTTTATGTAGAGACAGGGTCTCACTGAGTTGCTTAGCGCCTCGCCCTTTCTGAGGCTGGCTTTGAGCTCCTGATTCTCCTGTCCCAGTTTCCCAAAGTGCAGGGATTACAGGTGTGCACCACCGTGCCCAGCAATTCTTTTAATTTTTTAAAAAGGGCTTATTCTTCTCTTTTTACTTTTTATATCTATAATTCATATAGAATTGATTTTGGTATGCAGTGTGAGGTAAAAATAGACTCATTTATTTCAAGTACACTGTTTTGTATATGATATATTTCGCAGGAAGCGTTCATAAATTGATTTTTAAAAACAAGCAGAACTATTGGAATATGAATAGAGGAGAGAAAGAAAGAAGTACATGAAAAAATGATTAAAAGACATGAAGTACGTAAAGAAGATCAATGTCTTTCTTTTCTAAAGGGCTGAAAAGGACTAATGAGAGATTTGGGGAGAGGAAATACTTGGGAAGAGAATACCTAACAATTCTTCAGATGGAATATATTTTAGTCAACTTTTTTCATTTTTGTAACCAAAAGACCTGATGATAATAAAATTAGAGGAGGAAAAATTCATTTGAGGCCTCACCGTTTCAGAGGTCTCAGTCCTTAGACAGCAGACTCCATTCCTTGGGCTCCAGGTGAGTTAAGACAGTATAGCAGAAGAGCGTGGTGGAGGAAAGCAGCCAGGACATCATACCAGAAAACAGACAGAGAAACTAAGCTCAAGCCATACAGTATAAAGCCCAAAAGCTTGACCCAGTGACCTACCTCCTCAAACCACACCCTACATGCCCACAGTTACCACTCAGTTAATCCCACTAGGAGATCAACACGTTGATTGGGTAAACCTCTCATATCTCAATCATTTCACATGAACATTTTGGGGACATCTGTATCTAAATATCTAAACCATAACAGAATACAAGTTTTAGACACAGAAAATAAAAATTACTGCAAATATGATGATTGAAGCCAGTCTTCAAGCAGAGATATCCTAGTAAGCTATGTCATGTTAGAAATCAAAAAAAAAATAGATCTCAAGATACACCAGAAAAAAAAAAAGATGATAGGTAACCTGGAAAAGAATAAGAACAAACCTATTCATACAGCAAGGATAAAAGTTAAAGAAAATGGAATTATAAATTGCAATTCTAGCAGTCATATTTCTTATTTAATTAGTATCTAATTTATCAAAACCAATATTTATCTTTAATAAATTATTTTATAAAATATTTAGTGAAATTTAAAATTATAGTTGTTGTCATTCTCACCATTAGTAAACTCTAAGTCTCATGTTTCTCTATTCTTTCTGGATAAAACCAAACAGAGATGTATACCTCCACCTCTGAGCAGGTAATAATCAGAGGTCAAATGTGGCACAAACACAGTCATGACACTCCAGGGCATGGTTGCAAACCAAACCCAATCCAAAGGTGGAGGTACAGAGAGTTTCTTTTTATTTTCCTTTTTTTTTTTTTTCTTTTTCTTTTTCTGTTTTCTAAGAATGGAATGGAAAGCTTAAGGAAATGCAGTGAAATTTTAGAACAAGGATGATTCCATGATAATTATGTTTATCATAATTACTCTAAAATACTAAGATGTTGTCTAGTGTTGTTACAGTTTAGATTTGAGGTCTCCCTCAAAAGCTCATGTGTGAGATATGCAAGAAAGTTAAAAGGTGGATGATCAGGTTTATGAAAGCCTTAACCTAGTCAGTGCATTAATCTACTGATACAGATTAAATGGGTGGCAACTATAGGCAGGTAGGGTGTGGCTAGTGGAGGTGGATTCCTGGGTGTGTGCCTTTGGGGTATATATTTTATCCTTGTTGAGCGGAGCTCTTTCTTTCCTGGTGCCATGCTCTCAGCTTCTTTTCCTACACCACACTTCCACCATGATGTCCTGCCACACCTGAAGCCCTGAAAAATGGCGCCAGCCATCTATGGACTGATATCTCTGAAACCATGAGCCCCAAAATAAACTTTCCTCCTCTAAATTTGTTCTTGTCAGGTCTTTTGGTCACAGCAGTAAAAAGCCTGACTAAAATAGACGTCATCTACCTATTAAAAGCCATTTTTAAAATAATTTAATTTTAATATTCAGTGCTTTATAATATTGGAAAAATGTCTTTGAAATTTTCTTATTCAAAATATTTGATATACAAGACTTCTTATTTATTATTTTACCATGGCTGGCAACAAAGAGTGAAATACAGAAAGAGAAAATACAAGATACGAAAAGAAAAGAAACAGGAAAGAACATGAGAAGCTTTTAAGTTTGGCTATGCTTTTTCCAGGTTGGCTCTGGGCTCCAAGATGACTTGTGGTATGCTCTTTCTTCTAGTCTCATCAACTTTACTGGTGATATAACAAACCTTTGTTATTTTACTTGTTCTTTTTTTTTTTTTTTTTTTTTTTTTAAATATTTATTTATTTTTTTAGTTGTAGGTGGACAGAATATCTTTGTTTTTATATGGTGCTGAGGATCGAACCCAGTGCCTCACGCATGCTAGACGAGCACGCTACCACTGCGCCACAATCCCAGCCCCTTTACTTGTTCTTGTACATGGTGAAATAATTATTTTTTAAGCACTAGTAAGATTTCTTCCTTAGTGTTTTTTTTAAAATATTTTTTGGTTGTAGATGGATGCAATATCTTTATTTATTCATTTTTACGTGGTGCTGAGGATTGAACCCCGTGCCTCACGCATGCGAGGCAAGCGCTCTACAACTGAGCCACAGTCCCAGCCCTCTTCCTTAGTGTTTTATTTATACTTTCAATCCATCCCACATGAGAGAAAGAGAGAGAGACAGACAGAGATACACAACCAAAAGAGAGTTACATACACAAAGATTATGAAGGATCCTCTGCTCTGTGGATAATTTTTGTAAGATTATGTTTATGGTGATCCACTAAACTCAACAATGTTCCAATCCCTCTTTGATACACTAATTAAAAGTACAGAATGACACACTAATTGAAAGTACAGAATAAAAATGATTGATACAGGAAAGCTGTGTTTATTCCAGTGCATTCTTTGTTATAGTGTTTGAGTGGCTATGTAATAAGTAGTCTTTGTTTTGTATTTTTTGACAGCAAAGCATTATATGGAGAGATATGCTTAGTTCTAATTCCTTACCCTTTCTCCGAGTTTTATAACTAAATAACCTTTTTAAATAAAATATTGCAACAGTCCTGCATTTTAAGGATGAAAGTGCTGCTTTCTAAAAGGTCAATTCAATCTGGGAAATGTTTTCAGTTTAGACAATACATTATAAACTGTGGAAACCTGTGGCAATTTTCAGCACCACTAACAACGGGAAGTAAATTTCAGTCATTCACAGTGAGATGGCAATGTGGTGACATTTGAAGGCTGGACGTGGCTCTTACATTCATTGTAGGTGACTGACTGCTGTGTGGCAGAGGCCTTTTACCAACTGCTAGATGAATTTTAGATATGAATGAAAAAGGTGATCAGAATGCTATACAGAATGAGTGAGACCCCATCATCTGAGTGACAAAATTATTGTTTTACAGCATGCAGGGATTAAAATACATCAAATTAATAAATCCCTAGGAAACCAATAATCTTGCATTTGCCAAACAATTGTATCTCATAGTAGTTATTATTTTTGAATTACAGTGAGCCACTATCTTTGTTTCATTTTCCAGTTATATGTCATTGTCCATCAAAGACTGTTGCAGTTGTATGACAGTCAAGCAATAAATTTTTGAAACATCTTTCTGAACTGCATGCTTGTTTCATAATGCTGATTCTGTATCTTTATTTACTTCAGAATATATGGAACTGTCAGCGTAAGGGTCAGAAGATTACAGCACTTTTTGTTGTTAGCTAGTGTTTTTATTTAACTTGAAAAATAAACCGTGGCACCAAGGGGGTGATGAAGTAAAGCATATATGGAATCACAATGACATAAAGATGGTAAACATACCACTATGGTTATGCTGTAAGAATAACCATATTCTTGATATGGTTCATTATCATAACCATTGATAGGATTCATTATCATATCAAGTCTTAAAAACATGTTTGTCACAGTAATTCACACATGTGCTTACACACCATCTTTATTAAAACATCTAGAAAATACGAAATGATTCATAAGAATTTAAAAATTAACAGAAAAACCTTTTCTTCCTGAAATTTGTTTGTAGTATAATCTTACTTTTATCTTAAGACATGTTGTATCTTATGATTCTCCGTGACTGTTGGTGTAAACACATTTAGAATTTTTAATCCACTTGTCCTGAAGAACAAAAAATCTCATAGGATGTTATACCCCATAGAAGTCTGGGACTCACCTAGAAAAGCTATAAATAATGCGACTATTTTAAATTTAAGAGAAACACTACTAAGAATCTAACAAATAGGCATCAATAATGCTTTCTCATCCTAGAGTGGTCTGCTTTGTAATTATTTACAGGTTAAAAGTTCAATATATTGCCAATGTGGTGACACACGCCTGTAATCTTAGACACTCTGGAGGTTGAGTCAGGAAGATCTCAAGTTCAAGTCTAGCTTCAGAAATTTAGTGAGGCCCTGAGCAAGTTAGTGAGACCCTGTCTAAAAAAATAAAAAATAAAAAGGGTTAGGGATGTACCTCAGTGGTTAAATGCCCTGTGTTAAATCCTTGGTACCCAAAATTCAAGATATCATTTAGCTCAATATTATTGATTAAGAAAACATACCATTTAAATTTGTTTCTATCAAAGCTATTGCATGAATTAACTATGTTGAAATAATTTTAACTATGTGATAAATTTCCAGAAATGATGGAAACTCTACATCTATGATTAATTTCCATGATCAATTTTTGTAAATTTGGAGTGGGAGTTTGGAAGAGGATTAGAGGATATTTCCTGCTGTTATTTTATTTTTAAAATACTTCAGTAATAAACATTTTACAAATATGAAATTTGGGGTTTCTTATTTTTAATTTAAAATATATTTCTATAATAGTTTCACCAATTTTTTTTCCATTTTTTAAAAAACATTGGAATTGAAGATTCACCAAGAATTGCCATAACAAAAGCAAACACACTAAATATGCTTCATAGCTCTCTGATCATTTGTTGGCATTTTCCTAGGACCAAGGAGAGTTATACAATTCTTCCAGTCTTAGTTTGAATAGAACCTAGTTCACAATATTATTATCTGATTTCACCACTCAAGTTGTGTCTTTAAGGGTGCTCTGATAGTCATTCAATACACTTAGAGGTGAGTATAAATACCTTTAGGAGCAGAGTACAAATACAAAGTGCCTTGAGGCTCTTTGTTCTCCAAGATCAGAACTAAGTAAAATGTTCAGAGAGTCTCATGGGACTTTCAGGTCAAATCTTCACGATAATATGTTCTGAGAAAAATGCAATTGGTTTAGGAGCAATAACAGTAATAGTAGCTATTATTCACCATAACTTTAACATTTCCACTTGGATGATTAGCTAAGCATTTGAGACTTACCAAGATGCACAAAGAATTAAAGACTCTTCGTTTCCCGCCACAATATCCCATCTTCTATTTCCTGACCTTTGTTTTTATAAGTGGTATCATCTTTTGCCTATCAGAACTTCTGTTTTGTTTTGGAGACATGGTCTCACTAAGTTACTGAGGGCCTCACCGTGGCTGAGGCTGGCTTTGAACTCGCAATCCTCCTGCCTCAGCCTCCTAAGCTGCTGTAATTACAGGGGTGCACAGCCACACTAAGCCCATCAGAGCATTTTTTTATTCTTTCCTACACATCTAATTCATCACTATATAATGTAAAATTTACTTCTAAAATATATGTCTTATATTTTATTCTGCCTGGTTCAAGATACCACCATCTTTCTTCCAAACTTCTGTCATAGTCTGCTAATTGCTTTCTTCTGGTCCATTCTTGAGCACAGCTAATCTATGGACATTTTCTACATGTTAAATCCTATTATCACAATCCACTTTAAATTTTTCTTCTTTCAATTTAAAATAAAAACTGTGGTGTTCATGACTTCCTGTAAATCCGACTGATGTCTTACTGAGTGGTTTACAAACATCATCCTCTACTGTCTCCCCTACCTCCTCTTCACTGTTCTGGCCATACTGGCATTTCTGTGCTGAACACACCACATGGATTTTCCTATCAGAATATTTGTATTTGTTATTCTTCTTAGGGAAGCTAATTCATGAATCATTTCTCACATTGTATTTTATCCTATTAGCAGGTTATCTATACTTATTAGTACAGTCATATTTGTTATTTACCAAATATGTAAATTCCTTTAGGTCAGCCAATTTGTTATAGTCTATGTTGTTTATCCAGTACTTAGAAGATGTTCAACAAGCACTTGTTTACTGAATGGTTACTTCACAGTATTTGTCTTTGGGTCATTTTCAGAAGAAGAAGCATTGTCTTTCAAAACGCTTTAATATTTACTTTTGGGAAAAAATACATATGAAAGAAAACTTATTGAATTGAGATATATACTATTAGCTTAGCTACAATAACACTGTATTGAGACTACTTTGTAATAAGAGGAACTAAAACTATTCAATTATTAATTGCATTCTCAAAGTTGTGTTAGTGCTTGACATCATGTATATGATTTTTATGTTAAACATGGTATTTTTTTCAATGAAAAATAAATGCTTCCTTAAGAAATAAATTGTTGGGAAGACATAGGAAGTAACACCTTTATATCTTTCATCTAAACTGAATAATGTATCAACTTTCATATCATCTACATTTATTTTTAATTATTGCTGTTGTTGATATCATAACTAAGAGTATGTAATTATAACAATCTTCCAACTCAATGCTTTCTGCTTAGTTTTTAAAACTGCTTCCATCTCTCTGTTTTCTGTTATAGTACTGAACTGTGATTTCACGATGTCTGTGATTTCTTGAAACTCATTGACTTTCCTTAAAACAGCTGCTTTAAATCCTTCATCCAAGAGTTCATCTATACTGTTTATTATCTAATTGATTTCTGCCATCCTCTTTTGACAGTTAGGTGATATTATAGTTCCCTAGAAGCTCTTGATGCTTGTTGGTTTGAGATATGTGTTTGTGTATCAAAGGATTAAGTATTGATTTCAGTCTTGATTACTCGGTTTTGTCTGTGCCTGTTTTCTCAGAAATCCACGCCTGCTGTTATTATCTCTAAGCCTATAGTCACTTCAGATATTTCATGCATAAATGGTGGCATAAGTCCTTGTGTTGTTGTTATTTCAGTACTAGAGGGTGATCCAAGCTCTGATATGTCCCAACTGTTCAACCAGAGAACATCAACATGAACTTGAAGATCACTTCAAAAGTGTAATCTGTTTCCATAAGCCTCTGCCAGGAGTCCAAAGTAGGCCCAAAGGCCTCATGTACAGTCAATGGCCTGTGGTCAAGATGTAATAAAAAATAACCAAAACAGGAGCAGATCTCAGAGCAGTAAGCTGTGTTGATTAAGCAGTGGTGGAATGGCACATGACACATTTTCAGGGGAGAAAATGGCAACTACTTACAAGAGGGGTCTGTGTTTCTTAAGTCTAAATGAGAGTTAATCATAGCAGAATATTTAGTGTGACTTAATCATTAGAGACCTGGGACGTGTCAGCTGAGCAGTTCCGAAACTAATTGTGTAGGTTGAAAATCTAACAGCTATAAAAGCTTGAAACTCATTCTAACTCAGGGAAACAGTTGTAAAAGCTTGAAACTCAGTGTTACTGGGATAAAAATCCAGAGCTAGAGTCCATTTGTTTACTTCCTTCCTCCTAGGACTCATTGTCACTGAGAAAGGATGAAAGTCCAAGGCACAGAGCCTAATGTTTACCTTCTCTCTCCAGGTATCCATTGTTCTCCCTCCTTCCTGGGGGCTGTCATTTCCTTTTTCTTGGGGGATAGAACTTTCCATATCCTTCATAGGAACTATAAAATTCTTCCTGGCACTGGGCAGAGTAACTGTGGAAGGAATAGCCCCAGGCTCCTATGCCACACATCTTCCCATAAGCATTTTATTGTTGCATCTCACTCTGAACCCACAGTCCATAGAGACCATTTGTGAGGGAAAATATCTTTCATTATAGTTGGCTGTTAGGCATAAATGAAACTAAACTTTTATTTATTCACTCTCATAGCAGTTATACAAGAAGCTATGATCATACTTACAATATGCAAAGTAGATAAGGTAGATATAATTGCTGCCCACCAAAAAATATTTTACCCATTGTACTTAGTACAGATATTTTTACCCTGTGGACATTGCATGTTTCTAGTGGGTACCTTGGGACAATCACTGAAGTCAAATGATTTACATATAAATAGTTTATATATTTTATTTTTTATTTGCAAGTTTCAAACATTTTTTCAATAGAGAAAGAGCCTGCCATTTGGGGGAATAAATTTCTTTTTTCTTACTCTGTAAAGGCATCTTAGTCAACAGAGTGAAAGGACTATCAAAACACTGGCACAAAAACTGACATAAACAGAAAAAAACATCAATTGAATGTGTGTATTTTTTCCCGTGTTTCTAGAATCCTTGTCATAAGTGACTTGAGTGATTACTCTATCTTCTTATTTATTTATTTAGTGTCTTTTACAAAGAAAAAGGAAAGAATTAGGGAATGCACAGATAGAAGCAGGTGTGTGCTTCTGCCTTTTGCCCCCATGGCTGCCAGTAGCCATGAAAGATAACTCAGTGTCACCTTTACTGAATGGGTGCCCCATCCATTTGTAAAAAGGAAATCCTTCTCTGTGTTACCTCTGAGAAAAAGGGAATATTATAGAAATTAAGGTAATCTTTCAAATTGCATGATTTTGTAGTCCCAGTGGAAAACAATTCTTTCACAGAGATCATTTTAAACAAATAAATAGGAAGGACGCCACTTCAATTACATTTCAGGATAGTATTGTTTTTGACCTTTATATAATTCCCTTAAGCATTTAACACTTATGAAAAGACATCAGATTGATAGGTGATTGACAGTATGAAAGGGATAACTCTATTTCCCCTCGGAGTCTAACTTACAAGAAGCCAATCAACCACAATATATGTATATGTGTGTGTGTATATATATATATATATATATATATGTCCTGGAAGTAGGAATGTACTCAGAATGATAAAATGAGAGCAAATCTTTATCAAGTCCTCTGCTGCCCTTCTGGAAAATAGCATAAATGACAATG
>CM053404.1:100057019-100132252 GCA_028644305.1 Xerus rutilus | reverse complement strand
GGCTCAATGAATTTATCAGTATTTTAATATCCAACATTTTATATTTACAAATAAACATGTTTTAATTTAGATTTTAAATAAGTTATTTTCTTCCTATTTCTCTTTGGAATAATTTCCTCAGACAGAGAAAGAAAAATGCAATGGAAGAATACATCAGCTTTGTACTCAAACATGCTTACCTTCAAATATTGGCTTTGGCTAATATTAACTGAATGACCTTTATCGAATTACTTAACCTCTCTTATCTTCAGTTTCTTTCATTATCCACAAGTGGGGATAACACTTTCTTGTTAAATTTTCTGAAAATTTAATTAGTGTCTCAATAGTGCCCAGCAAAAAATAGGTACTAGTACATGGAAACTATAATTTTTATTTGAAAAAAGACTTATAAAGAATTTGGATAAGCATGTCTTTTGTCACCAATACAATGTCATAGTCTTATAAAACTGATTACTAGTATGGTAGAGGAAGAGGGACATGGGAGAGAGGAGAGCAGGGAAAGGTGAACTGGGGACTGAAGTGGAAAATTATATTCCATGCTTGTATGATCATGCCAAAATGCACCCCAATAATACATAAAGTTATAATGCACTAATAAAAATATTGATTATAACATTTGTCTTTTAATACAAGACTATTCAAAATGAAGAATATAAGTCTAAAATTGGAATACAATATTTTTCTGCTTATATTCTTCATCAATAACCATTATTTTTATTATTCACAGAGCAGGTGATTGTCATTATGGGGTGATTTTGGAGACACATTGTTTTCTGCCCAATAAAACTTTTTTTCTTTTACTTAAAATTTTTTTCCCATGGAATCACTGGGATTAAACATTTCCTCAGATGGAATTTACTATGTAAAATAATAAAACAACAACTGGTTGTGACACATGATAGTATTAATATAGAAATTACTTCAACAGATTTTTTTTTTGAATGTTTCTTAGAGCAGAAAATCATAGAGAAAAGGCAAAGGCTTTTTTTTTTTTTGTAGGAAGAAACATTGGTATTCACACTCATTAACTGCGCTCCAGAATGATGAATCAGTCTTATGTCTTAAAGAAAACTACTATCAGGATAGATTATATTCTTCATTTCCATGTACATAAAACCTCCAGATGACCTTGCTAATTATAATGAGATACTGATAAGACTTACATAAGTTTCCAATTACACCAACAAACTAGAACCATATATCATAATGACAGAACCACAGATTTGGTGCTTTTAGCCAAGTACAGTCTTCTTCCTAATGGGAACCCAGGGCCTTGTGCATGCTAGACAAGCACCTTTCCACAGAGTTACACTCCCACCTTGTCCATGTACATCTTAAAAAAAAAAATTAGAGTAAAATATCAGATTTCAAATTTGTATGAAAGGCAGAAAATCCTATGTAAGAAGTAAAACTACTAACCTAATGACTAAGGTATTTGACTACAGCAACTTATGAATAAATACATTTGTTATACTCTTTGTCCTGAAAAAGAAAAAATCTTAAATAAAGTCCTGCAATCTTGACCTATATGATGCGGCAGGTTTTTAAATCTATTAAGACTACTGAATGTATATAGTGAGGATAAATTAGTATAGTTATCTCGCATTATTAGGAGAAACCAGGAAAAACACAAGAATTAATATTAGAATCATAATTAGAAAAAAATGAAAATGTTACAAGATCTAATTTAAATCCAAAGTGAAAGTCCTTTTAATAACTAATTTCTACATAAAAGCAAAAATCAGTTATAAAGATATTATTATATCTGTATTTATAGAATGGTTTTCTATAATATCCATTGTTTAGTGTTATTTAATATTAATAAATTATACATTAACAAAGTATGAAAAAGAATATAGTACTCCTCTACTTGTAAAAAGATATGTGGATATTATTGTAAATAAATATGACAAAACTATTCTTGCAAAAACGTCGTTTGGATTATTTACTCAGGATAAACTTATCAAAAGTAGAATTGTAAGTCAAAGGTATAATCAATATTAAAGTTTTACTCTTTGTTGCTAAATAGATCTCCAAAGATCATGAACTGATGTAGATTCCCCATGTTTGGGTCTACCTACCCTTTACATTCAATGCATTCTTGATGCTTAGGAAAGATTGCTTTGTTTACATATTTATTACTGTCTATATCTTTAATTTTTGCCTCTCTCCTGGACACTTTGTTACTATCCATCCTTGAATCTTTCTATCTTGAAAGGGATATCCTGTTTGAGATATCCATCTTGGAGACCCTAGTTCTTCCCTTTTAGACTTGGTGAAAGTATTGTCTTTATTGATTATCTCTATATCTTCCCCTCACTTAAATCTGAATTTGATTCATCACTTGATCACTGAAATAGTATAAATCCTTGAGACTCCTTCATCCCTGTCTTCTTTTACTTCTTAATGATAACTGGTTTTCTTACTACTTCTCTTTACTTGAAATGTTCCAGTCTGTGATATCTTTTTTCTCATAGTTTAAGAAGAGATAAGTGGGACATGTTTGTCAAAATTGCGAAAAGCTCTAATCATTAATATTTTTGGTTTTACTAATAATGCCAGTTACTTCATCAATTGAAATATCAACTATCCAACTGTTTATATATGTGTGTGTGTGTGTGTATATATATATATACACACACACACACACATATATAATATATGCCATTTGTTTTTTAATAGTTTGTTTTAAAATATTTTTTTAGTTGTTGATGGACACAATGTCTTTATTTTATTGTTTTGTATGTGGTGCTGAGGTTCGAACCCAGGGCCTCACTCATGCAAGGAAAGCGCTCTACCACTGAGCTACAATCCCAGCCCTAATATATGACATTTGTAACTTGCATATTCTGAAGTGTTACAACATCAATATTCCTCCAACTGCATGCTGCAAAAAACTAATAATCCTTGCTATATTAAATAATGTCTTATAAAAGACTGTTATCAAATAAGTTTATGGAATGCTACGTAAAACAAGTATAAGCTGATTTCTTTTTCTTCAGGATTGAGCTGAGCCTTTAATATGCAAACATCCAATTTACTATTCAGCTACTTTTTTCTAAGCTAATTTGAAATTGCAACCCCTATTGCATGAAATTCATTGTAATTACCTAGTTAATAATGACACAGGAAGCCAAGTTTTGCAAACACTGATCTGAAATAAAGAAGAAGTTGGGTATGCATGAGTTCATATCCTCATCTAGTCTTGTTTTTCTGGCTTTGTGATCTCTGAAAATTATACATAACTGCTTAAAATTTCAAGTTAGCTATCTCTAAAGGAAGGCTAATAAAGGATAGCTTAAAAGACTACTTTGAGAGTTCAATTTGTCAATATAATGAGCTGTGGATATTGTTACAGTCCAAAATATTAGTCTCTCTTTCTCTATCTCCTCTTTACTCTACGAAATGAAAATCACTTAAAAATAGAGTTAACATTTGAGAAATTTCATAAGGAATAAGTAATTTATAAGTTCTCTTTGCTCCTTTTTAAGATATATACACTGATGCTTAAAGAATGGAAAATATGTACTGAATTTTATGTCAGGATAAATTTAAATAATGTAATCATCCTTTTTCTAGAATGCTGAACAGTTCACCTTTGATTTAGTAAATCATTTCTTTGGTGTAAAAGTCTGTGCATGAACTTTGGTGGATACAAAGATAAGTCAGAAGCAAAATGTCAGGAACAGGAATCCTTAAAGATGTTAGGAATAATTATCAAATACCAATAGATTAATGAAAATATTAATACCCTGTAAAAGAAGAATAAAGAATGTTAGAGAACTACAGAAACTGACATTTATGTACGCTTGCTGTTTACTGAAGTATTGCAGATCTAGAAGCAGAATAAAGAGAAATGGAGAAAGATGAACCACTACCATTCTCACTTCCAGGATATACTGCCGTGCTCCTTCCTGCTACCAATGTAGTGATTTTCAAAACTGCTTTTTGAAGGGCAGAATTTCTTACAGAAAACAAATCTTTTCACTAGATGAAAGGTAGTGTTGATCTAACTAGAACAACCTGTACAGTTATGCCCACTTGCCTTCCCAGCTTGAAGGAAAATGTCTCAGAGAATAAAGTTAACACGCTGTAGCACTCAAGGTACTTTCAAATCATTCTGCAGTCTATTCATTTAGCTTTAGCTTTACACATCTCTCCTCCTGCTACATAGCTTTTTGAAAATATCCATATCAAAGATTAAATGCATATATATGTATAAACTTTAAACTTATATATATAAACATATATATACAAATATATATATGTATAATTTAAACTTTATCACAACCAGGATTATAAATATAACCATGAATCCCCCAAATTTTCCTCTCTATGTCTTCATTTTCTATCTTGCCATCTTCAGATAATCACTGGGTTATTTTTATCCCATAATATGTTTTCAGTGCCTACATATTAATTGACCTTTACTAAAATTTCCTATAAATGGTATCGTAGTGCATACAGTCAATTTTTCATAAGTTGTTTTGCATAACAATTATTTTTTAAAATTCATCATGGTGTTGCAATATCAAAACTTACTTCTTGCTTGTCCCATTGGCTCACTTTTTTTGGGGGGGGGTACTGGGGATTGAACTCCGGGTACTTGACCACTGAGCCATATCCCCAGCCCTATTTTGTGTTTTATGTAGAGACAGGGTCTCACTGAGTTGCTTAGCGCCTTGCCGTTGCTGAGGCTGGCTTTGAACTCGCGATTCTCCTGTCTCAGCCTCCCTAAGTGCTGGGATTACAGGCTTGAGCCACCGCGCCTGGCTGGCTCACTTCTTAATCCCAGTGACTCAGGAAGCTAAGACAGGAAGATCCAAGTTGAAAGCCAGACTCAGCAATTTAGAGAGGCCTTAAGCAACTTAGTGAGACCCTGTCTCAAAATAAAAAGTAAAAAGTGCTGGAGATGTTGCTCAGTGGTTAAGCATCCTGAATTCAATCCCCAGTACCTCCCCCGCCAAATGTTAATTTTTTCATTGCTGAGCAGTAATTTGTTGTATAGATCTATCATATTTTGCTTCTATATTCATCTGTTAGTAGATATTTGAATTAGCTAGGTTTTTATTTATTAACACAGACATATTTGTGTCTTTATATTAAAAATAGATTTTTGTTTTAGAGCAACATACAATGGAGTCATTCTTTTTATTATTCACTCAGTTCTTTTTCCCTTTTTCTTTTGTTCCTTTTCTGCTTTTGGTGGGTAGGTTATTTTTATCCCGTAATATGCTTTTGTTGGCTTTTTAGTTGTAACTCTGTTGCATAATTTTAGTGGTTGCTTTAGAATATACAATTTATTTTATGTTAGTGTCTATCTTCAAGTGTTGTTATATCATCTTATATGAGGTAAGAACTTTATATCAGCATACTTTGATTATTCTATCATCATGCTCTTTCTGTTACACATTTATTTCAATATACATTATAAGTACTTAATATACTTTCACCATGTTTGCATTAGTCAATTACTTCTTGAATGGATTTTAGCAATAACAATAAAATCATTTAGAAATGTTAGTATAATTTTCAGTACATGTAATTTTTGACATAGATCCAGAATTCTCTCTGTGGTAAGTTTTCTTCAGCTTGAAGGATCTTCTTTTATATTTCTTGCTGTGCATGCTTTTGAGTGGTGAATTCTTCAAGTTTTAGAGTTTGGAAAGTATATTTCTACTCTCCATGTTGCAAAATAGAACTTAGGCTGATAGGATTTTTAGAAGGGTTTTTCTTTCTTTCTTTTTTTTTTTTTTCTTTTCTTTTCTGGGTTTTGAACCCAGGGTGCTCTACCCTTTTTATTTTTTATTTTGACACCAGGTCTCACTAAGTTGCCCAATCAAGCTCAAGCTTGAGATCCTCTGGCTTCTCAAGTCACTAGGATAATTGATATGTGCCACATGCCTGGCTTTAATATATATATTTTTATTTTTTTAATTTTTATTTTTTATTTATTTTTATTTTTATTTTTATTTTTGGTACTGGGGATTGAACTCAGGGGTACTTGACCACTGAGCCATATCCCCAGCCCTATTTTGTGTTTTATATAGAGACAGGGTCTCACTGAGTTGCTTAGCGCCTCACCGTTTCTGAGGCTGGCTTTGAACTCGCGATTCTCCTGTCTCAGCCTCCCTAAGTGCTGGGATTACAGGCTTGAGCCACCGCACCCAGCTAATAATATATATAATTTTAATTAGTCTACTTCTATTTATCTTTCAAATGTTTAAAGCATTGCTCCACTATCTTCTAGCTTACACTGTTTTGAGTAAGATATATTTTCTTATCCTTAGCTTTGTTTCTTTGTAAATAAATGTGTCTTTTTCTCTGTCTGCTTTTAAGATTTTCTATTGTTGATGGCTTAAGCAATTGAATTATGATGGAACTTTGCATAGTTTACTTCTTGTTTCTTGTAAACTGAGTTAACAGAACTTCTAAATTTGTGCTTTTATGGTTTTTTTTAAATCTGGAATTTTTCAGTTATTTTTTCTTCAAATACATTTTCAGTTTTCCTCTACCCCTACCAGGGATACTGCTTGATATCATCCCACAGCTTACAGAAAGCTCTGCTCATTCATTCCTTCTTTTCTCTGAGTGCTTATTCTGATTGGGCTCTAGTGATACATCTTCAAGTTCATTGCCCTTTCCTTCTGCTGTTTGCTTAGCTATTACTGAATATATATATATATTTTTTTCACCTCCGATAGTATGTTTTTCAGATCCAAAATTTGGATATCATTTTTTTTAGATCTTCTGTTCTCTACTTAACATGTTAAATTTTTCTTCTAGGTTCTAGAACATGTGAAATTGTTACAAAAAAGAATTGATATTTTTGCCAGTAATCTATATCAATTCTGGAAAGTTTCAATTGATACACTTTTTCTATTGTTTTTCTTTGCATGCCTCTTAATTTTTTTCAAATACCAGTATTTTGAATTTACCTTGCTGTACACTGGACATTTTGGTGTGTGTGTGTGTTTATGTGTGTGTGTATTAATTCTTGATCTTTGTTCTAGGATGTGATCAAATTACTTAGGAAAAAATAAATCTCATTTTGACCTGACTTTTAAACTTGGATAGTTAGAAAAAAACCAAGAAAATTTTGACTAATTTTCCTCACTACATAAAGATTATAATTCTGTAATTCTACCCCTCACCCCAAGAATTATGAAATTTTCACTCTGTTTACAGAGAACTGGCACTATTCCCAGTTCTGTGTGAGTGCCAGAGCTGGTGACTTCTAATTTTTCAGGTGTTCTTTTGTCTCAGACTCAGACCATTTCCTCACATTCATGTAGTGGGCATTGCTATGCTCAACCTCTAAAGAGACTCTATAAAGTTCTCAGTATTTTGTAGTACAGACAGTTCCCTCTTCTGTTGTACAATTCCCTAAAGACTCTAGCCTCCTTGATCTCTCCATACTCAGCTTCATTCCCTCTAATCATGGAGCCAAAGTGCATTGTCTGGCTCCTCCTTCTTGCAGCACATTATAGATTAGGGCAATCATAGTTCTCTCCACATTTGTATGATATCTCTAAGGCATTAATGTGCCTTGCTATCACATGTCTAGTATTTGAAGCACTTCTTTGTCTTCATATATATAAGATATTAAGTTTTTTCAGGCTAGAGGATAATTTGTGTTTGTGTGAATCCATGTTGCCCACAAGCACAGGTCTCCTTTATAACTTAAGATCTAGTCAAAAGAAACTCCTAATTCTTTTTTTAAAGTGTAATGTGGACCTGTATATATCCATGGCCCTTGAAGATTCCTGTTTTGTATAAATCTTTGCTCTCTTCTCTACCTAATCAATTTCAACTTAATTTCCAAGCTACACTTTAATTCTCTGATTAGTTTTTCTAGATCCTCTCAAGCATAGTTATTTGTTTTTTTGTTCTTGCTCACACAGCACTTTAATTATTACTTTATTATAGCCCCCAGAGCAGTTTTATAATTATTTAGTTTTTTTAATTCAACTAAATGATGTCCTACTACCTTCAATATTCAGACTATGTTACAATTCCTGACTCAGTATAAACCACGTAAACCATGTATAAACCAAGTAAAATTTGTTAAATAAATAATACATCCCGCATATTGTCTCTGTCCTCTGTGATAAGGGGTATGGAGAGTTAGCATAAGGGTCAACTGAATCATGAGACAGATACATTTATGATGGTGAATAACTTTTTTAGAAAAACCTTAATTTTTAATTTGTGATAAAATATTCATTTGGCAAATACCAGTCAAATTTATTTGCCTACTGCCTAGAAAAGCAATACTTTCTCACTTAGGTTTTCTTTTTTTGAAACTTTGTCCTATTTCCATATGTTTTTGGATTTCTGATATGAAGAAAATCTGCATAGTTTATATAACTACTGGCATAATATATTCTTATGTTTTATTAAATCTATCTTAGACTCAAATATAAATGTAGTATCCTGCTGTATCATAATAGATAACATAAAATATTCGATTATTGGATGAATTGGAGAAATATGGTGGTTGACAGATAAAAATAAAAGTCACTTTTAAGGGCATAATATATCCACTATTATAACAAAATAAAGGAGCAAGAGCATTTGATGGGGCACTCATAAAAACAGCAACAAATATGTCTGGGCTCATCTTTCTGTTCTCTCTGCTCAATACTGCAACACTGAATTAATCTATAAAATTACTGATTACTATTCATACTTACTTATAATTCTGAACTATCAGCTATCTATAGATATCTATTATTTATCAAGTATTATTCTGTGATTTACATTTACTTTGTCAATATTTTCAGATTAAAAAAATCTTGATTCATCTGTCTGGTTCTCTCCCTTGCTGGTAGGTGTGTTTTGGGACCCAAAACTTGCTTTGGAAAGCATTACAGGCAATTCTGCTGCAGCCATGCTAGACATGAGTGGGAAACATTGCCTAAATCAACATTTGCATGAAGAAATAGTTTGTAAGGCCATCCAGAAATCCTATAGGGACTTACTATCTAAAGAAAGTCGGAATTGGGTCTTGGTGTCCTTGTTAAATTAAAATTAAGCTATTGCTCATTTTTGCATGTCTTGTTACCTAGGTCTCCATCATCACATATTTTGTCCTATGTGGGCTGATTTATGTCCATAGTAACGGAGCATTTCAGTTTGGGGATTTTTTAAATGCAAGGGAGGCAACATAGGTGTAATGAGGAAGAATCATGTTTAGAAATGATATACTCTATGAATTTTTAATATCCTTCATGAAAATAAATTCAAGATTAGAAAAGGAGAATTTATGAAAAATAAAACGCATTGTAAAAACTACTTTCATCTTGCAATACCTATTCATTCCAGTTTAATCAGTTCTTTTCTGTATAATTCAAAGATAAACCTCCACAATGAAGGGATAGTCACTTTTATGGTAGCAGATCTTTGATTTTAGCATAGTTTTTCTTTTTCCCTCCAAAGAAAAGATTTCCTTTCTCTTGGCTGAAACCTCCTTTAATCTTGTGATCTTTCCTGTCAATGCCTGTCATCGAAAAAGTTTTGGTAGTAGGACATTTTCTGTTGTTTGTATCCCATTCAAATCTCTAAATATTACTCAAATTTATGGCAATTTTAGCACCAAGAACCTTTAGAGTTTGGCTACAAAACTAATTTTGGCAAAGTGGAAATATTGTGTAAAATGTTATGCAAACTCTTTGTGGATGTATTGCTTGGAGTCCCAGGCGGTATTCTGGACCTTGTGGAAAATGATTGTGGTGAGAATGTTGGAACTTAAGTTTAGAATGAGCCAAGTTTCTTTCTTAATTTTTTGAAACTCCTATGAACCCTGGGGAGTAGCTGATCTCTGATAATATTATATGAAATAAAATCCTGTGTGTTTAGACCGCTGACAACTTGATTTTACTCTTGAATTCAGCTAAACCTAATGGTCTAACTGACACCCTACATTACTGTGCCAATTTGCTTCTAGTCACTTGGTTGGTCTTTATAAACAATTTGATAGTTTAGCATACAAAATTTATGTCAAACAATTGGTACTTATTGTGCTCATGTTAGCTGTGACTATTATATTCACTGATACTATTAGCATTACTGGGTTGACTTCAGCTGCTTCCACTAATGTAATTATAAATGTACGTACATATAGAGGTCACTATGCATTGTATTCTCAGGCAGCATCATGCTGGGTAGGAGTGAGTTTTAGATAAGAAACTAAGTCTTAGACAACAAGTGAGAAGGGATATGAACTCAGCAAAAAATATTCGCAGAACACAAAGGAGGGGTCAAGAGAGTGGATTGCCATCCTTATTTTCTAAGAGAAAACAGAGGTTCCTAGTGGAAAATAAAATAGTGATAGGGAACACATCTTTACTGGTGAATTACTGAATTCCTGATATACCAAGTGTCCTCCTAGGTCAAGTGCTAATTTCTAGGCACATGAGTTGGTATAGAGGCTTCCAAGACCTTCTGGACAAAATGTCTAGAGATGGAGTGGAGACAGTGGATCTGGTCTTATAGAAGCACTTTCTATAATCCTTGAATACAATGAACTTCCTAGCTGCTTACATTCATGTCTGCAGCCTGAATTTTTTCTGCAGGTGAGGCTAAGAAAACATTATTCTATACTACAGTAAGTTTTGTACATGTCACATGGCCCTGGATGCAGGTGTTGCATGTCCGTGAAAAGGGACAAGACCTTGGAGGCCCAGCTAGAGTTAGTGCACAGGCTGACCCTGCAGTGATCTATAGCCACATACAGTTGCACTGACATAACAACAGTTTCTTTTTTTTTTTTATTTTAAATATTTATTTTTTAGTTGTAGGCAGACAGAATATCTTTATTTTATTTTTATGTGGTGCTGAGGATCGAACCCAGTGCCTCACGCATGCTAGGCGAGCACGATACCACTGCGCCACAACCCCAGCCCACAACACAGTTTCAATGGAAAGAATTTTGTGCCTAAAAGCAGGATACCATGTTCTAGTACTTTCTTTGTCATTCCAACCAGACCTAACTTTAAAATGATTTAACAGCTCCAGGCATTGCTTTTCTCATCTACAAATGTAATATTTCACACTAGATTATAACTAAGGCCCATGTCCTCTCTAAAGCTACATTCTGGTACAGTGAGTTTAGATAAAAATTTAGTTTCTGCTTCTGTGTCCACAGTACAAACAGCCAAATCTTGTATACACAGCTGGAATGTGATGTTCATTCCAGAAATGTGTTTTGATAGGCTTGGTATGACTGTTTTATATAACGAGACAGTTCAAGGCTTCAAATTAAAGCATTCAGATAGAAAGGTGCAAGTATAATAAGTCAACTATATTTTGACTTTATGAGAGGAAGATGTTGAAAAGTAAATCAAAGTGATTCTAACAGGTCAGGAGGCATTACGAAGTCCTTTTTTTTTTTTTTATTGGCCACTGGTATTTACCAGTCAGAGTTTCCATTGAACTTGAATAGTTTGCAACCTGATCTCTAGAAATTTGAAATGAAAATGGATCAGTCACTGTATATGAGTAGTAGCTATACTCAAGTCATTAATAACACATTTTTCTTAAGTCTGCAATAGGAATGGTCACCAACATTGATTTTGTTTTTGTGTGACTTCTATCTGACTAAATTCTTATTAGCTAGCAAACTTCTAACAATATGAGTTAACTGCCATAGGCAACCAGAAGTCATTTATAGATATTGTATATCTCAATGACAAGAATGTCACTATCTTGATTGATTTTTTTCCTGAATCAATGGAACAATAATTTTTGATTCATTTAAAGGAACTTACAGGCTGGTCCTTCTTTTCCTCAGCAATTCGCACACAATAGGTAGGTCTCATTATCCATTCTTGACCTCATTTTGCATATTTGTTCCCCGCCTCAACTAAGACTATGGAAAGTCTATTGTTGCAATGGATACTAGAAATTAGAAAAACAGTTTAAAGTATAGGTCTTTATTGCCAGTAGGTTGAAGGCAATGAACTGTTGGCATGGGGAAGAGATTGGTGACAAGATTTAGGTCATGATTTTAGCTGTTAGATTGAAGATTTACTAAAATATTTCATTGCTCCAGGTCAAATTCCATTGCTGTAGTGATATTTGTTTGTTTGGGGTTTTTTTTTTTAGCTTATTTATTCTAGTTCTGTTCCAGAAAGTGCTGTACATAACATCTCCAGTCTGATTTCTCAAGCTGAAAGTAGATTGTGTCTTTTTAATTAGAAAATTTTATTTATAGTTAATATTATCATCAAGACACAATAGGATTTCTATTTTATTTTACTTTTCTATTTTGGATCTTTCTGGTCTTTCCTTGAGGTCTCTTGGTATGTCTTGAGAATACCAAGCTAGATGGTGAGAAATTATTGAAATATATGTGTTTGTTTTTCTCATGCACCAAACAAATACACATAAGTACATAAATACATATATATTCTCTTACTGTACATTATTATAACTTCACAAATACATTGTTAAAAAGAGAAATATTAGTAAAGACTCATATTTCTGAGTTCTATTTCCATTTACATTGTTTGTATGAACATGAGCAGTTATTCTATTCCTACATTTTCTCTTCTCCTAAATGGGGATTATGTAAATATCTATGTCATGGGATGATTAGGGGGACTAAATAAAATACACTATGAAGCATCTCTTATATGTTTGAATATGGCAACTGTTCTCTTTCAGTTATAGTTATTATATATAAGGTATATTTCAAATGAAAGGAATATGAGCTAAAAGTGATAACACTAACTTGTTTATATTAGCTATGAAAGGATTCATGGAAGATGCATATTTAGATTTCAGTTTTCAGCACTGAAGAATAGAGATATACTGTTTCTGTTAGTTACTGTGAGTGACAAGGATGAAGAAAGAAAACTAAGCAAAAAGCCAAGGTAGCATTTTATACATCACTATTCCTAGCTCTGTAAAAATCCACCTAAGACATTTGAGAAAACCTCTGAAGTGACCACGAGAAAGAATTTCTAGGCTAACAAGTGTACCCAAGCTCTAGTCTACTCTACTCCCTGGGACCCCATAACTCCTCCTGGGCCAGTGGCACTCAATATAATTTCTTCATGAATCTCACAACTCCCAATTTAAAATACATTGACTTGATCCAAATATAGATATCCGCTAATTCTTACCTTTCCTCATGTCTTAGGTTGTTTAGAAGGCCTATCCCAGCCTTCTGGCTTGCACTAGTCTCTTTTTAAGTGTTTATTACCAGTGTCTGAAGCAACTTGATCTTTCTATATAATAGTGCTCACTGTAGTACACTAAATTTTTCAGCTCTAATAAGCTGTAATCTCCTTGAAGTCAAGGATAATATTATGTCAGCAAAGGGCAATGCTTAGCACATGGTTAATTATATTTGTGCAAAAAAACAAAATGACGTCTTGGTTTTCTCATCATTTAACTCTAGATTACATTATTCTGTGTGTAAGGTAAAGAACAGCCCTTTTGTAATTTTCACATCCCCTCTCTAAAAGCCCAAGGCAGTTCCTGCCCCAGGGTGTTCCTCTCCCGAATCTTCCACCTGGGCTTACCTGGGAAAAAAAGCCTAACCGCTCAGGTTAGCACATCAAAAGAAGACCACTACTGCTTATCTGCCCCCAATTTTTAAGTGACCAATCCCTAGCTCGCCACGCGGTTTTGTAGTGGGCTCTATAAAATCCCTCCCGCAGGTCCCCTCTCTCTCTTTCCTCTTTCCTTCGCCCGGGCGCCCACCCCCCTGAATAAAGGATTTCCTGGCTGCGCAGAGGTGTCCGTGTCTGGCTGGCCGATATCCTAACACTGTGGATACTAAGTTCCAATGGTTTTAAATTCTAATGAGATACTAGTCACAGTCCTAATAATACTTTGAATTAATGTAGACACTTTTTAGGTTTTCTTTTGAAAAACGATCACAGCCAAATATCTGTGTCCTTGCCACATGGCTTATTAAAATGAAAAGTAGGGAAAAAGCACCAGAAGATGTAGGCTGATGGGAACAATTAGAAACTTTATGCCTTAGAATCTAAAAACATGTATTTTATTTCTTTAACAATGCTGATATTTGAAGTCAATTCCACAGATAAGGTTCATACACATGGCATCATTTTCTGTGGTATCAACTGAAAACACAAAATGTCTCCTAGTATTCAGAAGGAGATGAAGGGAAATTACACTAATTATCCAAAAGGGTAAGCACTTGCTTCTCATTTAGTGCATTTGTTTCAAGTAACATACATTACATTTGACACAAAGGTGTGGATATTAACTTGGAGGCTTGTCTGTGATGGATTAAAAAAAATGGAATTTCACATTAACATTCAGAAAATGTTTAATTTCTACTGTATACAGAAAGAAATCAGGTCTTACCTGTATATGCAATAAGTACAGTTTAACATTTTAAAAATAGGATGTGCTCAGTGTATTTTAAAGTCTCCTTAACTCTCTCTCTCTCAAATAGGGCAGTCCATCCAAAATATAATTTGGGCCACAAACTATTTAATACTTTCTGATAGCCACATTTTCAAAAGTATAAGGATCAGTTGAGATTAACTGCAGTGATGTTTTACTACTAAAATCCATATTTCCAACACATTATCAATCCAAGTTCAAGCTGTAAACATTATTAATAAAGTATTATAAATTCCTTTCTCTTCATATTAATTCATTGGAATCCAGGATGTACTTTATCCTTACAGTACATCTCGATTTACACAAGCTGTGTTTTTAAGTATTAGAGCCACATATATCTGGTCACCACTATATTATACCATGTAACTCTGGAGCACACTACTATGTACATCTGTACTTCAGCGGTTATTTTTCTGACTACCATTTTACTACACAATGTAAAGACAAAATGTGACATTAAGAAACTGTTTTAAGAAGGTACCGTTATCAAATAAATTCAAAATTCTACATTTTTAAAATTGTATTATCTTTACAATATCCAAACTAAATGACTACACACTCACTTTAATAAACATTAAAATAACAAGACACACTTAAGGATATAAGATAATAAGAATTTTGAGCCACTTCTTACATCAGCTGTTCCTATTACATCATCAAATACTGCAAGAATTTTCAAAATCCACACTGAATAGGCATTTAGAAGATATGTTACCCAGAGTTATTGATTACCTGTCACCCCATTGATGGGTTTGGCAGAATTAATTATCTCCTTGAAACAGTTGCCATTCTCTCATTGTCTCAAGGGAAAATGAGCATTCTTAATGAGAAAAGCTTTTCCAGATAAACTGAAAAATATTTTTACTCAAGGATATTGTAGCAAATGTTGACAAAAATAGCTATGTGTTTCTTAAAACATTTAAATATTACTCAATTAAAATGAGTTCCTTGCTTGCTCCATGCTAATGATAATGTTTAATTCAAATGCCACTAAACATACTAATATAACCTATAAACACTGAAATTATAAATTTAGTTGTGGCTTTGAACTAACTGTGCAGTTCAATTCAGTAGCCATTAGAAAAAGTAGATGATGTGTTTTTAAGACCTGAATTTAAAAATTAATGTAATTAATATAAATTTAAAGTTTAAAATTAATCATTCATTCAGTTCAGTTGCTGGAAACTTATATTTGTAGAATAATTTCAGTATATGAATTTATGTTCTCAATTGTAAAATAATTTTTAATGAAAATTTCATGTTCATATTGAGATATATGTTAAAGGTAAAGTGCACATAATACAATAAAAAGAATTTAACAGATCATTAATAATTTTTCTATTAATTATATGCTGAAATGACAATACTGAAATTAATATTCTCTGTTTGCTTTACTTAGCTTAGTTGGCTTCTAGAATATTTAAAATTATATATATAGCTTACATTACAGTTCTTTGGATCGTATTAGTATAGAGCATAAACATCCTTTCCACATGTACTGTTTATCTCAACAAATTATGACAGTCTTTATAAAAAAAGTTTAGTTTTTTGTAGAGATACTGTCTTCATGGGGTGCTAATTCAGAGAAATATTATGTGGTAAATTATTCAGTAAAATGGAAATACCAAAGAAAGCAATTGCCACAATGCCATGTATATAAACCAAAATCATATAATTAAAAAAATCAGGTTATACAACACAGTTAAACTATGAGATCAGAAGCCATGGTTTATCAATGAAGCTAATTAAAAAAGAAATGATAGTACATAATATAATAGTAATCAAAATATATTTTTCCTAGAGATGTCACTATTAAATATTACATGCCTATTTATCTTTTATTTTCAAAGACAAAGAAAAAATTTGACATTTTGAAAGTAGCATATAACTTATAATTATATATGCTTAGTGTGATAATTAGCATTAATGCAAAATACAATGTAAGACATATCAACAGTAAATGCTTACTAAAAACTACCAAGAACCCATTACATGGAAGACCTGTAGTAATAGAAAATAAAAGTAATGATAGGACTCCTGGAAGATAAAGACACTTAATGCCAGAGTATCTCACATCTTTGGAAGTATTTATCGGGAAATTTTTCAGATAGAAGAATTAAGAATTTATAATAGTAATGACTTTCTAGTTGGGTCTTGCCCTAAGGATAAACATGCTTTATATCTGCAAGATAACTTCATAAATTAAACATACTGTCATACTTAAAGTGTGAAATGTACTTAGTACTTTAATCAATCCTCCCAAAAGTATGTATGGAGGTCCTCCAAACCTTTTATGTGGTCGCTGAAGGTCTCCTTTCTAATTTATAAATCTATGTAAGCCAAGATTTTCTTCAATTACAAAATCCAAAGTGGTAATTCACTGTAGATCATATACAGAAACTGATATGAAAATCAAGTGAGACATTAGAAACATTTTAAAGCAAAATAATGCTTCTTTTCTGTTTTTGTTTATACAATAATTTTTATAAAAATATTATTTTAATATATTTGCTGTCATTTAAAATTAATACTTATTTTTAAATTTTCATTTTTAATTTCTAATGGTAAAAAGTGATTGATCTAATCCACATATACAAAATTCTTTTGAGTTTCTTAATCATTTTAAGTGTAGAGAGATCCTGGGATCAAAGTTTCTAAGTTTATCCTTTAATCAATTTTCTTTATACTGTAATTTCCATACTGAAGCCGTCACAGAGGGAAACTACTCCTCTCTGCCTTTAAGATATTATGAGAGGTGGTGAAGGGTAGACCTCCTTCATCTCACTGCTATCTCTTTGCATCTTTCATAATATTCATGCTAAGACAAAACTTCTCTGGGACCGGAATGACCAATGAGGAAGTTGGTTATCAGACATTTTTTGCTCAGGGCCCTGATTTAGACACTTATGATGTTGAGCTGCAATATGAATCCCCTTGCCTCCTTTCCTTTTCTTTCCTTTCTTTTTTTCACACTCATCAGACTTGCATTGTGGTCTGCAGTCTCTTCACTTACTCCTTTCTTCCTTTCCACTCTTGTCTTCATAAGCATTTCTTCTGGTTAGTCTCTTGCATATCAATTCCATCTTGGTGTCTCTCTCTTGAAGAACCCAAACTGACATTTAAGAATAGGAAGAAAAACATCTATATCATAATTAATACTTTTATATTTTATATCCTGATGATAGAATCTCATTTGTATAACATAAATCCCTTCTCAACTTTTACCATTTATAATTTCATTCATATTTATACAGAATGTAGCATTCAAAGTAGAAAATATCTTAATTCTTGTAGAACATTATTTACTTACCTGAGTATCCAATCTGTCCAAAAATTATCTCATTTCCTATGCATTAATGTAGTAGTTTTCCTATTGTTTAATATTTACTTATTTAGTTTTTGGTTTTGTTTTACTTTTTTGGTTCTTTGAAGATGAATCATTGGGAATGATCATGGTAAAATGAATGGATGATGAAGAACAAGAAAAGTCCTAAAAGACAAGTTTTAGACTTAACATTCTCAATTCAAAGAGTATTGCTATATTTATTAAATTGACTAACTGACCACTTCCAAATTTTTCTGAATTTTATATAATCAATAACTACTTAATTTTGATATTTACTTCCCTAATCAATAATAACAAGATGCCAAACCTACAAATATATAATTCAATTTCATTGTGGTTTTTTCCCTCTAAGAATGTATATTGTATTTATTATTCTATGATCTGAAAATGAAATGTGCTCCTCACTAGCTCCTAGCATGCAACTAGAAGAACTTTTCTTAATGTTTAAAATAGGTGAAATAAATCATTTCAATATTGTTTGGTATGATTTTCAAAATCACTTATTTTTAAAAATAGTAGTGTCAGTAAAAACAATGCTAAAAACCAAAGAAAAAGATTTAAAAAAAACATAGCAACTCATTGGATGAAATTACAATTCAATATAATGATAAAATTTGGAGATGCCTAAAGCTATGGATGATTTATTTTTATTTTTGCTCTTCTATTATCTTTGATTAATGAATTTACAACTTACTTTTGAACTTCAGATTTTTATGAGAATAAGCAAAAGACCTTGTGGTGTTGGCACTATACATGGAGAAAACATACGTGTGACTTCTAGCAATATTATTGTAAAACTATATGTCATGTAAGTGTTTTGGTATCATAAACATTTTAATCAGCACTAGTCCCCACTCTTATGGTTTAGATATGAGTTGTCCTCCAGAAGCTCCTTTGTTAATGCAGGAAAAATTCAGAGGTAAAATATTTGGATTATGAGAGCTGTAAATGGACTAGTTTAAATGGACTAAGTGGATGGTAACTATAGAAAGGTAGGGCATGGCTAGAGGAAGTGGGTCACTGGACGTGTGCACTAGAAGGGCTCATCTTGCCTGAAGCCCCTTCCCCTTGTTTTCTCTGCTTCCCAGACACCATAAGGTGAGTAGTGTTCCTCTAACTTGCCTTTCCGCCATTATGCTCCACCTCACCTCAGCCCAGAGTGATGGACCTGGCCATCCATGGACTAACTTCTAAAATTACAAGTCCAAATAAACTTTCCCCCCATAAGTTGGTCTTGTCAGATATTTTGTTCACAGCAACATAGAAATGACTAACATATTAAGTAGAAGACCAAGAATAACACAAAAGAAAATATTTCATTTCATAGAAAAATGAGACAAATCAAAATTACTAGCATTTCTGTATTTTGAATGGTATATGAATCAAACGAGTAATTGCCCAATGTAAAAACTTTATGTGCATTTATTCAAGAGATAATTTGTCAGTCTTCACCTGACCCAATGTTTATTGTTCAGTCAATGACTTATTTCTAATTATTTGCAATAGAAAATGATCACCATCAAACAAAACAAAAAGAACACCTGAAATGCTACAAGTACTTGGAATAGGAGCATCTGACCATAAGACAGCCAGTGGGCAGTCAAGAGGCTAGATCAGCAAGTGGTGGGTTCTGTCAAGCTGAGCAAATCATAGTAGGTTCGGTGGGTCAGTAGCAATTGTCATTAAAAAGAATGAAAAATATAGCCCATGAGTCTCAGAAAAACTACAGCCATAATGCTAATGAAATCAATGTAATTTAAAACAATATTACAATAAAATTACAACCTTTCAGATTAGTGAAATTCTAGTAATAATAATAATAATAATACCGGTTAATAACACAGGTGTAAAAATAAAGGCACTTACAAATAGCATGATTCAACTAGAGTATAACCTGAAAATACTGTTGTTGATTATGTGAGTTTGTAATAATTTCTCAAGGATATCTGACAATTGTTATTAAAGTTTTTAATAATTAATATTATAACTTCATTTCATGGAATGAAGATGGTTTCCTAAAGAAACTCTGAGAAAAATACTTTCCAAACATATGAATAAAAATGTCTTTTGTAGCACTTATTTGATAGGAAAACACAATATATGATATATCATTTCAACAAAGAGGTCAGAATTTGGAGCATTTGTTTTCCTTTTTTGGTGTAATATTCTTCCTAAATATCTTATGTTCCCATATTTCTTATGCATTTATTCTCTTTATTTCTCATTCATCATTACAATATGACTTCTAGTTTTATAACTTCTCCAACAGTCCAACTAATGATCATTACTTATCACAGCATTACAGACTTTGACTTCTAGCCTCATCTCAGTCCGACTTTATCCCCACTGTATATTTCAGTTATGTCCTTAAAATTCTCTAATATCTATGCATGTTTACATCTACATTTGATTTACATTGTCTAACACTCTAACATTCTTCCATAGCTTTTCACTGGACTTTGGATGAGGAATAAGGTCCTTAAACTAACTCACAAGGCCAAACAGCTTCTCCAGTACCTTGTGGTTGCTCTTGTTCCCTCTTCTATTCTGGCCCAACTCCAGTTCCGGGAACCGTCCTTTCCTCATCAATAGGAGCTTTGGCACACATTAGTTCCTTCTTGAGCATGTTTCATTTAGAGTGTCCACTTAATTTTCCTTTAAATAGTAACTGAATTCTGATTTATTTTGGGTATCTTCCTTCATCCTAAAAACTAAGCCATCTTTCCATATTATACTCTTCAGTGAAAAATTATTTTTCTGCAGAACCCTCCCCCTGTTTTTGTAGGGAAAATGCTTAGTTCATCTGCGTAATAAGTTCTGTTAGCATTTTGTCTCTGGAAAGGGTTCTAAGGATGTGCCAGAAGGGAGAAGGGAACTTTCTAAGTCAGTCCTGGCAGGTTCTTGACTTATACCACAGAAAGAAATTTCAAGATGCATCAAAAAAAGGCACAAAACAAGTATTGATTTAAGGAAGTAAGGAGATTACTTCAGGAAAGCAGCAATAGAGCAGAAAACACACTCAAGGGAGGAGTGTGGGCACTTGAAATTGAGATGCATGTTTTGAGTCTTGGGTTCTTTTTAAAGGAAACTTTGTAAATGGTGAACATTAGAAGTGTGTTGGGGTGGTGTCAGCCTAGTTAGCTCAAGTTTCTTAATCATGGAGCCCCTGGGCAGGTCACAGTGGTCTGGCTCCTTCAAGTTCTCTAGATTGATGTCATCCAGTCAATAGTTAACACTTGGAATATACCCATATCATGAGTTTCTAGCAATAGTTTCCTCTTGGATTTAGTTTAACAAAAATATGTTATATAAACTGGCTATATATATTAATATATATTAATATATATATTGATCACTCAGACTCTCAGTACTCTAAGTTTCAAGGGCTGTTTAAGAACTTAGGCCTGAGCCGGGTGCAGTGGCTCAAGCCTGTAATCCCAGCACTTAGGGAGGCTGAGATAGGAGAATCGCGAGTTCAAAGCCAGCCTCAGCAACGGTGAGGTGCTAAGCAACTCAGTGAGACTCTGTCTCTACATAAAACACAAAATAGGGCTGGGGATATGGCTCAGTGGTTGAGTACTCCTGAGTTCAATCCCCAGTACCAAAAAAAGAATTTAGGCCTGGAGCTTTGTGTGGTGGCAAAGGCCTATAATCCCATCAGTTTGGGAGGCTGAGGCTTATTGTGGTTTCATAAGCTAGCCTTAGTAATTTAGTGAGGACTTAAGCAATTTAGTGAGATCCTGTCTCAACAGAAAATAATAAATACACAAAAGGCTTGGGGATGTGGCTCAGTGGTTAAGCACCCCTGGTTCAATCCCCAGCACTAAAAAGAAAAAAAAAAGGGGAGGGGGTTTTAGGCCTGGAGGGAAGCATAGGTAGGAGAGTAGGGTGAGGGTGCTCATGGAGCTTCCTAGATTGAAAGCTATAGTTTCTTTCCCCTTCTCTTGGTCTGCTTCTGACTTATCCTTATATCCTCTACCCCACCTGAATTTGACTAGCATCTATTTATATTATGGTTTTAAATAAGTGTCTAAATTATAATTTTATTCACATTATTTGACGGATATCTAATTTTTCGTTCCCTTGAGAATGAAATGTTTTTGCTCAGCATTTTATTCCTGGTGCCAAACACATAGCAGGGGTATAGAAACAGCTTTGATTCATGTCTCTTTTAGTTACAATCTATTAGTTTTGAACTTCGTCCCACAAACCAATGACAATTAGCAACCACTCAAAATATTATCTTTTGGTAAATTGAAAATATGCTTATTGGTAGATACAGAAATTTTTGTAATTTATCATCATGATTATAGCTGTTACATTAGAACAAAAAATCTAAAAACTGATGTAAAAGATTGACAATTTTGTGGTATTCCTTCAAATTTTCCAAACTCTAACTAAACCCAGTTCAGTTATTTTGAAACCCAAGAAAGTCATTCCTTGGCTAAGAAGAAATAAATTTTAACAACTCTCGATAATGTTATGCCTTATCAATATTATTAATGCTTCTTAAAGGAAAAATATCAAATAATTAAATATGTACCCCAAATGTTTATTAGTATTTTTGTATACAAATGTGTATTTTGTATTCATGAGTACATATATTTTATTTCATCTAATTTCTCTTTGTATTAATGATGCTTTCTGAAATAAAACTTTTGACAATGTAATAATCCCTTTTTTATTTATTGTTATCATCTATTACTTTCAAGATACAATTAAGTCAAGTACATAAGTGGGAGAAAACAATTTATGGCTATAAACTGTTTCTTAAACAGAGAAAAACAGAAAATTGATTTGTTTTCATGGGTTTTCAGTGGTGGGAGAATATCATAAAAGAGTGGGCTTGATAGAATGCACATTACAGATAATTTAAAATTATATTCACATTAACAGCATTAGCTTTTATCAGAGTTTTAGTGCTTGGGGCTTGTTTGATTTTCTGAATTTTAACAAGCATAAATTATATTTCCATTTGATCACTATCATAGGCACAAGATTTTTAAAACAAATCTTTGTGGACATAATCACTTTCAAAATTTTTGAACTGACTCTTGGGTAAAACTGATTATCCAGTCTACAATCCCCACATGCAAGTCTTCATTGTTGCTCAACTTGTCAAAATTTTTTAATGAAACCTTTTTAGAAATAGCTCATCACATATGTAAGGAGAATCTGAAAATCCTTGTAATATCTGAGTGTTTATGAATATAAAAAAATATATCTCCTAGGAAATATGTTGCCTGCAAAGGGAGGTTTTAACTTAGGCAGTTAGACTTTATAAACAGATGGGATCACAGTTGTTTCTGTTTCAGGACACCATGTCATTCTGAATGTGCCACTGTGCTACAGCAGTTTCTTCCCACAAGCCCACTCACATCAGTCATTCACCTTCTGGTACACTGGGGTTTCATTAGCTCATTAACTGTCTGACCTTGTGTTAGGTGCAAGTCGACAAGCAGTTCATAACCCTTTGCTGTCAGGATTAGCATTCATGACACTACTTAAACCATGCTGCCAATTTATGGTTCATTATTAAATGGGGCATATGTTACTACCACTTATAACTGATTCAGTTGAGTTATTTTTAGTTTGACCTTTTCTGTATTCATCAAATCAGTTTTGAAATAGACATTGAGGTACCCTTTACAGTTCGTTATAAAAATTTCTATGGCTGATATTTTATATGGAATTTTCTAGATCCATAGTAGTTCCACGATAAATGTTAGATTTCAATGTTAGTTTAAACAAAAGTGAAGTAAGCATGGGTGCCCAGGATGATAATGATCATTTTTCCAACCCTGCAACAGCTTCACTCCCCAGGTATAATTACATTTGAATGAATACACCTTCCCTTAGGTATGAAAAATGACAAAAGTGGAACTAGGAAGAAGAATGTATATCATAAATTAGTATAAATTGCTAATTCTTTTCACATTTTTTGTACCTATCCCTCATTAATCCAGCATGGAAAAATATTAAAGAAGTACATACTATTCAGCACAAGATATTAAAACTTCTCTTCTTAAATACTACTAAGACATACCTGATGTAATTTAATTAGGAATTTTAAAGTTATATTAGTCAAAAAAAAAACCAAAAAACCAGCATTGCAAAGAATTTTGTTTCATCAAGAGTGCAATCTAAGAAACACAGCAATAAAAGCTAATGAAAAGGGAGAAGGGGGCACATAAGGACATAGTACAGAAGTACAGGAGAAAGCCACTTCAATTTTATAAGGTTTAAGGCAGGAGATACGAATCTTAATGAGCACTTTAGATTTTTTTTCCGCTCTTAGTGAAATTCATTGCTGGTACTATGAATTTGGTAAAAGTGTAGAATTTTTCATTTATTCTTTGTTTTGTCAATTTTACAGGTTTACATATGTTAAATGGCTGGTGAAATGTTATAGAAGTTATCTACATCAAATTATCTTATTACTTCTTTTCTTCTTTTCTTATTATTCTACAACTTTAATTTAATGATCTGACTATTGTGCTTATTACCAAATTCAAGCAAGGGTGATATTTGTAACTTAGAGAAATTCAGACAGAAGAATTTTTTAGATGCTATAGGTGAATTTTTTAATAAATAAGGAGATGGAGGGACTATTTTTAAAGGCAGCTTTTCTGTAACACCATAATGACTATGTCAATGCTGGCTTGCAGTAAGAGCAAGTAAGTGAGAACACAAGAGAAATGTTACTTAAGCGTCAATATCATGCCTTTGCTGTTTTCATCTGCAAAGTCAACTGTCAGTCACATATTATCTGATTTCAAACTTGTGAGATTTTCTTGCCTTTCAGATTGTCCATTAGGTTTCTCATATTTATAGAAGGACTTATTAATTGGAATCATAATATTGAAGAAATAACTTTTGAATTAAGAATTTTGCTTTTGTTAATTCTCTCTTTTAAATGACTCTGTGATCCTGATTAAATCTGCAAAACACTTCCCATGAAGTAATTCTTTATTAGCAATGCATAAGTTTTAGTATTGTGTCACACTAAACCCTAAAGCACATACATAATGTTAAGTTACTTCTAAATGAAGTAACTAATAGTTTCAGTACCAAAAACAGCAACTGAATAGGTACATTAGCTTTCCATTAGAATAAAAAAGTATGTGAAGCAATTAACTTACAATGAGAAAATATTTATATTTGCTCACAGTTTGGAGGTTCCATTCCAAGATCAAGTGGCTACATCACTTTGGGTCTCTGGTGAATGCAGAAAATCATGGAGAAAGCATGTTTCAGAGCAAAACCACTTCAATCATGAGACAGGAAGAATCAGAGAGGAAGAGGAAGAGATTCAGGGGCATGCCCACAATGACTTAAAGACCTCCCTTAAGGCTCTATTGCCTAAAGGTCCACAGAGCTTCCCAACAGCATCACACTGGAGACAAAATCTTTATATATGGGTCTTTGGAAGGCACTTAATACAAACCATAGCAATAGATAACTAGATTCGTAAATTATCAAAGTTACAGCTACTAGTCTTGCTATATGTAGCTGTCAATGTAAAAATAAATTTGATGATTTAAAATATACTGAGACTGGAAAAAGGTTATCAACAAAAAATAAATAAACAAGCATGAAGCTGTTCCTCTGAACCCAATTTAATAGGGATTAAAGGATAAACAAAGAAGTGATTTAAATATTTTTAAGGTCATTTATATGTTTTCACTGCTCAGGTATCCATTTTCATTCCTCTTTTAGTGTTCATTATTTAATATTTATTTACTGCATTTTCCTTCTTTCTTACTCATGGTGCAAACTTCTGCAGACTCACAGATACTTATGTCCAACAGGAATAGGTCCACTCCACAGAATGCTGCACATTTGCAATTGTTGTTTTTACTTACCATCTTGGAAAACTTATGTTTACTCCAGGCTCTTAGTTCCTTTCACATCCATCTGTACAAGAAATAATGTTTGAATATAACACATGAATTTAGAGACTGCATTAAGAATCAGGTTGTCTTTATCATTAAATTTGCAAAAAGTTCAAAAGCAACTTCAGTCTCTATTACAATGTTGGCAAAAATAGCCAACATTGTATAATGTCAAGACCACTCTGGCAGTGATGACATTATAGATATGCTTCCTGAATATATATGATTGCAGTAAAAATATTTCATCCCCAAAGCATGTATAAATAGACACACATACATTAACATGCACACACACACGACATGCACACTCTTTTTTTTTAACTTTTTTCCATTATCAACTAGAAATTTTGTGCTGAGCACCATCATCTTTGTTTCCTTCTTTTTAGTTGATTTGGTTTCAATCATCAAAATATTAAAATCAAGAAAATAAATTTTCTAAAACTGATTTTAATATTGTTATAAAGTAATGCAAATTTTTCATAGTAGACAAAAATGAATAATAGCAAATTTATCTATATGAATTGATTAATTTAACTTGTATTAATGAATTCACAACAGTGATAATACTAATAAAGCTGTTTATGTTTACTTTTAATACGTTTTGATTCTCTTTTTCTCAACATCATTTTTTGGATACAGTGAGTCTTTGCAAAAAGAGTTGCACATTTAGTTTGTATATTTAATGTATGAAAAAATATACATAAAAATATAAAATGGGTTTTTACATAGATACCAATTTTTAAAATAGTACATTTTTGACCTCAGCCAGTTACAACAGTTGTGATCCTCTGCACCCCTCAAATTAAAAACAGAATGCTGTTAAACAGTTTCCAATGAAGTTTCAATGATTATATATCATATATAAAATTTATGTATGTTTATTTCCTTCTTTTCCAAGGTAAATATTTAATTTGATATCTCAGAACTCAGAATATAGTTGCTTATGTAGAATGCAGAATGAATGCCATCTGTTTTCATTTTGAATTATACTTTCTTCACATATATAATAAATGATAATAATATCACTATTTCAACTAAACCATCATTTAAAGCTATTTCTTTGGAAAAATGAGATTTCTAATTCATAGCAAAAGATTGACTGTTTGCTTATTTCCTTGTGAATTGTTGATTTGTAGGGATCTTGTGTGGATGGATCACTGTTTATATAATATGATCGTGGATTCATATGACAGATGTTAGCAAATCAGGAATTCTACACATCTGAAAAAGAAACAGAAACAATAAAATTCTTTATGTTAAAAATAAATGATTATTTAACTAAAAAAATACACAAAGACAAAAACAAAAATAGCCAGACTCTTGTTGTTAAGATATTCCTTTCCTTTTACCGATCATTGTTAAGGAGATTTGATTAAAAAAGAAAAATAAGTGAAAAATTTAATTATGTCCATGAATCTATTTACCATGTTATTAATTATACTCTCACTCATTACCATATAATTATAAATTTTAAATATTTAATTACTAAAGCTAATTAATTTGTAATTATGTGAGTTGTGATGTAGCATTTTGCCAATCTGAAACATATTGGAGAAAGCTAAAAATTTTGGCAAAGAGAGAGTGTGAGTCACAAAGACAGATTGGCTAATAAACGCTTCCTAGAATTCCTACTTTCAAAATACTTGTCACCTGAGATGACACTCTCACACAACTGTGAATTTCCCTTAAACCTGCACTGCCTTTTCTTATCCACTGTTGCAAAGTATTTACCATTAATTCATCAATGAAATTTTTTCTCTGTATATTAAATGTATAAATCACTTAGCAATTGCCAAAAGTATCCCAAAACTCAATGGATCAACAAAAGCCTAGCTTAATCTGACATAAATTATAAATTGGTGGGCATTTGGCTAATCTAGCCTGGCACGTCTAGGCAGCTCTGATCTCAGCCAAACTGACCTTTGCCTCCGAGGGTTGTCTCCTGCAAGCTGTCTTCAACTGATTTAACCTTGTTCTTTCCATAGAGATGGTAGAATCTGAAAATTATCGAGACCTCTTGTGCAAGCACAGATCAATATCCATCCACTTGTATCTCCTTGGGTCCATTAAGATCCCATTTGCATCCAAGAAAGTCATAAGTTTTAATCCATCATTGTGGAAGGAGTAAGAATGTTTCACATTCCATGAATTGAGAAGAAATTATTTTTCAGTAATAATATGTTTCTTCAGAATCTTTACATTAATTTTATAAGTGCGTAAATTTGCAATTTGTATGCAACAAAGAGAAATTCAGGATTCTGGTTACCCTTAAGATCTCTGCTCTGGATTTCTTAAATCTAGGAGAAAGGGAACCATTAACTCTTAAGTGATTTTAGTGAGAATCCCTTATTACTTGTATGTTGGCAATAGTTAACTTTCTGCAATAGTTAACTATCTATAAGAGTTAACTGTCTACCTTGTAATCATAATCTGAATGAGAATACAAAGATTAATTTTATTTTGCCCTCTGTTGGGATATTCTCCATGGATCTCTTGCACTTCTGAATGTCGTGTGAGTATAGAGACTGGTAGCATTCATTATAGATTGTATTTCAGTGTGCTTCTGTGGCAGTCTTAGAAGTCATAATGTTACCTTTTAGATCAGAGGACAGACTCATTATTTTCTAGTATAATGTCCAATACAATGTCTTTTCCAGGAAAATGGTCATTCAGGTTAACCGGTATCCAAATACAAAAGATAGGTTTGATGAAACTGGTTTCTGTAAAACTGACGTTCTGTATTTGTGACGCAAACGTACTGCATAGAGTTTCCACCTAGTTCATTCTACATTCCTCCAGTGGGACTTGAGGAACAAGAGAAATCAAAATGAACATGAAAGACATGCTGCTTGCTGCACTGTGAGTAATAAAGTCCTGTGTTTTGGACACAGAGTCTAGCATCTTCTGCCAGCAGCCATGAAACAGTGGCCAGCTAACTTATTAGCCTACAAGCAGGGTAAAAATCTGTGAGTTCATGATACCCTTTGTCTTGGTTTGTGTCAATTGTAGAGGTAAATCAGGATTCTCAGGTTAATCTAGTTCTTACTCTCTTAAAACCCTGCATCCTCTTTTCTGACCCATTCCCCATACATTTTGAGTTCTTAAAAATCTTCTAGTTAACACTTAGAACATGCTTAATCACTAGTCAAATTCACCCTTCTCTGAATGATTTATTTATTTTTTCTTGCCCTGACTCCTATCTCTCACTTAGAACACTAAACCTTTTAAGTGGAAACATGTTTCCCTTCCCACAGCACAAAACTAGAAGTAAGGATGCCTCTTGATCATTGCTGCTTTCATACAAATCTTTATTTGTTCTGTCCCTGCAATCAGCCCACCTCAACCCAGAAAAACCATTTCTATAAAAACCTCTTAAATTTTATGCTACCAAATATAACATAACCTCTTTTAAAAGCCCATCTTAGCTATCACTTTTAAAAAATTTAATTATGATGTCTATAGCCAAAGAACTTAAAGTCAGCATACTACTGTGACACAGCCACATCAATGTTTATAGCAACACAATTCACAATATCTATAACTGTGGAACTAACATAGAAGCCCTTCAGTAGATGAATGGATAAAGAAACCAGTATATATACACAATGGAATACTACTCAGGACTAAAAAAGAATAAAATTGTGGTATTCGCAAGTAAATGGATGGAGTTGAAGAATATCATGCTAAGTGAAATAAGCCAATCCCCAAAAAACAAAGGCCAAATACTTTCTCTGATATGCAGATTTTAATTCACAATAAGTTAGGGGATACTAGGGAAGAATAGAGTTCTTTAGATTAGGTAGAGAGGAGTGAAGGGAGGAGAGGGGAGGGGATGGGGGATAGGAGAAATAGTAGAATGAAACAGATATTATTACCTTATGTACATATATGACTGAATGATTGATGTAATTCTACATGTGCAATCAGAAAAATGATAAATTACACCCCATCTATGTATGACGTGTCAATGTGCATAAATGCATTCTACTGTAATGTACAACTAATTAAAACAAATAAAAAATGTAGCACTAATAATATAATAATATAAAATAATATATGTAAATCCTAAATAATACATATAATTATATATAATAAATAATAAAAATAACAATGTTTTTATTATTAAAAATAATAATAAAATAAATGACTAAAATATGTGATCTTTTCTTTTTAAAATCAATATAGTGTTCTTCAGCTTTACACATGTAGCATGAATCAATGTTTCCTTTTCATTGAAGAATAGTATTCCCTTGTACAGATGTACACACTTAATCCATTCACTAGTTGATATATATCTGAATTGCTTCAACATATTAACTATTTTGAATAATTTTATTATCTGAATTTGTTTTCAAGACTTTGCATGGCCATATGTTTTCATTTCTCCTACTTATAAAATTGGAAATGGAATTGCTTTATGGTATGATTGATTTATGTTTGATATTTTAGGAAACTGCCAAACTACTGGCACAAAATGGCTGCATCATTTTACATTGCCACAAGAAATGTAGGAGGGTTCGTTTTCCTCACATCACAATTAGCACTGTTTTCTTGTTATAGTTACTCTAGTGAGGGTGAAATGGTATCTCTTTGTACTTTTAATCGCTGCTCCCACTTAGTAGCTTCCAATTCTACTCACTTCCTTTTAATCTTCATAGATTTCAGTTTCTTATTTCTTGTAATTTTAGTGGAAACCAATGCAGTCTTTACAATAACTAGACCTCTTTTCTCCACCAAATTTAAATTCATGAATGACTTTTTACACTTGCTTATCAAGTTTACCCTTAGATAGTTCCAAATCTACTTTGGACTCAACTGAAATATTTCTCCTTGTGAATTCCCCCTGATCTCTCTCAAGTTCTCATTTCCCTTTTTTTAAGTAGCTTTGATTCCATACTTCATAATTTTAATTTTTTCATTACCAATTCCCTTCAGAGCCACACTCTATACTTACTCACTGTCATTTCTAATTCTTACCTACTCCCGGGATCAGCTGTTGCTGGAGAAAATCACAGTCCTTTTTGCTGGCTTCATTTAAATATCATGATTATTAGTGTCCAGTGGGCCCTTAATCCTGACAGGTGGAACTTATGCATTTCCCTGGCCATTCATTAATCTGTTGTTTCCCACCTCATCCTTTAGTTCCAAAACTCCAGTTGCCTTCTGCTCATTCTCATTTCCAGCTGATGATTTTACTTCTGGGAAAAGAAGCAATCACAAACGAAGTTTACTCAGCATGAATATTAACCATATACTCTGTGTTCTCTCTTATTGTCATGGACAGAAACAACTCCTCCATTTGAGCACCTATCCTCATCCCTTTCACAAAGCTATCATTTCAGTAATTTTTACTCTTTATCATGTCTCTCCCCTCAGTCAATCTCACCAGCACATAATAATGCTATAAATACATTTTAAAAAATACTTTTCATGACTTGTATTTTGTTCTGGCCAACTGCCTTTTTATAAAAATTTCCCTTGAAAAAGTATGCATGCTAACAGTCTGCAATTCCTTTTTTCAACTTTTTGTAAATCTAGTTCACTGAGGCATTTCCTCTCATTACTCTAACAAAAATGTTTGCATCAAGATCCCCAGTGACTTATACACTAAACCCAATAAAATGTCTTAGTTGGTGTTGTACTGGATGACATTTAACAATGCCTCTTAGGGGGAGAAAAAATCTCCAATGAAATTCTTGGTGTAAATATTCCAATTCTGGCTAGTTTTAAGCTTCCATCATAAGGCCTTGCTCTTGCTTACCGGCAGAACAGGCACAAGCATCCCGTGAATTCATCTTAATTTCTGTACAGTTACTCATCCAAATACCTGAGCATCTTTTTTGTCACCCTTATTCCCCTCTCATCTATTTTAGGAAACTGCCCATGCCAGCAAACCTGTGAATTTTGCTTTCAAACTATGTTTAGAATCTACTTCATATCCCTGTCTCCACCATAAACATCCTGCTTCATGTCATCCTTGCATTTCATACAGATTATCTCAAATTTGTTTTCTGATATCACTATATCCATACTTTCATCTAAACTCTATTCTCAAAACTAAAACAAAAACCAAAATGTCCTTTTTGAGTAGTATATCCCAAAATATCACTTTCCTGTTCATACCTTTATATCAGATGCATCTCACTAGAAGTTGAATCTTTACAGTGCTCTACAAATTTCTGCGTGGACAGCTTTCCTCAGTATAAGCTCATTTGCTGTTACTCTTTCCTTTACTCAGATCCAATCAGAGCGGTACCTTTTCTTTCAAAGCAAGCTCTCATTTGAGGGCCTGAAGTTTGTTTTTTTTTTCCTTATATTTCCATGTGATTCACTTATTCATTTCCTTTAGATATTTGTTCAAATGTCAAATTCTCATTGGCATAATCCTTTGGCTCAATTTAAAAATTTCAAATGTCCTTATAATTTATATATATATATATATATCTGTCTCATCCTACCAGACATTTTGTCTCTATTGTAATACAGTTTGTTTACTGATATAACTCAAGTAACTAGAAAAGTGTTTTAACATAAGAATTTAGAATAAATTTGGTTGAGAAAATGAAAAAAAAATAGTACTTACTGATCATTAAGTTTGAACACTTTTTTTTTTTTAATATTTTTTTAGTCATTGATGGATCTTTATTTTATTCATTTATGTTTGAACACTTTGATCAATACTATAATTATGTTACCTGTGATGTCAACTTGTCTCTATTACCAAAATACCTGATAAGACCCACTTAGAAGACGGAAAGTTTATTTTGGCTCATGGGTCCAAAGGACAAGCATATTTGGTGGAGTACATTCCTTTGGGCCTAAGGTGAGGCAGAATATCATGGCAGAAAAATGCAGTGGAGAAGCTCCACTCACCTCCTGGCAGCCAGGAAGAATAGAGAGAGACACAGGGAAAGGGGCTTCAGGAAAGATGAACCCTTTCAGGGCATACCTCCAGTGATCCACTTCCTCCAGCCATGCCTTACTTGCCTAAAATTACCACACAGTCTATTCGAATTAATATGGATTGATTAGGTTACAGTTCTCACAATATAATCACTTTACCTTTGAATATTACTACATTAGCACAGGAGGTTTTGGGGAACATCTCATATCTAATTCATCAGATTCTCACATAACATTCAGTAATAAAGAACCTAGGACACAGTACTGTATTTTATTTTGAGTTCTGTCTACCTACCTGTAAAATATGTAATGAAAATGTGATCCTTGGACATCCATAACTCTTTATATTAGTTTGTAAATCAATAATGTATAATTTTCCCCTTATGTATATATAGGTATAAGTTTTTATTTCTTGCATATTCCATAAGCATTTTAAATACAAGTTTTTATTTTTACCCTAATAAGCTAGGATATTAGATTGTCAAGTGTTCTAATCAAATTGTACATGTCCCCCCCCAAAAAGTCCTCCTGCACAAGGGACAAATGAGGTCTCTTTTGAACTTTGTGACTCCACTATTGAATATTTGAATACTGGAACATTGTTTTGGACTCACAGACACAGATATCATAGAAAGGATGTTATTTCATTAAACTTTGCATCTTCTAATTCAGAAGCCACTTCCAGACATCCTTCAAAGTAAAGATCAGAAAGTCCTATAATTCCCATAGTCCATGTCATGATTTCCTTCTGAGATGATTATAAATTTTTATTTTCATTTGTTTTTAATTGGTAGGTATATGTAAACTTGATCTTGTTTTCACTATTTTTTCCCTATGAATGTTGAGAGAGGATCCTGTTAAGAGGAGACAATATTCAAGTTCACAAATCTCTATAGCTATAGGGAAATAACAGATTTTATTATCTAGCATTGTTTAAAAACTCTGTTTTCTTGAATACAAGGTTAAACAAAGTTTAAAGGAAAATATAGATTGCTGTTATCTTCATGGCTTAAAAGTTATCGCTTTTAATTATAATCATTTATAGTATTGGAGAAAATATGGTTTAATAAAAAAACAGAGTTTTTATTTTGCTCATTTTTAAACCACATATCTTCCAGAAACTCATGTTACTTCCTGAAATCAAAATGGGTCCTTTGAGAAATGAACTGATTCTTCAGGCTACTAAGACACAACTTTGTAACACTGCTGAGCATTCTCCTTAAGAGGCCTAATGGGGACTCTGATATACAGAAATAAGGGAAGTAAGTTAATATGGAAAATAATATAGAGATGGTAGGGGAATTTGTAAATGTAAGAAAAGAAAATGTGAATGATATACAGGACTAAAGGACTGTAATATTTGCAACATATTTCTTCCTTTCTCCCTTTTTAAATATATGTTTTATTTTTTCCTCTCTATACATAGCTTTTGGCTGTAATAAGATGGTATAAAATATGTTTCTAGAAAAACTGGCATTAACTAAGCCATACTTTGCAAAACCCAAGCTAAAGATATGGACAACAACATATGGACTTTTATAACAAATGAGCTCACGAGATTATATTTTTACTTTCTATAGTCTGAATAGATAAAGAACAAAGAAAAATCTACGGGCAATAGTAGCATAAAAGATGTTAATACAAATTAAAAAATATAATAAAGAATGCGAATGGGAAAAATAGAGTAAATTAAGCATTAGTCCATAGATCACAAGTTGGGAGGCAAAAGAAAAAAATAACTTATTGGAATGTTGCAACTTGTCAAATGTTATTAACTCTAAAAGTCAATATTTACATCAGATATATTTGAAAGCTAAACAAGCTCTGACCTCCTAATGTACTATAAATTAATTTAAATTAGATTTGGTTGATTAATTTATTGACTCATTCTCCATACATACATTCCTTTATTATTAATTAGTTCAAAGCATATTTATAAATAGAAAAAACTATGATAGGCCTGGTTCTTCCCTAGGTATGGGAGACATCAGTGGATAATGCAGAATAGATCCCTCTTCTTATGTAAAAATTAAATAAATAAATGATATGATTTCAGATGGCCTAAAAAGTTAGAAAAACAATGAAATTATGTGTGAGAATATAAATAAGAAGGTAAGTTACAGATGCTGGATCTTTATTAATTAACGCTAGTGTCTAAATATTTGTGTTACTCCGAAATTGGTATGCTGAAATCCTAGTCCCCAAGGGGATGGCATTAGCAGGCTGGGCCTTTGGGGGATTATCAGATGATGAGGGCAGTACCCTATGAATGGAATCAGTGCCTTTATAAAAGAGACCTAGAGCTTGTTTGCTCCTTTGCCATATGGAGGTGTAGCCAGAAGGAAATGAGCCCTCACCAGACACTAAATCTGCAGGCACCTTGATCTTGGGCTTTCAAAACTCCAGGAGTATGAAAAATAAGTTCTTACTGTTTATAACTAACCAGTTCATGGTAATTTGTTATAACAGACTGAACAGACTAAGACAACCTTCTTAAACCAGGACCTGTGATTCCCATTGTCCATTTAATTTATTAATTTGAATGATCCAATTAAGAAAAAATAACAAACTTTAGCAGAAAAGAGGGAGGAACCAGTCACTATTCTCTAAATGTCATAGTTAGACACAGTTGGATACAGTTGCAGAGATACTTGGAGAATGACAGCGTGAGATGGTAGCTGTACAGCAGCTACAGGAATCCCATAGAATCCACCATTAATTCTTCACATTCCCATGTTAGCAGTTGATGCACTTGGCTTCTTAGTCTTCCTTGGAAGCTCTGATTTTTCACTCATAAAGGGTTTTATTGGGATCACTCAGAAGCATCTTCTTTGATCCTATGAGCCATCCTTCCCATTTCCTTCTCCAGCTGCTCACATGTTTCTGTATGATAGGATTTCTGTCATTAGATTCCTCGTTTTTATAACTATAGTGTTTCTTTTTCCAGATTGACATGGCATCTCTATGAAAACACAATTTCAACAAACCTGTTGAAAAAAATACAGACATAAAGAAAATTAAAAGAAGGTAGAATACCAGTTTAATCTGGGCTAGAGAAATTTAAAAATTGTAAAGAATACTTTTGGGGGAGGGGTGGGTAGGAATGAGCAGAATGTGATAAAGCACAGATTATTCAATATAACCCCCAAAATGGTAGAAGGCAACATATGGAATATAGTATTACTTTCTTTCTAGAATTGATTTGATTAGAGAATTTTTGGCAACAGGACATTGTTGAAGCTCCATGATATAAGGAAGGAAGTTTAAAACTTTGTCTAACGTAGTGAAACAGTCTAACCAAGTGTTCTGGACCTTGTCCATTGGCCATTCCTGATCCACTTTGCAATACTCCGTTCTGTCTTATGCCTAGGAGGCTGTTCTTTCTTATCCCGCTTCCAGTTGAATTTGGTCAGTAACAAGCAGTGGCAATAGTTCTGGGGGAAGAAGAATGAAGTCTGGTTTCTACTTTATTGGGTGGCTGTGTCCTGTGCCTGAGTCATAACTCCTACTTGATGCTCTTTGCAACAGTAACACCCCATCAGCTTTGAGTGTTATAGCCAGTTGGTTGTTATTTATTGGGAACTTCGCTTTCTCACATGGATTTCTTCCCACCTTGATTTTCAAAGGTCCATCTATTAAACTATGCCCAAATTACCCAGGTTGAGTAGTGTATTATTCAGAATTTTCTAGAGTGACAACTAGTAAGGCATATATATAAATATGGTTAGAAATAAAAGAAGAAATTAAGTAGGGGAATTGGTTTACAGGGTCATAGAAGCTGAGAAGTCCTATAGTGGACTTCCTGCAAGCTGAAGGAGAGGGAAGTCAGTAGATTGAATGGCTCAGTCATCTAGTTTCAAAGGTGACAAAATCAAGGAAGCAAATGATGTCAGAGGTCAAGGGCCAGAGAACATGAAATTCTGATGTTCAAGGACAGGATAAGGAGGGTTTACTAGCTCCAGAAGATAGACAATGAATTAGCCTTTACTATGCATTTTTGTTCTATTTGGACCTTCAGCAGTTTGGATAATGACCACCTACATTGGGTAAAGGCAGATCTCCTTTCGATCATTGATTTAAATACCAATCTCTTCCAGAAACATGTTTATGACATACTCAGAAGTAATGGTTTACTAGCCATCTAGGTGTCCCTTAATCCAATCAAGTTCACAGTTAAAATGATCCATCAAATGCAGTTCCTGATTCAATGCCCAGTACACCCCCCATCACAAAAATTTGGTTCCCGAGATCCTCATTGATAAGTTCAGAAATTCTGTGCACACTTTGTCACCAAAGGACAGATATGTACTTTAAAAAGTTTAAAGTAGAAGTATTCTTTGTGATGATTACATATCCCAATTAATGTAGGAAAGGAATTTCTTTATTTTAAAAGATCAAATCTTAAATACAATATGATTTGGCTCTGATGCTGAAAGAAATGTAGTTCATATCAAAGTGAATTTTTTTCCTGACCAAAATATACATATATCAAAAGAAACAAGACCAACTAAATGTACACTTATGAAGTGCCAGTGTACAATCCAGTGTCTACAATAGTAGAACAACAAATGGTGAGTGTAAATGAGCTCGAAAAGAAAAGTAAGAAAACCAACTTGAATCAAAAGGTAACATTTTTAGTTGACTATTTCAAGTTGTAAAACAAGATCAGCCACTTATATTTAAACCACCTGTGACAACTATAAATATTGTTTAGAACAATGACTAAAAGAAATGAAATTACCTTGAGTATGTTATTGTAATAAAATTTTATTCAGTATGAACTGATATTGTTTTTATATCATATCTATTAATTTCACTTAGAGCTATTACAATAAAAGAAAATGTTCATCAGGTTTTGTGGCTTCAATTCTTATATGTGTACATTTTCTTGTGTTTTTATACCCTGGAAATCTCCAAAAGAGGAATTCTATAAGAAAAAGTATAATTTCTAAATTGTGTAAACATCTAAAATGACCCTGGGAAAAGAGACAAGGAGGAGACATATTTGAAATTCATATATTCTAGATTATAAAGGAAAATCAATTATGTAGAAGGAACAGAATTTTGAATCACATTTTGGTATATATATAATGCAACCCATGTCTTAGTTCAATTTAAACATGTTTTGGTCAAAATTAAACAGTGATTCTACATACTGTAACACACAGTTTCAAATCTGTCAAGCTTAATATATATGTTGTTGTTGTTGCTATTATTATTATTTAATGCTACTTTATCATTTTCCTTCTTTTAAACTTTTGCTTAAGAATCACTTTGCCTAGATGTATTCATTAAATTCAGCCTATTGGGGTCTTCTCTTCCTTTTCATAGCTGTATTTCCCATTTTAATTCATATAAATATTATTTACATGATCTCTGATAACAACTTCTTCTTCTTCTTCTTCTTCTTCTTCTTCTTCTTCTTCTTCTTCTTTGTCTTCGTCTTCGTCTTCGTCTTCTTCTTCTTCAGTACTGTTGATTGAACCTAGGCATTCTAGCATGCTTACTACCACTGTGCTATATCCCCAGCTCTTTCTGAGTCTTTTGCTTATTTACTATACCTCTATGGTAATGCCCTAAAATTAATATGTTGTTTGTGTCAACATTTTTTTAATGTTGTTGATGGTGCTGATCAGTAAAACACAATCCCACAGGTGTACATTAGAAGATGATAAAGACAGGAAATATGAGAGAGTTTGTGATTCAAGGGTGTCCATTCTTTAGATAGGCAATTAACATTTCTATCTCTCTTTCATTAGAATTTATTTATCAGGATGAGTGAGCCCTTTGTTGTCCTTCATAGAAATTCAAAGAATGAGTGAAGGAACTAGTGTGAAAAGTTTCAACTTAGACTTGCTGCAGATAGTTTTTGATTGAAACGAGAAAAAAAATTGGTAAGGGAGATACAGGCAGAAATGCAAGAAAGAAATTTTTATTCATATAATTTTCTGCACATTTTTAATTAAAAAGAAGAAAAAATATTTGGAACATTTGGATGCATTTTGAATAATTGGCTATTGCTAGTGATGGGCAACAGATGGTCAGAATGGGATGAGGTATCGATATGCCAGGGGAACTGGTATGTGGTAAGATCAAATTTCTACTTACGAAGGAAGAAGTGAGTAAAAATACAAAGCTAATCTTGGAGAGAGTGAGATACTTGTGTTAACAGTGAGAAATTCCTAAATGAATTTAATATGTTGTATATGCATTACTTAGACTTAAGAAAATACCCAAATACCTGAATGAAACTTTTTAGATAGCTGTGCTTTTTCATGTAGAACCCAAATGGACAACATGCATGTCCTGGTATTTTCCCAGTTACAGTAAAATTGCTAGTTTTTATAGAACCAATTTTGTTTTCTTTAGAAGGAGGAGAAAGCTGTGCAAACAAGACACTGAGGTTATGTTTCATAGGAGGAACATAATTTAAATCAATATTGATAGTTTATGTAGTGGCATCGAGTGCTTTAAATTCTACCCTCTTCATCCTGTCTTTGCAAGTCTACTTTTACTTTTAAGAGGTGACTAGATCTAAGGCAGTCCTGTATACATTTGGAGATAGATCTATATGTTTCCCTGAGGGCTGAACTGAGGTCTGTAGAAATCACACCTTCAACCCAAGGTGTGATGCCTTTTGTGACAAGTTCTTTGAAGTCTTCCTTCAATTTTTCTTTAAAGAGGAAAAAAAAGTAGTTCAAACACACCTCTTTTTCCCCTTTCTATTCAGAGCTGAGTTGAAAAGTTTACCTGATCATAAGATAGAGGGAAGGAAGAAAAATTATTTTTTCCCTAATGACATTGCTTTCTCTTTGAAGTCCAACTTCTAGACAAGTCACATCAATATCAAAGAATTTATAAGCAGATTCATAGAAGCTCAGATTGAAAATACAGGGATAAGTCAATTTTCTGTTTCTGAGCTTATGAAGCTTTACAAAATCCTAAGGACTCTTATGTTTTAATTAATAAAACCTGGATTATCTTCTTGATGTTAACATGGTTAAATATTTTACAAATAAAAATGTTTGACTGAAAATAAAACCAAATTATCACATAAACTAAAGCCTTTAATACCTGATTTTTCTTATTCCTAATAAAACCTGCTGATGTGAGTCAAACTTTTGTACTTTCAGGAAACATGGAGTCTAGATAAGGATATCAATGTTTTTTGAAGATTCTAATGGCAAACTCTTCTATCATCCCTTAGTATTAATTATTTACCCATATATTAAAAGGCTTAAGCTAAAGTTTGACTTACTATAACATTTTTTGAAGGTTTTCGAGAATCTTTTACAACCTATCATTAATCCCATTACACATGAAAAGATCTATGGGCATCACTGATGAAAAAGAAACTTTCATTGTCTTCATACCTGGAATTTGAGCCAAAGACATTTGAATTGAAATGTTCATGCTGTTCTCATGCTACAAAGACTTTCTCTAGCAATCTTACCCTTGTCACTATGTGTATTGTTCTAGTTTCTCCAACCTAACTTAGTAGAATAACACCCATAATGATGTGATATTTTTTAAAAAGGCTTAGATTTTGATTTATATAATAAAAGGTACAATATAGGAAGTATTATACTGTAGCAGGTTTGAAAACCAATAGTCTAGGAAACATGATACCCATGTACTAAAACCAGCAGTCTAGTAGCTGCCAGAAAGGAAAGAATGTTTGGAAGTTCCCTCAAATAGTCCAATCCCTTGAAATTTTTAACTATTTGACTTCTATGAAAGTTCCTTTAAGAAGTCCTTTTCAGTGCCTTTCTTTGACCTGATTCAGAATTCACTGAGCGAGGAAAACCCTAACCCCAGGGCATTTGTCAACCCAAATCAGTGGAAATTGTTTACCATTGCACTGACTGAATCAACATTGAAGGAAGAGGCACAGCTCATCAATAGTCACAAAGGAAAAATCCTGGGACAGAGATGCTAAAAGGAATTCTACAAAATTCTAATAAAATCCCAGGACATAGAAGACCATGCATATATTAAAAGGCATGCAAATGCTTAGGAAAACTTCTGAAGCTGTAATCTCTTTTCTGATTGATCTTTGACCTATGTAAGTAGGAAGTAAAGGCTAGGGTAGAGTTGTTCATCAATTATCTGACGATTGAGTATGTCACCAAACACGTTCACAGAGTCCTTTGACAACAGTGAGAGCCTTACTGATTAAGAAATTTAAAAAGAGCTCAGTCCAAACATTAATAAACTAATTAATAAATTAATATTATTCATTAATAAGCTAATGAATCAGAGATATCAGTGGCCAAAAGAAGTAAATAAATAAATAGATTTCTCTTCACAGAATTAGTGGAAGAAAAACAATGAACCCATATGCATGTGCACACACATCAAATCAAAGAGCAAGCAAGCCTTGGCACATGATAAAATATTATTTTTATAATTATCATAATGTAGTGTTCAAATTATTCAATGTTGAACAAAATTAATAATCACTTTCAAATAAATAACATGTTTATAATAATTTTAAAATAGAGAATCTCTCATTAGCAGACCTGCCATACAATAAATAAAAAAGGAAATTTTTCACACTGAATTAAAAATACACAATTCAGTAAGTAAAAGCTATTTGAAGAAATAGTAATCAGGGGCAAAGGTAACTATGCAAGTAAATATAAAAGAAAACAAATATATTATAATTTATAATGTTTATTTTCTCCAACTTAATTTAAGAGAGGTTCATAAAGGAATAATTGCAAATTCTTTTCACAGGTTTATACTAAAAATATAATTTTTAAATGCAATTTATAGATGTCATTTGTATGCCAACCACAGCACATAGGTAGAGAAGAAGACAGCTACACTGGAGCAGACTATTTGGATACTATTAAAATTAAGTTAGTATGAATTCAACTAGGTTGTTGTAAGGCATGATAATGAGAACAATAAGAATAAAACAAAACACAAAAAGTCCAAAGAATATATTAAAAGAAACAACAAAGACCCTAAATGATACCCTATGTATGTATTTAACAGAAACAAGGGCAGTAACAGAGGGTAAAAGAAATAACAATATCAAAAAGATACATTTAAAAAAGTAGCAAAATGGTAGACTTCAACTATAACTTATAAATAACTATACTTAGTATAAAAAGACAAAAAACATAATCAAAAATTCAGAGATTAGTATAATACTGAAAAATAAAATTTCCAACTGTATTATACAAAGGATATACTTTGTATTCAGTACACCAACAGGTTGAAAGTAAAAGGACAAAAAAAGAGTAACCACACGGATGTTCATGAGAAAAGAACATTAGTCATTACTCTATTAGACAAAATAGACTATCATACAATAATTTTTGCTAACAATTAGGAAGAACATTTTATAATAGTAAAAGTTCAACCTGTCATATATACATAAAAATTATAAACATATATTCACCAATCAATAGAACTACTGTAGTTGTTAATTTGAATCATCAACTTGATCAGATTAAGGGATGCCAAGGATTAAGAAGAGGATTATGGGCATGTCAATGCGAGTGTATCTAGGAATGATTGGCATGTAGGATAGCCAAATGAAATGGAGACCTTCCCTAAGCATGGGCAGCACCAGCCAATAGGATGATGGCTTGGATGGAATAAAATTTGGAAGAACAAGGAAAAAGCTTCAGATGCAAGCTCCATTTTTCTTGAAAGACTTCTTGGTTGCTGCTGTGATCCTCTGAGAATATCAGACTCTCGACTCTTCACTCTTCCAAAGTGGACTCTGCCAGTGATTGTCCAGAAGCTTTTGGTCTCAGACTAGGGTAGTATCATTGATTCTTCGTGTTCTGGGGCTTCAGCCTTTTGCACTGTGCAGCTGCTGGTTCTTCCAGTTCTCCAGCTTCCAGACATACACTGTAGAATATCCAGCCTCTGGTTGGTAAGCCAACCTAATAAGTCCCTTTTTCATAATTATATTTCCTATAGATTCTGTTTTTCTAGAGAACTCTGACTAATACAACTCTTAATTTCATGAAGCAAAACCTGACAGAATTGAAAACAGAAAAACACAATGAAACAATGTATTGAAGGATTCAACACATCTAGTCCAATAATGGGTAAAATAACCAAACAGAAGATCTATAAGGAAACAGAAGATATTACTGATATGGTTAACTAACTTGAAATAATCTATAACATTCAAACTAAGAAAAAAGCATACATTTACCTCAAGAGCATTCCCTAAGATAGAATATATGTTAGGCCACAAAATGAGCTTAAATATGTGTACAAAAATTGAAAGTTAAGAAAGAATGTCTCCTAGAAAAAGTGTAATTAAATTTGAAATACAAAATGAAAAACTTTTAAGAAACTAAAAAGTATGTGGAAATTTAAAAACATATTCTTAACTAATAAACAGCACAAAGAAGAAATCAAGGGAAATCAAAATACTTGGAGATGAATGAAAAGGACAAGAACCAAACTTTTGTGATACAGCTAAAGCAGTCCTTAGAGAAAATTATTTATAGTTATAAATACCTGTGAGAAATGAAGATCTCAAATCCACTAAACTTGGTTTACACTTTGAAAAATGAGACACAAAAATGAGACAAAAAGCTGGATCCAAGTTAAACAAAAGAAAAGAAATAATAAATATTTAATAATAAAATATTAAAGAAAAAATTAAGTATAGAAGATAATAGAGAAAATCAACAGAACCAAAGTTTATTCTTTGAAAGGTCTAGTATAATTGATAAGATTTTAGATATGCTGCTTTAAAAAAGAATATAAGATGTAATTTTAAAATCTGGAAGAAAGAAGGGACAATTACCAACCTTACAAATGATAATAAGGAATTATTTTGCACAATTGTATATAAATGAGTTAGGTAACTGCTAAATTGAAGAACTTTGTGGAAATCACAAACAACTATAACTGAATCAGGAAGAAAGAAAAATTTAATGAACAATTAACAAGTTAAAAAAGGTTAAATCAACAATTAAGAAACAAAATTTTAAAACTTTCACAAAGAAAAGCACAAGTCTATGTCGGTTCATTGGTAAAGTCTACCAAATTTTAAGGAATAATTAATAATTCTTAATAAAGTTTTCTAGAAAATATAAGAAAAGAAAAAAAATCTTCATTCACTCTTTGAGGTCAGTGTTATATTGCTTTAAATACTACTATTGAAATCACATGCAGAAAAATACAACTACATATCCATTTGAATATAAATGCAGATTTCCTCAACATATGAAGTACTGGTAAATCAAACATCAACATATAAAAAAGATTACACACTACAACCACATGGGATTTTTTCAGGAATGAAAGTTTGGTTTAACATGCAAAAATTAATCAGTACAACAAACTATATTACGGAATAGAGGAAAAAATTGCATAATCATCTCAATAGATCTGAATAAATATTTGACAGAATATGACAATAGGTCATCATAAAATATCAATTAGGAATTGATGAATGCAATGTATAAAAGTGCAAAATCCACATCATATTTAATAGTGAAAGATAATTGTTGCCACGGTAAATTCAGAAATGAGACAGAGATACCTTGTCTTAGCACTTCTATTCAATATTGTTCTGTAGGTTCTATCTAAGATAAGTAGTCAAGGAAAAAACATAAAATCAGTCTGGAAAAGCAAAAGCAAGATCCTGTCTATTCATAAATGGCATGATAGTCTATACAGAAAGTCCTAAGAAATTCAATGAGAAACTGGCATAAGTAAGAAATAAATTCAGTATAGTTTCAGGTTGCAAGATCAACCCAAACATATATTATATCTATATACACAATATTTAAACAATCTAGAAAAATTCAAATAAACCACTCTATTTACAATAGAATAAAATAATCATACTACTTAGGAATACACTTAACAAAAGAAAGCAAGACATAATTAAGAACAACAAAACATTGTCAAAAATCTTAAAGAAAATCTACACAAAAGGGAAGACATCCTTTGTTCATGGATCAAAAGATCTCATATTGGTGAGAGAGCAATATTTCCCAATTAAACTATAGATTTGACATGATCTCTTTTAAAATCCCCATCACATTTTACTCCAAGTATTGACTGACAAAATGCTTATAAAATCCATAAGGTAATGCAAGGGACTTAAGAGTAGCCAAAACAAACATCTTGTAAAATTAGAACAAACTTGTAAGATTCACATATCCTCATTTCAAAACCCACTGCACAGCTATACTAATCAAGACAGTGTGATATTGGCAAAAGAATAGACATATTGACCAATGGAATAAAATGGAGAGTGTAGAAATAAACTCTTACATTTATGGCTAGCGAATTTTCAACAAGGTTACCAAGACTTTTAAATGGAAAAGAATAGTATTTTTTTTCTTTTTTTAACAAATTTGGTTTGAAGAAATGAATATCTACAGGCATCTGTCACCATATATAAAAATCAGTTCATAATGGATTATAGATCCAAATTTTAGAGTTATTATGAACTATTTGAGGAAATTATCAGAGTAGAACTTTTTGACCACATTTTTAGCTGCTTGGCAGTTCTAATGATATCCATTTGTTATGCAAAAACGCAGAAAACTTTAATCAAAATATCAACCAGAAAAGACCTGACACAAATATTATCAATTTAATGAAAAACTAAAGAAAACATATTTAAATTTTCAAGATACATAAAAGATATAGGAAGGTCTCTTCTATTCCTTTGACTATTTTATAATAGAATTAAGTTTTAACAGAACTTTGAAGGTACTTTCTGTGTTCTTTATATAATTACTATATCAGACACATGGTTTCCAAATAATATATTAGTGGTCCTTTAATTTTACTGATGATAAAAGTGTTGATTTAAATGAATTTTAATTTTTCTATTATTTCTCATGACTTGTGAGGTATATCTTGTGTTGTCATATAAAGAATTTTAGAGCCAGGTGTGGTGGCTCACACTTGTAATCCCAGCAATTTGGGAGGCTGAGACAAGAGAATCGCGAGTTCAAAGCCAGCCTCAGCAACGGTGAGGTGCTAAGCAACTTGGTGAGACCCTGTCTCTACATAAAACACAAAATAGGGCTGGGGATATGGCTCAGTGGTCAAGTGCCCCTGAGTTTAATTCCCAGTACCAAAAAAAAAAAAAAAAAGAATTTTAGGATTTCTATGTTTTTTATGAATTTGTAAAAGTTGTGTCAGATCATTTGAAACTGGTATCTTGATAAATGGATATTTCTTGAGTTTGTGCCTTAGGAAATATATAAGAACTGGATGCCAAGAGGCAATAAAATAGCATAAAAAGTTCTGCATTCAGATATGAAATGCTGAATGTGTAATATGTGCCTCTATGTACATGTATAGGTTTTACATGTACACATAATAGAAAAATAATATTAATAATTAATGATTATCAGATATTGGGCTTAAATTGAGGAATTGGGAAATACATATAATTGAATTATCAGAATTATAAGACTCTTAAAACAGAAAATCCTGTGAGATAGTAGTGGTATTATAATGTTGGTGAGAATCACAATCATGTCTTCCAAGAAGTAAGTGGCCATGTATATGTGGCTACATACATGAGTGATTGTTCCTCCTTTATTCAGACTCCATTATGTCTTCTCAAGGAGTAAGGGAGCTGAATGGTGAGGGGCGGGTAGAATGCTGAATGTGGGGAAGTGGATCTCATGGTATCTGAACAAATGTTGCATCAGCAATTGCTCTATTCTTGACTTTGTCTAGACTTCTGCATTTCTGCACTCTTCTTCCTCCTCTCTTTTAAGAGGGTTCTACTTGCTTAAAGTTCTTTATTTTGAAGTTAATTCAATGAGAAGTATTAAGTCTTACTTAAGTGAAATTGTCTTAATCCTATTCCACTCATCAGAAAAATTAGTTTTTTTAATTTATTCATTCAAATGATTTGCTATCAAACTCAAAAGTATTGTATCACTCTTAAAATGTGAGGGAAGTTCAAATTCCTCCCATGCAGTAATTCAATACTATACTTATTGATTATATTATTTTTTATCTTGAAAATAAGTTTTTAAGTCACCTCTACCATGCAGTGCTATAGACAAATGTTTCAGGGGCATCACATAAGATAACTACTTTGTAACTGTTAATGGTTTGTTTGAATGATATTTAATACTGAGGCTCTGAACAAAGCACCCTCTTTTGAGATATATAATTTATACCAACATGGGTTAGGCACTGCCATTAGAAATCTTTAAATTATTTTATAAAATGTTAGATAGTTTCTCAAAATGTAAAATAAAAGAGAAACTATTTTCTTTTCCAAAAAAAAAAAAAGTATAATTTGTCCCCGCAAAGTCAAGTAAATTTTAAAGAACAGATATTTGGTTTTGGTTTTGTCTGACTTCTTAAGGACTTTTATGCAAGGTTACTTTGAAATAAAACAATCCTTAACCTCATTTGCAGTTGTCACATTTTCTTATAAATACACCTAATGATGTGACTCTACCTATCCCAGAACACTTCTGGATAGATGTGACATTCCTTAATCTCTTTGTCCCACAGTTAAGTCTGTAGATTAAAGAAATAAATAGGATGCAGTTTAGAGATTATACTACTGTGATTGTGTGCATACCACTGTACACTCTATGAAAGCAGAAAATGCATTTTTAAACATTCTTTGAGCTACCTGTCAAACTTAATTTGTGTCAATTATATTGTTGTTGATATACACTTTCAAGGTAGAGAATCATACAGCAACATCTTAGTTTTTTCAGGACTCATTTTCTTCAAGGAGCAGTATTTTCTAGCTTACTTTTTAAGTACAAAAAGTTGTCATTACATTATATACAGCATCATATGAATACAAATGCATCTTTATAACATATAATTCTTTCCCAGTACTTTGACTTTTTCTGTCCTGAGGACATAGTGCTCAGAAGATTTTGTTTTTTTGGTGTTTTTTTTTTTTTGTTGTTGTTTTTCTTCTCAGCATATCATCACTAACTCTGAGAAGAAGCAGGATTTCTGAGAAGGATAAGATATTACCCTCTATAAAAAACACTTGATAAGAACTTCTCACACTTGAGATTGGGAAAAGAAAAAAAAAAACATTATTTTTGGTCTGAAGTATCACCCATTCACAACATGTCAAAAGAGACTACTGCTGTCTACATTAGTCAATTTTTTGGAGCCATCTGCCCACACTGTGGGATATAGTACAGCCAGAATGAGCACTGCAGGTACCTGAGAAAATGCCAGAAGTGGTCTCCGTCAAGATAATTCATTGGCTGGTAGAGATAGAATTCCCTGGCTTAAAGGAGATAGAGATTGAAATCTAAGAAAAGTTGTCCTTTAAAGTGTCATGTTTCCCAGAGTTCTTGTACATGTCCTTTAGCCCATAGGATTTGCATCTGTTTCTCTCCTCTGTGTCTCTTCAAAATGTCAATAATAGTGTTTTATTTTGCTACCTCCATTCGGTAGCTAAGTCATTCTGTTTAGTTGAAAATATGAAGTGTTCTGCTGCAAATGAATACCCTATGTATCTCTGGCTAAATTGACTACATAATAAGAACAGAGCAAATGGTGAGGAAAAGCACATTATATCTCTTGTAAGCTTGTTTCCTGATTTAACTAAGTGCAATATGCTTCCTTTTGGTCTTTCAAATATGTGTTTATTTTTAGAACTGCTTATAGAAACATCTATGTCACCTAATTAAAAATATTATGAAGCAGAACATCTATGCTTCTATATATTGGTTATCTTGAGTCTCAATTTAGTTCTAGGTTTTCAGTTATACTTGTATATTCCTTAAAGGAAATATATATTAACATACTTAAACATTTTCCCCATAATTAATTATTCCAGGTATGATAATAGTTTAGAAGGGTATCTTAGCTTCATAAATTTATCTTAGCTCCACTAGTAGTATCATACCAAACTAAGCCATATGTGTTATTACTATCTTGAAATTATAGAAGTGATTAGGAAATTTGTAAACTTGGTTAAAATACATTATATCACAAGGTGTCACACACCTGTAATCCCAGCTACTTGGGAGGCTACTGCAAAAGGATAACAAGTTTAATTAAACAACTTACTGAGACTCTGGAAATAAAAATTGAAAGGGTTTGGGGAAGATAGCTCAGTGGTAGAGTGCTTGCCTGTCATGTGTGAAGCCCTAGGTTTGATCCCTAGCATTTGCACAAAAACAAAAAACAAAAAACAAAAACATAGTATGTTATGGTTTAGATATGAAGTGTCCCCAAAAGTTCATGTTTAAGACAATGCAAGAAAGTTTAGAGGTGAAATGATCAGGTTATAAGAGTCTTAACCTAATCAGTGCATTAATCTCCTGATAGGGATTAAATGGGTGGTAACTGCAGATAGGTAGGGTATGATTGAAAGATGTAGGCCATTGAGGGTTTGCCTTTGGGGGTTTATGTTTTGTCCCTGCTGAGTAGAGCTGTCTCTCAGCTTCCTGTTTAACATGTTCTGAGCCACTTTTCTCCTCCACAGTCTGCTGTTTTGATATTCTGCCTCACCTGGATGACAACAATGCAGTTTGCCATCTATTGACTGAGAACTCTGAAACTATGAGCCCCAAATAAACTTTTCCTCCTCTAAAATTAAACTTTCCTCCTCTATAATTATCAGGTCTTTTGGTCATAGAGTAAAAAGGCTGAAACTTATATAGCATGTTATATGGCATTAGGTACACATTGTTAATTAGTTAATCCTTATACTTTTAGCAATAAAATTTTTCTTGTTTGTTTTGCTTTAGTACTTATTATATTTCTGTAGTGCTTGGGTGCTAAAGAGATTTTGTATAGAATATAGCCACTATTTTCTATCTTACTACTTATGGTCATTGAACAGTCTGAAATACAGTGAAAAAACTGAAGTTCTCAAGAAATAAATATGTGTATATTTATTATATAAAATGTACTACATATTTTCATTTTTAAATCAGAAGAGAATCATTATTTTTTAAAAAAAATATTTTGTTTAGTTGTAGATGAACACAATATCTTTATTTATTTTATGTGGTGCTGAGGATCGAACCCAGTGCCTCATGTATGGGAGGCAAGTGTTCAACCGCTGAGCCATAACCCCAGCCCCCAAGGGAATCATTCTTAACTGAAGATCTGGGATAATATTTTTGATTAATAGACAATAACTATGAACTTTCATTTCAATAGATTAGAGTAGATTTGATTTTAACTTGTTTGAGTTTTTATGAAAAAGTACTCAAGATTTTGGTATAAGGAGTTATATAAACTAGTGGACATCTGATTTTTTTCAAATCTTTGTATAAGTGAATTGACTTTAAACATATATTCATATTATACATTAATTATTATACCTTATTATATATCAAACATTATATAATATAGTTTGTGTACTATTTAAAATATCATTTGCAAAGGATGCTATGACATTCTTGACAGATGATGGCTCGGAAAAAATTTGCCAAATTAAGATTATATCTCAGTGTTCTTCACTACTAAAAATATTTTACTAGATTCTAAACCAAGGCTCATCAGGCTCTAAGTGGCTTAATCTACTGCATCAAACTGATCTATTTCAGAAAATACTGCTCCATTTCCATTCTTGTAAATTACTATTTACTCCTAAATTCATAGCAATTAAAGAAATGACCTTTCACATGCAATTTCTGTAATTAACACAAATGACAAGATAGTGGCTCTAAGGAATGAATATGATTTTCATTTAAATGATCTGGCAGAAAGTATATGATGCCTCAATTTTGATAATCAGGAAGTAATACCTACAATGGGTAGAGGATTCTTTTATATCAAATTTGACATGGAAAAACATTTTCTTTCAAAACAAAGTAATGATGATAATTCAGTATAGATGATTTTAGTGATTTGAAAATGTCCCCTCCCCCAAAATTTGTCTACCCAGAACCTCAAAATGTGACCTTATTTGGAAATAGTGTCTTTGCAGATATGGTTAATATCAAGATGAAATCATACTGCATTAGAGTGAGCCCTAAATATAAGAGTTCTTTTAACAGATAGAATAGGAAAAATTAACACAGAAAGAAGAAAGGTATGTCAAATGTGACACAGCCACTAAATAAAGTATGCCAAGGATTTCTGGGGGCAATTAGAATGGGAAAAGTCAAGTACCCTGGTGGCGATTCTTCCCTAGACCTTTCAGAGGAAGTATGGCCTTGGAAATATGTTTATTTCATATTTCTATCTTCAAAATGTGAGAAAATTGATTTCTGTGGTTGTAAGACCCCAAGTTTTTGGTAATTTGTCATGGTGGGCCTAGGAAACTAAGAGAAGGATATAATGCACGTTTAGGCATCTTTTAGGTTGGGTAGGTTTTGATGTTCTGCTGTCTAAATCAAATTTTATGAATGTATTACATCTTTGCATCCACTCCTCCAATTGTGTATTGTGCCCCATATCCACCATTCTTAGAAGAACACAGTTTTAGCAATCATCTCCTTCCATTCATTGAGTTTCCCTACCTACCAAATCAACTACCTTATTCTAACATATCCTCCCTAAGAAGAAAATGAAAGCTCTAATCCTGGCTCTTGACTCCACATTGCCCTGCTGCTAACATTTCATCTTTCTGTTCCTTTCATATAAAATTTTGTCTCCATGCACTGACTGCAGTTCGTTTCTTCCCATTTCCTTTTGAGCCATTGAAACATATCTTGTCGTTAACATCCCACACACAAAAAACGTTTTTGACAAGATAACCACATTGTCAAATCCACTAAGAAATTCTCACTACCTATCTTTCTCTTTTCAACATCACTTCTTAACAAACTTGAATGTCATTTGAAGTACATTCCTCATTTTGTTAGAAGAAACCACTTTCCATTTTCTTTTCACTTCACTATCTACTATTTGCAGTTCTGACTTCTGAATGAAGGGGTGTCTCAAACTTTGGTTCTTATACTTCTTTATTATCTATCCTCTTCTTGGTAATGGTAATCCCATTCTGTTTTAAGACTTTAAAGATATTATGCATGTATTGATATCTTTCAATCTAAACATTTAGCCTAAACTCGAACTGACTGTAAACAACTACAAAATGCTTAACAAATGAGTTCTTGGGACATGATCTGTTTTAAATTTTTTAATTAATATTGAGGCTGCAAATTAGATTCCCAACAAATAGAGTACAGATAATTTGTCATAATTTGTTAAACTCTTGCACTTATGTATGAAGTTTGGTACTAAGAAAAGAAATAGAAGACAGTTCTAGAATTCCACAAGTTCTTACAGAGTTTACTTTTTTGTAAACTACTGGATTCATTTCTGTATTCTTAGAAAACTAACTTTTTTCAGATTCATAATGCAAACTGCTGCAGGATCACATTTCTGATCTTTTGGAAAGTAGTCATTGCCTTCAACTAAGAGGTCCAATGACACTGCAAATCTCTGTGTGCTTAAAAAAAAAAAAAAGTTGAAACTATCTCAGTCCAGAGATGGCCTTGAGAAAGAAGGTGGTGGATGACTTATTCATGGAACTACACTTTAAGTCACGGGAATATGATGAGCAGAATATGCACACATATAATACAAAATAACCTTCAAGTTTAAATCTGGGAGACTTTATGTTTCGTATTTCTATGCAATTAGGGTTTTGGAAGAAATTGTTATTGAAACATAAAACCTGGGCTCCTTGGATGTTAATTTGTAGCTGATGAGCTAATGGGAACTCTAGAGAGATTTATATCCTGGGAAGGGTATTTCAGGGGGCTAAAACTTGGAACCATGAAATACCATGGTTTATACAGTTTCAGACACTGGTCTTATCTTTCCTCAAGAGAAAATTCTTTACACTTCACAGTATTAGGTTAACAACTCAAGAGCCTTCCCCATTGTTTTCAAACAGATTAGATATCAAGAGAGAATAAATGATTCCACATATAAACACCAAGATTTATTTTATTTGGGCTCTTTCCATACAATGAAGAACCTGTGCAAGAAGAGTGATAGCTGTCTTTCATTATCTCATTATATAAGTAAGAATTAGGTCACAGATGAATAACAGAGCTATTATTTGTAGTAAGTAAGTAATAATAATCTCCTTTGCTCCAGAAATCTTGTGTGTGCATTCAGAATAATACCAATAAATAAAGATATTAAAAGCTTATAAAAAGTTTTGACTGTCAAATGTGTCTGTGGAACTAATAAAAAGCAAATAGAGTACATATTATCTGGATTTTGATGAAATTATAATGTCAGAGGAATGCCATCCTGGCTTGAAACAAAGCAAGACTTAAATTTTTAGAAGAGCACCAGAACTTTCTCACCTAGCTAATAAGTTTGCTGCTAAAGCTGTGAAACCTTCAAATAGTATGTACACTTAGTGCCTATCTCAGACAGGGGCACAGAAGATAGAAGACAAATAAGTCCCAATGAATAGTGGGAGAGGTTGAAAAATAGGCCAAGAAAGCCTGCTATTCCTTTTCTAGTTCATGGAATCACAACTACTCCAGAAGCTTAATTGTAGAGACTTCTATGCTTTCACTTTTCTCTCTCCATGTAGAATTTTTACTGTGGCTCTCATTTTCTTCTCCTGTCCTGTGGAAGGTACAGGTTAATTAGTATTTAGTTAATGGATCACTCTCCAAAATAAGCCACACTGATACCTGACATGTAGGTCATTATTTATCTTAGGGATTCTAGAACTTAAGGAGAGGCAGTAATTGGTTGATTGATATTACTGGATCAGTTCATACTTACATTGAGTACCTCTGCAAATGAGTAAATTGTGTAAATACTACTAGTTTCCTATTTATGTATCTATTATTAAGACATTTTTTATTTTAAAAATTATTTGGATTGAACCTAAAGGTTATGTTCTCCATTCTTTAAAAATAAGAGCATCAAAATACTAATCAGTAGAACAAGAACATTCACATTTGACACTGATGAAAGTCCGTGCTCTGAGTTGCTTTTATGACAATGCATGTCCCTTTCCTTCTCTTTCATCAGCTCTTCCTTCACAATTTTTCCTTTGTGTGAGGGCATAGGAGTATTGTTTTTATTTTCAGGATTTTATTTGTGTATGTGTGTGCACGCGTGCGTGCATGCGTGTGTTTTAAGTATAAAAGTCTATCTTTGGCCTTTTCTCTGATACTAATTGTGTAACTTCAGGTATTCCTGTAGTTTATCAACTAATCATAATTTTGAATTATCCTAGATGTCTACACTAAAATAAGGATTTGAAACCAAACATCAATTTTTCTCTCTGAATTTCGTATAACTCACTTCATATAACTCATTCTTTTTATTGGCATAGGATATAAGGTACAAAGGTGGATATTAAGTCTTATTTTCTCAAAGCCTTCAATCCAATCATCAAATACATCAACAAATTGTTTATTTTTCTCTTTGTAATACCTTCTTTTTCATTGTCCTATATTCTGTGGTCATTATTTTTTGCCTGGCATATATAAAAACAAAAGTGAATAAAATGTAACATTGCGGGAGCATAGAATGTAAAGGGAATAGTTGAGAAGCAAGGCTAAAGAGAAGCAATAGCTAGTAGATTTTGATGAAATCCACAATCTTTAATAAATCTCTTTAGCAATTTGAATATTAGTCTACTAATTTTATATTAACGAATAGCATTAAACATTGGTAGAACAAGATCAGAATTAACTTTTAAAAATACTATTTTGCCTACAATTATATAAAACATATTGGTAACACGAAAAGAAAACTTGTTGCTTTATTATTAAAATAATACATATTTTTGTTTCTCCAAGTTAATATCACAGAACAATTTAATATAAAATTTTCCTCTTGTTCTTGTACTAGTCCTAAAACAAATGCTTAGACCTAGCCAAAATGCAACCTCTACTGAAATAAACTACATTATTGATGTCCATTGAAAAGTCTATATATTGCTGTTAAATTGAACACTATAAAACTTTTTCTTCTTTTTATCAATCCATAATCTTATCCCACTGAGGTCTTATGTTATCCATTGATCCTTCTTTATCTAGTGCTACATACATATCCATTAAATGCTACCTTAGATAATATGTCTTATCAGGATATCCGAATTGTATTAAATTATTTATTTCTGGTTAATATATACTAATTGTACATATTAATGGCATTCAAAGTGATATTTCCATAGATGCATACATCACATACATCATGCACCCATCAAATTTATCCTTCCCTTATCTATCCTCCCTTAACTACTCATCTTTCCAAACACCTACATATTTTTTATCAACAGTTTGGATGTTATTTAAATTAGGCAGGTTTCTCTGATCCTGAAACCCTGTGTTACTCTCTTCGTATACCATTTAATTGCCTATTTTTCCACTAAATTTTAAATACTGTGTCTTGTTTTCTCATTGTCCAACTTTCTACATGAGAGATTGTAGATCAGAAATGTCGATTGTATGAATTCACACAGGTAATCAGTGGCAGAGTCTAGTATTTCACAAATTATTTTATGTGTGTTTGTGTATATGCACACTACTATTAAGCTTCTCCTAGTCTATATAAATATTTTTTCTGTATTCATGATAACTAAATATATCATATGCCTTTCATATTTTATATTATATTTTATGGATATCTGCTTTTCACATTTGTGTTGTAATCATGGTCTTAAATATATCTCCAATGACTTTTATCATTAAATTAAAATGAAATGTTCTTTTGAGATTTTTATATACACATTACGTTATCTATAAGCTTGTGAAATTTTTTATTTTTAAAAGTAAAGTATAACATGAATAAATAGTAATTACATATTTAAGCAATTAGGAAAACAAGTCTAATATATATGGACATCACTTATCATTTTCTAAATTTATAAAAGAGTTTTTAATGGATTATTTGAATAATTTATTGTGAGTTTACTCTTCTGATTGTGTCCAACATATATAATAACATTAGCTTCACAATAATTATGTCATTTTTCTGATGATGCTTTTGTTTGCCTTCTTTTTATGCTTTTTATAGATTTAGTATTTGGAATTAAGTAAACATTTATATGATCCCAAATGTAGCTCTTAATATATAGTATAGTTTATGGGCAAGTAACTTCATGTATTAGAGCTGCAATTTCCCCACATGCATACTATTGATACAATGTGTAACTGAAAATTATTTTTAATGGAAAAGTATATAAGAATCTGAGCTATTCATAATGGTGACTATTGTATGAATGTTATCTGTCTTTATTTAAAACAAAATAAATTAGAGAAATATATTTCTCTTCCAATAGTAACAAAATTGTTTCTATGGGAATAATCATTTGTCTATAATTTTAAACACTGAACAAAACAAAAAACAACAGCAAAAGAAAAATAATTTTGAGTCTTCTGAGAGTGGATATAATCAGGCAAAAATTATAGCATGTAAACTTAAAGTGAAAAAAAAAAACTTAGCTTCACTGAAGGAAATAGTGACTGTGCCCCTGGGCAGACTTCCAAGTCTGAATGGTTCAGACTACATGGCATCAGACATAAAAGTGTGGATATCTTGACTTGAGCAAAGGACTGTTTGGGGTCACCAAAGAAACTGGGAATTGAGAACATAAGAAAGGAGGAACCATGCAAGATGAAACCACCGAATCTGCATACAACTTTTCCCACCTGAGAAAACCCTGAAATATCCATGCATGCAAAAGACTAAACAGAATATAAGAGAAGGAAAGGCAAGAACAGGAGAAAGCATAGATGAGATGAGAAATCACAGAAAGAAAAGTACTATGTGATCTCACTCTTATGTAATATCTAAAAAAGTTGATCTTATGGAAGTTGAGCATAGAATGGTGATTTCCAGGGGCTGGTGAGAATAGGGTAGAGAGATGGAGTCAGGTTAATTGAGGAGTACTAATTTATAGTAGGAGTAAGATAGGTACTAAGATATAGTAGGAGTAAGATATAGTTAGGAGTAAGAAGTTCTGGTGTGCTATTACACAGTTGGGTGACTACACATAATGAAAATGTACTGTATATTTCAAAAGGCTAGCAGAAAGAGTTTGAGTGTTTTTATCATAAAGAGATGATAAATGTTTGAGAAAATAGATATGTTGAACTTTATTTAAACAGTACACACTGTATGTATGAATCAAGATGTCACATGGTACATCTCAAATCTATAGTTTATTTATTTGTTAAAAATAAATTTAAAATTAAAAAAAACTCTTCACCCTCAAAAGAAATCAGTTAAATGCCTTCTACATCATAAATACTATCATGTAGTTCTACTTCATTCCAACTAGAATGGATAAAATTTTAAAGTGTTCATAAAGTGTTGGTAAAGATGCAGAACAACTAAAATGTTTATATATTTTCTGGTAAGCATTATATAGGACAGAAAAAGCAATTTCCCTCTACTGTCCTAGAATCTTTAGCTGGACTATGAATAAAATTGAAAGGAGAGAAAAGTTTTAATTATAAAGTCCTTACAACTTTATGGGAACCCTATAAAAATATGAGATCAGGTGATTGAATCTAAATAGCATCCTGAGATTTATAAAAAAAAATAGAGGATTATAAGTTCTGTAGGTTTGTAAGGACAAATTATGGACAGTCAAGCAGAAAAAAAAATGTATTGTGAATAAAAGTTGCCTTTTATGCAGATAAAGTCTCTCTGGTGACAAATCTGTCTCTAAATAAATCTCTTTATTATTCAAATTAATAATGAAAATCTCCTTTATAAAAGGATAGCTTTTCAGAGCTCCTCCTATGTCTAAAGTTTCCCAAAATAATCAATCTGAAAATATCAATATGCCAAAGGGTTATATGTTGGAATGGCTAATGTATTACCTGGCAGTTATATTTTGGGATGTGCTCTGATCTCCAGTAGAGTAAAACAAAACAAAAAAATATTACTTAAGAAAATATTTAAGAATTTCTTTAAAAAGTTTATCTTACACTGATTATGTAACAGGACAATTACACTTCTAGAAAGTTGCCCAAGAGAAATGAAAATTGTTATCTGCAAAGTGACTTTTAAACAAATGTTTGCAGTAGGTAATCCTTAGTGGCTCCAAAGTGAAACAATCCCATATGGCCATCCAGGTGAATAAATAAACTGAGAAAATTCATATAAGGAATATTACTCAACAAGTTCCAAGCAACAATATTAATGATTCTCAAAAACATGCTGAACAAACAAAAAAACAGACAAAAGGAACACACTATATGATTTGAGATATTAAAATTCTGAAGTATGTATCTGTTCTAGAAGTCAGTACAATGATTTGGATTGATCTGGCAATGTTGGCAATTAATGTGAAAAGAGCACAAAAGAACTTATTGGATTGATAGAAATGTTCTATCTTAGTTGACATGTGCTTATACACACAAATATGTACATTTGTTATATCTCATCTAACTGTTCAGCTTAAAAAGCTATGTATTTTATTATATATAAATTAGTCAATTTTAAAAACTGTAAGCATGATAATGATGCTTTTATTAAGCTACATTTTCACCTAATATTAAAAATATTTTAAAATTTAAATGTTAGGTTTTAATTTAGCTTATATTTTAGCTTAAATTTATTAATTTTATATATTCATTATAAATATTACAATTTTAATAATTTTATTGTATTCTGCTTAGTTGAAATTTCCACATTTATTTAACCTCAGCTGATTCTAGCTGAGATCAGAATATCTTTGCTAATTCTCAGTAGAAGCTAATTTTATTCAACTAGCATGTTCCTGTCTAGTTTTCACATGACATATATGTTTATATTGACTGAGGTACACAGAAAATTCCTGGTTATTTTCTTGTAAAATTCAGAACCTATATGTAGATTAATATACTGGAAAAATATAAGGATTGGGGCATAATAGAATCAAAATTACAATAAAATAATTGTGGCCAGGGTAACTCAATGAGATCAGCAATAAGATAGGGAAACAATAGAAATGTTTTACAACAGATAACTCTTATTTTAGTTCTCTGCACCAAACTGTATAGGGTTTATAGAAAGTAAATATCAAAGGGAACAAGTCTTCCTATATTAAACCTATAAATGAGCTCAATGTGGTAAAACACTGCATTATATTCTTTTTTTTTTTTTTTTTGGAGTGGAAAATAAAAAAGACAATTGAAAAGGAATAGTTGGAACACTGGTGTTAACCTAAGGAGATAAATTATTGAGGTGGCCTGGGTCTGTTTTTAGTGAATCTGGTGAAATATTTCATTCATGGTTGGGTGTTGAGTAAAGATGTTTTAGTCAGGTTTTTGTCACTGTGACCAAAACACCTGACAAGAAAATATTAAAGGATAAAAGGTTTATTTTGACTCACATATTCAGGGGTTCAGTCCATGGTTGACTGACTCTGTAACTCTGGACCTGAATCGAGGCAGAACATCATGGTGGAAAGGTATAGCACAGGAAAACAGCTCAGTAAATGAAAGCCAGGAAGCAGAGAAAGAGAGAGCTGCACTTACCACAGAAAAAATATAAACAACCAGGGTATGACCCCGGTGATTTCCTCCCACCACACCTTACCTGCTTATAGTTACTACACAGTTAGTCAGTATCAGGTGATTGATCCACTGATTAGATTATAGCTCTTGTAATCTAAGCATTTCACTTATGAACGTTTTTTCATCATGTCACACATGAGCTTTTGGAGGACCTTATATCAAAACCATGACAAAAGAGAAATGACAAGGGCTACCCAGGAGCAAAACAACAATTATAAGTGGTTCAGGGAACACAAAATCAGAGCAATGGACTGTTGCATCATTGTAACAGTGATAATGGCAATGTCAGTATGTCTTATGCCACCATATTTTAGGTTAGTTCTACTTTGCAAGTTGCCATTTGTTAAGTTACTCTTTGCTTTTTCATTTCTCCACTATTGTAAATTCCAAAGAAAACCACCTTTGGATGACTGAGAGCTGGAATTAACTATTGCAGGGAAAGGAACTAGGTACACATTGGTCCCTGTAACCCTTAATCAGTAATCTTCCATTATTTTTTGAGAACACAGAATATCTGATGGTCTTCAAATTACTTCAAAATGTGGGCTAAGGACTTGCTAATCTTATTCTTTAATTAAAAGTAAAATAATGTTCAACTTAGGGGGAAATAGTGATTTTATCTAAAGAATTATAAAGACTAGCCTGAAAGTTGATTGTTGTCTCAAGGATATTGTGGCAGATGAGAAAAGACAATGCAGGTCCTGGATGGTGTGCACCCTGAACAGCAAATAACTTTCCTATCCATTCTTCCCTGCACCTCCTTTCTTCACTAGAAAAGCCTTTTTGCATACTTTAGTTCCCTTAGATGGTACTTTGAGGAAGATAGCTTCCGGTGTCTTCTCAGGGCTGGCAATTAACAAACTCCGATTCCCTGAGTATTGGCTTTTGAGTAGTGTGCAGATGAACCTGGGTCCGGTATCATCATGGGTAGTAAATCAAGCTGTAGCCATTGCCAAATACATTGTGACAACTTGGGACTCATCAGATATGGAATGCAAGAAGGAAATACTAACATTCACATCAGAAGTACAGGTTTGACAGTGATAAGCAAGGGATACCAATACATGGTCTTAACAGTTCTTTTGATGGGGAGTTCTTGAATTAGAAAAAGCTGAATATGCATCTTGCACCAAAGGAAAAAGGATTATTGTGTGGTGTTGTTGCCTTTGTTAATTCAAAGATTTTCACATGCAAAAAGTCAGAGAATAATTTTATTTGAGTATTAAATTTGGAAATTAAAATTTATATATACACAGTTTACATTTTGGGGCCATTCTGCTCTTCTTCTGAGCATATTGTTTTGTATTATTTTAAAACTTACAATTTCAATATAAAATTTTCTTGGTTTTGTTGACAAAAAGTTTTCAAATTTATATCCATATTTACAAACATATTTAATTTATGGTCACAAATGTAGATTCTTTACAACATCTATAAATGTATGTTTGCATATGTAAGTGTTGGTTATTGTCACTGGAAAACAGTGTTTTCTTATTTTCCTTACAATCTTATCTTCAAAAGGATTCTTGTTTTGTTTGTCACCTCTTGTAGCTTATACTAAAAGAATCACAGTTTCACTTCTAGGTACTGTCATTTAGAAGCAAACTGTAAACATAAAGGGTATTTTTGAGTTTTTAAAAGATACTTTTTCCATAATTTTAAAGACTTGGGTCACCTTATTACCTCATATTAAACTGTTTCTATCTTTTTACTTTAATAATGACTGAATATAGTGTGAAGAAGAGGCTATTTAAGTTTTCACAATGAAAATCCAGTTTTAGCAAACCAAAAGTAACACATTTTTACTATTTTAAATATTAAGAAGATTCATTACCATCACTAATAGTTTATATGAAATAACATTATTTGGGGTCAGATATATAAAAAAATATAGAAAAAATGTTTACTAGTGTCTAATTCATATACTTGCATATTTGTTTTTTCATTACACAATATTTCTTTGTTTAGGGAGCCTAAGTGTGTCAGAGATTTGAAATTGGGATTCAGTCAACTCACTGAAAGCCTCCTATTATCCTAGCATAATGGAACAATAGCACTCCATTGTTGAGCTCCATTTTAAATGGTACATCTATTATTACACTAATGATTGCAAACCATATGGTGTAACCAATAGGGCTGTCTTTAAATACACTAATTACATCAAGTGCAGGCAATAAAACAGGTGCTAAAACAATGTTCTCACACACTGTTTTTCATTTACAGCTCCATAGAAGACCTTTAGTACAAAGATTGGAATTCTAATGTATTTCCATAGACTCCCATTTGACATGTAAAGATCTTGCTTAGCTATCTAGTCAAGTCCAATTTAAGCAACAAATATGCTATTTGTTAGTAAACTTAGAGATTTTTTTTAAGTGAGGATAAGTGGATAAAAGAAGAGCAATCTAAAGCAAATAATGTCAATGTTTACTGGAGTTCTATGGCCAATTTTACCTATTATAAGTTGTGATGTTCTGCATTTATTGATCTTTTAAAGTGAATAAACTTGGAATTAGAGAGCTTGGGGTCAAATTCTGGTCTTGGCTTAATCTCTATTGTCCGTAAGACTTTGAGAATGTTACTGAATATCTCTCTGACTCAGTTTCCTCACAGATTTAATGGTTTAAAAAAATTCAAATTCATAGAGCTGTTTTGAGAATCAAGTGAGAAAAATTGAGAACAATTTTATAACTTTGACTAAACACCTGCATGATGGGTAGGAAGTATCAAGTACCTACTAGCTAGCATTATAATAAATCAAATAGTTAATAAGCAACACTGTAAAATATGTATGCCTATGAATATATTCCAAGTGGGAATGAAACATATAAAGATAAAAATGTGTTATAATAGAGAAATTATAAATGACATTATAAAAATATTGTTAATATTCAAAACCTTATACAACTTCAAACATGTAACATGTACATAAATCTACTGAAAATCTTTTTTACTAGCAAAACATTTTAAATAAAACCAATATAGTCCAGATTGCCAAAAGAAGTGCATTTTGAAGAATTAGCAAACAAATTGCCTATTTGCAAATTACTAACTGTTATGTTAGTGATCTAAAATAAAAATTGGTTCCCAAATTACTGGCCTTTAATGAGATAACAACTTTAATGAGACAGTAAGTAGTAACCAGCATGTTGGGGAATAGAAGAGCACAGTTGGTCAAGAATCTTTATTAATGGATGTTTCTGTTTTACTTAGGCTGAAATAACTTGATGGGGAAAGAACATGGGGTTCCTGGCAAGAGATTACATTTCTGTGTTCATCTAGTCTTTGGCGTCCATGGGTTTGTAAGCATTCCTGCAGGGTTTTGCTTCTGGCCATCTTGGTGCCTCCTACCACTGCTTCTCTCACAGCAGAAACTCAGCACCCTTCCTTTCAGACCTGTGAGACAGTGACCTCTTCTCAAGGAGAGATTAGGAGGTAATCACTAGTCAAAACAATATTCATGAAGAATTCACTTAGCTGCAGCATTAAGTCACGAAAATAAAGCTTCAGAATCATATTAAAACTGGCTGCCAGGGCTTAGAATTTCCAGTTGGTAGCATGTCAGTTAACATGAAATAGCAAGTTCAGTGAATTTACAGAATTCCACAAATCAGTTTACATGAGGCAGCAGCAGCAGGAGACCTTTCATTATCTTTTAGCCATATTTTCATCCAGCAGTTAATATTATCAGCTCAGTCAATATCCTTCTTCTTTTCTTCTTTCCCTTCTTTCTTCCTTCCTTCCTTTTTTTCTCCCTATTTTTCCAGATCTGGAAAATCTCTAACTATGTTAGTAATGTAATGATTAGAAGAACAAAAATGCAAACAACAGGAATTCAAGATTTCATAACTGAGGCAATTTGACTTGTCCTTGTTCTACAGCCCAAAGGTATCATCAAGTATTGAAGCCATTTCTGTTTTTCTCGTCCACCTTGGCCTATTCTCAGATGTTTTGTGACTGGGCATTACATGATTTCAATAAGCAGAAGATCCATGTCAATTTTTGAAGCAGGATGAAGGGGAAAACAAGGTCTATTCCAATTTATAAAAAAACAAACATTTTCCCAAGCCTCAAGATGCACTTTAATTGGAGTTATATTGACTGGAACTTTTAAGATGGCAATCGCTAATTGCAAGGAACTCTAGAAAAATTAGTGGCCTTTCTTAGCCTCTTGCTTGTTGTGGAAAAAGGCAAGTAAAACAATGTTGTATGTTAATCATGAAATTCTGTAACCAAATTATATTAGCCAAACAGCTTCAAGCTAAAATTTGTCACTGTTTTTCAATAGTATAAACACACTATAATCCCTACGCTCTTAGGCTTGGTTTGGGCTTCCATTTCTCCACTTCTTGATAAGATGTTTATAAAACATTTCTTAGATTATATGATACATATTTGTTGTTTCTCTATCAACAATATTGGTTCCTTGTGGAAGTTCTTTGTCTGTTGTACTTAAGATTTTGTTTATGCTCTTAGGATGCAATTAATCTCTGTCAGTAACTGAAGAAATGAGTGATTTAATTAATCAACAATTATGACATGACACTGCATATTTTAATTAAGTTTATATGTGGGCAATGGAGTTTGAAAAGCATGTTTTCTTCACTCAGAGAAACACTTGGAAATGATGCTATGCAAGAAATAAACATAGGTTACACTTCACATTAAATTATCTTCTTTAAGCACACTTGGACTTACTACCAGATCACCAGCACACTAGTTCTGCTACTCAAGGACCACTGTCTCTTTTAATGGTTTGTGATTCATATAAAGGACATTTAAGTTGTCTACCAATATGTGAAAATTCCTGTTTTCATAGATTTTGTTTCTATAAAAGAAAGTTATAAAGTTGAGTACTTTTTAAGGAAAGACATTTATTTTGCTTACAATTATAGTAGATAGCACTTGTGAGAAAAAGAAGTCACATGCTGAGAAAGGAAACAAGAGACTGGAGTTTGCCAGCCTAGCCCTTTCAACCAAGCTACTGTCACAGGAACTAAATCAGTTTTGTGAGAACTACCCTTCTGAGGGTGGTGCCTCTGTGACCTAAAAACATTTCACTAGGCCCTCCCCTCAAAGACTCTAAATCTCTAACCACCATCTTTCAATACCACCAAACCAAGTTTCCAATGCATGAAACTTTGATGGACAAACCACATTCAAAGTATATATCATTGCCCTTTCCTGCAAAGTTTATGCCCATTTTACAATGCATAAGGCATTTATCCATTGCCAATAGTCCAGTAGTTTTTCCGCATCAGCTCAAAAGTTGGAAGTCTCATCCAGGGCTCAAGTAAAACTTCTTCTGTATGTGTAAAATAAAATTAAAAAAAAAGTTATCTATTTCTAACATACAATAGTAGGAGAGGGTAGAATAAATATTTTTATTCTAAAAGAGAGAAATAAGCCAAAAGAAAGGAGAGAGGACTCTAAGTAAGACAAATTCAGCAGGACAAACAATGAATGCCAAAACTCCAGGTTGAATTGCCATGCTGTGTATACCTTGATATACACGGGGATGAATGTTGGGCTTATATGGCCTTGTGCAGGGCTACACCCATGCTTTTGTGAAGACCAGCTGGCTGCTTTCTTGGAACGGATTTCCATACTATTCGTGAAGCTTTCCTACACAGGCATTGCATACTGTTGATGACTCTTTTTAGGGTCCAGTAAACATTTTGGCAATGTAAATTCTCTATGGAAGCTTCTGTCTGACTTCTTAGCCTTTCCTTTAAAATCTTGGAGGAAACTACCATAACCCCTAAACTCTGGCATTCTGTGCACCTGCAGAATTAGTACCACCTGGGCATCACTAAGGATTGCCATTTGATCACTTCAAAGTGAAAACACAAGCAGTTTCTGGGCCTTTCTGAATCATGCTGAAGTGGTCACAGATCACTTTCCTGGAAAATATGGAGCTGTGTTTCAAGGCAGCTCTAATCCTATTTGGCAAAACATCCTGCCTTCCTAGGCCTCTTACAGATTTCTGAGATATACTTTGGGACTCTTTTTCATTGTCCTGATACACAGAATCTGATTTTTTCTTTTCCAGTCTAATATCTTTAGCAAGAAGTTTCTGAGATGCACTCTTACACATATTTTTCTTCCCTTTCCCTGGCAGGTCTATAAATTTTCCAAAATTTTTCATCTCTCTTTCCTCTTGCCCCTGAATCTTACTGTAAATTTCACTGAAAGAGCATAATAATACCCATGTAGCTTCTTTTGTAGTTCTTTTTATAAATTTGTTTTGCTAAATTCCATCTTAAGTTTGATCTTCCAGAAAGCTCTAGGGAATGGACACAATGAAGTCTTGTTCTTTGCAATGGTGTGACAAGGATGGTCTTTAATTTGTAATAGGACAATCCCTATATCCATTTGAGACCTCAACATCTTCGTTTTTACTGTCCACATTCTATCAGCATTAAGGTCATGGACACTCAACCAATCTCTAAGACATTGTAGCTATTATTCTAGTAACCAAAATCAACCATGACATTCCATTTAAAACAATAAAGGTAGTTTCCAGCTGTTACTACAAACTCTTCTAACATATGTTCATTACAGGGTTCTAAAGCATGTCCATGAATTCAGGTCTCATTGTAACAATACTTCATTATTCAATACAAATTTCTGCTTTAGTATATTTTATATTACTAGTGTCAAATATTTGAATCTAGCCATTTTATATATAATATGTAACAATTTATTTGGTTCACAGGTCTAGAGGCCCAAAAGCATTATGCAAGCACCTGCTCAGCTCTGGTGAAGGCTTCATGGTGGACAGCATGTGTTAGAAAAAGAGGTATGAAAGGAAAAGAGACTAGGAAGTTACCAGGGTAGCAAGTTTGTAATAATTCACTCTCATGGGAGCTAACCCAATGCTACAGGAACTACATTAATCACTCTTGAGGGTGGTTCTCCTCTCACCTAATCACCTTTTTCCAGGCCTCACTCTTCAAAGATCTGTCCTTTATCAAAATTCTCAGAAGCTTTCAATATGAACCTTTAGGGGGCAAACCACATCTAGATGATTGCACATTCTATATGTTTTCTTTATGTCACTAATGAAATCTAATTAGATTTGCTATTATTGGAAATAGAGAAATTTCTTGGACATATTGTAGCATAATTAGTTGTACATTGATAAACTAGTTACCTTGAAAGAAAAATTTTTGATGTGTACTATTTGCCAATATCTATATTATAAATATTTTTGACATTATCAATTTCAAGCAGTAAATAGTATAACAATTAGCTTACCCAATTCTTGACTATAGTCAGTTCTCTGAATCTGCAAATTCCACATGCATGAATTTAACAATCTGCTGATTGAAAATATTCAAGAAAAAGCTGTATCAGAGCTTGTTGTGATTTTTTTGGTGTGATTATTCCTTAAATAACAGGGTCAACATTCAGTCAATAATTCCAGAGCTTTACATGACCATTTGAACAGAAAATAAGAAGAGCAAAAGAAAACTAATCTATATAATTGGGTTATTGGTACAGTATGTTAAACTCTATAATTGGCTCAAAATTTTTAAGTAGAGAAAATTGTTGAAGAGTTAGATCACCAGACAACTGGAGTTTATGAAAGAGGCAAATAAATGGAATTCTATGATTAGGATATATGATGTCTGAAGTTAAGAACTGAATAAATTGGATAAATAGTATGTGAGAAAGAGAAGAAGAAGGAATTCATGAGCTTGAAATATGGAAACAATAAAAGGAAAACATAGAAAAGAGAATCACAAATATAAAACATGATGACAAAAGTTATATGTATGTTTTGAGTACCAGATTGAAAAAAGGAAAATGAGGGAGGAGCACTTGTCAGAGAGAAATGTTTGAGATTCTGCAAATCTGATAAATGACCACAATCCATATTTTAAAATTTCTAAAAACTACAAGCAAAAATAATATACAGAAAAAACACCTTCTAAGATGATAATCAAACTAACCAAAACTAAACTCAAAGAGAAAAACCTTAAAAGCTGCCAAGAGATAAAATAAATAAAAGACCAAAAATATGATTAGTACTAAAATACTAAAATAAATAATAGAAGCTGTACACACTGTTCACTGAAAACATTTGTTGAGGCAAATAGAAAAAAATTGTTATAATCATAATTTTTTTAACTTTGCACAAAATTATGAGCAGATTAAATTCTTCATATTAAACACCTTTATATGCATTTTCTGAAAATTTGTTTTTTTCTGTTATGTTTGATAACATGTATTAAAATGCAATTTTTGAGAAAAAAATAAAAAAGTGTAAATATAAGAAAAAATAAAAATAAATAAATAAATAAATAATAGAAATCAGCAAACTTTGGAATGAAAAATGGCTACCAGTATAACATTTCATATCTAATAAAAATGTTTTTAAAAGATGAAAATAAAGGTATCTTAATTGATAGATAAAATGTAAAAGACAGCATGCAAATATATACCACAGGAAAGTTGATGTATTATTTTCAAATACATGGAATGCTTACAAAAGTCAACTACATAATGGGTAATATATAATGAGTACGTATCAACAAACTTCAAAGAATGGGAGTCACATAGAGTATGTGATTAAATGTGATTTAATTAAAATTAATAGAGGAAAATCATTAGTAAGCACCAAATTGTTTGGAAATTGGACAACTTATTTTTTAGTCATAGAAAAAATTTAAATAAAATTAGAATATATTTTGAACTACAAAATGAAATCATGTTAAAACCTGAAGACTATAGTGAAAACAATGTTTAGGGAAAATAATTAAAATTATATCCAAAGTTTGCACATCAATTAAATAGTAACACACACACACACACACACACACACACATATCAATGAGTTCTTTCCCCCCTAAAGAAATTAGGGGGAACATGTTATTAAGAAAATAAAATAAATAAATGAAAGGTAATACACATGTGCAATTAAAAATTTATTAAAGTCAACATTTTATCTCTTAAAACAATTCTAGAACTGATCATTACCTAAGAAGTCAAAACAACACACAAAAGCATATAAAACACAAATCCTCAATACCATGAATAATGATAGAAAATTATTTATTTTAGAAATTTAGACACCAAAAAACATTTTGAAAAATTTACTCCAAGAAATTTGTTGACAAATTTCCTAAAAAGCACAAATGAAAACAAACTAAAAAATGAAGACATTCTGAATGGTTCAATAACTTGAGAATAACTCAGAATTTCAGTTATTGTAAAAAAAATCTCATATCGAGATGACTTCATCAGTATATTGTTCCAAATATTTAAGGAAGTAATGATACCAATGATATAAGCTAATTCTGAATATAGCTTCAAAAGAAACACAGAAAAATACATATAAATTTGAGTTATCAAATATTTATTTATATATACATATTTTATTTATTTGTTCTAATTAGTTATTAAATATTTCTTAATCAGGACACAAAAATCTTTAACCATAAAGATAAAATTTGATAAATTACATTACATTATGTATTAAGATACACAAATTATTTTCATTCAGACCATTAAGACAGTGAAAAGACAATCTACATTACGTAAGAAGATATTTATAATGGAAATATCTAACAACTGAAATTTAGACTATGTAAGTAGGTTAACAATCTTATGTGCCAACTTGACTAGACAGTGTGTTTTTCTGTTTAGTCAAACATTAGTCTACATATTGCAAAGAATTTTGTAGAGGTGATTAGCATGACTAAGCATTTAAAGGCCCTTATCTAAAAGGATGAAGACTTTAAAAGCAAAAACAAATTTTCTGGAAAAGAAATTTTGCCTCAAGAACATAGAAACCAGCCTATTGGTTTTTCCCTGCATTTTGGACTTGTCGGCCCTTATATTGCCTATAATTACCTGAACCAATACCTTACAGTAAATCCCTTTATCAATAAATAAATGATAGATATGTAGGTAGACAGGTCAGTAGATAACACCAACAGGCATAGATATACGTAGGCACACACATATACACACATATGTTGATATCCTGTTGATTCTGCTTCTTTAGAAAATTTTGACATGCAATAAGGAATTTTTACAAATCATTAAGAAAACAGCAGATAATTTTATAGCAAACAACCAAAGACTTGATAATGAGTACTTTACAAAAGACTATCTGTGAATTCTATTTTCTCCACATTTCATCACTGAGGAAAATTGGAGACATGATGTTTTGTTCATAATTGCTTTACTTGGATATTTTCTCCTATGAATGCATGTAACACTCATGCTAGTTATTTTTTCTGCACAACATTTTTGTACATAATTGTGAGTTATCCTCAGGAATTATTTTCCATAATAACTGAGTAACATCTAAAGAGTCAAATGACTGGTCAATAAACATATAATGTTTTGTTTAACTTCATTATATATCATGGAAATGCAAATTATAACCAAATGTGAAAGCATGATACATCTACAAGAATATTTAAGAAGAGAAATGTACATTACATCAAGTTTTATTTGGAATGTGGGACAATTTTCTCAGATATTGCTGGTAGGAGTATGTTCTGGTACAACTAACTTGGAAACCATTGATAACATTTAGTAAAGCTAAGCACTTTATCATCTATGATACAATAATTCTGCTTCTAGTTATATTTCCAAATGAAATAAAGACAGGCGGTAGAATGATTTCAGTAGTATTATTTCTAATATTCCAAAATGAAAAAAAATAAAAACCTAAATGCCCACCAATATTAGAGTGAATAAAATTATGGACACATGTTCATGCAAATAGACTATTAGTCAACAATTAGAATGAGACAAACTATAACCATATGGACTGCATGGATAAACCTTAAAAACATACCATTGAATGACAACAACAACAAAAAAATGTACACATTGATACAAACAAATAAATTGCAAACTAGTGCAAGGGGTAAGAAACAAGAATAGTCAGTGTCCTTGAACAAGGCAGTGGAGACAGGCGTGTGAAAGGGAGGGCATGCTTGGAGTCTAAAAACTTTATGTTATGCTCTGTGCTGGTTATATTCATGTGAACATTTCGTACTATATACTTAGGACCCCAAGCTGTCCTTGTTGCTTGAAATAATGCCTTTGGGTTTGTCTAAAATTTGGCAATTATGAATAGAGATGACAAAAACATTCTTATGAAGGTTGTCAGTGTATCTTTTTCAAGTCCATTATAAATACCATGGAATGTCATTTATATATTGTAAGGTAAAAATATGTCTTACTTTATTTTGTAACGAAGTGTCAAATTTTCTTCCAAAGTGACTGTACCATTTTGCATTCCTATCAGCAAAAAATTGAAAGTTCCTTTTGGTTCACATCTTCACAAATATTTGATATGGAACTTATGCTTTGGAAATTATGATTATTTAATACTATAATTCCCTATCTTGAAAGACTGAAAATTTCTAGATAATTTTCTATATCAATTTATTTTGTTCTGAAAAACTAAATTATCTCTTTCATGTGCATCTCTTTTTTTCTAATATTTTGCTAAATGCTACTGATAACAATCAGCAAGCAATTAACTTTCTGTTTCTCAATCTGTTTCATTAGAACTGAGACTAAGAAAGGATATGGCTTGTTTTCCAATATATGTCAGTTTTGCCAAATATTTTCCACTTGATAACATGGACAATTTTTGGAAATAGTTATATCTCAGTTCCAGGTACAGTTTTCATATTACTTAAGGTAGCTATACTTGATGAAGCAGATATACCTTAAAATTTCAGGAATTGCTACAATAGTTCATATTTGTTCATTAAATTTCAATTCATGGTGGTATAAAAGGTATGAAGGAAGTTAGGCCTAAAACATTTATTCAGGGGCCCACTGTGGAAGATTCTGCCATTTTAATGTGTGTTCTTTTAAAGTCACCCTGAGTTTCAAAATATATAGTTAGTGGTAACAAGAGAATTTCAACATATAGTTTCAGCAAAGTAAGTGCTAATAAAAGAGAAAGCTGGGAATCTCATATGTTCAGGCCTAGAAAATGATCCTTCAATTCTGCTTACAAGTTATTGGCTCAAATGTACTCACCTGACCTCAGCAGGTACAAAGAGACAGGACATTTATAGCAAACACTATACTATGGAAGGCAGAATACATCTTTTCTTTACAAATGTTTTTTCCTAAGCCCCTTCTCCCCTATCTATCTCCCACAGTTTATTGATATCTGCTCAAATTACTTCAATAGTTCCTATCGACAAGTTCAAGCTACCAACTGGTACAGCTGGCCTACTGATTCCTGCAAAGAAATGGTAGCTGAGATGTGGGAGTGGCAGCCCAGGTGGGTTGGAGCTCTGGTGGCAAGCACTGCCCATGATCACGTGGAACCAGCTATATAGGCAAGGTGCGCAAGAGGCTGGGCAAGCCAGTGTCAGGTAAACCAAGATGTCCTCTGTCGTCTTTCAGGGTCCAGGCCTGGGCACCTGAAGGATGCCTGCTGCAGAAGCCTGCTCCACATAGTGCCACAGTCCCATCTTACCACAGCAACCTCCCACTTCCTGACCTGCCAAAAGAAAATGAAGATGGGGCACACTTGAAGGAAAGTTGGAACTCAACTGACCAATACATTGGTATGCTTCCAAGCCCTAATTAGTATAAATTTAGACCAATAAGCAGTGAACCAAGTGCTATATAAACCCCTAGACTTACACCCTTCGATAAAAAAAGATTTGTTGGGTTCTCTCTTGCACTGCAAGTGTTCTGTTCCGGTTTCTACTCTTCAATAAATCTTACTCTTACACTCACTCATCCTGGTCTACAGATTTCATTCTTCTAATTCACAAGACAAGAACCCTGAAATAAGAAATTGGAGCCGGGCACGGTGGCGCACGCTTGTAATCCCAGAGGTTGAAACAGGAAAATCGCGAGTTCAAAGCCAGCCTCAGCAACGGCGAGGCACTAAGCAACTCAGTGAGACCCTATCTCTACATAAAACACAAAAAAATAGGGCTGGGGATGTGGCTCAGTGGTCGAGTGCCCCTGAGTTCAATCCCCAGTACCAAAAAAAAAAAAAAAGAAATTGGCAGTGAGCTGCTGGAGCTACTGCAACACTGGAAGGCAAGGTGCTGTCATTAAAAGCTGCAACACTTCCTGGCTGCAGAGGCCTGCGACTTTACACAGAACCCACCTGCCAGCAAAGGCAGAGCAATTGAGTTTTATTTCAAAACTTCAGTTATATTATTTCAGCCAAATGAGATAAAAAAGATAAAAGGTAAACTAAGTGTTGCAAAGAATGCTGTTTGTCATGACAAATGGTATGAAATTATTACCTCAATGTCTTCTGTATTCATAAAACAAAAGTAATTTAAGAACAGCAATGAGTGACATCATATATAAGATAAAAACAGACATTGGTTAGAAGTTGAACTCTTTTTAAATGTGCTTTCAGAATGAGTTCTATCATCAGACTTCATGAAGTGCACCAACAGCAAATAGTGTTTCTTAGTGTGGGCCTGTTATGAAAAAAAAAAGCATTAATAAAAGCATTGAATTATCCAGTAATAGAAATACTGTCTGCTGACATTCTGACTTTGTTCAATGGAAAATATTCAACCACCTGCAGTTGGAATTTGGAGTTTTTCTCCAGGAAAGACTCCTTTTAGGAGTCTTCCATGCATTTTAAGTTTTTTCAATTGAAGGTTATTAGTGACAGTGAATTTGAGGTGATCACTCCAAGAAAGAACTGAATTACAGACAACCTATCTACTCTTCAATTCAGATGCACATGGTTATAAATCAGCTGAGCTGAGGGAGGATTAACATTTTCTATTGGGAGTCTTGTATGCTAAAGCAGACAGTATTTGAATAGATTTTTCCACCTTTGCATGACATTCTGTATCAAAAAATGTCGTAAAGATGTTTTTCCAAAATTTGCTACTGCCCTTCGCCCAGAGAATGATAGAATAAATTTGGGCTCAATGGACTCTTTCCTGAAGCCTGGCTATATAGTTATTAGTTGGAAAAATGTTCAAAATGTGTGAGTTGGAGGAATAATATAACATCATTATTGATATGATATTGAAATCTTTTAATTTAGAATTTGCTTTCGAATATATTCAATCATGAAATCCAAACTCTTTGAAAATACCAGAGTTTTTAAATGTCCATGCAAAATATTCAAAGGTTCACAGTGTAAATAAAATCTACTTTTTTAATATTGGGAATCATTTAAAGAAATTGTTTGTAAAACATAGTCGTATATAATTAAAGAAGCTGATTTTCTTCAAAGTGTTTTCATTTTGTTAATTAATTACATGATAACATTTCTAAGTAATTTCAGTTTCTATTTAATCTCTGACTAAGTGACTTGTCTATGAGATTACGGGTACTTAATGAGAGATAAACCATATCATTGTTATATAAAAAGACACACAGGTGTTTTACCATACTAAATAACTAAGTTAAACAACCAAGCAAAACTGACAAATTCACTAAGTTACAAGGAAAGTATAAAGCCTTAGTGAAGGTAGACAGTGGAGTCTTGATTTGTATTTTGATTCTTCCTGAATTTTTTCATCCCAATTCTGATTATCCTTATATATTTTAGGTACAGTTCTATAAGATTGTCAGAATTCATATTGAGTTCTTACAATTTAACTTACTAACGATTCCTATATATTGAGTCACAGGGCATGAAAAGATCAATGAGAACTGCCAATGGCTTCATGCTAATCTTAATAGATTTCTCCACTGGGTGACATGGAGAAAAAAATTGGTCAATAGGTAGCAGTGCTGATAAAACTGCATAATCCTTTGTTGGCACTATGTTCTGAGAAGCCCTTGCAAATTATCAAGAATAAAACTAACTAGATATAGAATACAGATATGAGTTGATTTTGTTCTTGTATGTGTTCATTCAGCAAAAATATTCTTCAGCAGAATATTTTAATTATCTTTTAATAAATACACTAGATTATATCATTTCATCTGTAAAATCTTCCACAGATTTCCCTTCATATGCAGACTAAAAACCAAATGAGCATAGATTTTACATGAATTTATCCTTTTCTCATTTTCTGACTTCGTCTTAGACCACATTTCTTGACTCATGTTGCTCTAGTGGCGCTGTCACTCTTTCAGGTCTTTGCATTTTCCAAATATACCCTTGTCAATGCCATTGTAAATTCAGTTCCTTCTGCCTGAAACTCTTCCCCCACATATCTTTGCATACTTTCTCCATTCTAATTTTTGCTCTGCTTTTGTCAGTATAATTGCAGTCTTTCTCTGGTCAATCTCTAAAAGAAAAGAATCTTGTTTTCCTACTCAGTCTTCATCCCCTCTCCCTGCTGCATTTTACTTCAGAGCACTTATTACAATGAAAGTTCTGTAAATCTTTATTTCTCCGTCTTTCTCTTTCCTAGAATTTATACTACATGAGGTTAGGAACATTATTAGCTTTACTCATTGACAGATCTGTAATTCCTTCAATGCTGCCTAGAAATTTTCTGAAAATCTTTTTGGTGTTTGTTGTTGAATAAATGAATTAATGAATAATTTACAAAATTATAAAAAATAATAAAAAATGAAATACACAATAAAATGTCTAGACATGGATGTTTAAAATGAACTATAATGTGGTTTGATTTACAATTATTAAATAGTATAGAATATACAAAGAAGGTCTTTAAACTATAATTATGGAGGTCTGACTTATGTTGATAAAGGAAGATCTACTTAAGGTGTGCTGAGGAGCAGATATTTAAACAGTAACCCAAACAATGACTGTGGATTATTTAGAAAGATTGTATAAAAAAGAAGGAAGGAGAGAAGACTATAGAGAAACCTGAGGCTGGAATTCGTTCTTCTTCAGTGGTGTTGGGGAAGATTAGGTTGCCATCAGAAAAGGAAATTAAACTGAAACAAGCTAAATGTTCAACCCATATAAAGAAAGGAGCTGTAGTATTATATTCTACCCAAATATAATATATGATGTGAATATTTGCTGATAATTTGGAAGACTTTATTTTTTCTTTTTTTTTTTATTTAAATGCATTTCAAGTCATAGTACATAAACAGAGCTCAGTTTTTCCATTTCTCTGGTTGCAAATCATAAAGAGTCACACTATTTGTGTCTTCACCTGAAGACACCGACAAATTCATAGACACATATGACCTACCCAAACTGAACCAGGAGGTCATTCATGACTTAAACAGATCAATTACATGCAAGGAAATAGAAGAGGCCATCAAGAGCCTTCCAACCAAGAAAAGCCCTGGACCAGATGGATTCTCAGCCGAGTTCTACAAGACCTACAAAGAAGAACTAACTCCAATACTCCTCAAATTATTCCACGAAAT
>CM053404.1:99969950-100056519 GCA_028644305.1 Xerus rutilus | reverse complement strand
TGAACCAGGAGGTCATTCATGACTTAAACAGATCAATTACATGCAAGGAAATAGAAGAGGCCATCAAGAGCCTTCCAACCAAGAAAAGCCCTGGACCAGATGGATTCTCAGCCGAGTTCTACAAGACCTACAAAGAAGAACTAACTCCAATACTCCTCAAATTATTCCACGAAATAGAAAGGGAAGGAACCCTTCCAAATTCGTTCTATGAGGCTAGTATCACCTTGATTCCAAAACCAGACAGAGACACGTCAAAAAAGGAAAATTTCAGACCAATATCCCTGATAAATATAGATGCAAAAATTTTCAACAAAATTTTGGCAAATCGCATACAGAAGCACATTAAAAAAATAGTACATCATGATCAAGTGGGGTTCATTCCGGGGATGCAAGGTTGGTTCAACATATGGAAATTTGGAAGACTTAATTGAACTAAAATTACATATGACTTAATCCTGAGTGGAGATTCTTTAGCTACTTTTCAGGGAATGCTTCGAGGAATATTATATATGGGTATATGTATATAATTTTCCATAACTACTGAAGTAACATGTGCCTGTTTTAAAACATTTAGAAAATGCAAGAAAAATATAATAAGAATATATCTTATATATAGTCAATTTATTACATACCTATATTGACTGATATAATCATAAAATCAATAAGCAAATGTTTTAAAATTATATCAATCATTTCTATAGTTTGAAATATTTCATTTTTTATGTATTGCAAATATTCATTACATGAAAAATATTCTCACATAAAATAGAACATAATGACTCTATGGTAATTTATCATATTGCATAACACATCATGTCTTTAACCAGTATCCTCAAAGGTTAATTTGTTTCTACTTCCCCATTTTATACATATGAAGTATATGTTCCAAAATATGCTTTTAATATATTGATTAAACATTGTATTAAACTATGTACATATCAGATTATATTTTATTATAACTATTTAGAGTCCAAATATATGAATCAGATAAATATTTTAATGCAAGGTTTCTACTCGACAACAATTTTCAACAAGAAAGTGGACATAAAATTGATTAAGCAATATACTAAGTACTTTACAGACTTTTTGTTATAGCACAGACATAGCATAGATTTAGGAACTATCACAAATGAACGGTAAAGGTTATGAAAATCATAATCATGGATGTTAACTTCCCTGTCAGTGATAATAGTGGTGATAATAGGAAAAGATAAATATGAACAAAAAGAAATTTTTTAGTAAACTCTGGATTTGCTGGATTTGCCTAGACTTATAACAATAAATGCAAAGTGTAAAAAGCACATTTTTAGACATTCTTAGAGAAAATAACTCTGTTTGCTATATTATATTATAAAAACAATAGTTTCACTGGGGAAGAGTGGTTAGAGCCAAAAGTGTAAAACTCTTATTCTTAACTGTTTTTTCTTTCTTATTTCTTAACTGTTTTTCTCCATTTATTCTATTTACATCAGAGTTTCCAACACAGGAATTCTCTTTAAAATAAACTTTGTATTATAAGAACACTATATTTATTTCCAAGCTGACTGTCTAATGAAGAGAACCAAATAATACTCCTATTAGCAATGTCGAGATAGATTGCTTATCTAATTTTTTTGCTTACTTGAATAAGCATCACTTTGAAAGTATTAAATGCTGAAAATAACTGATATATTTTGCTTATCTTTAATTGCTCAAGTCGAATTTTTTGCCTTATATGTATTAGACATTTTATCTGTACCTTTGTAAATGTATTATCCTATTCATAAATTAATTTTTCTGTGTAGTTGTTTCTTTTAAAATGGATCATTTTATCTGCACCTATTAATTTAGACAGGAGAAAAAAAGGAAAAAAGTAAGTAACTAATTATATGTTATTGGTAAATACAGGAGTCCTAAATATAAACAGTATGAACAAAAGCACAATTTCATAGAATATGTGTTTAACTCTATTAAAAAAAATACTCTTTTGGAAAAATGAAGAAATGTTGTTTTAGTGTGTATATCTACTTACAGACATTCAAACATTCCTAAAAGTGCATGTCCTATATGTGACATTAGCAAGAAATTGGCATAAGGAACACTTGACTCTACCTCACAAACCCATTAATTCAATAGCACATTGATTAGTTCTTTTATGAGATCTCCAGGAACTAATTGAGAGACAAGTGAGAAACCATACACACTGAAACTGGTAGGAAATTAGAGACACTATTTTCCTACTCCCTAAACTCAGCACAGTGCCACATAATTTGGATGGAAACCTAAGCTCCCAAATTTGTTTTTGAGAAACAATGAAGTTAGATCGTGTGTTCAGGGTCTTCAATCATGTCTTCCTCAGAAAGGTAACAAGACCTGGTATATGGCTTTCCCCTGAGGGTTACAGAGAACAAGTTGTTAGTTTAAACCATTATGTCAGCACTTGCCACAACACCTACTCCTAGCTCAGTAGAGAAGCAGGTGGCAAAGAGCCCTAGTTGTTAACTTTTTCCTGGAGAGGGAAAGGCTTTAACCACACTTGGGTTTTTTGTTTCTTCTGGGAACTACTCACAGTGTTAACTTTTGTCTTCCTTGTCTCCAACAACTGACAGGATCTAGCATACTCTAGATGCACTGGAGATGCTAACAATATAGATAATGGTTTGGACTAGCACAAAGGTTTGAGTAGTGAGGTTGATTGATAATAGCCCTTCCTTATACAATTGGAAAACTGGTAGTATTTTCTAATGTGCAGATTCTCAAACAAAGAAGAAGAAACAGGGAAACAATATCCAAATAAAACAAGCTAAAACTTCAGGAACTAAAATTAATGAAATGAAGATATATGAGTTCTCAGAGACAGAATTCCAAATAATTTTCAAAATACTATCTAATTAGCTCAAGAAAATAATACACAAAGTAAAAATTTCAACAAAGAGACACAAGATGTAAAAAGAAGGTGAAAAGAAAGCTTAGAGCTATAGACAATACTAATTGAACTTAAAATTTTAATAGGCATAATAGAGCAAGTAGGAGAATCAGTGAACTTAGAAAATTCTTAAATGAAGAAAAGTAAACATAGCATAAGCACTTATGGGAGATCATTAAGTCAATGAACACATTCATAATGAAATTCCATAAGGTAGAAGGATAAAAACCTAGAAAGTCAATTCAAAGAACTAATGGCTAAAACATTTCCAAATTTAGGTAGAAAATAAACATCCAGTTCCAGAAATTTCAGAGGATCCTAAATGAATCAACTCAAGGACATTCACTCCAAGATGCATTATAAACATATTGTCAATAGTCAAAGACAGTATTTCCAAAGCAGCAATAGAGAAGAAACTTGCCATATATATATATATATATATATATATATATATATATATATATATATATATGAGAACTCCATGAGAATATCATAGAATTTGTTTTAAAAACTTGCAGGTCAAAGGGGATAGGATAAAGTACTGAAAAAATTGCCAATGAAGAATATTATAGAACAAACTTGCCAACAAGAATATCATAATAATTAAGGGAGACAAATATTTTGTCAAACAAACGAACAAAAAAAGCAAGTTTATCACCACTAGATTTGCCCTACAAGGAATGTTGAAGGGAAACTTTTGATTTGTAAAGAAATTTAACAGCAACAGGATAGCACAAGAGCACATAAAGCTCATTGATGGTGTAATTATAAAGAAAAATATAGAATACTATGTTACTATAATAGTGGTGGGTAAATAATTTTTAATATTATTATAAAAGTTGAACAGCATTATACAATGATAAAAGAATCAATACACCGGGAAGATGTTCTCTCTCTCTCTCTCTCTCTCTCTATATATATATATATATATATAGAAGTGGAGACTTGAACTATCCTATAGATGAAGTGGACCTAATAGACATAATCAGAACATTAAACCCAACAACTCAGAAAACACATTCTTCTCGAATGCACACAAAATATTTCACAGGGTAGATCACATGTTATGTCACAAAACACATCTTAACAAAGTTAAGGAGTTTCTGATCACAATTAAATTAATCTAGAAATCAATAAAAAAGGGAATGTGGTAAATTCATAAATATGTGGAAAATAACACATTTTTGAACAACAAAAGCATCAATCTAAATGAAAACGGGAATTAAAAAATATTATGAGACAAAAATCTGAGAACACAATATACCAAACTTATGGGATACAACAATAGAACTACAAAGGAAGCTTGTAGCAATAAAAGCCTATATAAAACATAAGAAGGACCTCAAATAAATGACCTAACATTAATGTCAAGGAACTAAAATAGTAGAAGAACAAACTGAAACCAATTTAGCATGAGAAAGAAATAATGAAGATTAAATTAGTAATATATGAAATAAAAATGAATAGATGAAATTTAAAAAAAAATTTTTTTAATGATACACACAACTAGCAAAACCTTAAGTAGACTACAGAGAGGGTGGGGAGAGAGAGAGAGAACTCAAATAAAATCAGAAATGAAAGAAATTTTGTTACTGGACAATAATACAAAAGATAACAAAGGGCATCTTTGAGTAGTTATACACAAAAAGATACATAGTCTAAAAGAAATGAAATATATCTATAAATATAAATTCTAATAAGACTGAATCATTAAAAAATAGAAAATAATAACAGATGACTTACTAGTAAGCAGATAGAATCAGTACTCAAGGTCACAAAACAAAAAAAAAGTCTAGGACTACTTGGCTTCACTGGAGAATTCTACCAAACATCTAAAGAATTATCAATGCCAGTCCTCCTCAATTTTTTTCAAAATATGAGGGGAGGAACCACAAATATCATTTTATGAAGCTGTTATTATCCCAATAACAAAACCAGACAAGGACACTACAAGAAAAGAAAACTTGAGGTTAATATCCTTGCTGAATATAACTGTGTAAATTCTAAAGAAAATACTAATTACATTTATCATCAAATTAAAATGATCATATAAGTAGGATTTATTCCTGGGATGCAAGGTTGGTTCACTATAAATATCAATCAGTTTGTTTTACAATATTAACAGAATGCAGGAAAAAACCACATGATCATCTCAATAGATGTGAAAGAAAAAAGCATTTGGTAAAATTTAACACCTTTCATGAAAACAGCTATGAACAAAGTAGGAATACAGAGAGGTAAATTACATAACAGGATAAAACATATGACAAGCCCATTACTAACATTATATTCAATGGAAAAACTGAATATTTTCTACTAAGATCAGGAACAATGATTATTTCTTTTTATTATTTTATACCGCTAGGGATTGAGCCCAAGGCCTCAAGCATGCTACTTAAACATGCACATAGCTTGATTTTGTCAGATTCATTCTGGATAGCCTCCATTTACCCATCTTTCTTTTCTCACTCTCAGTAGGGAAAAGAAATAGATCTTCTCTGTTGATCTTCCTTGTATCCTTATGATAACTGATGTGTGCCTCTTTTTTCCTTTTCTTTGTCCTGACCTGGTTCCATAACTTGGTTATAGTGGATTGTGCTACTGTAAACATTGATGTGGATGTGTCACGGTGGATGTGTCACAATGTATGCTGATTTTAGTTCTTTTGGATAAATACCAAGGAGTGTGATTGCTGGGTAATATGGTAGTTCCATTTCTAATTTTTTGAGAAACCTTCTTTCTGCTTTCTAGAATGATGTTACTAATTCACCATCACACCAGCAATGTAGGAGTAAACCTTTTCCCTCACATCCTCACCAGAATTTTTTATTGAATGGTAGTTCCCATTCTAACTGGAGTAATGAAATCTGTGTACTTTTGATTTGCTTTTCCCTGATTGTTCAACAAAATGCTGAACATTATTTTTTTGGTCATTTCTGTTTTTTCTTCTTCTTCTTCCTCCTCCTCTTCCTTCTCCCCCTCCTCCTTCTCCTCCTCCTCCCCCTCCCCCTCCTCCTCCTCCTCCTCTTCTTCTTCTTCTTCTTCTTCTTCTTCTTCTTCTTCTTCTTCTTCTTCTTCTTTGTCTTCATCTTCATCTTCGTCTTCGTCTTCGTCTTTTTGTGCTGGGGATCGAATATAGGGCTTTGTGCATGTGAGGCAAGCACTCTACCAACTGAGCTATATCCCCTCTGTTTCTTCTTTTGAGAAATGTTTCTTTAGTTCATTTGCCCATGATTGTTTGGGATTTTTGATTCTTTTTTGATGTTAAAGTTTTTGAGTTCTTTATATATTTTAGATATTAATCATATTAATCCCTTGTTAAAGGAACAGCTAGCAAAGATTATCTCCCATTCTTTAGTCTCTCTCTTCATGCTTCTTATGGTTCCTCTGGCTGCGCAGAAGTTGTTTAATTTGACACCATCCCATTTGTTGATTTTTGGTTTTATTTCTTGAGTTTTCAGGGTCTTGTTAACGAAGTATGTGCTTGTGCCAATATGATGGAATGTTGACCTTATATTTCCTCTAGCAATTACAAAGATTTTGGTCTATTTCTTATGTCTTTGGTCCACTTTGATTTAATTTTTATGCAAGGTGAGAAATAGGGATTTAATTTCATTCTTCTACAAATGGATATCCATTTTTTCAGTACTGTTTGTTAAATAGGCTACTTAATGATTTATGATAATATGATTTCTTTAACATATATTTTGGTGACTTTGTCAGGAATGTGGGTTTGTCTCTGTGTCTTCTATTCTGTTCCATTGCTTTATTATCTATTTTGATGCCAATATTATGCTGTTGCCGTTTATTGTTAATATAGCTCTATAGTATAATTTGAGATGAGGAATGATGATGCTTCCAGAATCACTTATATTGCTCAGGACTGCTTTGGCTATTCTGAGTATCTTATTTTTCCAAATGAATTTTAGAATTATTTTTTTCTAGTTTTGTGAAGAATGTCATCGTGTTTAATAGGGTTTACATCAAATCTGTGTAGTTCTTTTGGTAATATGGCCTTTTTGGTAATATTAATTCTGTCTAACCAAGAACATGGGAAGTGTCTTTATCTTTTAAGATCTTCTTCAGTTTCTTTCTTCAGTGTTCTATAACTTTCATTGTAAAATTCTTTCACTCCCTTAGTTAAATTCCCCCAATTTTTTGAGGTTATTGTAAATGGGATAATTTTTCTGATTTATTTCACTGTTGGAGAATAGGAAAACTATTGATTTATGAGTGTTTATCTTGTATCCTGCTGGTTTGTTGAATTCATTTACTAGCTCTAGAACTCTTCTGGTGAATTTTTTGGGGTGATCTAGATATAAGATCATGCCATCAGCATACAGAGATAATATGATTTCTTATTTTCCTACTTATATTCCTTTAATTTTCTTCTCTTGCCTGATTGCTCTGGCTAGAATTTTAAGAACTAAACTGATTAGGAGTGGTTAGACTGGACATTTTTGTATTGCACCTTATTTTAGAGAAAATGTTTTGTTTCTCTCCATTGAGTATGATGTTGGCTTTGGGTTTGTTATATATAGACTTAAGTTCCTTCTATCCCAGTTTCTCCAGAATTTTTTGAAATTTTCTACTTGTTCTTTTTGGTTGTATATTACAGTAGAATTTATTTTGACATATCCTACACATACGGAGTATAATTTCCCATTTTTGTGCTTGTACATGATGTGGATTTACACTGGTTATGTATTCATATATGAACATAGGAAAGTTATGTTTGATGGTTGCTGGATTTTATCAAAGGCTTCTTCTGTATGTGTTAAGATGATTAGCTGATTCTTTTTTTTAATTCTATTTTTGTGGTGAATTACAGTTATTGATTTGTAGATATTGAACCAACCTTGCATTCCTGGGATGAAACTTGCTTGATTATTGTGCTCTATCTTCTTGATATGCTTTTAAATGCAGTTTGCTAATGTTTTATTAAGGATTTTGTCATCTGTGTTCATCTGAGATATCCACCTGTAGTTTTGTTCCTTTGATGTGTGTGGGTTTTGTACCAGGGTTATACTGACTTTATATAATGTGTTTGGGAATGTTACCTCTCTTTCAATTTCATGTACTAATTTGAGGAACACTAGTGTCAGTTCTTCTTCAAAGGTCTGGTAGCCTCAGCTGAGAATCCATTCCATCCAGGTTTTTCTTTGTTGGTAGACTTTTCACTGTTGTTTCAGTTGCATTGCTTGATATTGGTCAGTTTAGATTTTGTATATCTTCTTGATTCAATCTGGGCAGGGCTTATATGTCTAGAAATTTTTCAATGTCTTTTATATTTTCCATTTCATTGGAGTACAAAATTTAAAAATAGTTTCTAATGACAATGGATACTTACTCATCACTTTTATTCAAATTATACTGGAATTCCTAGACTGGCCAATTAGGTAAGAAAAGTTATAATAACATAAAGAACTTCTAAATCAGAAAGGAACAGGTAAAATGTTCCACATTTAAAGATATGATCCTGTATATAAAAATTCAAAAGTTATTTCACTAATAAAAATCTGTTAGAACTATAAAAGAAATCAGTAATATTTTAGGAAAGATCAGTTGTATTTTTATATGCTAACATATACCTGAAAAAATAATAAGAAAAATATTACCACTTATAATAGCATCAAACACAAAACAAAAAAAAATACTGAGGAATAAACTGAGAAGGTAAAAGACATATTTTTAAAACTACAGAAATCTAATGAAAGACTACAAAAACCATTGGCATGTCATTTTATGTTCATGGATTGGAAGTTATAATATTGCTAAAATGTCCATGTTATTCAATGCATTCTACAGATTCAGTGTAAAATACCAGTTGAATTTTTGTAGAAATACTTAAAAAGCTAAAATTCATATATAGAACAACAACAGATCCCAAAGAACCAAAATAATTTTGAAAAAAAGCAAAACTGAAAGCATCACACTTTCACTTTTCAAAATATTGTACAATGCCATAGAAATTAAATCAGTGTCTTGCATGTATAAACAGAGGCAAAGACCAGTGAAACAGAATGAAGAGCTGGTAAATAAATCCATATATACAAAGTCAAATGATCTTTGAAAAAGTTGTCAAGAACACACAGTTGGAAAAATATTTCTTTCAATATGTTTTACTGGAAAAACCGTATATACAGTGTGCTTATCTCATGCGCATGTACATTTTGTCCATTTTCAACAGCAAATCCAATTTCCAGTTATGAATATAGTTGCATTTCCATACTGTTTTATGTTTCATAATTTCTAAATTTCCCAAAGAATTAAGTATAGCATAGGTATATCAACAACTGAAAAACTATGTAGTTTCTATCAAATGTAAAATTAAATGATAGTATGAAATTTAGTTGTGAGGTAATACACTTAAAAATATATATGTGCATATATATGTATACCCACATATACACATATTCTGTATGAATATATGAATATATATGTGTATATATATATGAAATAACTTTAAATAGAACATTGACTGAAGGATTACAAAACACAAAGTGCATAATAAAATGTTCACAATAAAATAAACATCCTAAGAAATGCAGATGTTTCAGAGACTCAGCATGACTCAATTGTGTCCTAGCTAGAAGTGTGTTCATATTATTGTGGATGATTACCTATTGTCAATCATTTTTACATTTTATTTGTATTTATTTAAGAGAGACTTCAATATTTTTTTTTAATTTTTTTTTTTTTTTAGTTGTAGATGGACACAATGTCTTTATTTTATTGCTTTGTATGTGGTGCTGAGGATCAAACCCAGGGCCTCACACATGCGAGGCAAGCGCTCTACCGCTGAGCTACAATCCCAGGCCCCAGAGAGACTTCAATATTAAAGAAATATTTAAAGGCAAATAAGTTCTAAAAGGTTTTGATAGGAGATAAGTCAACTTTTTCTTTCAAAGTGAAGGTTTTAGGATAATCAAGGGCTCCCTTACATTTACATAGCACTTTGGTATGGCTCTTCTGAGGCCATTTCAATCATTTCCCAAAAGACCTTAGAAGCTAGATGTTAAACTATGCCTGTCAATTTGATGACCTGAAGCCAGCCAAGTTCTTAGTTTAGGCATATAAATAATAAAATAAAACAAAACCAAGCCCATAAAATCATATTCTGTGGGGAAAAAAGGACCACACAAAACTAGGTTTTTAAAGAATGTAGTGTGATTAAAGATTGGTGTTGAAGCACTGTACATCTCAAGCTCCATAACTAAGTTAGCCTTGTCTCCATTTCTGTCTGTTCAAGTCTTCATATTCTTCAGTCTTAAGAAATAGAAATTACTTTTTGATTCCTGTCCAAGATTCTTTTGTTTGACTGGGGTTTTTGGCAATATATATGAGATTACTATGAAAAAAATAAATTTTATTGAGGTACAATTGACAAACATTAAACTGCACATAGTATTAAAATATATAGAGTTTAAAATATATTCATGACAATGAAACAATCACCACAATTAATTTAACAAATACTTCCATCACCAAAGGTTTCTTCTTGCTTCCTTTGAAATGCTTTTCCCTTTTCTCCTTAGAATTCTCTATAATACATCCTAAGGCAGCTGATTATCTGCTTTCCTTTTCAATAAGACAGTTGGCATTTTGTATCATTTTATACAAGTGAAATTTTATAATGTCAACTGTATTGTTGGTTTTTATCAGCAATTTCTATGGAAGTCAAAGTAAAACAAAACAACTACTCCAGGTAGTTGTTACTGCTTTGAATCTGTGTGTCAGTTTATGACTTGTTTTTTGTTCTTGTTCTTTTTTCTGTTTGTTTTGTTTTGTACTGGGGATTGAACTCAGGGCTTTAAGCATGCACACCACCACTAAACTACGGCCCCAGCCCAATATATGACATTTTAACATGTTCTATGAAAATCTGTATCCCCATTATTTAGGTCACTTTTAATTTCACATAGCATGATTCCTGGTGTCAAGTATAAAGACTTTGCACATATGCATAACTTCCCCTTAAATGTCTTATATTTTGACACAATTTACATGATACTATTTTAATTTTAATTGAATATTGCTAATATCTAACCATGAACATGATTTTTTTAGTATATCAAGTTTATCTAATTTGTTGAAAAGATGCTTGTTTTGGTTTGTTAATAATGGTAAATGATACTAATTAGATTTGAAATGCAAACCTATTTTGTATACATGTGATAAACTATACTTGGTCATTTTATTAATTTCTTGAGACTTGTAATAAATTAACATAAACCTGGTGACTTAAAACAAGAGTTTTTTTTATCTTTTCCTCTCTCTCTCTCTTAATGTTTTGAAAGCTACAAGTAAAGATTGGCTTTATTCAGCCCAAACCAAGATGTGGGCAGGAGTGCGTTTCTACTAGAGGTTCTTGGTGAGAATTCAGCCCTTATCTCTCTCTGAGTTCCAGGAGGCAATTTGCTTTCCTTGGGTATGGCTGCAGCATCACTTGAATGTCTGCCCCATGGTCATGTTATCTTTTACTTTTACTGAGTCAACTCCAAAACCCTAGCCAATATTCTCTATTAGGATACTTGTGATTGCCTTGAGGCCCAATCAAGATAATCTGAAATAATCTCACCATCCCAATAACTTCCATTTAATCATATAAACAAATTCTTTGTTACCACAGGCACTTACTGGTTCCAGAGATTCATTTCAAATGGTCATGTGAAGCTCTGTAATTGTTGGTGAGGATTCAGAGGAATTGGACTCCTTACATATTGCTGATAGGAATCTAAAATCTTACCCTCACTATGGAAAATATTATGGTGATTTCTTATCATCCTAAACATAAACTTATGATAAAACTCAGCAATTAGCTGAGTGCTGTGGTACAAGCCTGTAATCCCAGCACTTTGGGAGGCTAAGACAGTAGAATTGCGAGTTCAAAATCAGCCTCAGCAACAGCGAGGTGCTAAGCAACTCAGTGAGACCTTGTCTTTACATAAAACACAAAATAGGGCTGGGGATGTGTCTCAGTGGTCGAGTGCCCCTGAGTTCAATCTCCAGTACCAAAAAAAAGAAAAACCAAAACTCAGCAATGGCATTCCTTGGAATATATGCAAGAGATATAATAAAACTAAACTCAAATAAAGGCATGTATATGAGTGTTCATATTCTTATTCATAACTTGAATACCATAAATAAGATAAAATGTCCCTTAATTGATGAGTGGGTAAGGAAAATGTTATATCCATACAAGGAAATATTCAACAAGTAAAGGAACAAGCTATCTATGCTGTACATGCTACAACCTTGATAAACCACAAAACCATTATGCTGAGTGAAACCAGATGGTTTTTAAATGTTTTAAAAAAATGTAGAGCTATGTATACATAGAAAGTAGATCATTATTTGCATAGGTCTGAGAATAGAAGCAAAGATGAACTACAAATTGGTATGATAAAATTCATTGAAATAATGGAAATGCTTTAAACCTAAATTTAAGTGATATCGAACAACTCTAGAAATTTACTGACATTACTAAACTGGATAGTAATAACAAGTTGGTTCAATGAGATATACATCAAAGATGTTTAATTAGCCTGTGGGCTTAACAATTTCTTGTTCCAGACAGATTTTGCTCATGTCTGATCACTTCAGTCCTAACCAGAAGTGAGCTATATTGCATTGAAGCTGCCTTTTTGGTGAAGTTCACAAATTCCCATGATTTATCCCCTAGGACTTACAAAATCATTTTCCTTTTCACCCTCCAACACTCACCATTGCCCTTCTACCTTTGTATCTAATGAAAACTTTCATATATATATATATATATATCTTTATTTCATTTATTTTTGTATAATGCTGAGGATCAAACCCAGTGCCCCACACATGTGAGGCAAGCGCTCTACCACTGAGCCACACTCCCAGCTCTCTAATGAACACTTTTAATATTTGACTCCTCTGCCCCAAATCCTTCTCTGGCTCTTAGAAAAATTCAAATATTCAAATTTTCTTTTCAGTCTCTTGATTTGAAAACTCAGAATTTAGTGTATTTGTGCATATGTGTGCATGTGTGAAGCATACTTAAAATAAGATCTACCCTCTTTAATTTTGAAGTATACAATGCTGTTTTAACCATCGCCACTAGGTTGTGTAGCACATACGTTGAGTTTACTAAGCTACCATAACGGAGACTTTATGCACATTTTTCAACCACTCCTCACCTCTGACAACCACTAATGTATTCTCACATCTAAGAGTTTAACTATTACATATTCTTCATCCATGAGGGAAACTAGTCAGGGGATTGAAGCCTGTCAAGCATTCAGTTTTGTTACTACAGCTCTAGTGGTTTAAATGTTCCCAGGCAGTTACCCATTTTCATGCCATCTGAATTCTTGATCTTGTGGACAGGAATGAAATTTTAGTCAGCCGTTTAGATTGGTTGTAAATCATCTTCTCATTTCTTTGCTATTGTTCACATATGGGCTAGTTAGTTATCTTTGGTTTGGTCCACACAGAAAGATTAAAATGTTATTTATTTTTCACTCAAATATCTTCACAAGTGTGATTTTCAATCTGTATTTCATGCCCTATATTGAACTATGTTGGAAAAAAGATATACAAATTACATACATGTAACTGTCTTTCTAAAATGTATTTTCTACTCCTCTACAGTGGAAAGTTGATATTTAAAAATTATTTTTCTTAATATTCATAAATATATGATTTTTAATCTGTTTCTGTCTTTTTCTCTCAAAATATATAAGTAGTATTATATTTCAGTTGTACATCAGTGTCAATAGTTTTAACCTAAGAATAACTGGACCATGATTCCATTTCTTTATTCTTTTGAAAGCACATTGAAACTAGGAAAATCCCACATCTCACAAGGAATCAGTTTCTCTGTTTCTCTAATGAGATAAGTGAAGTATTTGAAATTAAGTGGTAGCTTCTTAACTGCTAAAAATTAAATATTAGGTCTTAGAATCAATCTGTGATTAACTCAGTACCCATGATAGAATAAAATTTCCTTGTTTTTAACAGACTTTCGTGACCTGGATAACACATTTTTCATATCAAATATACAGTCTTTTCTTGAAATATGGAAGAAAAAGTGGATTATTGAAATCCCTTAATATTGATAATCACAGTTACCATGCTTATTCCTCACTAGCTCTGTATTAAGTGATTATATATTTTAGGTAGTTTTCTTGTGTTGAAATAACCACTGTAAAATCTCACTTTCTTACAAAATCAAAGTTTTCTTTTGCACTCATGCCAAATGTCCAATGAAGCTGGACTGTCTCTCTACTCTGCTACACCTTCCCTCTGGAACACCACTGTTCAGTGTATCAGTCTTGTGAAAAAGGGAAAAACAGCATATAAGGAAAAAATTACATAAATTTTCTCAAAATGTCTACAACAAATCCTATATATTACTTCTGTTCAGTTACCACAGGAAAAACAAATCTGTGTCACTAACTTTGTGTCCTCAGGGAGGGGAAGTAAGTCCCCTTTATGGCAGAGGCATCCAATCTTGCAAAAGATAAAACATCCTACCACAGGTGCTTAATTATATTATTTTCAAACTTTCATTCACTATTCTTAGTAGGTTTTGTTTTCTTAAATTTAGGAAAAGCAAAGCTATGAACAGGGGTAAAGTGGTTAAATTATAAATGCCTAGATTAGAATACAGATATGGAGTTTTTAAAGATCAGTTTTGTAACTTCTATTTGGAGGTCAAATATTAATAAATTCATTTTAAATATTGTATTTTAATAATTGTAATAAATTGATTATATGTATAGATACATAAATAAAAAAACAAATCAATTACATTTAAATAATTAATTATATATATATATATATATATATATATATATGTATTTACTGAGATGCCCCAAATCAAATGAGAATCTAAAAATGATAAGGATGATAATGAAAACATGAAATTAAAAATAATTTATTTTTCTCTCAAAGATTGAGAATACCATTGTGTCCTTAGAAACTATGGTCTATGTGGCTTCTAAGCATTTGAAATAATTTTTTTGTTCAATTGGAAACCATTTTTTAGAATAGTGATTCAATTCTTACATACATATTTGTCTCTATTACTTCCTTACCCAGAGAGATAGAGGAGCAGGGAATCAAAGTCAAAGAAGTGGAGCAAGGAGAAAAGGAGGGGCAGCATAGCTCTTTTCATCACACAGAAATTGGGATTTAACAGCTGATTAGCGATTAGAGTGTCTTAGAGATTCCCTTGTGTTTTACATTCCTTTCAGCTTAATTAATGACTCACTCTGCCTTTTAATCTGCCTTCCTTAGATTATTAACACAGTTGCATTGTTTATTTAAGGACAGGCAAATGTTAAATAGTACTGGTCAGTATCTTGCCCATATCTGAATGCATAGTAATATCTTGCTGATTCACATTTAGATCGAATTCAGTATTTAACATAGTTCCTTGTTTTTTCCTTAGGTGGTGAATGCTATGACTTCTAGACTTGCATTATTATGTACTTTCTTGACAGACCTTAGAATTTGTTATAGAAAAAGACATTTTTTTCCAAGTTCCACAGATAAAGCATAAAATTGGAATATGTTTCAAATTCCTTAAGCCAAGATTTCTAAATAGAGATAAGTGATCATCTATAAAGTAGAAGTAAGGCTTATATTCACCACTCTTAAATTCTCAGATTACTACTCAGTGCTTGTTTTAAGAAGTAAAGCAGTCACAATTGGTAACTGCTGATCCATGATTGTGTTATGTAATTTATAACATTTCAAATCCCTTGTACTCCCACAATTTTACTGTTATGAATCTAAGAAAATAATAAGCTAAGATTCTTTTCCTGCAACCTTTCTCTCTATTTCTCTTCTATATCTACCAGGCTTTGTGGGCTACAATAAGCTCTGCTGAGTTTATTTGTTTTACTTTTTTAATTTTATTTTTATGAGACACTATAATCTTATATTCAGGGGTTCTACATTAGATTTACTTTGTCCTTCAAAACTGGATTAGAGAAAGATGCCAACACATATGGTAACTCCTGGAACAATTCATAGTTTGAACAACCTACAGGAAACCATGAAAGCCACATTTCCTATCAATATTGTGAAGCCAAAATCTGTGTTTGAAAATGAACTTGAGCATGTACTTAAAAGCTCAACTGTTTTAGTCAGCTTCTTTCTTTCTTTCTTTCTTTCTTTCTTTCTTTCTTTCTTTCTTTCTTTCTTTCTTTCTTTCTTTCTTCTTTTGCTGCTGTGAATGAAAGACCTGGAAAAAACAATTAAAGTAGGAAAAATTTATTTGGGGGTCATAGTTTCAGGGGTCTTAGTCCAGAGACTGAGGACTCCATTCTTTGGGGCCCAAAGAGAGGCAGAGCATCCAGAATATGTTGGTGGAAGAATGTGATGGAGGAAAGTAGTTCAAAGTATTGCACCAGGAAGCAGATTGCCCCCCCCCCGCAACAAAATATATATCCCAGAGGCATGTCCCTAATGACCCGCCTTCTCCAGGCAACTACTGCCTTTCTATCATTATCACTTAGTTAATCTCTATTTGTGGTTTAATGCATTGATTAAGTTAACTCTCTCATAATCCAGTCATTTACCTCTTAATTTTCTTGCATTGTGTCACACATGAGCTTTTGGGGGACACCTAAAATCTAACCATAACATGTGCATAAACTTTTTTGGTCATCTTCCATAGTTTTAGAGGTGATATATTTTGAGTAACATTCCAATACAAGCTAATAAAACCTTGATTTCATTTTCATGAGTAAAATAGTTTTAAGTTCCATTTGGTGTTTTCTTAGATACATGAATACAATTTTTATAATTTTTAAATACCACTCCTAATTCGTTAGGTTCAACTTCTTGTCTCTGCTTTTCTTGTCTGAGTTACATTTTTGTTTTATTCTTCAAAAGACAAGAATAATTGAAAATTTTCTCTTTAAAATAGCTCCCATTGTATAATGTGTTCTGTGAAAAAGTATATGATGTTTATTAAAATAATTTTATTTTCTTCCCTATTATTACACACTAGTTATGGAATAAATTAGTAACAAGCTAAGTAAATTTTTTGACATCTACAATATATGGCTCCATGCAAGTAGGTTCTTTGATCTTTCAAAAAGAAGAGAGTTGATAGGAAATACTACAGCTGGTTTCCAAAGCCTGAAAGCTTCTGGCAGATAACAATTGGCACTTCAAAGTTTCCTTGACAGCAAAGATGGTGACAGTTAAGAGTGTATCATGAGGAGAGTTTATAGTAAACAAATGTCTCCTTTGATGAGAATTTGGGTTTCTTAAGACATTAGTTATTACTCAATGGACTTTCAAAGACTGCTCTACGAAGTATTTTTAAAAATATCTGTGTGGCATTACTCCAAAGTATGTACTTATATGTATGAAAAAATGTAGCTTTTTACTTTCAAGTGGGCGATTATAGCTATAGGTATCTCTCATTTTAGCAATGTGCATTAAGAATAATGTGTCAATTTGGCCTCTAGAAAAATCTGAATCTGTCCTGCCATAACTGAAGCTTTCAGTCATTAACATGATATACTCATGAAGATTATCCACACTTTAGATACTTCCTAGCTTTTAACTTCCTAGGAGAATGTATATTCTAGTGTGCTATGTTTCCATCATCACTTTCTCCAACATAGAGGTGATTATTTAATTTTTCTCTTGTTTTTTATCAAGTAAAGTTTAGGATATACTAGAATTTTCTTTCCAATCTAGTCTTTTCTTTTCTTGGGTACTCAGAGCAAGTTGTTATAGATAGTAGTAGATATGAAGTTTGAATTTGTAGTATTTAACTGCTATGAAACTAAATTTAATAGACGTTGACAGGTCTAAAATCATCTATTATTCAGAACTGCAGGGCTTTTTTTTCTAATTTTATGGAAAGGAAACACATTTTGTTTACCAGCCTTCATGCTTATACATCAGATATTTCACAAGGTCTAAAACAGAAAGCACTAAAATGGTTACTTGGAAGTCACAAAATAGTTGTCGGTCCTTGCTGTCTGTTTCTATTTGAAAACTCTTTTCATAGGACTTTGTGGCAACATTGGCTGGAAGAAAATAACTATATGTAGATGATTCACCTAAACCTTGTTAATATGCATAAAATGTATGATGTCATCAAATGTAATATTATTAGGGGCAATCTGGTGCAAGAAGTTTTAATTACTAAAAACACAATGAGAATATGTGAAAGGCTTAAGGAACAAATGTCAACACAACTGCAACTTTAATGAGGGTGAATACTGACATCAAAGAGATATCTTACGTTGCACTTTGGCCAAAATATAAATGCGATAATTTAGTAGTAGATGAGAAATAAAGACAAAATTAGCTCTTTCATACTGAAACACTGAGTTCTTCTCACCAATCATCTGTTATCGTTACCAGATGTCTTTATAGAAAAGATTATCATTGTTTTAATGTATAACAAAATTATTGTCATTATTTGCAGACATGTTTGTATATATGTGTGTGTGTATATATATGGTATAAAACAAAAAGCACATATATATACACGTAAATATATTTACATATATATGTATATATACATATATATATATCATGATAGGAAGATTAGACATGACATAAATTTGTTATCCCTAAGTATATATGTTTATATTTAAAACATATTTAAAAGCCAGAAAAGTAAACTAAAGAAATATTTTTCAAAAATAAGTTAGACAGTAGATTAGCATTTATATATCTCTCAGTGCAAAGATAAATCAGTAAGATCACCCCTATTATTTTTTTAAAAAACCTTTTGGTAAAATAAAAATAAATATTTAATGTGGAGAGAAATTCAAGCTATAATCAATATATGTAAGAATGTTCACTGTCACTAACAAAAAAATAGATATAGTTGCTATATCTTTTGTTTTTTGATTTCACGAAAATTTGAAACAAAATACAAATGATGAAGGATCAGGTAAGAGAAAATTGTATATGATACTGGTGAAAATGAAAATCAGTCCACCTTTAAAGAGGACAATTTGAAAAATTGATAAAAAAAAGTTTTTAACATTTTTATGAGTGTTGTACCACAGTTCTTGAAAATTAGGGTTAGAGCCAAATTTGAATACACACATGTGAATATGTGAAATACCATGTTATTTCTAACAATAAGAACTCTAAAAATGATAATTTAAAAAATAGTGGATTTATTAATCCAAATTTGGTCAAAGAATATTTTGTATCTATAACTGGCTAACATACAGAAGATGACATATTAATATATAAGGACATTATGATATTACTTTTGGGATTGTCATTGCTGGAGGTGTTAAATCAGCCATTTATTATCAATTCTATTCTAAGTCATTAAAAACATCATAAGAAAAGATCATGCCATGCCAATGAGTCACAGGGAAAATTGGAGAAGAAAGCAAAGTGCATACATGAAGAATTGAGATCAGGAAAGTGAGAGGTCCAGAATTTAGACAAACTGGAACCAAATAGGCACATATGACATACAATTTAGAACAAAATAGGTACCAAGAGCACACAGGACATCTGCAGGAAATGAGAAATAGGTGAAGTCAAGTAGAAGGACAAGTGCTTGGCACCCATAAATAATGAAGATGTCGCAACTGAAGCAATTTTCTGTTGCAACCTCACTGAACTTTAAGCTTCTTGAGAGCAAGGGCACTCTTTTATTTCAATGTTTAGTAGAATGGCTGGGAAAAATGATCCATAGTAGAACTGAAATAATATAAAATCTTCACCATTTAACCTAGATGAAGCCTATTCTGGAGTCTTTCGGCCACTTATGACAACAACAAAGTATCCAAACATAATGATAATTGTGTAGTTACAATTTTTGTGTGTGAATGAATGGCAGTAATAAGTATTCTGTTTATTCTGTACATGAAGATAGAGATCTGGGATGGAAAAAATTATCAAAATTATTCTTTTTTGCTTTGAATTCACACTAAATAAATTTATTGGTATGCCTGATATGCAATACTATATGCATTTATTTATATCTTCCCCTACTACAGTGTGAGCTTCTTGGCTTCAAATATTCATTCATATTTAAATGCTTGTTTCAAGATTGAATTGATACCTCATATTGCTTTTAAAATAAGCTGAATATTTTTCCCTTTTGGACAACCTCTCTATCCTTCCTTTACTCTATGCTTTTGGCTGAATTATCCTCATATGGGACTCAAAGATTACCTCTGCTCTCCAAACCTGAATAACAAGATCATTTTAGGAATGAGCACATCATCCAAATGTCTATTTGACCAATGAAAATGAATCCTTAAAATGATGCTGGAGTTCTTAGCTGAGAAGCATTATTTTATTTTAAACTCTGAACTGAAAGAATGTTGTAAGCTATATTTACAAAATATTAAGAAATCCTGCATGAGAAAGAAACAAACAAGAGAAAAATGAAAAGATGAAGTTGATGCAGAGACAATGATGTTGAGCCCTTAGGTAGATATCTGCCTGTAATGTATCTCTTTCTCTTCAGATATATAAGCCAATACATCTCCTTTTTATAGTTCAGTTAGTTTGAATTAGGTATGTGTCAACAACAAGTGAGAGTCATCAAAATTCATTAGCTAAAACTAAGAGGAGGTATAAAGATATCATTGAGAAATTTGAAAAAAAAATCAGTGTAGGTTCTATATCAAATAATATTATTGTATAAATGCTAATTTTCTTGAGTATAATATTGATAGTTGTCCATATTTAGCAATAGTTTTAATAAATAAGTGATGAAATATTCAGAGGTAAGGTGCCATACAATCTTTAACTTTTACTTTAAAAATATATATATGTGTGTGTGTGTGTGTGTGTATATATATATATATATATATATATATATATAGAGAGAGAGAGAGAGAGAGAGAGAGAGAGAGACTTATGTAAAGTAATATATATATAGGGACTTTCAGCAAAATAAAGTACATATATAGAGAGACTTTTTTTGTTAGTCAGCCTTTTGTTGCTGTGACCCAAACACCCGACAAGAATAGCTTAAAAAAGGAAAAGTTTATTTTGGTTCACAGTTTCAGAAGTTCAGTGCATGGTTGTCTGACTCCATTCCTCTGGGCCTGAGGTGAAGCAGAGCATCATGGAGGAAGGGCATGGCAGAGGAAAGCTGCTTAGCCCATGACAGCCAGGAAGCAAAAAGGAATAATATCAAGATACCTGGGACAAAATATTAATCCCAAAACCACGTCCCCAGTGACCTACTTTCTCTAACCACACTCTAACTGCCTATTGTTACTGGTATCTTAATCCCTAGGTTCTCCATTTCAGCTTTGGCTCCCAACTCAGTGCTTTATGCATTGCACTCCCAGGGACTTCTTGCAGAGATTCTGACCCTGCTCCGCTTGGCCTTCCAGACTTTTAGAAATCTCAGTGGAAACTTCTGTGAACCTTTAAATCTAGTATTCTGCAATCCTGAAGAACCAGCACTACATTGGCAATGCCAAGGTCTGTAGCCAGCTCAAGCAGTAGCCTGGCTGCCTTGGATAATGGCTGCCATGGCTTGTGAGTTCCTGAGTGGCTGAGCATGATTAAATGAATCCTGGGAAAACAGATTTCTGTGCTCTTAATATCTCCTAAATTACTTTTCACTTGTACACACTTGAGTCTGCAGTGGATATGATCCTGATGAGGGCATACTGAGATGCCCTCAGTATGTCTTTCATATTGTCTCTCTGGAAAGTACTTAGTTGCTCCTTGGCAATCTCCTCAACAGCCACATTTTCTTGGCCTCAGTTTCACATATCCTTCTTCTCTTCTTGACAAACTGCAAGTTTTTCAAAGCTTTCCTCTCTGATTTTCCTCTTGATTCTCATAGTAAACCTGACTAAAATCTGCTAGTAATACTCATGCTACTGCCTGAATGCTGTGCTGTCTTAAAATTTCATCACCTTTAAAATCAGCCTCACAAAACATCTCAGGACATTTCCAACATGTAGACAACTTCTTTGCTAGGATGTAATATTAATGGTCTCTAGTTAAACTTCCAAAGGTCCATCCTGTTCCCCTCTGAAACCTGATGAGCAGAGTCTTTCCTTTCCACATTCCACCAAGTATTCTGGTCTTCTTAGTCAGCACTAGAATTGCCCACTAATCTCTGCTTAGAATATGCTATGGTGTCTTCATCCTGCATCTCAAAACTTTTCCAAACTCCTTCCACAAATTAGTTCCAAAGGTTTCTGAACTACATTTTAAGATTAGTCACAGGAACTTTCCCACTTCTTGATACCAATTTTTGAGTTAGTCAACTTTTCATTGCTATGACCAAAGTAACAAATTAGAGAAGGAAAAATTTATTTTGGATCATGGTTTCAGAAGTTCAGTACATGGTTGGCTGGCTTCATTACTCTGGGCCCGAGGTAAAGGACAGAATTATGGTGGAAGGCCATGGAAGAGGAAAGTACTCAGTTCATAGTTACTAGGAAGCAGAGAGAAATGTATATAAGAAATGGGGCCTCTGTGAAGATGAACTTTTCCAGGGCACACCCTAAGTCATTCTTCCAGTCATGCCCCTCTTGTCTACATGTACCACCCAGTTTGTTCATTTGAAACATGAATCCATCAAATCACTTAACACATGGATTGTATTATAGCATTCATAATCTAATCACAAGCTTTTGGGGGGACTTTTTATATCCATACCATAACAGAGAAAAAACACACATTTAAACTGTTTAATAATTAATGAACCCAAGCAAAGAAGGCATTTGAGTTCATTGGCTAGTCTACTCACTTTTCAGTAGGTTTCATATTTTTCAAAATTCAATTTAGAGGTAGAAGCAAAAAAGCAAAAATTCTTGACTAATATACTTGCTTCATAATTAATGCTTAATGAAGTACATTACTTTTTATGTTTGCAAAACTTTATAATCTCCTTTATTACATAGAAATAATAAAATCTTTGCTAAATCAATATGATGTTTTTCAATCATGCTTTATGCACATAAATAGAACTACTTAATATCATCTATTTTTGAGAAATAAAAATGTTATATATGTGTCTGAGATAACAGGAAGGATCAGATTGTCAAGTCAGATTCAGATTAATATGAGGTATTGCTCAGTGTTAACCTTCCCTAATGATTTCAAGGACACAGATAACTAGAAGCTACGTGGGGAATAAAGGGAGATTTGAGACTATTAGCACATATAAGAGAGTCGCATTAGAACCTACTCTGACCAGAATAATATTAGATTTCTGACTAATGTATATGAACTAATTACATACACAGAATGGAGACCTCTTCATTTAATACTCAAGTGATTACATGTCTTTTTTCCAGGGATCTATAAACTAAAAACCCTATGTTCTGTATTTCTTTTTTTTTATATTTGTTTTATTTAGGCTTACATGTTAACGGTGCAATTTGATTCACTGTACATAGATAGAGGATAACATATCTTTACCATAAGCAATTCTAGACAAGTCAGATACATTCCATGGACTACCTCTGTTATTGAATAGCATCGCGTGTTTGCCAAGAAGCCTATAATTAGCATATTTACAAAGAGGTTTGACCAAACTCCTTTTTTTGTCTATTTCTCCATGGCACACAACCCCTCAAATAGAGACAATGGATTGCAGAGCTGATGCTGATTATGTTTTTCCAGTTTATCACCTTTCCTTCCCTAAAGACTTCCATGGCAATAATTTGTACTGGTTCCATTTATTCATATACTTGCTTTTGAATTTAAACAATGAAACTAAAATAAAATCTACTAGATATTCCCTAGGATTAGGAAAAAGAATATAATTACCCATGGGTTAGTGAGAGAAAAAAAAGGTAGAGTGAGTGAATGATCCCAGGAAGAAAGGTATGCCAAGGATAATATGTATTCAGTATATTAAGGTTCATCATACTATATATAAAGCATATAGTAATTTATAAACATGCCATATATAAAGTATATAGTAATTTATAAACATATACAAAACTGACACATACACATGTACACAATTAAACAAAACATCGTTAATATTTATTTTGGTTTATTTGTGACCGAATGTTTTATGTTTTTTGCAAACAAAAATATTGCCTTACATATAGAATGCTCATATTGCAATTGCTTTTTTTCTTTGCATTTACCACAGTCCTTCAGTTATTTACATCTTAGTGTTGGAGTTTTAGTTCTATTGATTTTGACCTATTTTTTTTTTTTTTTTTGGTACCGGGGATTGAACTCAGGGGCACTCGACCACTGAGCCACATCCCCAGCCCTATTTTTTGTGTTTTATGTAGAGACAGGGTCTCACTGAGTTGCTTAGTGCCTTGCCATTGCTGAGGCTGGCTTTGAACTCGCGATTCTCCTGTCTCAGCCTCCCTAAGTGCTGGGATTACAAGCGTGAGCCACCACGCGCGGCTGATTTTGACCTATTTTATTGATTATTTTTTAATGGAAACTCACTTTAATACATATATAATATTAATGAAATATGTATATGTCCAAATATTATATGTTCATACATATGTTCATATGCTATATATGAACACATATATATACACACATATACATATATATTATATATAAATATAGATATATACATAAGGATTTTGCACAGCATAGTTTAAGTTCCTTGATAAAATATTTCTATTGCACACACCAATCACATCAATATATATTCAAACGCTAGAAGATTTGTGTAAATTTTTACAATTTTATCACTTTAAAATATAATAATTTTATTATGTTTATTATTCAGAGATTTTTTAATGTATTTTATTTAATTAGAAACAAAAATGGAGTTGACTAACATTTAGAATGCCCTTATTGTCACTATCTGAGGTTTTTATTTTGTATCATTCTGAAATGAAACCTTAAGTGGGGTGCAAAGAGACTCTAGACAGTTTTGAGAAGAACATCCTGCTTGCTTTCTGCCTAAAACTTGGAGGAAAAAAAACTATTTTAGTTTGTTTGTGATGATACAACAACATACCATAGATTGGGTAGTTTATAAATAATAGAAATGTGTTTTGTAGAGTTCAATAGGTGGGTAGTACAAGATCAAGGTTTCAACAGATTCAACGTGTGGTGAGGTCTACTCTGCTTGCAAGAAAGAACTTTATTGCTGTATTCTCCTATCTTGGAAAGGCAAGAGGCATGATTGCACTCCCAAAACTCTTTTATAAGAACACTAACCCATTCATAAGTGGATACCTCATGACTAAATCACTTTGCAAAAGGTTTCATCTCAGTACTATCACATTGGGTATTAGATTCCTATACAAAGTTTAGAGGGACACATACATTCAAACTACAGGCAAAAACCAGGGACACCTCCTTTTATGAATATCCAGTTTATATTGTAGGATAGAACTAAGATGAGCAGAGGCCTGAGAGAGCAGTCCTTGGAATTCCCACTCCATATGATGTGGCCTGGAGAGCGCTCAAATAATACCTGTCTCACTGAATGAGGTGGGGAGATTGGCTAGGAGTAGACCAGTGAACTTGAAGTCATGAAGAGGATTTCAGAAATAAGAATGAAAAAATGTTTAAATCTGGTCACTGTAGGGTATGGTTCATGTGAACACTTCAGCAGCACATGTAGATGAGTTAGAACACACTCCCATCCAGAACAAATCAACTTCCTTAATTTTGGAAACAGATATTAGCCAAAAGAGAAGTGTAGATAAAGGAGAAAGAAATCTGAAATGATTATTTATTTTTAAAAGACTAAATTAGGTAATCTGAATTGCATGAAAAAAAGGACTCATTTGTAGTAAGAAGGCCCATTGAATTGATGCAAGTATGTTATTTACCATGTTAAGAGCTGTGACTGAGAGATCAGATTTGAGCAAAAATCAGTTTGTTCACTATATACTTGAGTTTAATGGACTGCTGTAAATTTTATATCCTCTGAACACAGATATTTCTACATTTTTGTTCTTGAAAGCACAAATGGTTTGTATATTGCACATTAAGTAACCCCGATTTACGAATATAATCAGAAAATAACTTTGCCTTTCTCACCCACTGTCTTTTAAAAATCAGTTCAATGATAAGATTCTACCTTTACTCACAGCCAAAAACTCAGGCATCCTCATTCTTTTTGGCTTACTGTTATGATAAAATGTCTCACGGTAGCATTAAAAACAGCACATTTTTAATTGCCTAATTATGTGCCTCCAGTTCTCATAGTGATGCAAATATCACACCCAATTTAAACTGAGATGATTCTTTACTCTTTTTTTTAAATATTTATTTTTTAGTTGTAGGTGGACACAATATCTTTATTTTATTTTTATGTGGTGCTGAGGATCGAACCCAGTGCCTCCCGCGTGCTAGGCGAGCACGCTACCACTGCGCCATAACCCCAGTCCCTCTTTACTCTTTTGTGGTGTCTCTTGCTGGCCTACAGGAGGGGAGAGAGTGGTGTTGTCTCTCCCTTATATCTTCACCTATCATCTATTTTGCTAAGCTCTCTGACTAACATAAGGTTGAAGAAGTTGGAGCTAGGTAAATTTAAAAGAAACAGAACATTGTCACCTTCTATTGTCATAATGTCACTTTGTACTTTTGAAACTTGTCCAATGTTTAAAATGCAATCTAATTCATGAGAGATATTGATACTCTAGAAGCATATGCCATTTTCAACATTAGAGTGTCTTCTCCATCCAATTAATCAAGTATCTACTCCATTTCTCTTGTTCTCTGTCTCTTTAGATTTGCCAGTTGGAGGCAGGAATGAATCTTCTGTGTTTCTCTTAATGCAGCAGAGATTTATCAAGCCCTCTGCTTTGTGCCAGTTTGTGTCATATAAGACATCCCTCCCAAAAGAAATATTTGAAACATAGCCTCTCTCTTTATCCAATCTCTTTTATATCCACTATGTGAGACCTCCAAAAGTCAGCAATTTTGACTAATCTCTTCAAAAAATCCCAGACTATTCTTTATTGATTTTTTTATATTCAGTATTGATTATATTCAGTTTCATTCAGAACCAAAGCAAGACAGTTCATTTATGTGCTGGGTCAATCTCTTTTTCTATGTCTTTACCTCTCTACCTACCTATCTCTGACTATCCATCTATGTATATATGTTATGTATGGATGGATCTTTCTTTCCTCCTTTTTATATTTCTATTTAATCTAATTTGTTTTCCCATAGTATACTGTAGTCCTCCTTTATCCATTGTTATGGGGAATATGTTCTAAGATGTCCAGTGAAAGCCTAAAACCACTGATGGTAACAAAATATGTAATAAAAGGCATTTTCCATCTTTATCAAATATGTAGCACACATTGTAGCCATTACTTTAGCATTTTGAGATTTGAAAAAAAATAGCATGAATTTCTTTGTACTTTTAAAAATATCTCATATTGAAGATTCATTTTTATTTGGATTTAACAATCTTAGTGTACAATATTTTCTCTCTTTTTAAATCAAGAACTTTTATCATTTTACTTAATGCAAGCACTTTGCAGCTTTCCTTTGACATCCAAATTGTCAGCATTACTATTCTTGCACTTTGGGGACATTATTAAGTCAAAGAAGTGTTACTTGGATATACAAGCATTGCAGTACCATCAAATTCAATCTGATAACTGAGATAACTACTAAGTGATTAACTGAAAAGTAGGATATATAGGGTGGATACACTGGTAAAGAATGTTTCATGCCCAGATGAGGATGGAACAGCATGGTGCAAAATTTCTTCATTAAATGTCCAATTTAATACTCGTGAATTTTTTTTCTCAAAAATATTCCATTTGGTATTGATGGATCGTAATTGCTCTCAGGTAATTGAACATCAAAAAGTAAAATCAGATAAGAGAGGACTACTGTATGTTTATAATTCAGAGTAAATTAAATTACAGTACAATGGGATATACTCATTTGCAATGGAATTCAGCAAAGGGCCTATTTTCTCACTGATAAAGTATGCAAAATTTGATTCACTATCTTTAGATTCCCTTCCAAATCTAAATTTAAGGTCATTTGCCTTTATCTTTACCATAGTTCATCCTTAGAACAAATGAGTAGGTATATACCATAGTCTAAGAATAAAATCCTATATTCATCAATATGGCAAGGTGTAAAAATAAGTCTCAGTAACCAAGGTGAATAAGCTACACTTGGTTTTCTCCCGTTTTCATAGAGTATATAATAGCTCATTGTCAGTTCCAAGTTTCAGGAACACTTGTACATGAAAAGCAATATACATGTGAATGTGAACAGTTGATAATAAAAATGAAGAGAAGTGGCTCAGGATGCAAAATGAGTTTTCAAACACATATACACACAAAACATAACTATGAGAGAGCTGTACCCTCCAAATTTAAGACAAAATCTCAAAGTTTCACATTGCAACAAGGAATAAAAATATAACAAAATACTTTCTAATAGTACCTGAATAAAAAAGTAAATAAAAAAACAAAGATATTGAGGAAGAAGACTTTTAAGACTGATTAACATTCTGATGAACATGCTACCTTTGTGTTTAGTAAAATAATATGATTCATAACCCCAAATAACACTAGTCATTTGGAAATAAGACAGGGACATGATTGTTTCATCTGATCCCCTTATTGTGTGGTATGCCTGTACACTATGGAGGAGTTTTCAAAATGAACTGTTTTCCTACCTGCTTAATGGTTTGAATAGAAAGTTCAAGAACTCTAACCTTTAAAAAATAGAGGAGCAGATCTATTTTTGTTTTTTTATTTCAGTTTTAAATGCATATACTCTTTTAAGAGCATAGTTTTAAAAATAAATTTGTCTTTTTAATGTTTCCTTGAAATTCTCAGTTCTGGAAATGATTTGATACATTCTTTTCTCATTTTTTTTCCTTTGGCTATGTATGTCAATAGGCTATTTCATACTTTTTTTTTTGCTATTTAGACATACATGCTATTGTACTACTAAATATTTTATAGTATATATTATTAATGGCATGCTTTTTATTGTTTTCTGTTTGTAGGTATTGACTTCATTTTTAAATATTGCTTTAGGGTGAATATCACAGTCAACCTACAGCTATTAGCTAAAGAATCATTGTCTCTTTACGGGGGAGATACAGGGATGCTTATGCTAAGCACATGAAAACTGTATATTTAACATATTGTGAAAACAAAATAAAGAGAAAAACTCAATTAGAGAATTAGGGTTCAAAATACATAAGATTTTTATTGGTTATTCCATATTCACATTGTCAATGTATTATAGAAGGAAGAAGAACACTTTGAGGTGTAACAGATATTTATGAAGAGAGTCACTGAACAATTGTTGCAAGTTACAACCAAAGAAAATCTAAATTACATGCAAGAGTTTACTATTACATTGGCCTTAGTCATTAGTCAAAGATATATTTCTGTATGCCTTAACATACTAATTTATTATCATACATACTCAATAATTACAACATTTTTTTCAGGTTTTGCCAGAATGTACTGCTTGCAAGGATTTATTTAATGATCATTTCCAGGATTATTTGATGAAAATAAGTCATGAGCACAATAGAATGAAAATAAGAAGTCAGGAGCACAATAGAATCTTTTAGTAGGGTTCAAACAGAATAGTTGATATTGAATGCTTTTTATGTTACTGAATACTTGTGTTTTTGTTTGTTTGTTTTGGTACCAGTGATTAAACCTGGGGGCACTTACCCACTAAGCCACATCCCCAGCCCATTTTATTTATAATTTTGAGGCAGCATCTTGCTAAGTTGCTTAGGCCTCACTGATTTGCTGAGGCTGACTTTGAACTTGCAATCCTTCTACCTTAGCCTCCAGAGCCACTAGAATTACCAGTATGCTCCACCACACCTGGCTGAATACTTGTGTTTTGTCCTCATTACACATTATGATTCTACTCAGGCCAATGTAAAATTATTCATTAGAGCTTTAACTATATTGAACATAATTCTTATAATGTTGACATAGGTTCTTTAATTTTAAGTCTGTGGCTTAAGGACATAATTTTCAGAGTAAAAAACAAAAGTTTCACCTACCCTAGGACCAGTAAGGGTAATCATTTAAAGCAACAGTGAGGAAAATATTTGATGGCAACTTTCTATTCTTTGAGATGGTATCAATCATATTCTTTCTTTTTAAGTTGGGCTCACCATTTTTAAAATCTTTTAACAGATTTTTAATTATGATTTAAATGTTAGGAAATTCTTCTTTAGCATATTTCCTATTATGTCATCCTTTGCAATAAAAAATTTTTAATTTAATTGCTTCTGATGAACCTTTCTTGCATGTACCTCCCAGAGTTTTATCAGTTATGTCTTATGGTACGGTATGTCTTATGGTAGTTTTATATTTCTAAAAACATATTGTATGCAGGTTTATGTATTACAAATACTGTTTCTGTATCAAGTCCTCTGATAATTTAGAATGATGTGTTTAATTTCTAATTTTAGGTAGTTTATAATTCAAAAGGTAGGGAAAAAAACATGAAATAAAACAGTGCAGAGGAAAAGGGTGAAACTCAGGAGGTAGCAGTGTCATACAATTCAGGACAAACTAAGATGCTGAGGTTAAGGCAAAGGAGAGAACTATGCATATTAGGTCACAGAGGAAGGACAGACATATCCACTCTGTAGGTCGATGGAATATATAGATAAATTATTTCTTAATATAAACATAATATATTTATATTACACATAATAGTTATTTGCACAACTCTCCTATTACTAAGTTTTAAGTTTGCTTATACATATTGAGTACTATAAATATGAGTTGAAATATCCTTGGACAAATTAAAGGATTTACCATTCTTACTATAGACAAAATTCTCCAAAGCGTGATCCTTGGATCTCAAGGAGATATAAATTTTTCTTTCAACAGATATTATCAATTTTTCCCAATATTTCTTGAAAGTTTACAGTCCCACTAGCAATATATAAAAGTGATCTGATTCTAATAGTGGATATTATTTTTGTTATTAATCATTCTATAATATTTTTCAAGTCTAATTAAAATATTTTCTTTTAATTTTATAATTGCTAATGAGACTAAGATTATTTTTGAATGTTGTTTTAGAATATTAATAAGTGAATTCTTTTCAATTCTTTTTACTATATGGGATTATCTTTCTGTTTGTGTTACATAGTTCTATTTTAACCATATTCTAATCACAGAATCTGACATATATATTCTCTGTTTTCTAAAATTCATTGTCATATTCTTATTTTTTTTGAATACATAAAAGTATTCAAAGACTTTTATGGTTAGTCTAGAGTAATTTAGGATGATATAGGCTGTGATATTTTAACAATTTTTTTTGTTTTACCCTTTATATGGTCTATCATAAATAAAAAGTATACTCAGGTATTAAAATACATTGAATTCTTTAAGTTATTAAAATATTTTTCATATATTACAGAAATATATTTTAACAAGCATATAAGTTGGTTTGCAGTCTGTTAAATACTATTATATGCTGTTCTAAAACAGGTTGGAAAATTCTGTCATTATGGGCAAATGTAATTTTTGGGGAAAGGCTGAATAATAACTTGCACATGAATTTTAAAATAACTCATCACCCAAAATAGACCTAGCAAAAAGAATAATTAAAAGAACAACGTTTTTAACCTCTAGTATTTTTTATTATTCCAGATTAAAATACTACAACTACTACTAAATACTAAAACACTGCTATGAAAAATAATTCCGTTCTAATTTTACTTTATATACATAAAAGTTAATAAATGAAATATTTGTTTTGCTATGGACATGTATTTTTTTTCCTTTTCTTTGAGAACCTGTAGTTTTGAGAAGTTTTGGATGATTTTAAAAATGTGTGGCTAAATAAGAAATGTGGCATTTTTATATATTGTAAGCATTTTAATATTAGCAAAGTATGTGAAAATGTATTTAAGACAAGCAGTTTAATAGTATGCCATTGTTTCTAATAACAATGTTGTATAAAAGTATATACAATATAAATGCATATATAAAATTTCGTGATTTATGATATTAAATTTACCTTTTATATTGTTATATATTTTGCAGGAAATAATATTTAAAATTTTATCTAAATTTTATAAAGCAGTGACAATAACAATAGTTTTACTTGGAATTTTCTTTTAAAAATGGAAACACTGGTGTAGATAAAAACTTCAGAGAACATATTTATTTAAAGAAAATTTTAAGGAGTTTGTTAATTGTTTACTATGTGGTAGGAAAACAAGCAGCTTGGAAGGAAGTGTAAATTCCTTAAACTCCATAAGTTCTTGTATTTCTGTTTATCTAACCTTGCCTTCAACTTGTGATAGGTAATGAAATGGCAATTGGGTATTATTGACACTTAGGTTTTATAAAGGATTAGATTCCTAAACTCATAGTGTTAATATGACCTTTATTTTTGTCTTAAGTTTAATAGCATTAATAGTAACTCCAATAAGCAAAGTGTTAGAAATGTTTCAGGTTCCAAACATAAGATTGGATCAATTCTCTATTTTAAGTGAAGAAAAACCTATCTTGGATTTGTTTGTGGTATGAAAATGATTTTAAAGTTTAGATAGCATGTTATTCAAAATTTAATTTTATATTAGTTTTCATATCACCAAGAAACTATGGAAGTCTTCCAGCTCTGAGGACTCGGTCACGGAAACAGACGACCAGGCATCTGCAGGTAGTACTCTGGGCACTTGATCTTCACAATCCAAGAGAAGGATCCCAAGAATCTCAAGAAAGCGCGCTTCAGCCTTAGGATTTGGAAAGAAATAAGATGAAGGACATCCCAAAGAGGCCTTTATCTAAGTGTTTATTGACAATTATTTCTCCTCTGGAGCTGAAGAAGAGCCAGATGTCGGAGGGAACCTGGGGTCCATAGAGAAGCTGCCAGAGGCCATCTACCTGGCAGAAGAGGCCTGCCCAGGATCTCTGACACCATGGTGGCCAGCTGGTGCAGCGGTTGCAGAAATATTCTCTAAATTCCTTGGCATCTGGAGTTTTGTTTTTCCTCCTTTCTTCTGCATCCTCTTTTTGCAAGTCAACTAGAGAGTCTTGCCGACTCTGCTGGAGGTACCATGGAGGGCCATCCCCAAGGCAGAGCCCTCCAGGAACACACAGCCCTTGCTGTGCCACGGCCTGATGAAGTCTCTCTCATGAGGTAGAGAGAGCCAGCTCCTTCAAGCAATTATTTTATTTTTTAATTGTTTTCAATTTTAACCATAGTGCACATTTTCAAGGAAAATGTCTTTGAAAACAAAACCCCTAAAGTGTATATTTGGGATTATGATAAGGCAACTAAAGACATGAAATATCAAAAAAAAAAAAAAAGAAAGAAAGAAAGAAAGAAAAGAAACTATGGAAGGGATCAGAGTTAAACAAAAATTGAAATTGATTTTCAAATTTTACCTGGATTAGAAGACAGAACAGAAATACTTTCCATGAGACAATTCACACCAGAAAAATTAAGTAAACAAATATTATTTAAATACTCAAGAATAATAATGTGATATAAGCTGCTACAAATATATATATGGATGTCTTTATGAATGTATGCATCTTTGTGAATATTCAACTATTTAATTTTCACATGCTATACATTATTAAGAATTTAGAGACTCTTTAAAGTTATAGTTAGTGATGCTTACATTTTCTTTTTCAAAAATTTAAATTTATTTGTTGTTGTGTTTTGGTTTTTGTTCTTTTGTTTTTTTGGTTTTTTGGTACCGTGGATTGAACCCAGGCGTGCTTAGCCACTGAACCACATCCCCAGCTCTTTTTAAAAATATTTTTATTTAGAGACAGGGTCTTGCTGTGTTGCTCAAGTTGCTGAGGCTGGTTTTGAACTTGTGATCCTCCTGCCTCAACCACCTGATCCCCTGGTATTACAGGCCTGCACCACGACTCCCGGGCAAATTTATTTATTTTTTTACAGAAAAGAATAAATATTGTTCAAACTTTTGATATAGATATGGTGTTGCGATACATGTACATATTGTATAATGCATAAATTAATGTTAAAATGTCTATCTGCTTAAACTGTTTTCCTACCTTTATACAGAAAATATTGAAAATCCTTTCTTCTAGCTTTCTGAAATGTACAGTACAGTATCATTTTCTATAGTCACCCCACAGTGCAATAGCATTCTAGAACTTTTGATTTCTATCTAACTATATATTACTAAACAAAACAGAACAAATAAATGAAAGAAAGTGGGACATAGACCTGAATATACATTCCTCTAAAGAAGACAAATCCAGGGCGAACAGGTTTATGAAAAAATGCATCAAGGAAACATAAATTAATAGCATAATGTGACATCATGTCACCCTGGTTAGAATAGCTATTATAAAGAAGACAAAAAAGATAATAAGTGCTAGTGAGTATGTGGAAAAAAGGAAATATACACTTTTGGTGATAATAGAAATTACTATAGCCATTAAGGAAAACTTTATGAAGTTCCCTCAAAAAATTAAAAGTAGAACTTCTATAGGATCCAGCAATATTACTCATAGTTTATATATCCAAAAAATGAAATTAGTCTGTTGAAGAGACACCTTCACTCCCATGTTTATTGTAGCATAAATCATAATAGCCAAGAATGAAAATAACCTAATTTTCTATTAATTGATAAATGCACAAAAAATATGATACATAGAACTGATGATTTAATTTTCTTTCACTAACAATTCAAGCTCAAGAATGAGTTGAAGTTTAATCTTTATGTAGGTCTATTATTCAGATGGATGATGTAGACATTTATCAAGATTGAATAAATGGAATCACTAATTTTTTGAGAAACACACATGATCATCCTATAATATCAACTATAAAATAGTGAACATATCAGCAAAAATTATTTACTACAATTCTAGCAAAAGATGACCAAAACACAAATACTAAACTCTAAGGATATTAACTATGCTTTGGAATAAATAATCTACAGTTTGTTTGATATTTCTCATTTTCCCATAAGATCATATCTGAATATTTAATTATGCATGTTCTGCCTACTATGCATAGCTAAAAACCACTTAAGAAGAGTATATTGATAAAGAAATCTGTCTTTGATTAGTAAGTTTAGGAGTATTTCTGGGGAAATTGAGATCTAAACATAAATTTGTATCAAAATAACAACATTTATTCAATGTATTCCATAACTTAAGTATATCTAAGTTTACCATAAGCTCAATTTGTCCTAATAAAGCATTTCATTTTCAAAATAGATTTTATCCAGAGCAAAGAAATACACTTCTGTTAAAACTGTAATAAAATTTTTGTTTATTTACCTATAAAGTTGTGTTCACCTCAACAACGCTTCACTTTTCCCTCCTTTTCCTATGATGAAAATAAAATATTTTGAAATTTTTAAAAATTAATTGTGGTGACTCAGTACTTCAGAAATGCATGTATCCAACAAATCATTTTAAAATAATAAATGGTGTATGTTTCATTTTCTTTGATGCTAGTAGTGGTAGTCTCAGAATGAAAAGGATTAGTTTGATGGCTGTTACACACTCTTTTTAAGAAAAATGCATTAAATGAAAATTATTATATATTTCTACATTTATAAACAGCTTCCCAATCAAAAACAAGGAATGATAAACATTGCAACATTTATGTTAACATCTTTTATGTTTATAATTTAGTACCATTTTGCACTTACATTAATTGCCTAATAATTTATTTACATTAAAAATCAATCTAGAAAATTAACATGTTAAACTATGAGCAGTTCTATTCGATGTTTTCACTATTATCATAATCGATAATCACTCATTATGTGTTTAGTTTTTATTGGTATAACTATCATAAAATGCAATCTTTATTACCCTTCATTTACTTTATGTCTTTAATTCTATATCTTCCTAACAATAAAATTTTCATTGATTGGCCAATATAAAAAATATTACTCCATGTAGTAACAAGCTCTTTTATTAACATGTGTTTCTTATTAAAAACAATTAGGTAAATATTAAATATTTCCTTCTAAGGAAAATAGAAGAAATTCGGACATTCATACATATTAGGTTGTTAGGTAGTATAACAAATTGAATAATAAAGCCGTTTCTAAATGAAGTGCATTGACATAAAATAACTCAAATCCTTTTTATTTTTAAACATTTTACTTTATGATTAACTGTCATTATATCCCAGGATCTATTTAATTTGCATTTCTTTAATGAGTAATGATAATGAACATTTTTTCTTGCTCCCTTTTTTCCATTTGCATATCTTTTTAAGTGAAATGTTTATGTAGCTTTATTTTTATCCCCTTATGGGTTTGTGTGTTGAGTTTTGAGAGGAATTTGTGTATTCTATATACAAGGCTCATGTCAGATATGTGATTTATAAATATTTTCTCTCAATCTTTGATTTGTAAATATAAATATTTTAATATTTTTCATCTGCTTCATTATTTGGATGAAGTTCAATTTATCAATTTTTATCTTGATCAATTGTGCTTCTGGTGTCAAATTAAAAATTTAGTATTAGGTCCTAAAAATGTGGCCTTATGTTCTTTTCTAGAGGTTTTAAGTTTGTATTTTACATTTAAGACCATATGTATTGGCTATTCTGGGTCTCTTATTCTTCCAAATGAATTTCATGATTGCCTGTTCTATTTCTATAAGGAATGACATTGGGATTTTAATTGGGATTGCATTGAATCTATATAGTGCTTTGGGAAGTATGGCCATTTTAACAATATTGATTCTGCCTATCCAGGAACATGGGAGATATTTCCATCTTCTAAGGTCTTCTTCAATTTCTTTCTTCAGTGTCTTGTAGTTTGCATTGTAGAGGTCTTTCACTTCTTTTGTTAAATTGATTCCCAAGTATTTTATTTTTTTTTGAGGCTATTGTGAATGAGATAGTTTTCCTAATTTTTCTTTCACAGGGTTTATCACTAATGTATAGATATGTAATTGATTTGTGGGTGTTGATTTTATATCCTGCTACTTTGCTGAAATCATTTATTAATTCTAAAAGTTTTCTGGTAGAACTTTTTGGATCCTCTAAATATAGAATCATGTCATCTGCAAATAAAGATAGTTTGAGTTCTTCTTTTCAGATTCATATCTCTGTAATTTCTTTCGTCTAATTGCTCTGGCTAGTGTTTCAAGGACTATATTGAATAGCAGTGGTGAGAGAGGGCATCCCTGTCTAGTTCCGTTTTCAGAGGGAATGATTCCAATTTTTTTCCATTTAGGATGATGATGGCCTTGAGTTTTGCATAGATAGCTTTTACAAAGTTGAGGTATGTTCCTACTATCCCAAGTTTTTCTAGTGTTTTCAGCATAAAAGGGTGTTGTATTTTGTCAAATGCCTACTCTGCATCAATTGATAAAATCATATGACTCTTCTCTTTTAAGTCTGTTGATGTGATGTATTACATTAATTGATTTCCACATGTTGAACCAACCTTGCATCCCTGGAATGAACCTCGCTTGACCATGGTGCACTATTTTTTGATATGTTTTTGTATGAGTGAAACAGGAAGCATCAAAGAACTCAGATTATACTACAAAGCTATGGGAACAAAAACAGCATGGTACTGGCACCAAAATAGACATGTAGACCAATGGTATAGAACAGAAGACACAGAGACAAACCCACTTACATATGGTTACCTTATACTAGATAAAGGAGCCAAACATGTACACTGGAAAAAAGATAGCCTGTTCAACAAATGGTGCTGGGAAAACTGGAAATCCATAAGCAGTAAAATGAAACTAAACGCCTATCTCTCACCATGCACAAAATTCAACTCAAAGTAGATCAGACCAGAGACCCAATGCCTAACAGAAGGAAAAATAGGCCCAACTCTTCATCATTTCACATTAGGACCATACTTCCTTAACAAGACTCCTATAGCACAAGAAGTCAAATCAAGAATCAACAAATGGGATGGATTCAAACTAAAAAGCTTCTTGTCAGCAAAAGAAATAATCAATGAAGTGAAGAGAGAGCCGACATTCTGGGAACAAATCTTTGCCACACACACATCCCATAGATCACTCATCTCCAGGATATATAAAGAACTCAAAAAGCTTAACACCAAAAAAACTAACAACCCAATCAATAAATGGGCCAAACAGCTGAACACAAACTTCACAGATGAAGATATACAATCAATAGACATATGAAAAAGTGTTCAACATCTCTAGTGATCAGAGAAATGCAAATCAAAACTACCCTAAGATTTCATCTCATGCCAATCAGAATGGCAATTATCAAGAATACAAACAACAATAAGTGTTGGCGAGGTTGTGGGGAAAAAGGCTCACTCATACATTGCCGGTGGACCTGCAAACTGGTACAACCAATCTGGAAAGCAGTGTGGAGATTCCTTAGAAAACTTGGAATGGAACCACTATTTGAGTCTGCTATCCCTCTCCTTGGTCTATACCCAGAAGACTTAAAAACAGCATACTACAGTGCTGAAGCCACTTCAATGTTTATAGCAGCTCAGTTCACAATAGCTAAACTGTGGAACCAACCTAGATGCTCTTCAATAGATGAATGGATAAAGAAACTGTGGTATATATACACAATGGAATATTACTCAGCAATAAAAGAGAATAAAATGGCATTTGCAGGTAAATGGATGAAGTTGGAGAATATCATGCTAAGTGAAGTAAGCCAATCTCAGAAAACCAAATGCCGAATGTCCTCGTTGATAAGTGGATGCTGATCTATAATGTTGGGAAGGACATGGGAACAATGGAGGAACTCTGTTCTCAGGTGTGTAAGGGGGGAGAGGGCATGGGGATAGTAAAGGTGGTGGAATATGATGGTCATCATAGCCCTAACTTTATGTATGACTCCATGTATGTTGTAATTCTATATCACAACCAGAGAAATGAAATGTCACCCTCTAAAAAAAAAAACAAAAAAAAAAAACCCTGCAAACTCAAAATTTGAAATTTTATATCAGAAAAATCTCAGTAGGTTAATGTTAATAAATGGAATGAATGCTACTGAAACAAAAAAATTACAAAAGAAGGCCATATGTAGTTTTTTGTTTTGTTTTGTTTTACTGTTGGATCCTTAATGCTCCAGCACCATTTATTGAACAGTCTATGCTTTCTCCATCAAACTATAGCAGTTCTTCTGTCCAATATTTATTAGAAATATTGGATCTATTTTTCAAGTTTTCTATCCTGTTCCATTTATCCATGTATCTATCCTGTCAGTACAATACTAGTTTGGTTACTGTAGTCATATGCAAACTTTTTGTTTTGTCAATTTTTTCAATTGTTTCTTTTGTTTCAATTTCATTGATTTCAGCTCTGATTTTATTTATTTCCTGTCTTCTGATTTTTTGGTGTTGGTTTGTTCCTATTTTTCTAGAGCTTTGAGTTGTAATCTCAGTTAGGTTGTTGGTTGATTTTTTATTCTTATAATGAATGAGCTTAATGCAGTGAATTTTCCTCTTAATACTGCTTTCATAATGTCCTAGAGATTTTGATATGTTTTATCAGAGTTTTCATTTACCTCTAAGAATTTTTTATCTCCTCCCTGATGTTTTCTGTTATCTAAGTGTCAATCAATAGCATATTTTAGTCTGTAGCTGTTGGAGTAGCTTCTATTTTTTAATTTATCATTGATTTCTAATTTTATTCCATTATGGTCAGATAGAATGCAGGGTAGTATTTCCATTGTTTTGGGGTTTTTTTTGTATTTGCTAAGACTTGCTTTGTGGCATAACATACGATCTGTTTTGGAGAAGGATCCATGTGCTGCTGAGGAAAGAGTGTATTTGTTGATAGATGGAATATTCTATATATGTTTGTTAAGTCTAAATTATTGATCGTTTTATTGAGTTATTTGATTGATTTGTTTAGTTTTTGTTTGGAAGATCTATCCAGAGGTGAGAGAGGTGTGTTAGAGTCACCCAGTATTCTAGTGTTGTTGTCTATTTGATTCTTGAAGTTGAGAAGAATTTTTTGGCTATATATAGATGCCTCATTGTTTGGAGCATAGATATTTATTATTGTTATGTCTTGTTGATGTATAATTCCCTTTAGCAGTATAAAATAATCTTATTTATCCCTTTTCACTAACTTGGTTTGAAGTCCATTTTCTCTGATAGGATGGAAACTCCTGCTTGTTTATGCAGTTCATGTGAGTGATGTGTTTTTCCCATCCTTTCACCTTCAGTTCGTGGATGTCTTTTCCTGTAAGATGAGTTTCTTGAACGGAGCATATTTTTGAGTCTTTGTTATTTTTTAAGTCCAATCTCCCAGTCTATGTGTTTTTATTGATGAGTTTATGCCATTGACACTCAGGGTTATTATTGAGACATGGTTTGTATTCGCAGTCATTTTGGTTTATTTTTGTTTTTTAACTGGACTGGGTTTCTCCTTTGACTGACCCTTCCTATAGTGTAATTCCTCCCTTTGCAGATTTTCATTGTTGTTTTTCATTTCCTCCTCAGGGAATATTTTGCCAAGAATGTTCTATAGTGCAAAATTTCTTGCTGTAAATTCTTTTAACATTTTTTTTTATCTTGGAAGGTTTTTATTTCATCATCAAATCTAAAGCTTAATTTTGCTGTATGTAAGATTCTTGGTTGGCATTCATTGTCTTTTAAAGCTTAGTATATGTTATTCCAGGCTCATCTACTTTTGAGGGTCTGGTTTGAGAAATCTGAAGTGATCCTAATTGGTTTCTCCCTATATGTAATCTGATTCCTTTCTCTTGTGGCTTTTAAAAGTCTCTCCTTATTTTGTATGGTAGGCATTTATAAAGTGCCTTGGTGTAGATCTGTTGTGATTTTGTATATTTGGTGTCCTGTAAGCCTCTTGTATTTGATTTTCTAATTCATTCTTTATGCTCATTCTCTAATTCATTCATCAGAAAATATTCTGATATTGTTTCATTGAATAGATTGTTCATTCCTTTGGTTTGAAACTCAGTGCCTTCCTCTATCCCAATAATTCTTAAATTTGGTCTTTTCATGTTATCCCATAATTCTTGAATGTTCTGCTCATGGTTTTTTACCATCTTCACTCTATGGTAAACTCTACTTTCAAGATTATGTATTTTGTCTTCATTGTCTGAGATTCTGTCTTCCAAGTGGTATAATCTGTTGATGATGCTTTCTATTGAGTTTATAATTTGGTTTATTGTTTCTTTCATTTCAAAGATTTCTGTTTTTTGTTTTTTTTAGAATCTCTATATCCTTACTGAAGTAATCTTTCGCTTCCTGTCTTTGCCTATGTAGCTCTTTATCTAAATGCTCTTTGCTGCCTGTGTTTGCTATCTTTGATCATCCCTTAATACATAGAACATTTTAATTATGTACATCCTGAACTCCTTCTCCAACATTTCTCCTGTTGTACTGGACATGAGTTCTAATAATAAAGTATCTTGGTTTGTTTGGGGCACTTTCTTCCCTTGTTTTTTCATGTTGTTCATGTGTCTTCCCTTCTAGCACTATGGATCCAAGGTGTTACAGTTTTAATCCAATAGGCTTACAATTTTCCTGTAGGCTTTCAATATCTCTCCTTTAAGGGGAGATCAATATTAACAGATCCCAATACAAACAATATACAGCCTTGGTGAGTTCAATTATTATCTACAATATAAATCATAGTTTTGCAAAAAGGTCTACAGTTTCTGATGGTGGACAAAGATAGAACTGGGAGTGGGATGTAGGATGAGATATGATGGAGGTAGAAAGTGAGGATATAGAGTTATTAGATTTTAGAAAGCATGAAGAGGAATCAAAAGAAGTTGGCTAGTAGCAGGAGAAGAGAAAGAAAAAGATTTTGTGGAGACAAGTAAGTGAGAAGGAAATAGAGTACAAAACACAAACAAACATAAAAATTAAGAAAATTTTAAAAATGTAAAAATAGAAGATAAAAGAATATACAACACAACTGTAATGTACTATTTAGACATACCAGACCTCAGTAGCCTAATGCATGAAAATATTTGTTTTCACAAATGTTGGGGATGTGAGGGTGAGAAAAGAGAGAGAAAAAAAAACAACAAAAAAAAGCTAATAGAAAAAAAATCTCAAGGTAAATTTAATTTGGGACACTTTAAGGGTTGTTTCTGATGGAGTTTGATATCTTTCCTGCTTCCTTTCTCCTCCAGTCAGTAGGGTTGTCTGTTACTTGCTGAAAACTCCACCCTCAGGATGGTGAAAGTTATTGGGGTAGGAGGGTTGGTCTTAGAGGTGGAATTTCTGGAAGTGAGATATAGCACTGGCAAGTCCCCATTGGAAGACTGTGCCCCAAGGACCTCCTTTGTGGGCCACTCATGTGATGTGGGCACCTGGTTTTATCTCCTTATATCACCTGTAGACCTAACAATTCCTGGTCTCTAATTTAGTCTCTAAAGTGCATCTCACTCACCTCCTCCCTTTATGTTTCCCAATCAGGAACCTCTCTCTCGGGAGGTTTTGTGGGCTGCACTCTGGGGCCTGCATACCTGTCACAAAGAGCTGTTTTGTGTTGAACAGATCAGGACCTGGCTTTGCAAGTTGTGGACTGGCCACATAGCTGCAAGCACTGTGCTGGATTAATCACTGAGGGAGAGAGGGCCAAGTTGGGGGACTGTAGGTACCTTGATATTGCTTTTATGCCCCATCTGGTGTCCCAAGCTGGGAACAACCAAAGATGTTGTTCCAACTAAATATGGTGATGGCAGTAGTGAAGATAATCCAAGATTGTGACAAATGTGCACCAAGATGGAGATGGGGTGTCAGGGAAGGCTGGGGGTTGGTGTTGGGTGACATATTTGGAGATGTAGCTCTGTTTGGCATGCAGTGTTGTGGCAAGCAACTGTCTCCAGACCCTGTCTGGTGTCCCCAGGTGCAGGCTTTCACATGAAAGAGACTCTCACAGCTGTTGCAGTGTCCCACGATGGAGGTGACCAGGGGAGCCCCATGCTGGTAGATAGAGGTTCACACAGAAGCGGCAGGCAGAGGTCATGCGTGGGAGCAGTGGCCAGGTATCCTCCATGGGTGGGTGACTAGGGGTCATGAATGGTGTGTGTGCACTGAGGCCAGGAATCTTGCAAGGGCACAAGGCTGGGATTCCTGCACTGAAGCTACTGTCAGGGTCCTTTAACTCACAGAGAAACAGTATTTCCACTGCTTGAATCCCAGGTCACGGAGCAACAAAGAATGCAGCCTCCCTCTAGGCCGAAATCTTCCTCTGTCTGTCTCATTCAATTTGACATTGAAACTTTTTCCCCTTAAGTTCGTTTGCCTTTTATGAAATTCATATTTTCCAGTTTTTTTTCTGTATTTTAGTACTTATTTCCTCTTCATATCTCCTCTAAATGATGTTACTCAAAGTTCTTTTGTAAACTTATATTCTTTTTCCTCAAAAATGTTTTGTTTTATTCCTTTTCACAACTTCACATTACTCTTATATTGAAAATAATTTCTAAGTATTATTGATCTCTCTAATAGTTAAACAATAAACACTTTGACCAACATCTTGAATATCTTCCACTTGACTGTCTGCCCTGTATCAGTTACTAATCTTAAAATCTACTCTCAGAAATCTGGTTCAATTGTGTCTATAGCTTTTCAATTATCAGTAAAAGTATTTAAATCTTTTCGTATGTTAGATTATTAAAATAGCTTTCTTTTTCATTCTGCAGTCTCCTCTTACTACCTCTTGATATATCTTCTCCTATCTCTTCTTCCTTCACTTATACAAAAATTATTAGCAATTACTCTTTGCTTAGCAACCTAATTAATAAGTTTGCATTTTGTGATTCAAGAACATCTATATTTACTTGCTTATTTTTTCCTTAATTATTTCCATGCACAAACTGGTGTTCTCAAACAAAAAGTGAAAAATATCAAAAAAAAAAAAAAAAAAAAAACTCAAACCAAGATTAATCCTATAGCTCCTTATAATCAAATTATTCAAGGTGTCAATATTGGCTCTTCCAGGAACTTGGAGCAAATTGTGTGTAATTGTTTGACTCAATTTTCTCATCTTTAAATGAGGGTAATGAGTGTATTTGTTGCATAGTGTGACTAAAGTTTTAGGTAGGAAAACATGGGAAATTGTCTTGGCATAGTCTCTGTCACAGAGACTCTGTAGGCAATCAATAATATGAATCAATATTATTTCTTATTCAAAGGCGACTATTACACTGGAAGGAAATGAGAAGATTTCTGCATTTACCTAGGTATTTTCAGAATATTACAAGATTGTATGAAAAGAGCAGGAACATTTAAATTTTGCTTCACTATAATTTTAAAGAACTGTGAGTTAAACTAGAAAAATGTAATATTAGTTGTTCTTGTTAATATTATTTTATTTTACATATCCAACTTTCATAAAATGTTGCTTTCCTTTAAGTTGTACTTTTATTACTATAATATAAAACATTTGTGTGGAATATATTTTATTATTATTAGTTTTACCTCTCTGTCTTATATATTAAGGCTATCTGACAGGGCATTGATGTTATGCCATTGATTTATGAATCTTTTCTTCAGTTCTAATTTTTTATCCAAAACACCAGCAAAGTTCAAATGTTCCTTCCATTCATTATGTACCATTAATGTAAACTTGAATTAATATCCTGATGATTGGTGATTCTGTCATAAGCATTGTCATTGAAAGGTCTATTTAATGACCTTTATCTGTGAATCATTTTCATTTTTTTGTATAATTTATACCACATTAAAATACTTTCATTATTATTTTCTGGTGAATTTGATCTCTTCCAATGAGCATATTCTGAGGTTATTTCCATAGTCATAAAGACTACCTTGAACATTTTTTCCATTAAATTGTAGGAATAAGTACTGCTAGAATTTCTAAAAACATGCAAGTATGTGCATATATATAACTTAGTAACTACATTGGGACTATAGATGTAAACCAGTACTGTCTGAGGTGAAATCATTGATAACTATAAAGATTAAAAATGAGAGTATTTAATAAATAAATGATAGACAATAAGCACAATAAGATATTAATCTTTGTTCTAGTTAGCTTTCCTCCACTGAGACAAAAATAACTTAGAAAAATAACTTAGAGAAAGAAAACATAGTTGGAGCTCACAGTTCCAGAGGTCTCAGTCCATAGACGGCCTAGTCTATTGCTCTGGGTTCAAGAGAAGCAGCATATCATGGCCAAAGAGCATGGGGGAAGAAAGTGCGTACCTAATGTTGTTCAGGAAGCAGCGAGAGGAGAGGAGAAGGGATCAAAGGACCATGGGGAAAATAATTTGAGCAACTACTGCTATAAAGAACTATACTATTATACTAATATAATTCCCCATGTACATAGGAAAATCGTAAATGTTATTTGACAAGCCTGCAAATTTCTTTCTTGAATTTCTTTCATTATTAGTGGTAGACACTAAATATTAATAATACCATTGCATACAAATCATGTCATAAATTCAGTTGTGGATATTTACTATAATAATTCTCATCTTGAACTACTTGATTATGTAATAAAGGTAAAAGTAAGAATAAGCAAGATTATCTTGTTCCATTAAATACATGAAAGGTTAAAAAAAGATTATTTACAATATTATCAACACATTAATCATTGTGTTATTCTTATTAAAATAGTATTTTTTAATTTTTATTTAACACTCCTTTCCTTAAAGTACTAAAATAGATAATAAAACAAGCAACAATGCACACTATTCACATCATATTGTAAAGTATATGAATCCAGGACAAGGGCAGAAAATATATTTATTCTTTAACTATTGAATGGCTAGTTGAACACAAGAATAAAATGCTGTGGAAATATAATATAATGGTTAAAAATTTCAGAAGTAAATTGTTAAACAGGTACTCGAATTCACATTTCTCCATGCTAGTATGCATACACATAGACACTCATGAGTCTACTCATTGTCAAAGGTGTTACCAAGTTCAATTTTGTAGCATTCCAAATGAAGTACTTCTAGATTATTTAGAAGATAGTTTTATTTGTCATGAAATATATTTATTTATTATGAAATAGTTTTTACTTGAAAACAGAATGATAATTTAGCTCTGATAACCTTATTTTGTAATGTAATAGCTTTGTACTTGTTGAATGATGGTTTTCTTTATTCTTCATTAAAATAAACCAATATGATTTTGGGAAAACATCACATAAGTATAGTTATTGCTGGTATTTTTTAATTTAGTAAAACTGGAAATTTCCAGAATTACCAAACATAGGGAATTGGTTATTCCGCTATGGTAAATATTTGTAATTGTATATTAGAAAGGTATAGCAAATGATGAAAAGGTATGTGTGAAGTGCTTTACAATGTTTTCTAGTACATATTGTTAAATGAAAAGACTCCTAAGTGCAAAAGAGTATGTATGGTATGATTTTGTTGCATAAAAACAGGGGAAATAAATGTGTGCAGACGTGTGTAACTGCATACAATTGCACAAACATATAGAGAGGAGAATCTGGAAACCAATGGAACTGATTTACTATGTGTATATAGAATAATGGAGTGGAATAAATGGAAAATAGCACTTTCCTGAGTTTTGATTTTTAAAAAATTTTTTAACTTTAAGAAATATTTTGCTGGTCTGCAAATGAATCAACATAGAATGAATCAACATAGATGAAGAGGTAACAAAATCTTAATGCAAACAGAAACAAATGAATGCAAATTCATTACACAGTCATACTGGAGGAAAACGAATTACATAGTCATACTGGAGGATAGAATAAGAATAATTTGAGTTACTTTTGACTTAGTACTTAACGTACAATCAATCTAAAGAACAACAAAAATGAAATTTGCTCTTTTTTAGTAGGGTTGTTTGTTGTAGTGGTACAGTTATAGAAATTCTGAAATGATTACTGACTTTATGTATATCATGGGAATGAAGAAATGAATAAATATATTGGTTTGGGGGCATCAAAGTTTTCCCTGTGGTAAACGGGAGATACAAATATGGGAAGAGAAAAGTCAGCAGAGGCAAACACCAACCTCCAGGAGCTGTGTCTGATGAAATAGTCCATGAGCACTGATATCCTAGCAGCAATAATCATACCTAGTGCATGTATTAATACTCTACATATCATTCCTTAGATAAATGGTATTTTTCCAGTAATGGTTGAGGTGTGAATATTGCAAATTAAGCCTGAGATATCTTTGTATGAAAAATGAGATTTTCAAACATAATGACAGCATGAAAAACATCATAGAAGCTAGTTTTAAGAAATAATTTTTACTAGCCAACACAGGTATCACAAATAATATGGGTAGTTTTAAATTGTACATAATTGAATAAAATAAAACATATATGTCCAAACTAATGATACATGGATAGATAGATAAAGAAATAAGTAGAAGCTCTTTTATGCTAAAATTCTAATACATATGAAAGAAATGATAAAATAAGAGGAGACCCCAGAAGGTAAAATGCTATTTTAACATTAGTAATCAATATCATCTAAAATGAAGGTTTAATAATCCAACAACATTGAAATCAATAAGCAAAGATATTAAAGGAGTCAGATTTCACATATTAAAAATAATTTTGGCAAAAATAATTAGTGGTTGAAAAATCTAGAGAAAATTTCTGTTGATGTTCACCAAGAGAATCTTAAGAGTACTCAGTTTGGCTGAGCTTTAAACCAGTTACTCTCTAGGCCCTGACTCCCATAGGTAAATCTTCTTAGCAGCCTTCTGGCAGTTTTACAGCTCTGGTCCTTTTTTGTGAAGGATGGGAATAAGGATGATAATGCCCCTGTCTCCCAATGTCTGTGGAAGTGAAATAATCAATAGGCATTTTAAATTGTCTGACTACCTTCTCTCATAAAGGTATGAGAAATTTTACTTTCCCTTTCAATAAAGTCAATTATAAAATGAAGATGACAGTGTTGAACCTTGAATATATCTTTCTCCTTCTGCCTTGTTAACCAGAGGTTATTTCCAATTAAACTGAGAAGTAAACAGAAATGTGTATCACCTTTGATACTACTAAAAATAATACTAGAACATGTGGTTTATGCATTTGTCAACAAGAATTTTTAAAGTATGTTTAATTTAAATATTGAGATTATGGGCACCAGAGCTATCACTTTTCTCTTGTGGGAGTTAGAATTCTATCACGATAGGGCAATTTGCAAAGCCAATTCCCATTATCAATCTCTATTCCTTTGGATATTCCTGGGGCTGCTTGGCAATAGTAAATATTTTGATACCAGAAACCTTAGAGCAGTACATTAATTCATTCTCAGGTCATTTTGTATGCAAGGTTGAAATTAATTCTCATTTATATCCTCCATCCTAAATTATGCTTGGCTTTGTTGTTGAATAAATTCACTGGAAGTTTATAAATAAGATGAAATGGCACAGACTCTAAGATAATTTTTATCCCGTTATTAAGTTTCCATTATTATGTAATGGGGAAGTATGATTCATGTCATTATAACAAAATACTTGAGACAGTTAACTAATAAAAGAGAGAAGTTTTGTTTACCTCACAGATTTGAGGTTCAAATCCACATCAGTTGGTCCCATTGGTTTGGCCTCAGATACAGCAGCAGTGACAATAGCTGGACCACTCATCAGAGTGAGTGTTTACATCATGAGAGAGGAAGCAGAAAGAGACCAAGAGGCAAGGATTCCATAGTCTCTGTTGAGGGCATATCATTAATGAATTCAGGACACCCCACAAGGCACAAAATCTTAAAGTACCTACCATTACTTTCACCTTGGAAGTGAAGTTTAAAAAGATAAAAGATTTGATTGGACTTAAAATCTGAAGCCAGTGTTTCACCAAATTTCAAAATCATCTCTCCCAATGTTTTACCCTCTCAGTATTGGCTGAAGGGAGCTTATTGCTCAGAGGGAGTTGGCCTTCACTGAGCATCTGAAAAGCCTATGTCAGAATGGATGTAGTTTGTTCAGGGCATCAGAAATTTCATTCATTAAGTTTGAAGTTTATTATTTGTCTCACTTTTTATTAGAGTAAAAAGTAGTTAATAGGACATGAAAAATCCTCACAACACTGTACTGGGAATGCACAACATTTAGAAAACTCTAGTTTCCAGTATCTAGTGCAGAGAGTCTAAAGGAAATTATGTTCCTAGAACCTAGTATTTAATGTTACTTAGAAATGAAAGTGACTCAGTCGTATATAAATGTATAGGATCAAAATGAGGGAAATAGTCTTGGTTTTAGACTTGTCAGGAGACCCTGAGTGGATATCAGTTGTTCAGAATTCATAATCTGTAAACTGAAACTTCCTCAAGTTTTGGCAGCAAGGGGGGAATCTCCCAGAAAAATGCTAATATTGGCATTTTGACTTTAGTATTTCTGAGGATAAATCCACCTATGCCTATTATCTTCTCTTTAAATATGTGATTTGAGAAATAATTTTGACATCCTTATTAAAAAATAAGAATTTTTTTCTTCTATGATATATCCTAAGCCTATCTTATCCTTTGGCTCCTGGTACTCCAGCAAAAAATTGAGTGTAAACTGTACCTACTTATGTGACTTTGACATATTTTAATGTGTAGACATGTTTAGTCTTATACCAAATGAGGGTTGTTTTCAGACCCATTACTAATATTCACTGGACCCAAAATAAGCCCATATGTCATTTCCCCTTCAAAGAGAGAGACAAGGAAGTATTCTATGCAAGCCTTGAAAATGAGTATGGAACAACTTGGACAGAAAATGCCAAGGGTTTTAATATATCTTGAGCATAGCTCAAGAAGGGTCAGATTGTATGACCAGGCATGGTGGCTCAAGCCTATTAACCCAGTGACGCAGGAGGTTGAGGCAGGAGAAACTTAGCAAGACTTTGTCTCAGAGTTAAATATAATAAGAAGAAGGAAAGGACTGAGGATGTAGCACAGTGCATGAGTTCAATCCCTATGAATGGGGAAAAAATGATCAAAATGTGGATTATAGCAAAATATATTATCTGGGTCTAAAAGTGCTACTAATTAAAACCACTATCTTTTTCTATGTCATAAATTGTGCCTAAAGTCCCTACTTTCTAAGAATGTCTTTTTCTCTTAAAAAAAAAGAAAAATCAATGCAGAGCCAAGCTGAGATCATTCTGTAGAACCTATATAATGCATGTATCAGAAATTTAAAGGAAGATGTTATGGTTTAGGTTTGAGATGTCCTCTAAAAGCTCATGTATGGGGCAATGCAAGAAAGTTTAGAGGTGAATTGATTGGACTATGAAAGCCTTAACTCAATCAGTGAATGAATCCCCTAGTAGGGATTAATTGAGTGGTAACTGAAGGCAAGTAGGTTGTGGCTGGATGAGATGGGACAGTAGGTACATACCTTTGGAGTTTATATTTTGCCATGGTGAGGAACTCTCTCTGCTTCCTTATCATCATGCCTTCAGCCACTTTCCTCTGCAACACTCTTCTACCATGATATTGTGCCTCACCCTGAGCCACGAGGAATAGATCCTGCTATCTATGGATTGAGACCTCTGAAACCATCAGCCCAAAATAAACTTTTCTCCTCTAAAATTGTTCTTGTCAAGTCTTTTGGTCCTGGCAGCAAAAACCTGACTGAAACAAAAGAAATATTACTCTGCACTGCAATGTTCAAAAGACATTTTTTGACAACAGTTTCCTATGATCTCAGCTGCCATCCTGTACACTGGTCTTCTTAAATCACTGTCTGCCAGTATAACCCACTGTCCTCATTCATGTGTTAAGGTTTATGGCTAGTTTCACAAGTTTAATCTGCAGTGAGTTACATCTTATATCTCTCATAGTGCGACTAAGTGCCCCATATTCCCATGTGACTGTCTAGTGTTTGGTTGCCAGAGCTGGGTAGGGAAGCATCTGCTGGGGCACCCTACTTGACCCCTTCGCCATTTACTTCACTGAGAGTCATATGGCAACTGCATTACTGAGGCTTTAACTGCGGTCTCATGACTTTGCTGAACTCTGTGGCTTTGAACTAGGACCCACATAGAGATTCCTACTTTCTATGAATTCAGTTATTTTCCAGTGAAGATGTAGCAAAAGCTACTAGAAACTGATAAGGTCCATATCCCATCTGATTTAAGGCTTACAGCTATTCATACAGACAGATGCAGTAAATAAGACACATATATAAGGCAAATCCAGTCACATGATCCCATTTAAGCCTTTATAAACCAAGTTTAAAACTCCTTAACAAAATATTTAAATCCAGGATGTCATTCACATGAAAACTTCAACTACTCCATTCATATTTTCTTGCATCAATTTTTCTTTCCTCATCGATGTCCTGAGACACACACAGGTCAATCTACCACCCAACCTTAGGTGTTTGAAGAGCTAAATAAATGCCATAACATTTTTCCTATATGAGTGATTATTCAAATGAGAAATTGGGCAAATAATTAAAGCTTGTAGGAAAAAAAAAAGGTCACTTTTCTTAGCATGGAGAATGTGGCTTTATCTGCATAAGAACTTCATACTTTTAGCTCAAGGATTAGATTAGAGTTTATGCTTTTAATGGTCAGCAAACTTTTAAGGGAATGAGAAATAGCAAGTTACCAGGCTGCACATGCTCAATTTCTCCTTTCAAAGTCATCATTCAGGCAGTTTGCCCTCTAGCCCCAACCTCCATCCCTAGGGAAGAGTAAGTAAGAGAGAAAACAGAAATGTTTTATTAATAAAGGTCTTTCCATACTACAGTGGCCATAAAACATTAGGATGGGGATGCAAATGTTACTCCCTCAACACACATTACAAGATGTAACATTTCCCAGAAAACCAAGAAAAACAAAGAGGAGATGACTATATGCTGAAAATTTGGGGGCCGGAAGTCAGGAGAACATTTGTCATTGAACAAAACTGTATAAAGCCTCAAACTTGCTATGACTTTCTACTTCTATTTTCCTATATTTCAATTTGAAAGAAAATATTAACTGGCACAATTAGTCTAATGAACATGTCATTGTGACCTTGTACATTATAGATATTCCTGCTAATAAGACTACTCACCATAGATTTTTGTAAGTAAATTCTTATTTGGTTTCTTATTTGGATTTCTCTTACATGAGCCTATTAGTCAGTTGTAAAATTTCTCAACAACATAGAATTTCATTATTTATTTTGGAAACTTTTGACATGCATGAGTAATTTAATTTTGCAGTTAAATTTTATATCCAACTAATGCTTTGTCTAGCTTTATCTTAATTATTTAATATAATAAATGTCACACATTAGCCTATCTAACCAAGTACTTTGTTACAAAATGCACATTTTATTTGAAACATTTTGTCCTTTTAGAGGTCAACTTTAAAAACAGGGTGAAATGGGAACACTTCTTATATCCCTTATTAAACTCACTGGCTTACTTATTCATATATAAATTAATTCTAAGTTTATTACTAAGCTATAAAGCAACATATTATTTTTATTTTAGTTTCCCTAATACTGTTCTAGAAGTTAAGAATTCCAGTGAGTTAAGTCCTAATCTAAGGTCTTACAATAAATATGGGGAAATTGCTTAATTTCCCTGAGCTCCATTATATTCCAACTGTAATGATTTTTCTGCCTACTCCAATTCCAGTCCCATATGGACATATTGTTAATAGGCAGACAGTTTCAGTGGTAAAGCACTGGATCTCTTTTGAGGGACATTCTCTTAAGGCAAATTCCGTAATGCTTATGATTCTGTTTCATTATTTTTGAAATAATGTTGTCAATAATGTCATCTCTTTCAGAGACTCAGAGGGAGGATGAAATAAAATCAGATTACATAAAGTCCTTTTGAACCTGCAGAACATTATCTAACAATAAAGAATTACTCTTATTTCAAGAAATAACTTCTGTGCTTCAAAGATAGTGTTCAATGTATGCTATTATATTGTTTGGTGATACACATTGTATTTATTTTAGTGCTAGTTTCTATTTCATCAAATCAGAAGCATTTGCAATACCTATTATGTGCCTGATATTGATGCTACTATTTACAAATCATTATGTTTTCACCTTTGTTTCTGAGATCATAGTCTTTGTCCTCCTTAGGCCACTCTTCTGTGTGCTTGTTCATCTTTTATTCATATGCTTGGAAGTGATTAAAGAGTACCATGGTTTGCTTTGTGTAAATAAGTAGAATGATAGAGCAAGTCAAGATATTATGGTTTTGAGTTAGAACTTTTTCTTTTGTTTCTGATGTTTGTAATGGTGGAATATTTAGTCTTGACAAATTTTAGGCCTCATATCCTAATAAGAAGCAAAGCATCTAGAGTAGATATAATAATGACAGGGGCCAGCAATTCATGTATTACTAGGCTTTTTCCAATGAAAAGTAAAAAAATAAAGTGTGGTGCATGCCTGTGATCCCAGCTATTCAGGAGGCTGTGGCAAGAGGACTGAAAGTTTGAGGTCAGCTAAACAAATTAGTTAGGTCTTTTCACAAAATAAAAGAGGCGGGGGATGGAGGGCTGAGGACTTAGCTCTTTGGAGGTGTGCTTGCCTAGAATGTGCAATGTCTATCCCCAGGGGTCCATCTCCAGTACTATAAAAACAAAGTTTAAAAAAGTAAAGAAAAAAAATGTGTGGCTTACTGGCATTTTATTCTATGTGTGAATTGTGCATGGGCTTCAGGATCAAGATTTCCTAAATAATTACCAAGATTTAGTGGCAGGAGGAGAGGCAGTGTGTCACTTTGAGTAGTTGATCATTTTTCAAGTTTGATTCCTTGGTACCTACATTTTCAGACAGCAAATTATTCTCTGTTTTCTTGAGTCTGGTGTCTAAGAAAAGCAAAGTCTTTTACCAGAAATGATCCTCAAAGATCAATATTATGTTCTTCCTTCAGTGTAGACTTTTAACTATTGAATGTTACCTGTAGAATTTCTCAGTTTCTGTAGTATTCTTGGATAGCATTTTGCTCTTGACATGATTATGTTACATTCTTTGCTCTGCATTTCCAGAATTAAGTTTTAGTTTTTTTGTTATTAATATGAAACACAAATTCTCCAGTTCACAATTAAATTTTGGATGAAATTATAAATTTTTGATGCATACCTATTTTATCTTCAATTAAATTCAGTTCTTAATCATCTAGATTTCCTCATACCAGAGTTTTTAGTTTGAGACATAAAGTATTCCATGGATACTCCTTCTCTCTGAAAAATAACTAATTGTTTTTAAATATCAGTTCTCTGCAATGATCAAATTAAGAGCAATATTAATATAAAACCAACAAGCCATAGAAAAATGCTTGAATTAAATTTTCTGAAGCCATATTAAGTTTTGGAGTAAACTGAGTTTTTGAGAAAGTAATATCAGAGTATTATGGTTTGGATATGAGGTGTTCCCCAAAAGTTCATGTGTGAGACCATTTAAGAATGTTCAGAGGTGAGATGATTAGATTAAGATAGTTGTAGCATAATTGGTGGATTGGTTCATTTGAATGGATTAACAGGGTGATAACTTTGGGCAAGTAGACTGTGGCTAAAGTAAAGAGGTCACTTGGGTTATGACCTTGGGGCATATATTTTGTCCCTGGTGAGTGGAGCTCTCCCTGCTTCCTGTCTGTCTTGAACTGGGCAGCCTTTCTCCACTACACTTTTCTGCCATGATATTCTGCTTCATCTTGTATGCAAAGCAATGGAGTCGACTGTCAATGTCCTGAATGTCTGAAACATTGAGCCAAAATAAACTTTTCCTGTTCTAAGTTGTTCTCATGTGATATTTTGTGGTGTTTTGATTACAGCAGTGCAAAGCTGACTAAAACTAATATATGTGTATCCTTTTGCAAATTCACAAAAATGCATTATTCCCATGTCCCCACATTATATCTGAACAATTCACTTCAGTGTATCAAACCATGTGTTCTGTGAAATGGAAGTTATACAAATGAAGATTGTATTTTCATCTATTCATGTAATTAAAATTATGATTTTCTGAGATAAAAGTAAAACAATGAGAAGGTAAAATAACATAACTCCCCAAAGATGCTTATTATTGCATATTAACATTTGTGATCCAATGTGAACTTAAATGTAGTGCTTTTTTTCTTGATAAGCATTACAAAAATGAAAACATTAGAATTAACACTTCTAAATATTAAGAAATATGGTTGAAGTCAGGGAAATATAGGTTTCTGATTACAGTATTTATTTAATAAATAAATGCTTATTTAGCATTAAAAAGTATATATTCACATATTCATCTTCATTCATCTGGTCAATTTTTGATGGTTCCACATCTTCTTTAAACAAAGTAGTATGAAAAGCAGTATTTATCTAAAATATGAGTCCAATTGGAGTTGCACTGTCTGCGAAGAAAATTTATATTAATTGAATATCCACTTAGTTCACACAATAACACTTGAAAGGATATCAGTCAGATATTCACAACCTACTTGAAATATTAGAAAACTAAAACTGACAGTTGGTAAGTTGATATAATGATGCAAATAAATGGTATCAGTCCAGTACTAAATTTGGTTGTGAAGTTCCTGTTACTTTTACAATTAAAAGAAATCTCAAAAGAGAAATTCTTTGATGATTTCTCTCTTTTTTAAATCTTTGAGACTGAAAGTCCTTTCCTCACTTCCACTTCACTTAAAAGTATCTGAGGTCATGCAACACTCACCTAAATGATCTCTTTTCCAGGACTCCTACCCCTCCACACAGTTAGAACTAATTTTTTTAATGAAGTTATTATGTCCTTTTCTATTATGGATTTACATTGTCTGAACAAAAATACCAAACAAACTTCTTGATTTACAAAACAAGGTTCTTCTGAAGTAGCCTTTTTTTTGGAGGGGAGAACCAGGGATGGAACTCAGGGGCACTCAACCACTGAGCCACATCCCCAGCCCTATTTTGTACTTTATTTACAGATAGGGTTTCACTGAGTTGCTAAGCAACTCATTTTTGCAGAGGCTAGCTTTGAACTCATGATCTTCCTGCCTCAGCCTCCTGAGTCCCTGGGATCACAAGTGTGCACCACTGTGCCTGACTGAAGTACCCTTTCTTTTCTTGCTTTTTTTCCACTGTCCACATGCACTCAGGCCATGCCTGATGACATACCTGTCTTCAAAATTACAATTCCCCTTCTTCATAAGGAAATTTCCTTCTAAGGGTTGTATGTTAGTCACACCCAAATAAAATGAAGGACTGAGAAGATTCTGGTTTACATATTATTTATGTATCTATTTATACAAGATAGACATTTAAAAATCTCTTATGCACTCATTAGTGGGAAAAAAAGGGAAATTTTAGTGTTTTAGATTGCCTACAAATGTTTTTTGATTGACATCAACTTGTCCTCAGTGATATTTTATTTTTCCTTTGCTTTTTATTACTAAATGTATTGCAATGTGTTGTGTCAAGGAAATGATGTTTGATCTTTAAAGAATATACCATGTGATGGTACTCAGAAGGAAGGTTATAAATTTTAATAGATGACCTTTCAAAACTGTCAATAAAAAATGTTTAGCAATAAATCTAGTAATTCAATCTACATATCTATCTACAGACAATATAAAAATTTTTTTATATTGCAAATTTTACATTTTGCAAATTTATATTCAGAAGAAAATAAGAATACATTAATGATGCTAAATCTGCTATTTAAAGATGGTTTGTTAAAATCATTGCCATTATTTTAATTTTTTAAATTTTTGAACAATGTCATTGTTTCACATTTGATATATACATACCTGTAATGTATAGGATGTACATAAATATATGCATTATATATATAAAAATATATCATAACTAATGTGGTTGTCAGAATGCTCAGGGCCTGCTTTTCAAATTACGTGTAATATTACAAAGCAAGGGGGGACCCTGTCATTTTAGCTATGGAGTTCAAACATGCTAATGAGTACATACTCTGGCATAAATGTGGTTAGAAATGTAGTGTGTCAAAGAGATTGATCTCCATAATAGTTAATGAATTTGAAATGAAGAATAGAATATACACTATCATAGATTCAATTTTATTGCTTAGAATTATATTGCCCTTGGCAAAGCAGCTTGTTTATTGGTGCTCATTATAACTGATACAGTATTGTAAACTACTTTCATCTAGAAATAAAGGTTATCAAAGATCATAACACAATGCAGGCATGAGGAGTTTCCACAACAGTTCACCATGCTTTTATTACTGACTATAACACAATAATACATGTAGTGTAGGTATTAGCACTACATTTATATTACCAACACCTTACCTGTAGTTTCAGTGTCAAAACAAATTATATTTAGTCAAGCTTGGATAATGGTCCAACTAAAAACAGTATTGAAAAATCAAAACTGAATGCATAGCAACTATTCAAAAAACACAGGACATCTTTATTACTCATATTGAATAAAATTCTTCCATTGTACTAACTAAAAACAAAAAAAACACAAACAACATGACAATTTAAACACTACTACTGTTATTTTAACCTTAATTTACCAGCAATCTTCTTAGCTTAGAGAATGCTGGGCAGGAGGTAAGAGAATATTATATCAAATTATAAATATGTTCTTATGAATTTTAGAGTTTAAAATCCATTGCATTTCTCTTTCATGCAGAGATATATAACATACAACAATTTTATTATACCAGTTATATTGAGGCCATATCTAATCAAAATTTTAAAATAATAAATAAATTTAAGATAATCTGGCTGTCCACTAAATATCTTTAATTGTATGTTGTTATTTTAAAGTAAGTAAAGGTTGCTAATTTAACTGATAAAGATGATTTTCTGTTTATATTAAAAATTCAATTTTCTTTTTAGCTCCAAGAATTTCAAAACGTATATGCAAGCAATTAAAAGGAAAACATGAATATTTTGCAAAAACATTGAGAGACAATTGTTTAATGATGAATACTTGCTTTTGTTTTCAAAATCAAGCTATCAGAATTTTATAAAGCTTTAGAAATTGCTTCTTATATAGTATTGAGATTTTTTAAAATTCATTTTATTATGATATGCTAAAGAAGGAAAATTGTTTGATTACCATTATTAATATTCTTAATGCTCCACTAAAATACCTGTAAAAGCAAAGGATGTATCTAAATTGTTTTTAAATAAATAAAGGACAACCAATTTATTTTAAAAAAGTATTGTGTGAATTTTACCTAGTAAATAAATGATTGAAATAGAAAGGGAAATATATTGATATGAAACCAAAGATGCTTAATCATGGGTAGCTTTAGTTATTAATAATTTTATAACTCATCTTTCTCTTTATACATCCATTTCAGAAACTCTAATAAAATATAGGCTGGATTTATTAAGCAAAGAGTCAATTTATAATATTTTAATGAATCCAATATTGAAATTGTCATGATCTCCATTGATTCTGAGTGTCAAGTTTTATTAGGGAGAGTTTACCTTCAACAAACATTACTGATTTAATTCACACTACCCAGTCTTACTTGGTAAAGGCAATTTGATCACTTCTCATGCAGGATGTGAGAGTGATGGTATAATTTCAAAAACTCAGACTGTTTAGAGTTTTCATTGTCTAAGAATGACTAATCATATGAAAAGATTACTTTAAAAATACTATGAAAGAAAATCTACAGTTTGTCATGCTACTGATATAAGAAGAGGCATATTTGTAAAAATATTTTAAAAGTTTCAACATAAAATTTTAGAAAAATGCCTAATATAGTCAATAAAAACCAAGATGAACATATTTCTATCAGAAACTTTCTATAAATAGATAAATGATTACTGATATATAAAACAAATGGAAAAGAACACAAAAGAATGCATTGCAAAGACAAAAGGAAAACCAATTTCAAAGACATAATTTTGAAAAAATACTGGATTGAAAATAGGCCTCCACAAAATTGATTCAGTTTATTGCAATCAAGCTGAATAAATAAAAGGAGCCACATATACATGAAAATAGTCAAATTTTAAATTTGAGAAAATAAAATTATAAGTACTTATAATATTATAAAAAATGTTGCAAATAAAATGTCAAGCGATATTTAATATTCAATGTTAAATAATAGATGATAATGAGGTTTTCAGGAGAAAAGTACAGCTGTAAACATATTTTCCCTATTTGATTAGTTTCTATATGAAAATCACTTTCAAACCTGCATGATGATGATAAAGAGCAAGAGAAAGAAATACACAGTGTATTTCTTTTTATAAAGTAGAACACAACCAGAGGACAATATTCAGAAATTTTATGGGGAAAATTATTATAAAATAGTTTGAAAACACATGAAAAAATCAATCCAGAATATAGACCAATATAGATAGATATATAACTTAGAAAAGGAGATTTCATGAGTTTTAATCATGTTTTATGTCATGGTAAGTTTTAATCAGGGGTATACCATGATAAGTCTTCTTTGAGGAATATTATGCCAGCAGAATAGTGAAAATTGTATTTGAAAGTAGTAATGTTAGTGAATATTAATATTATTGGTCGTTAATAGGACTTTTATATAATATTCTGGTGCTTGGAGGAGGGAGGAACCCAATGTTAGTGAGAATAATGAGGAAAAGCAATATATTGAAGAGACAAAAATCAACCAGATTTTCTAAATAATCAAAAGTGTAGATTTAGAAAGTAGGAGACAGAAGCAAAAATGACTGCCATAATTCTTCCTTGAAAAAAAATGGATGGATTCCAGTATTTTTCTTCAAGAGATGAAAGTTAAGTTGTTCAATAATATTTTTTTAGGAGGGTAGGAAGAGAGAAAAGGAAGGAGGGGATATATGGGTTCATTTCATATATTGATTTTGAAGTGCTCATTGGAGTCTGCAGAGTGATATAGAGTAGGCAATTCAATGTAAATGTGGATTTAGGAAGAGGGTAATAAGTACTGGTGTTGCACCTAAAGATGGCTCTTCACACAATAAGAATAGATGAATTTTTTAGGGAATGTGTACAGATTCTGGTTCATAAGTAGTGGGACCTGCCATATTGTTATGCAGGAAAGTATCTGCTGGTTGGAAATATTTTCCACATTATTTTTTATGAAAGCCTGGAAGAGCTAAATTCTTGAGAGTTAGGACACCATCTACTACCAGACTTTCATTCTTCTCCATTGTAATAAAACACTAGTATTTATACCTCAAATATTTTTTCTGACAGAAGCAATTTAAATAAAAAAATCAAACAAGTTATGTCCTCGGGGCCAGCAAAAAGAAATTGTTCAGTCCAATAAACTAAAATATCTAATTGATTTGTGCAACACCACATGACTGGTGTGGTAGAAGCCCTCTTAACTACAAAGCTGGAAATCAGATTTAAGTACCTTGCAAAGGTGGAGTAGTATGATCATTATATACCACCTTTCTTTTGCAGCTTGCCTCTACATAGAAGGAACAATACTGATAGCAAAAACTAAAAAGAAGGCAGAAGTACAGACTATGTTTGTAAGTGGAAGGAAGATGAGGGAAGAGAGTGGTTGGTATACAACAGAAGGAAACGAAAATCATCAATGGAATAAGATGCTTGAAGAGATGGTAGATGTGCTTATCTAAGGGGATGGGGTAGATGGGATTGTGGGTTACATTCAAATTAAAACAGAGCTGAAAAGAATTCCTACATCAAGGTTTCTAGTTTTCTTTGGAATAGTGCCATTGGCTTAGAAGAATAATGAAAAGGAGTCACTGGAAGAATAATGGAGACTTAAAATCAGGATTTCAAAAACAAAAAGATTGCCTGTTACGGAATTATTATTTTGTCAAACAGGTAACTTTGAAACCATGAATTTGTAGAGAGGAAAAATATACTCTGTGTACTAAGAATCCCTGGCATGATATTTATTTTATATAAAATTAAATATTGCTTAAAATTGTATTTCATTGCATAGAATTTTTCCTTCCTATTTCAGATTTTCCTTGTTTATTAATATGGAAAGAATTGATAAATTTTGTCTAGCATATTTTCAAGTCTACTGAAATAACCATGATGTTTTCCCATAACTTGGATTTGTTCATGTTATTTTTGTATTTTCTAAACCTAAACCAACAATGCATTCCAGAAATAAATCTCACTTAGATCAAAACTGCAAAAAAGAGGAGGAAGTGAAAGAGGAAAAAATTTAAAAAGGAACACATAGCAAAGAAGGGATTTCTCATGTGCTTGCCAGTCATGGTGCTAAATATATAAGATTTTTCCCAATTAATATTCATTGTAGGTGATTTTCACTAAAATTTTCATATTTTTCATATTTAAGTTAGGATTTTTTTGGCCACCAGGTGGTAGAAATGAGGATCATCTAGAATATCTGATTCAATGTGTATTATTTGATTTCCCTCTTCTATATTATGTAGTTGTGCCATACTTTATCTATATTTATTTATTTATTTATTTATATGTTATTTCTGGAATTGTGTGCAGAAACAAACTATCTGACAGTCTTAGGCCAGCATGTTTAGTGTCAATCAAATTGAACCACTTATAACTTGTCTATCTTTACATAAAGAAGAAGATGCAGTTCTTTAGTAAGGTTGATTGAAATTAGCCATCACATGAATGATACTGACCAAAAATATAACTTTCTTGCCATTAAAATAGACTTTTTACCACATTTGTTTAAGTAAGGGATCCATTTTTCCAGTTTACTTTGCCAGAATGGCATGCAGAATGATGTGCTTCCTGACACATGCTAGTTTTATTCTCAATGATTGGGATATGATCAGGAAATGATTATAATTTACAATGTGCTGCTTTGTACATCGTGTGCTCCAATACAGTTTTTGCCCCTTATTTGAATTATTTATAGAGTTCATTATATAGTCCACAATGCCAAAATACTATTTTATAATGTTCCCTGTTTTATTTCTTGACCTAATAGTGGGTACATTAAATGTATAGCTAAATGTGAAAGGATATTTTGTATTATTTTAATTAATCAAAAAGAAGCTGTTCTTCAATTGAAATAGATCAATAAAAAAATTTCCCTTGTCCCAGTATTGTATTTCCTTTTAACCAAGAGTTTTATTTGTGCAACTCTATTGCAAATCAATGTCTATGTGATCTGGCTTATACCTACTAGAAATGGAATGTAACCTTCATGGATATTAGCTGTGTCAGAATCAATCATACTGAGTAAATCTCAGTCAAATTGTTGCAATTACATTGGCAACAGAAAACATAAAAAGTTTTCTTCACTAATCTTGAACACTTCCAAATGTTGACCAACAATTAATGTGTTCCTTAACTAATCAACTAATCTGTTCCTTATATTTTAAAGTGCATAATTTACAATAATGATACCAAAAAAACCTGACTAAATTTTGGTATTTTGTGTTGCTCTCATTTTCAGGCACAAAGAGCTTCTGGGTACTCACACATTTCATTCTGTGCTATAATGGTAGAAACATGACCTGAAGTCCTCACTAAACTGTATTGACATGGATCTCAGGAGGCCTTGAGCTTTTCCACAGGATATGCAGAAGCTTCCACTTTCCTGGTATATTAACCTATTGATCATTCTGTATTGCTTTAAGGGGTTTGTGCCACGTGGGTCCTCTCAACAAGTTGAGATCCAGAGAGAACAGCAAAGGGGTCTCCGGGGAGGAAGACAATATGGGGTCTCTCTGGACGGTGGCGATTGGTGGGGCCACTGAACCTAGACTCCGGGGTGTAGGCAAAAATCTGCTCTGCCCCAGTGAGATGCAGAAACACCAGAGGGAGAAGCAGAAACACCGTTTATTCCAGAGAGTGCAGAAACTTATATACACTCTTGGACCATTCAGGTCCAAAGGTTACAAACAAAGGGGTGCTCTCTGTCAAGTGCACAGTCTGTTAGCATAGAATGAGGAAATATGGAAGGGAGGGGTTGAAGGTATGTAGAGTGCTCCTACAATTCTGAAATACTCTTTTATGCTTCTTATAATATGTCTAATGTTTTGCCAGAGCTCATAATCTGATGTTAACACTTTAATATTTACATTTTCATGGAATATCTTTTATCATCATGCTATTTTCAGTGTCTCCATGTCTTTATGTGTTTCAGTAGTAAATATGTATGGATAGGTTCCTATTCTTTTAATACATTTTGACATTTTCAATTTGAGTGTTTAGTCAATTTGTAGTTAGAACTGTCAACTCGGTCAGTTAGAGGCCATTTTCTTTGGATTGCTTTCATTTTGACTATGAGTTCACTTTCCCTAATTATACACAGGTAAAGTATTGACTATTGTCATTGTTTCATTCTATAGGAATTGCATATGATAGTCAGTAGATTCTCAATTCTGCTTTATTAAAAGAGGATTTAAAATTTTTCCCCTAGAACACAGTTAAATAATTTCTAATCACTTTCTAAATGTGAAGTCATGATTTGACACATTGCTAGAACTGACCTATTTTAGTTTTGCTCTCAGACAGAATAATTTCTCAGTCCTAGAAGAGATTCTTAATCCAAATGTGTAGACCTTCTGTAAAGTCTATGGAATACAGAAATGTTTGCAAGTCTCTGTCTCAGAAACCTATAGACCTCAGTGCAATAGCTGATATGCATACTGAGCATTTCTAGGCTTCTATCTGCTTCTTTCCATTTTTTCCTCTGGGTTCATTGGCATTTTCTTCTAAAAATGTCCAGATCAGAAGTTAGATAGGGACTTGAGTGAGCCTCCATGAAGATTTAAGGCTTGCATGCTGAAGCTTTCTCCCTTCTAGGATTTAACCCTTTGGTTTTTACCTAGAAACCCTAAACTCCATTTGTTGATATTACAAAGTTGTATGACTTTGGATATCTTTTTGAGTTCAAACTACTCTGCTCTGCATAGAATGGTAACTGCCCTTGTAGATAAATTGATTTTATGTGAAGTGGGACCTACTTCATGAGTCATTCCTTACAACACCTACATGTTGCGTCAACTGTTCAGTGCCTTTAAGTGGTTGCTCTTATTTTACAAAATTTCTATCTAGTATTCATAATTCTTAATATAAGAGTATTCATTCAAACAAGCTATTTTACCATCAGTAGAACTAGATTTACATATCTATATTTAGATACATATTTATAATGAAAATTACACAGGCTTACTATTTATGATAGTTACATAAGTTTATATTCAACATGAATTCATTTAATCAAAAATGTTGATTCAAGAACATTATGCATGTAAATTCAGACAGATGAAGGAAAGAATGTCAAAATCATGAATATAAATATTAAAGACCAAAATATTGAAGATGTTAATATTTTAGAAAACTTAGCTGGCTATTTGACAAATAACCTGGTAAAATAATTAATATTTTTTTAAAACTTCTCATAATTTATAATTCTCTCCAAAAATTAATAGTTTATTGTAATATAATTAAACAGTTTAAAATTGTTTCTTTTAAAACATGGTAATTTTTTGATACAGTGAGGGTTATAAAACTCTGCAGACCAAAACAAATATTCAAAACATCATGCAATCTGACCATATCACAGATCTCTAGTTTGGTGTTAGTATATATCCAAAATGATCATCTGAACTTGAGTTTATTAGGTAATTGTTGTGTGCTGAGTTGAGTAGTTAATAAATATTTCAATATTGGAAATATTCCATTGCCTAATGAAGTATTTTATGTCAGAGATCTGTCAAGGAAAATAATAATAGCAACACTTATTAATAGGCTGTTGTGAAGATTAAAACAAATGAAATATATGCAAAGCTTTTAAAATAATTTTGTATCTAGTGAAGTACAAAGGGCGTTTAATGTTAATATTCTTGGAGGGGGTATGGCACATGATGAGAGTTACACCTTAACATTACAAAGCTGGGTTAAAAGACAAAATTGCAAAATGGTAGACATTAGAGTTAATTAATAATTAAATTGCAGTTGTGATGCGTTATCCAAGTGATGATGACTGTATGCACAAGGCAGTGCCATTGAGAATAGAAGCAGGAATGCATATTAAATTTCTGGTGACTTTGAAATGTAGTAGATGAAGGAAGAGGTCACAGATAGCCCAAGTTTCTTAAGTTTTGTAACTGGACTTATAATGGTAGTAGAATAAAGTTTGGATATTGAATAAAGAAATATGGTTTATAATCAGCTGGAAATATTCTTTGTCAATGAAAAAGTGTAAAATCAATTAATTAATTGAAGATATAAATAATTCCGATTTAGATATGCTGAGTTTAAATACTTTGGTAAAAAAAATCAGTTATTAATATCTATTGGTATCTCATAAGTGGTAAAATAATATGAAAAAAAAAGAATTATCCACCCATTGCCAATGATCAAACATTGTGCTAGATTACTCTCTGTTTCTTTGTAATTCATGGAATTAATTACTATTGGTATGTTTTTTGACAGGTTTCCATTAAACATATATGTTCATTTACATAAAGTTTGAGACAAATTTGTCTTAGAAGAGAATTAGAGAAATATGTAGATCAATTTTAGAAATAATCAATGAATAACAAAAGAAGGGGAAGTATAGAAAGAAAATGACAAACCCAGAGTTAAAGGAGAGTGAAAACAAAGAATAAATTTGAGAATATTTTAAGACTAAAGAGAAATTGTAAAAATAAAAGGAAACTAAGCAACCCAGATGCAAAATTGATTCTAAAATGAATATTTGTGGTACATATTAAATCTTAGTATATATTATAATTTTTGTAATAATTATTATTGTTTAGTTATTGGTTTTAGTTGTTTGAAATTAAATTAATTTATATTTTACTGATATATTATTATTATACATAATAGTGAGATTTATGTCATAATTTATACATGCACCTAACATTATTTGATCAATCCCATATCTCAGTACTTTTCCTTTTACTTTCCTCTTTTCTCCCCCTGATCTGCTTGTTCTATTGTATTTACATCCCTCTTATTATTATTTTCATTAGTGTTTTATAATTACCTATATAATATATATACAATTATATATGTATATATATTTATGATTCATTGTAATATACTTGTACATGGACATAGATAATTTGGTAAAATTCATTACCCAGTACTTCCCATGCCCTCCCACCTCCCTCTCTAGATCCCCTTCCTTAACTATGTGTCCCTTCTACTTTTGTGAGATGCCTCTCATTATTTTTTTTATTCCTTTTTTTCCCTTTCTCTTTAGCTGCCACATAGGAGAGAAAATATTTGACCTTTGACTTTCTGAGTTTACTTAGCATCATCTTTAATTCCATCTATTTAACCACAAATGACATAATGTTAAACTTTTTAAATTGCTGATTAAAACTCCACTGTATCTATATACCACATTTTCTTTATCCACTTATCTGTTGATAGGCACTTAAAACTGCAAGTTAATACAACCACATTGGAAAGCTGTATGAATATTTCTCCAAAGACAAGAAATAGAACCATCATTTGATCAAGCTATGCCATGCCTTGTTATTTATGTAAAAGACCTAAAAGCAGCATACTATAGCAAAACATGCATGCCAATGTGTATAGCAGCACAATTCACATTTACTCAGACCTTTTTGCATGTTATGTGTAAATATAGGATTGTAAATATACTGAAGATTGTAGTAAAATGAATATCATATCAAGTCTATTTGGGGATGGTTGTAGCAGTGCTCAAATCAGTATCACTTTAAAAGTCCAATTAAATCAAACAGCGGCCTGAATTTGGCTTTTGTCCATTACTTCATTATTCCACTGTAGAGGTTAAAATGATTAGGATTGTGTTTATAAATACAAAGTGATCTACTCATATGACAATGTCAGGATTGTCAGATAGCTGTGTGGTGACAAAACTAGGGTAAACAAATGATTCTACATTATGGATCATAGCATCTTATAAACAAATTGTATGGCATAGGGTTAGTTGAACAATAGACAAAGTACACATATGTCTACAAATTCAGTCACTATGATGGAAAACTCAGGCTAAACATTTGGCTGAATGAATTGAGCTGCTTTAATGTTTTGATGACAGTTTTGCCAATTTAAGGGCAGAGTCCATGTTATTTATTGGAATAGACATATAATTTTCTAAATAATAACTAATTAATGAAAACTATTTTTTATAAATCCTAAACAAGATAAAGCAGATATATTTTTCAGTGGTAATGGAGTATTACTCTGATATAATTAAGATTTTTTGATAACTGATAGAATTCAGACACTCCTCTGCCATTAATGCTCTTTTCATTTCTACTGCTTATTATGTATTATTCACATGGGGAATTAGACTGAATAGCACAAATGGACATTTTAGCAGCAGCAAAAAATCAGGATTTGTGACTTACAATGCAATAGCTATGCTGAGTCCATAATCCATTTACCCTAAGGAGCCAAAGAATAGCCTTAATACTATGTATTTAAGCCACTGTGTTTATAGTTTTACAAATATTTAAGAAGTTAACCATTTTTCCATTTAAAAACACAAAAAAGAACATCAATAATTAATGATTCTAGTTCAACATGGGAAGGCTGATGAGTATTATTGGGATGGAATGGATTAAAGGAATTAGGCAGGGCATTTTTATGCTCACATGAAAGACAGTGTTACTCGCTTTCTTCATGTTCTTTGTTGGTTTACAATGGAGAATATTGAACATCTAACTTCTTTTGTGATGAGGTATAAATACATAAAAATCAACAAACTACTCATCATTGTACAAGTATATTTTGTTGTTCATTTTTAGGAAGATGAAGTCTATGTAGAATGAAACAAGCCAGTTAGCAGAGATTTTCAATTATTAAATCCTTCATGATTTGTCACTCTCATTAGATTGTCATTATATTTCTTTCTTTCTTCCTTATCTTTTTTTTTTTTGCCTAATTTGTAGTTTCTGTCTACAGCAACTGGCACCAATAATGCCAGCTCCATGTACATAAGTAAATGAAACAAACACTTTGAAAATAAATACAGTGGGGGGGAAACTTTTAAAGGGACTTACCAATAGACAACACAAATATATCAGTAATTAAGGAAGTTAAGAGTGGCTAATATTTTAATGCTTATACTGACTTTGAAGCTGCATGTCTCTGCCTCCTAGTTTGGTTTCAAAATATTTATCTGTACACTCTTAAAATTATGAATTTCCCGGTAAAACCTCTACATTGCCAATAAGTTGAATTCAGTATTTAAAGCATTTTTCTAAGCACTATAATTATATTAAATTTTTTACCCTTACATTTGCAAACTATTACAGTATCATCTGAAGGAATCAAGGACAGATTAACTAGAGATGGCCTAAATAGAAGTGTGTCAAATCTTCTTCATATGGAAAGCTGCAGTGTCCCAATATTCCTGAAATGCCTAACATCTTATGCTGATTATCATGAACTGAGCAAGCCAAATATATCTCAGATCCATCATTTTCCCCATGATTTTATATATCTGAAGTCCATCAATCACATCTTTGGAATGCGATTATTAGTCATCATATGTTAAAGAAAGGGCTAAGGTCTAATACATAGTTAGCATGAAAAATAAAGCACTAGTAAGATATAAAGATTTGGCTTTTAATCCCCCTCCCTGAGTTAATCCATTGATGCTCCTCTATAATTAAACATTACAAGGACACATGAAGATGATAAATGGTAATAAATATCCATTTTAACATGATTGTAAAATAAGTTCAGCATCATTTTGTACTTACTATTTATCCATCCATCCTTATGCAGAGTGCTTAGTTCACGTCAGTCCCAAAGAGGGATTGTCATGCTGAATAATAAAGTTTTATGTGGCACTGTACAGAAGGAAGTTGGTACTATGTGTGAGGTTTAATGGTTTGCCAGTGCATCTGTGGGTATGAGTAGAACATGTCTTTTTTACATCAGAATTCTTCTCTTCTTCCTTTGTCATTAATCCTTTAGTTTTTAGTAAAGGAGCAGTGCATTTTCTTTTCATGGGTAACTGTTTAGGCCTAACATACTTTATTTTTATAGTCAATATTTTTTAAGTCAAATAGGTGATCAAGGAGTCACTTGTATTTATTTTCGACTAGGAAGTCAATCATAGCATTTAAAACTAGCATAAGTTTGAAGCATGTAAATCTACATACACATACATATCAAGCTGCTGTGAAACAAAAGGAGGTAGAAGCAAGATGCAGGGGCAAAAATGGCTGCTCATCTAAGCTGCCGTCTTTATTTATACCATTAAGTTACATTTGGTTATTGGCACCATTAGTACATTATTGTTTGTTACATCATTAAACAGGGTACATTAGGTTATTGTGTAATATGTTCTTGCTTATGATTAGATATGTTTTGGCCAACAATGTGTTAGTTATCTTAATAGTTTTGGGGAAAAATTGCAGCATGTTCCAGCTTTAGAAAACAAGATGTCTATTATTCTCCAGGAGTTTGCTCACCAGAAAAATTTCTTACCCTGTACTTTTCCACAGTCAGAACCTTACATCAAGCACTATTAAATATATTAATATATAATGATAAATGCATACATATAATTAATACATATATTAAACAATGCTATGCCTTTTTTATTCATCTAGTTTATCCCTCTGTAACCCTCATGAAAGATATTTTTCTTTCTCTATTTAGTGTATAGGTATCCTTACAAAAGTTGACAATTCTGTTCAAGTTTCTTTTCTTTTCTCATGTACAACATAAAATCATTAGCTATCTTGCATTATACAAGGAAGTTGGAACCTAGCAAGGCCAATGGAATGCTAACTCTGGTTTTGATCTGTTTTTAGATTTAACAGCTTCAAATCTACAATCTAAGTATTTCCTAAGTATCTAAGTTTCGCCGTTTTTGAGGCTGGCTTTGAACTCACAATTCTCCTGTCTCAGCCTCCCTAAGTGCTGGGATTACAGGCTTGAGCCACCGCGCCCGGCTTAAATGATGTTTTTGATTTAAGACAAAGAAAATATATTTGATCATATTTATTTTATGCTGTTTATTCTTGTCATGTGGAAGTACCATTGCTAAATGTGAAGTAATATCAAAATCTGGATATTTAAATATTTTTCCAAAATTGTGTTAGTATTTGATGTCTCTGTTCAAGACTATGCAAATAGCAATAATTTGAATGGAAATGAGATTGTAAAGAAATTTCTGACATATAAATTTAAGAAACATTTAGTGGTAATTACATTTAACCATATTTTAACTTTACTATTTATTATAAAATGAAAATTTTTTTTTTTTTTTTTTTTTTTTTTTTTGGTACTGAGGATTGAACTCAGGGGCACTTGACCACTGAGCCACATCCCCAGCCCTATTTTGTGTTTTATGTAGAGACAGGGTCTCACTGAGTTGCTTAGCGCCTCGCCAATGCTGAGGCTGGCTTTGAACTCGCGATTCTCCTGTCTCAGCCTCCCTAAGTGCTGGGATTACAAGCGTGAGCCACCGGCCCGGCTATAAAATGAAAATTTTATTAAATCATTTGATAAAAGATTTTCAAGATTTTGTCAAATTGTTGAATTCTCAAGCTAAGTTTAAAAAGCTAATAAGCATTTATAAAAAAGTCAAAATATTTAAATTTATTTTGGAATACAGATCCATGTCTGATGTCTTGAATCTGAATCTTAGATCATAGATCAGAATTCTTGACTTTCGGTGAAGGTATTCGGGATCTTTACTGAATGATTATTAGAATAGGTGAAGAGATAAGTGTGATGTATTCAAATGATATTCTTTCAGCTGAGGTCAGATAATAAATAATAAATTCAGTGGTGAATTGGTTGCCTAATAACTGTCTCTGGGCAATATTCAGCAATTCCAAAAGCCAATTTAGCACTTTTGGTGATCAGTTTAGAATATATATTTTGTTTCAGAACCAAAAGTATTCCATAAAAGTTTCAAATTACTTACAAACTCCCTGATAATTTGCTAAATAAAATTTCAGTTTACAATACGTATTCATTATAAAAAGCATAATTCGTTCAAATTTTTGAATACCATCTCTCTACAAGTAATATTCTGAGATAATAGAAACCCATAAGAAAGCGAGACAAGCATTTTTACAAAAAATTCTTCTGAAAAATGGTATGATAATAAGAGTTTTAATCGAAGGTGATAAAAAGGTTGCTAAAGTAAGTGTATAAATGGTTTGGGAGTAATTATTTATGAAGAAAATGGAAACAGAAAAACAGTTGTTATCAAGTAACTCCCAAATTGGGGTAAAGAAGGAACAATTCCAACAGGCCTCAGAAGGAGCAAATAGTAATTGAAAAAAAAAATCAGCAATGTATCTTGTAATACATTTAAAAGAGGAACATTATTCTTGTAGAACAGAGGAATCAATTTTGCTATTGCAAGACGTCAGATTTGGGCAGCAAGCAAAGCAAAGAAGTAGAAATTGAAAGAAGACTGGGAGATTAGGAAATGAATTGGGAGATCAGGAATGAGAGAAAAGGGTTTTGAGAAGAGTGCCTATGAAGTGGAACAGAGCAAATGGGCTATATTTAGAAAAGGCACATTTTTGGCAGCGTTTGCTTTGATTTAAGTACAATGGATACAGAGTTTACAGGCTGTTCATGGTACAATGGGAATAGCGATGCCTATTATGCTGTAGAGTCATGGGTTAAATCAAGAGCAGAGTCCTTGCAGAGGTAATAAAAGATGCTCTCTAGGGCACATTGAGGGAGGACAGATTTCTCCAATGTGGAAGAACATAGTAGGTGCACGATTAGTCTATTGGGTTTGTGGAGGAAGACTAGAGTTCTTTTCAGATGCCTTCTATATGTTCAGCATAATATAATGAAAAATCAAGACCTGTGACTGAAATGATAAGGAGGGAATCACATATTTGAGAATAAAGTGATAGGAAGTCATCCCTTAAGGAGTATGAGAGTGAGTTTATAGTTTGCCATAGAAGTACAATTAATTGCTGATCCAGCTAAAAGTCCATCTGATTTTGCAGATGATGAAATGAAATGCACCCATTCTGCCTAATAGGTCAATTTGTCCAGCTATACTTAGCCCCTACTCCTATTTCAACCACAAGAAATGAAATGAGTGAAGCATAAGGAATCTGAGAAGATTATTCTTTTCTATTCTTTTTCAAAAGAGATTTTCATAGACCATGATGTATTAGTTTCCTAGAGTTGCATTAGCAAATTACCATATACTAAATACACTGAAACAAGAGAAATTTATCTTCTCATAATTCTGGAAGCTAGAAGTACAAATTAAGGTATCATTTGACCATGTACCCTCTGAAGGCCCTAATGAAGAATCCTACCTTACCTGTTCCAGCTTTTGGTGATGGCAGATGTTTCTTGGCTTGTAATGCAGAACTTCAATCTCTATTGTCTCTATCATTATGGGATCATCTCTCTCTCTCTCTCTCTCTCTCAAAATATCCTTTTCTTTTCTCTTAAGACACCATTCATTCATTGGTTTGGGGTCTCCAATTAATTCCAAAATTATTTTATCTTGAAATCCTTAACGACATCTACAAAAGCCCAATTTCCGCATAGGTCATATTCTGAGGTTCCAGGTGGCTATGGAGGGCATATTATTCAACACATTACAATGGATTCAGAGCATCAAGGCACATTTTTGCTGGGGGTGTTGCTGGCTGCTAAGGGCATGAGTGTCTGTGGAATTTAACTGGGATTAGAATTAGATCTATAAACATTTAACTTGCTCCCCCTTGTTTCCTCTGTATTAACTGTCCTCACACTACCTCTAATACCTGCTAAATTTTAGGCCACAGGTTTTGGTTTGTTTGTTCACAAGCCTTCCCACAGAGTCTGCATCCTCTTCTGCAATGCATCCTATCTTGTGAACTGTAGCAATCCCTACCTCTAGTGCATTTGCTTTATGATTCAGGTTAATTCTCTCAATGTTCCATAACGTTGAATAAAATCCCCTTCCCCATGTTTCACAGCCCTCTCTCCAACTGTCCTATCATTATTCCAATTATCATTTCTGAATTTCTATCTTTCAAAAGCACCATGGCTTCTTAACTGCTGATAAAAACCAAACTGTATCTAATCTTTTATTTGGGACTAAAATTTTCATTTTCTTGTTTGTAGTGATGTCTTCTGTTTTCTTGCTTTGGTTCAGAAATTGCCTTTTCAGTGAGTTGTTATACTATTATGTGCATGTTTTCTTCTTGCATTTTAGATGATCCATATTCTAATTTTCTTTCTATTGTTGAATCTTTAATTTAAGATAATAACTTCATGATCTCTATTTACCATTACAGAAGATGAGAAAATTAGATTCATTGTACTTCCTCATAGTTATCCTTTAAACTTCCTTTGTTAATTTTTTTACTATTTCTCATACTTTCACGGCCCTTTTTGAAATTATTAAAAGATGTTCTTTTTATTAATTTTAGATGCCTTTTATGTCTAAAAATCTCAGCAAAAAAATGTGAAAAAGTATACAATTATATGCCAACTCCATTGTTTTTCTGATTTGTTTATTTCATTATTAATTCTTATGTCATAGGATTTATCTTTTATTGCCATAGGTTTCATATTTGATTACTTTTGGCTCTACATGTTATAGTTTTAATGGCTACAGGAGTCATTTCTCTATATAGCTTAGAATTTCCTTCACGATTAGCTGAACTTTAACATCTTTAAATGCAAACATAAAGGGGTAGGCAGAGGAGAGAAATGAGAAGTAAAGTAGAAGTACAGCCTCCGGTAAAAGAAGAGACAAATTTTCCAAAATTACAGAAATGAAGGAATAAAGAAGTAAAAATACATACAATTTTGAAGACTGATGGTGAAAGGTTGAGGGAAAGCACATTTAATGCTATTTTTTAATATGAAAATAATACCAATATATACTTATACTTGTGGGCTCAGAATTGGAGAATGAGCAGAGAATATGTAAAAAGGAGAATGACCATTAAAATATGTTGTGGGGTACCTGAATATGCAATTCTCTAAAGAAGGCAAAATAACTAAATTAATACAATATGCCACAGTATGTCAAAAGAAGCTCAAAATCATTAATCATCAGGGTAATAAAAATCAAAGCTACTAAGAGATACCATCTCACATATGTTAGATTGACTATTATGAAAAAAAGAAAGAAAGAAAGGAGAGATAATTAGTGGTAACGAGGATGTGGAAAAAAGTAAAACCGTTTACACTGTAGTTGGAGAGGTAGATGATCTAGATTGTTTTCTGCCATTTGGTAAACAGTATAGAAGTTCCTAAAGAAGTTTACAATAGAACTACTGTAACCCCTCTTCTGGCTACTCAAAGGAAATAAAATCAACATCTCATAAGGATACCTACATTTTCATGTATATCACAGTATTATTCATAATAGCCAAAATATGGAAAAATTTAAGTGTCTGTTGATAGAGGAATGAATAAAGAAAATATGGCGTGTGTATACACACACACACACAATGAGGTATTTTTCTGCCTTAAAAAGGGATATTTGCCATTTGCCACAAAATTAATGAACATGAAGAGCATTATAGTAAGTGAAATTGGCCAGATATAGAAAGAAAAATATTATATTATCTCCTTATAAGTGAAATATAAACAAAACAAAATAAAAGCAAAAGTAAAAGTCTTTGAATATGCAAAAGTACAGAATGAAACTGGTTATCAGGGAAGGTTAGAAGAGGAAAATGAAGAATTAGGTCAAAGGATATAAAGTATCTGTTATATAGGATCTAGGTCTAGAGGTCTAATAAATAGTGTATTGTATTTGAGACTTTTGCTAGATGAATAGATTGTAGTGTCTCTCTTCCTCCAAACCAGTGTGTAACTATGTGAGATGATGCATTATTAATTTTCTTCACTATAGTCATTTTACTATCTATAAGTATTCCATAATATCATGTTGTTTACTTTAAATATGTATAATAAAATTTATTTTTAGAGAAGAATTGTATTAAGTTCAAAGGACAAACAAGTAAGAAAAATACAGTTCTAAAGGGCAGAATTTTGGTTTCATATCCTTAAACAAGATTTCCTAATACTTCTTAAAAACCATACCTCAATGTATGGAATTAGTATATGACATACTTTACACTTATTATTTTGCATCTCACAAAGATGCTACCAGCTTGTTAGAGTAATTCTCATTTTATACATAAAATTAAGACATTTATTGCTAAATTTCACAACATGAAAGAGAATATCATATTTTAAAAGAAAGAATTGAAAATGATATGCCTTTAAAAATATCTCCTGTTATTTGGAAGAAAAAAACCTGGTGTTCCCTTTAATGAGAAAAGAAATTAAAATACATATTGTTCTAGTCAAGTTTTTTGCTGCTGTGACTAAAAGAGCCCTCCAGAACAATATTTGAGAAGGAAAAGTTTATTTAGGAGTTCACGGTTTCCGAGGTATCAGTCCATAGGCAGCTGGCTCCATTCCTTGGGGCTCTAGGTGAGGCTGAACAACTTGGCAGAAGAGTGTGGCAGAGGGAAGTGGCTCACATGATGATCAGAGAGCAGAGAAAGATTCCATTTGCTAGGTACTCAATATATACCCCAAAGCCACACCTCCAATACCCACCCCCTCCAGCCACTCCGTACCTGCCTTCAATTACCACTCAGTTAATCCTCATCAGGAGATTAATTCAATTCACTGATTGGGTTAAGGCTCTTACAACCCAATCATTTCTCCTCTAAACCTTTTTGCATTGTCTCACACATGAGCTTTTGGGGAATATCTCAAATCCAAACCATAACAATTATCAACAAAAACAGAAAATAATCAAGGTAAAAATCTCCAAAAATAATTTTCTCAAGTGGATTTTATTGGCACCATAAGACAATATACTTTATACAATTTTTTTGTTCACACACTGAATTTCTGTTATCTACCTCTATCACTTGAATACATGCAAGATTTAGTCATTAAATTTTGATTAATTTGTTAACTTAGATGTCTTTTTTTTAATTATCTACAAAAAGAAGGTGAGCCAGATCAATTTTATGCTTCATATGGTGTTCATAATTTGGCATTCTACAATCATGAAAAGACCAAAAAGCATGGGGTTTTAAACAGATGTCTTAGTTTTATAGGTTCATAATACATTGGCGGGTTTTTCATCATGAACTCTGAGACTTCCTGCTTTTCAGTTAGATGGAAGAAGAACAAGCCTGATAAATTTCTAGGAGAAAAAATAAATCAGTGCAGCTGTGACCTCGGTCAAGATTATTCTTAATATTCACAATTAATTTCTGGAGTGCAGCTTGTGTACAACATTACCAGCTGCTCCATTAACAAATATGTGCACATTTTGGCAACCGCAGATTTAGTAATTTGCTCTACTCACATGAAAACCAAAAGGTGAAATCATCTTGTATGGTTTCTTTTTTTTTCCAGTCCCAGTTTATTTTATAATGATAATGCATTTTAGCATATGAACTGTAAGTTAGACTTAATTAAGAATGATGTGCACCTGAGCTACAAATGAGCTTCTTTTAAGTTAGAAGGCATGTCTTCATTAAAATTTGGATGAATGGTCGAGATTTCAGTGACTTTTTTTCACTTTTGAATGTCTTTAAATTTTTTTATTTCACTTTGTGGATCCATTTATGTGCTCTGTTTAAAGTGTAGATACTAGGTGAAATTACTTTATTTCAGAGTCAGTCATGAATGATAAATCTGCAATGAAAAGGCAGCATGTTTTTTTGGATTTTTTTAATGGAAGTGAATAGTAGGATGCTGTGTATGAAATTCCCTGTGTAAGTGGATACTACTCATTTATTTCAAATTCTTTTGAGTTGATTTTTATAAATTCTTTCCCAGAGCCTGAGCATAAAGTAGAAGACCTTTTCATGAACATCTGACACTAAAGGTATACCAATTAAGAAAGGAAAGTAATACCAGTTGGCCATTATTATGCATTCAAAGGGGGACAACTTAAATAACTTAATTTAGCCATTTGATAATACTTCAAAATATCCTGTTGTATGCTAAATATATGCAATTTCACTTGACAATTAGAAATTAATAAAATAGTTAATTCTTATTTATTTATTCATTTTTGGTACTGGGGATTGAACCCAGAAGTGCTTTACCTCTGAGCAATATCCCCAGCCCAATTTACTCTTTATTTTGAGATGGTCTCATTAAATTGCTTAGGGCCTTGATATATTGTTGAGGCTGGCCTCAAACTTTGATCCTCCTGCCTCAGCCCCCCAAGTCAATGGGATTATAACCATGGGTCACTGAGCCATACAAAATAATTAATTCTTAACAGGGGAAAGCAATATATATAATAAAACAGAGAAGTTTTAGAATAATATGAACTTTGTTCTATTTCCAACATTTTTAGAAGCTATGTTTAACTGAGTGATCCAAGTTTATTAATAAAAATTAGGTTGTATACACATAGTTTATAAGATTATTTAAATAAAAATTTCAAATACCTAGCAACAAGTCTGTCATAAATTTTGTGTTCATAAGAGAAAAGAGATATGTTCTTGTATTCTAAAATAGATGCAAGATACCCTAAGTTCTAAGTGGTGTGGGTGAAAATGGGGGGCTACACATAAGGGTCAGACCAACAAACCTAGTGTGAATAGTAATAGATATACAATAATCAAATCAAACTTTATCCTGGAATTTGGATATTCAAACAAAAATGGGAGCAATTCAAAATTTATATTTTATTTATTTTAAAATAATTTATCCTATTAATTAAAAAAAAGATGTGCCAAGATTTTTTTTCATTGTTGACTTTTAGGAGGGACATATATTTTCAGATAACTCCTATTTTCATTAAGATATATTTATATTATATGACTGTTGGATTTGATTAATAATTAGAAGATGAAACCCGATTTCCTTTAAAATTCTAATATGTTCAAGAGCTGTATAAGTTTGCCTTGGCTGCCAAAACCAAGACACAGATTGTGTGACTTGAATGACTTGTTTATGTTCTCATAATACAGGAAGCTAGAAGCTGGAGATCAAGGTGTTAGCAGGACTGATTTCTTTTACGGTCTCTCTCTGGCTTGTGGATGGCCTTGTCTCGGTCCTCACATGGCCTTCCTACTTGTGCTTGCCTGTGTCCTCTCCTTTTATGATAATAGGAGTCAAAATGAATCTGGGTCCTCCAGTTTGACCTCAGTTAGCCTCCATTACTCTTCAAAAATTCTAGTTCCAAATACCATCACATCTGAGATGCCTCATGACGATTGCCAGTGTGTTGAATATTTGTATTCCAGAGTATCTTTACAATATATATTAAAGTTTTATATATGGAACATTTTAGAAAAAACTTGATGGATTTCACATTATATGTTAATTGTTTTAAAATATTGCTTTATGTCATTCTCTATTGCTTTAGTTTTCAATTCATCTGAAAAATATTGCTAACAATACTTTTTTCCTAGTGTATGGTTCATCGGACTGTTCTTTATCCATTACATATTATTCAATAATGCCATATAATTTTTATTTCAATTTCTTAACAAAATAATTTTGCTGAGTTTTAAAAATTCAGACTCTGTTCATATATTTTTTGCATTCACATTTTTATCACTTAAAAAGTTTTCAAGGAATGATATGAAAAATGACTTAACATTAGAATGACATCCAAATGTCTTTTTTTTTTTTTGTACTGAGGATGGACTCAAGGGTACTTGCCAATACACTACATCCCCAGCCCTATTTTGTGTTTTATGTAGAGACAGGGTCTAATGGAGTTGCTTAGCACCTAGCTGTTGCTGAGGCTGGCTTTGAACTCATAATTCTTGGTCTCAGTCTCCCAAACTGCTAGGATTAGAGGCATGAGCCTCCTCGCCTGGCACATCCAAATGCCTTAACCTGACCCACCTGGTCCTAGCTGATATAGCCTATTGCTTATATGTATCTAACTGCATTTTGCAACACTTTTATCCTTATTTACGATGCCCAGGATTTTTATTGTCAGTTTCTCCAAATGCTGTGCTAAGAATTTGTGCATAGTGTTAACTCTCCAGAATGAGCCTCCACTGGTTGGTGACTGTTGACTTGGTCTAACCATTCATATATCAGCTTGTACATTTTCCTCACACAAAAACATTCTGTAACCTCACTGTTCATCACTGTGTCTGCCTCCACCTTTTAAATATTTCCTGTCACATTCTATCACCTTGGTCTCCCTTATTTCCACTACAGCCCACATTAGTATCTAAATGTTTCTATTTGGTCCTGGTTTATTTCTCTATTAACATTGTTCAATGGAACATTTTGTGATTATTGAAATATTCTATGTCTCTGCTGTCCAATACAGTAGCCAATAACCACATATGTCTATTAAGTATTTGCAATGTAGCTAGTGAGACAGCAGAACCGAATTACTCATTTTATGTTATTTTAATTCATTCAAATATAAAAGCAAGTATACACATATGCTAGTGGTTATATTACTTGGCATCATAGTTCTATTTCCTCCATTAAATCCCAAAATCCATGTGTGCAAAAAATTTTTCTGTGTAAAATAGTAAACTTTATATTATAGTACTAACAAGGTTCTCATCTGGTAATAGTGAATATACAGAATATTTGTGAAATTAATGAATGGTTGAATAACTGATAGGAACATATAATCTACTCATATTTACTGTAGTATGAATATATTATATCAGAACCCTGCCTTCTTATATAAGATCTATGTTACTATAATTCTTCTTTCCCCTCTCCTGGTTTTAATAGAATCAATCAAATCTTCCCCTTTTGTTTTCCTCTTATACATTTGGATATTCTAATATATCATCCCTGAAATAAAGGTAACAGAATATGTCCAAGATTAGCCCTTTTCTGTCCCCCAAACCCTCATCAAGTTAAGGGATCAATGAGAGAAAGTCTGGGTTGGAAGGTCTAGATACATATTATCTTAAAGAACAATTGCTTTCTTATATGCACCCTGGGAACTAGGAAAAATTAATGTTTTATAGAAAGCTACTTTTTTGCATAGACACCAAGACAGTTCCTCTTTGGGATTCAGGTCAGAAAAACAAACTAAGCATGATATGACTCCTTCTGCGGCCTAATGTATAAAACCTCTCTCTGAGTGGGAGGGGTACATAATTGAGGACATTGTGGAAAGAATATTTGTCACTTATCTAGCTGGCTACAGCTAGACAAAGTACCATGAGAGAAAGGAAGCATTGCTTGGCAAGATCCTTGAGAATTGGGTATGCTATCTATCAGCCTGTCACTACTGAACTCTTTTTCTTGCAGTCTCTGATCTCTGATAAGCTTTCCCCAATAAATGATATGTCTTCCATGGTGTTTCTGACCATTTTCTTTGGCCTGTCTATAACCTACCTCAGTACCATGGTGCAACAGGACTATAGCAAAGACATCTAATAATTATTAGCATATATTAATTTTTTAAAGTTAAGGCCAGACCCTTCCTCCAGTACTTTGTATCTATTCACACATTTTCTCTTTACAGCAATTCTATGAACAGGATTTAATCACTCCTTCCATTTTATACATATGAAACCTGAGGCACGTGTCTAAATAACCTATTCAAGTCACCAGGCTCATCAGTGAGGGTCCAGCGTTCACTTTCTTAGCCATTATCTTATGTTTCCTCTCACGGACAATTTTCATTCTACTATGGTGGAAGCTACCCTTAAATTAGCAAAAAAATATTTGAAATATATTCAACATTATATTGTAATATAAGTATTAATAATTAGGGATATTGAAAAATTAGATTAGATCTTTATTGCACTTTTCTCACTTGCAGTTTCCTTTACCCTAACCCTCATTCCAGTCTGCTAGTTGTGCTTAAACAATTTGGAATTGAAAGAGATTGAAAAAAGGAGACAAAGAAAGAGAAAAAACTTTGACTCTGCAATTACCTTTGCCTCTGGGCAGGCATAACTCTAAGGGGAATGCCAGGAGAATAATCTAAATCACTTGCTAACCCTGAGAGCTCCTTTTCTCTCATTTATATCAGCTTACCCTGAATACCAGGGAAATGAGCTCTGCTTCTTCTCCATCTTGCTTTCCTTTGTACATCCATATTGACTAATTGGTAAAGAAGTGAAGCAAATTTGGTATAAAATCACATGATTTATTAATACTACTGATCCATCTAAGGTCAGCAGGAAAACCAACTGCATTACAGATACCCCCAAATTTCAAAAACACACTTGTCTAAAAGTATACACTTAAAACAAACCCCAAAACATCTTTGAGCTCCATTTGAATTTTTAACTTGTCTGCCTGGGACTCTCTCAGTGTCAAAGTGCTCCCTACATCATCTTTCTCTTGTCATTATTGGCATTGTAACTTCAGTTAGGATTCAACAGTCCATCTTTGACACTTGTACACTTCTTTCTTTGCAGTAATTCTAAAGTTAGTTGATTTTTTTTCCAAATATCTGCAAAATATGTTTCTGTGATCAAAATTATACAAAGAACCAACTGTTTCCTCTTTGTTATGTCTTATAAAGACCAATAGGCATTAATTGAATTTTACTATCCCTAGTTTGGATTTATTTAATTGTGAAAGCCTTTTTTACCTCAGATTAACTTCATGTATTTCCAAATTACCTTTTGAACGAATACTAATGTTTTATCAGATTTACCCTTCAGCACTTCACTCCCAAGATATATAGACACATAAATAGAGATATAAAAATATGTAAATTCAAATCCAGATGGATTCTAATTTTGTTTGGCAAAAACAATACTTTAAAACTCTCAGGAAATGTAGGTGAATCATATTTAGAACCGATGTAAGAAAAGATTAAATTACTAAGATGAAAAAGAAAAGTTTGATGAATTTGACCATATTAAAATAAAGAATACTTAGAGGAAGTAAAGATGTATGTTAAAATCTAGGAGAGATACTTAAACAAACATAACCACCAAATGATTTATATCAAAAATGAAAGAATTTCCACAAATCAGTAAAAGTAACATACATAATTGGAGAGAAAAATGGGTGAGGGATACAAACCTACATTTTCAAGACTAGGAAACCTATATGACTGATTAATAGATAAAAAGTTACCCAAACTCCAATCACAAAATCCAGTTGTCTTTTTTCTCCATTTTACTTTAATTTTTATGTCACTGAATACTATTTTCATCTTCCTTTGAGTCTCTTTCTTCCTTGGCTTGCAGCTATGTTCAGTCACACTCCTTTGTGTGTCAGACAATTTCCTTCCTTTTACGATCCTCTGCCTATTCTTAGCTCAACAATTTCATTTAACACACTTGTCTCACACACTTTTTGTATCCCAATAACCATATGACTCATGGATGAAAAGAAATGAAAAAGACATACTCCCTATTATCCTTGTCCTGAAGTTCTTGTGATCCAATGAAAGAAGACAGGGACCTCACAGACAATTTTTAGCATTAACTTTCTCACCCAATCATTCTATCAGACTAATGTGATATATCACATCTACTGTGAGACCTACCTAGACTTGGTTGTCAGCTGTCACAGATAATGTAGGTGCCAAGGATGCCACTATTAATCCCTACAAGCTTTAGGTAGAGAGAAATGAAATTTCACCTATGTATGAAAAAGAAAAATACGTGAATACAGCATAAAAATCATGTTCTATATTTTGTAATGATGGTGTACAAGAGTGTGTGTATGTGTGTGGTGTATAATTTTAATGTGTGAGTGTGGGCGTGGTGTATAATTTTAATGCAAATAAAACAAAAAAGAGAAAATATTAGTGGAGGGTGATATGGTAAGGGCAGTTTGTTGAAAGTGAGAGGAATGTAATTATTTTGATATGTTAAGAAATTAAGACTACTTCATCTCTAAAATGAAGAGCAAAATTATATATATATAGTTTCAAGTAAATTAAGAAAAATGAGAAAAGAAGGAGCTACCATTTAAAAATATGAGCAACTTTAGGGTATAAAATGCTGAATTATGAAGTAGATGGTGGTTGTACATACTAATCATATCTCCTGACTTTGAAGAATTTTGATGGGAAAAAAAGACAAATACTTATATACACTAATTTCAAAAGTTCAATGATTAAAGAGAGATGGGTCATAATATATTGAGAGGTTATAAGATTCATCTTTTAATTGGTTATAAGATTAATCTGATAATTGTGGGAGTTAGTCATATATGACTTTATTTTTATTATTTACTAAAAGAAACTAGACATTACTATGATCTCTTGGAATTTAGATCATGGCTCTAACTCTATTTATACTCATGTGAAGTCTCAGAAATTGTCTAACTCTAAATTTGCTCACATTCTTTAGTTGTAGATGAATAGCTTAAATTAACGATTATAAAGACTATATTCACTATATTCGCTATTTGCAATGATATGCTCCAGAGTTATTATTCTAAGGGGTGTTAAGTACAGTGTTTTTGGAGAAATATTCAAAGAGAAATATACCTAAAATCAGTTATGTGAGCTACAAATATTGATTAGAAACAACCTGAAGTTTGACCTTATTTTTAACGTAAAAATTTCAAAAACATAACCCGCTTAGTTTTTAATTCATTCAACAAATATTTATGTAACTAAGACTTACTTAAAACTTACTTTAATCCAGTTATATCTGTATGGGTGTGTGTCTGTGTGTTTACATTTGGTGGATGGGTTATTATTATTATTTCTTTGGTACTGGAGAGTGAACTCAGGGGCACTCGACCACTGAGCCACATCCCCAGCCTTATTTTGTGTTTTATGTAGAGACAGGGTCTCACTGAGTTGCTCAGTGCCTCGCCATTGCTGAGGCTGGCTTTGAACTCAAAATTCTCCTGTCTCAGGCTCCCTAAGTGCTGGAATTACAGACTTGCACCACCGCGCCTGGCTAAGTGGATGGGTTATTAAGGAAATATTTTCCTCTTGAAAATCTCTTAGGCCAGTGCTTCAAAAGGAAAATGAAAAAAAAATTCATGTAAATAGATGACAACACAGAGAAAAACTAAAGTGTGTATGCAGCACCATGAAAATACTGACGGTTGGACAGTTAAATAAATCTCTGGAAAGAAGCGAAACTTTCATGGTGGTAATAATTGAGCAGATACTTAAGGTTTATTAGACACCGAGTGGACATTGGAGGAATATTTCAGGCTATTTCTTTCCGACTCAATGCTATCATTTCCCACAACTTAATTCCCAACCATTCAATCAATAATTGCTCTGTTTCTCATGCATCTATTTTTTAGTGCTGAGGCTCAGCAGCACATCAGATTTCCATAAGCAGCTTGGTGGTGTTGAATCTTTATTCCAAGACTCTTACCAGTTTTTAACTAATTTACTCTTCTACTTCAATTATTTCTGTATCTTTCATTCGTTTGGTTGTTTATAAATATCAGATGTTTAGCTTTTCACTATGGGCACAATTACCTAATGTTCCCTTTAATGCCTGAAACAATTCACAAATGACTTGTCTAGAAATTCCATAGAGCTCTATAATATCTAGCTGTTCCATTCATAAGCACTGGGACACACTTACATTGCTAATGTTGCCCTGTTACACTTTTAGTACTAAATTTCATATTCTTTTTAGCCCTACATTCTGTGATTCATGCTACTTGATCTTTCTTCTTTCCAATACTTCAATATTATTATTCATAAATGTGATTCAATATTGTCATTCATAAATGTGATATATTTATAATATGTGGAATTTTATATATGTGTGTGTGTGTGTATATATCTTAGTTTTATACATCCTTCATGGCATGCCATGTGTGATCATGAATTGAATATATGCTCACAGAATTAAGCTTGATAGCATGAACAATATGTGTTTTGAAATGCAACTAACTCTTCATTTTTTTAAAGTTTATTACAAAATAGACTTTATAATATCCTTTTACTACCAAATGAAAATTTTATTATTTGAATTGAGAAAAAAACTTTACTTCTAAAATGTCCAGAATACTAAGCAAAATAAACTTGGAAAAAAAACTTACCTTAAGAGAAAGAGTATACATAAACATTTTATTTTTCAAAAGATTCACAATCTAAGTGGGTCGATCTACCACTACTTTTTATCCCTTAATCAGGAACTTCTTGCATTTTTTTTTTCAATTTGGACACATCCATATCTTTTAAGGCAATGAACTATATAGTTATAACTGGTCTGCATTACAAGAATATAGACTGTTGAAATCATCGGGACTGTTTGGGTAACATAAGTCAATTTAATTTGTGTAAAGCAGATTCCTCATCAGGTTCTCTGCTACAGGTCTTTTAATTTCCCTGTAGATTTTTAACTCCGTGATGATCTTTTTGTAATTAAGAATTATGTGCTCAATGGCTTGAGCCTTGCTCAGCAAAGTGCCACTGCCTACGCTGCTAGAAGCAACTAAAGAGAGCTGAAAGACTGGCTGCATTTCTCAGGGTTGAAAGCAGAGAAGATGGAGCCTTCCTTCAGAGTAAATATGCCATTCTCTCAGACTTACAATTCACCTGACTCATAAGGAAACGTTTGTTCTTGATAGACTCAATAAACAATCTTATATTGTTGAAAGTTTTCAGATATGTTGGAAAACTACACAAAATTTACCACTACAGTTATACTAAAGCATTTTTCAGTTACTACTGGTGCAAGAAATGTCTGTCATAAGCAAAAAATTAAAGTTTAAAAAATAACAAAGATTAAAGTTTAAAACAACAACAAAAGATAAAACGGTGCTCCAGAGTAATCCGACCATAAATCTGACAGAAGATTCATAGTGTTTTGCTGTGCTTCATAAAAGGGATAATTGGTTATTATTATTACACATTACACAGTAAGGGGTAGGCATGTAACTATAGCTCTCTTAAAAGAGCAAGTTTAAGAAGTGACATCACCAAGATAGTAGGCTAGGAACTACCACCCTTTGTCCTCTCTACTAAAGCAATGAAGTGACAACTACCCAAGGCAAAGCTAACTCTGGGAGAGCTCTGGACTACAATTAAGAAGTTGCAGCCATCCAGTGGAGTACAAAACTTAGAATGATTGCATAAGAAAGTGTGGGAAGCATTTTACTTATAAAATGCAATTCTTATATCGGTATAACTTAAAGCAAAGGTAAATCTTCTTGGCCATAGCTTCCCTCCATGGAGGAAAAGGAGAACAGTGGGATGCAGGTGGTCTGTGCACCGAGGACTTCAGTAACTCCCAGCACTACTATGGACAACTGCAGTACTGGCAGCTCCGGTCCCCCAGTCTTCACCAATGCTGAGCCCAGCTGACAGAACAGTCCAGGTTTATATTGATAAATTCTGGGAGCCAGAGATGCTGCTGTACTTCCCTGGGGTCAAAGTACATTTTTTAAGCTCGCAGAGAACATTCTTCAATATAGAGCATATCTTACATTCCCAAATAATTTTTAACAAATTTTAGAAGATCAAAATCATTCTGAATATTTTTTTTCTGAATACAATGTGATAAAGTTAGAAATCATTAACATGGGCATATGTGTATATATATTATGCAATACTTAGAATTAAACAACACATTCTTAAACAACTTGTGGCTCAAAAAAGGAAATAAAAGGGATTTAACAAGCATCTTGGGATAAACAAATGAAAAAAAAATGTCATACCAAAACCTATGAAGTGTAGCACAAATAGTAGTAAGAAGGAATTTTACATTTTTAAAAAGTCTAAAATAAACAGACTTTATAATTTAAGGAACTGGGAAAACAAGATAATAAGCCTAAAGTTAGCAGAATAAAATAAATACTATAAGCAGAACTAAATAAAGAACAGAAAACATCAGACAATTTTGACAAAATTAAGAGTTGCATTTTTGAAAAATACAAAATCAATAAATCCTTAGTCTCACTAAGAAAAAAAAAACAATGAAGACTGAAATAAATAAAATAAGAAATAAGAGATACAACAGATGCTTCGCAAATCAAATGAACCATAAAGAACTATTGTGAATACATGCCAACATGTTGAATAATCTGGTACTGAATATATTCCTAGAGACATACAGCCTGACAAAACCAAACCAAGAGAAAATAGAACAGACCAACAATAAGTTATTTAATAATAATCCAAAGCTTCCTTCACCTTCCAAGAAAAAATAGAAACAAAAAGACAAGAAAAAAAAAAA
>CM053404.1:99926262-99969450 GCA_028644305.1 Xerus rutilus | reverse complement strand
ACTTCTCCTTAATCACATACTGTCATTCTCCATCCCCAGTGGTGATTATTAATTTGAATTTTTGTTTAATATATCATGTTTTCTTTTTATGTTATAATTCTCTTGATTTTTCTTACATTTATTTTATAAATAAATTTATATTATTAATTTTATATCATTATGTATTGATAACATATTGCATACATCATGTAATTTTCTTATAATGTATTATTATTATATTTCATGTGTGCTCTTAAATAGTATATGCTTTCATTTTCGAGTTTTACAATTTTATAAAAATAAAAATTATACTATAGATATTATTTTATCATGCTTCTTCAATCTTTATTGTATTTCTGATTTATTTACGTTCTCACAATACTCTAGTTAATTGGGGCTGGGGCTGTAGCTCAGTGGTAGAGCGCTTGCCTAGCATGCGTGAGGCACTGGGTTCGATCCTCAGCACCACATATAAATAATAAATGAATAAAATAAAGATCCATCAACAACTAAAAAAAAAATTAAAAAAAAATACTCTAGTTAATTTAGATCTTCAGTGATTAATTTTACAAATATACCACAATGTGTGCATTGTATTGCTAACGGACTTATGCTTTATTTCTAGTTATTTTGTTGTTCTTGGTGTATAGATCAAAAATGCTGGATACATTCTTGAACATTCTTGAACATGGGAACATATGTTCCCAAGAATCTCTTTAGAAGATGCAACCAAAAATGGAATCCTTGAATCATATATTGTGTACATAGTTGATTTTATTAGCTAATACTTTGTTTAATAAATTAGTTTTTCTCATTTTTACTTCAATGGATAAATTTAAACATTGTTCTGTGTTCCCTTCTGTTGACATTTTAAAACATTTAACTTCGTGTTGTTAAATGTGTTGATGAGTATGGGTCCCTTTTTCTTCTTTAACTGCCTGTTGAGATAGTATGCCTCTTTTGCTATTATGATACTTCTATTTTCCTAAAAATATTGTTTCAAAAATTAAATCATTATTTCTCAGCTATATCTGTAACAAATTTGTTCTTGAGTACTAAAAGGATGGCATAGGTCCCACCATCAATTTTAGACTTTAATAGCCAGAAATAGTATGAAATGTAACTCTACTAAATGCAGAAGCATTATACAAAGGCTCGCTTAAATGGAAGATCAGACCAGGTTTCAGGTTTGGCTAAACCTTACAAAAAAAGACAACAAAGTACTAAGGAAGTGATTTTTGGCCACATCACTGAGAGCTTTGAATATAATTTTGAGGTTGCTGATGTTTATTTTGAAACCATTCCATAGTTTATTTTATTTTTTTTTAAATAGGGAAGTTAATGAATGGGAATTCAAGTGAGAAAAAGAAGTGAACACAAAAGAAATCATTTCTTGTAGTATGTCAGGTGAAAGGTAATGAAGGCACTTTGTGAAATGTCAGTTGACATGAGAAGTAGGTGAGTACAGGCAAAATGTATAACAGTAAATATTTCCTAAAATGTTGCTGGATACTAAACATTTTACATGAATCATTTTATTTGAGCTAAGGAATAAATAATAACAAAAGATAAATGCTATTATTTTGTTCACATTTTACAAAGTATTTTAAAAAATAGACTGTTTATGTAACAGGCCTAAACTAAGTTCATATAACTACTAAGTGGTTGAGCTTTCCCTTAAGCAGAGGCAATTTGACAATATAGTTAGTATAATTAACTGTACTGGGGGTGGGTGTACATGTGTGTTCATGTTTATGAATTCTTAGATTGTGTGGGTGGAACAGAGAGGACTTGGTAACTGATAAGTTAATGATAATGAGGAAAAAAAGTATTAATCAATGTTTCCAGCTGTAGTGACAAACTGTGATGCTGTTGGAAAGAAATGAAATTATAAAAATAAGAAAGATAAAGTTTGAGGAGAAAAGTGAAAGTTTAATATTGATCTTTTTTTGGTCTGGAAATAAATATAGGTAATATTGTATATATAATGTAAAAGAAAAGTGGAGGATAGAGTAGAAAGTTGAAAATTTCACTTACCAAAGTTAAATTTGTAGGTCTTAAGACAACATACAGCATAAATAGTTTAGAATAGTCTTAGGATTTGACCAGAGGCATAATAATCCAAATTATCATCTTAGACATTGAAATACTATGTACTATTATTTCAGGTGCTTTAATGGCTCTTGGTTGTATTCAGTAGTATGTTTAAAATTTGGTTACGTGCACTACTTGATTCATGATATAAACTATATTGATTTTACCTTCCAGAGCTGCTCATTCCTCTTTTATTAGTGCACTTTAATTCTACACAATAATAGGTTTCATTGTGGCATATTCGTATTTGCAAATTACATACCTTAACTTCTTTGATAGTATTCTTTGCTTACTTGCAGTTTTCACAAACTTCAGAAAGTTTCAGAAGTCAACACAATCGTATTTATCCCTACCGCTTACATTAACTCCTTGGCAATCATGCAGCAACAAAGGAATAGAATTCCTAATCTTGCTCTCACATTCATCGCCATTTCTTCTTAATTATCTCACATCTTTCACTTCATTAACATATAATACTTGCTTCCATCCTTCCTTCCTTTTCTTTGTCTCTTTCTTTCTTTCTTTCTTTCATTCTTTCCTCTAGCTACTGCAGACATGAACCCTGTATTGAGGGTGGAGGTGGAGAGTGGGAGAATGACAGACTAGTTAATAGTCTGTCAGAACAGTTCACATGAGAAATGAGAATGACTTTAATGTTAAATAGGAAGAAATGAGAGAAAATCTGGCCCATGACTTATTTTAGAGACAGAATTTCAGAGACAAGATAATGAAATTGTTGTGGGCAATGAGAGAAAAATAAGGACGATGGATCATTCCAAGTCATTTAAGTCAGAGGCTATGAGGAAGTGGTGGTAAAGGTGTTGAGATGGACTTGTGGAGCCCTAGAGTGCATGCTACTAAATATCTGAACCCAATAACTGAATCCCTTTGCCTTATTTTCATGCTGAGTCGACTATCTCCTAGTGATAATTTTTCTTCCCATGTAAGTTGTCTGTAGGGAAAATAAATTAATAGTTAGACAAACACAAATGTCTGACCTACCTCCTGTAATGTCTCTCACTATAAATTAATTAAGTGCCTCTCTGGATTACATACTTTGTGTTTTGTGAGTTTTAATCAGTGAAAGGTACCTTTTAAAATTCCAATCAAGAGGGTGAACTGGCAAGTCATATTTGGAACACCTTAGATAACATAGCAAATTCATTAGAGTAAGAGATGCATTGGAGAACTAATCAGAGTAAAAGCTCTTTACCAACAATCTCTTTTCATTCAAATTTCTGTATTCATCCACTTTCATTATACTATGCAAGAAGCACGAAGTGCATATTTTTGGTCAACAAGAACCTTTAACGTCCTTCTGTAGAAACAAATTACGTGAGCACACAATGTCACAAAAGATGTAAAAAAAAATCCAAATTCCCTCAGATTTCATAAATTCTAGATTAAATATTTCACTATTTTATTCCAACAAAGAATTATTGTTATTTTTTTGTCCCTATGTCTCTTCTCTCTTTTATTCTTCTCCAGTGTATTCTGCTCCTGGAACATTTCTGGAATGAACCACTTTGCCACCAAGTTCTCATCCAGTTCTTAATCCTGAAGGCACTGAATTCTTTCCAGAGATGAGTGTTAATCCAAGCATACAAAAAGGTTGTCTCTTCAGAAGATTCCCATTATTTGTTATTTTGAAAACGAACTAAAGCTCCATTGCTCCAGTAAAGCAGAAAACATTTGTCAATCATCCGTGGAAATCGCTTATCTGCAGTTTCCTGTTTATAGTTTCAAAAATCATGTTTCCAACTCTAATCCAGTGAAACTGCTCTTTAAGCAACTCTAGTGAGTCTACCTCAATTTTCTACAGAAAACTTGGTGTAAAGAGAAGAAGATATATTTTCATTTTAAGATATACTTTTCTGAAAGAAATGTATAAAATTTTCGTTTAAAATTGTTTGTCTTATAAAGTGATATATCTATCTATTCATATCTACTCATATATATATATATATACATATATTCATATATTCTTAGTTTTTTGTTTTTTTTTTTGATACCGCAGATTGAACTCAGAGTCATTCAACCACTGAGCCACATCCCCAGCCCTATTTTTTGTGTTTTATGTAGAGACAGGGTCTCACTGAGTTACTTAGCACCTCACCGTTGCTGAAGCTGGCTTTGAACACGTGATCCTCCTGTCTCAGCCTCCCAAAGTGCTGGGATTACAAGCGTGAGCCATCATGCCCGGCTTATTCTTAGTTTTAAATCCATGTGAGATCAATGGTTGGGACACACTTTGAGGAGCTCTTTTCAGTAATATGAACATCGGAATAGTTTTGTTAATATTTGAGAAACCAAGCAGGAGTTTATTGTCCAAGGCATTAACAGAATGTCATAAAATAGCTATCACTGATGATTTTATTCAGTGTCAACATGTATTGATTGAACAGAAATACGTACATGTATTCATGAGACTGCATGAACCTTATATAAGAATACAATGACCCCAGGAGTTTAACACACTGCGGAAGCTCCTGAGGCCAAAACTCCATTTCTATCTATGAAGACTTTGCACACTGAATTGACTAGAGATATCATACAACAAAAGTAGTGACAAAATCATACAACACAAGTAGTGACTTTTTTTCTTTGATTTCTAAGAAAGGTCTATTTATGTGGCAAATCTTAATCATACATTTACATTCATTTTGTATCAAACTGGAAGTGAGGTGAGGAAGGTGGGGAAACACCTCATCTTCCTCTAACTCTAGAGCCTGAAAAAATCAAGTAGGAACATGAAGAGGGAAAGCAAAATATTTTTAAACATGTTCTAAGCAGCCAAATTTATATTAGGTCAGTCTTTTTCATGTTAGACACTGCATGAATTACTAGGGTATCAATGTTAAAAAAGCAGTGTGCCTGAGTTTTGGTCTGATAAGCTCTCAGGTGGAGGACTCCTGCTGCTGTTCTTTCAGTAGCAAGAAGTAGGTAATCAATTATATATTAGTATCTATACATAGTTTTACAAATAACATAATAACTACATATTGAGAATGCTTGCTTAAAACTATAATACTGATAAGAATTTTCAGTACAAATAGGGAAATGATGAACAAAACTTTTGCTTTCCTTTATTTAAGTTAGTACATTTGGTACTCAAGTTAATCAATTAATTATGGCTTAGGTATTTTGGGCCCAAAGCCTATCTCTTTGACCTCATTTTTTACTACTCTTCTTGTTCACTGAGTTTTACTCCTTACCTCCTCCAGAGCATCTCATCCAAAAGGCAGCCCTCTGCCTGGCAACCATTGCACTGGCATTTCCATCTGCAGAGTACTTTCCTCTCCTAAATATTCCTAATTCCACACTTCTAGTTCCTTTAAGGCTCTACTTCAACATTACAGGCTTAGAGAGTTTCACTCTAACCATTGGCATTTATGGTGCTCACAGAATTTATGGTTTTACACAACCGGGAGTGGTGGCATACGCCTGTAATCCCAGAACTTTGGGAGGCTGAGACAGGAGAATCACGGGTTCAAAGCCAGCCTCAGTAACGGCGAGGCACTAAACAACTCAGTGAGATTCTGTCTCTACATAAAACACAAAATAGGACTGAGGATGTGGCTCAGTGGTCAAGTGCCCCTGAGTTCAATACCCGGTACCAAAAAAAATAAAATAAAATAAAAAGAATTTATTGTTACACTATAGTACTCATATCTGATATAGTATTATAAATATGCTTATTTCCAATCTTCCTTTTGAAATATTACTTTCTTGAGCACAGGTATATTACATGCTATTTATTTATTTATTCATTCTGAAACCAAGGATTGAACCCAGAGGCACTTAACCACTAAGCCATCCTCAGCTGTTTTTTTTTTTTTTTTTTTTTTAATTTAGAGACAGGGTCTCCCTGAGCCTTGCTGAGTTGCTGAGGCTGCCATTGAACTCATGATCCTCCTCCTGCCTCAGCCTCTCAAACTGCTAGGATTATAGGTGTGCGCCACCACACACGGCTACTTTTAATTTTGATCACTGAATTCTAGAAATTTCTAGATGTCAGGCACATTCTAAACACTCAATAAATCTTTGCTGAATAAGTGCAATAACAGGTATTCAACAAATAATTTTTACTTCTTTTAGCCATGTATAAAATACAGTAGTAATTCCTTTAGTGTAAATTAGGAAAATCTTAAAAAAATCAGGAATGCTCATCTTTGTCATAATGTAACTGTGAAAAAAAAGTATTGATAAATTAGAAATTCGCTTCCTATTAATCTTATCCCCCTTTTAAGATTATTTCTCACAAATAAATGTGCTATGATTATTTTCTCTATCAAGGACATCATCTCTCATCATCAGTCTAAAAATATGAAAGACATTCTATTCATTTTGAGAATTTCACTATCTCTTGAAATCAGTATGTCTTATATATTTGTTTTCTAAAATATTCTTGTGAAAAGAGAACTATCCATTGGTTGAAATATTAAATACAAAATGGTTACAATAAAAGATTAGGATTCCTTCCACTCCATCTGCCTGCTTTTATTATTTATATTAAAAAATTATATGCCATCTTCTGAATAAAAATCTATTCCACTTGCAACTATTTTTCTCTTGTCATTTACTTTCTATTAAAAAATAAATAGGGGACAAATATTTGTTTAACTGGTGAAATTTCCTGGAGAAACTTCTGTGACCCGTGAGCATATTAATCTCCTTATTTTTAATGGTTGAATATAATTTTATTGTATGAATATACTATAAATATTATAGGGTACTATACTGATAGATGCTAGCATATAGGTATGAGTATTTTTATTTTTATGATAGTATTATATATTTTGAAATGAACATACTAGTTAACTAGTAAATACTTGCTTTAATGTATTAATGACATTTAGCTGTGTTTGTTTAGATAAATATTGCTAAACTTTCTTTAACAAATCTTGAGACAATTTAAATATTCAACACATTTTTTGTGAGATTTTTCTTACCAACTCTGCATTAAAGCTCTGAACCTCTGTAATTCAATAAGTAAAAAGGAGATCTCTTTATTTAACTTCATGTTTATGAATGAGGTATCATCTTAAAAGACATTGTAATCTTGTTACATATTTCCTATAAACAGACTATAACTGCCATGTACATATTTCTCTTAGAATATCAACTGAATTAATTATTTATGTGTTAAATGGAATCCTATATGTATTTCCTATGGAATACTAGTCTATGATTTTTTGTGATTATTCTACAATTAAATGTTTTATTTCTAATTGCATTTTATTATCATCAGAAAATATGATACTTTTCCAAATTTTGTTCATATCAAAATTTTTATATGCAAATAAAGTATATTTCTTGAATTTATTTAAATACTTTCTTTGTGTCTGTCATGATAAAGTGATTAAGTTTAGGGAACATTTTACAATAGAGCTTTTAAAAACATCTCCAATATTTTAACAGATACATAAAATTTGTTAGAAATCTCAGAAATATGGACAGCTGAGCGTGGTTGTACCCACCTGTAATCTCAGAAGCTGGGGAGGCTGAGACAGAGGGATAGCGTTCAAAGCCAGTCTCAGCAAAAGTGAGGTACTAAGAAACTCAGTGAGACCCTGTCTCTAAATAAAATACAAAATAGGGCTAGAGTTGTGGCTCAGTAGTCAAGTGCCCCTGAGTTCAATCCCTGGTGCCTGCCTCCCCCCCCAAAAAAAAAAAACAACCACAGACAAACCTTTGAAAGGTTTATAATGAAACAGGAAACTCTGTTGATTCCTATTTCCCAAACAAAATGACTCTCAACTCTTTTGTTTCTCCTAGTGCTTAATTCTATAATTTTATATAAAATATTTTTCTTAATAAATTTTCTTATTTTTCTCTTCTTTCTAATGTTAGTAGTAAGGCACATATTTCTTTTTTATTATGTTTCCACTTCTTTCTTTGCCTGTTTTTAAAGTTAATTATCTTATTATATCACTTCTGAATATTGTAGATTCTAACATTTTGAAAAAAATCTAGTTATAGATAACTATATATAACTAGATATAGATCTAGTTATAGATAACTACCTATAACTAGATATACAATAACTATATATAAAATATAGTTATAGATAACTATATATAACTATAACTATATCCCACTTATTTTTATTGAAATTACTTTAAGTTTTATGTCTGACATTTCCTTTTATAGTATATTTTCTGTTTAATGGCTTCATTTTTATTTCTATTATACTATGTTGTTTCCTACATCAATTAGTGAAGAATAAATTGTTTGAACAAATTGTTCAAAAGATATGGCTCAACATATTAAAAAGTCATTTCTTGCTGATCTAAAATCATATTTTTTATACTATCTTATGTCTTCACAACCAGTCTGTAGGTTCCATGAAAGCAAAGATTTGTAATGTTCTCAAAAACCTTCATGTAGTAAATAAATATCATAGCATTAGTGTTTGTTTAATTGCCAATTTTTACATTGTTTTAAATTTAGTAATATGTTTAAACAGATTTCTTTTTTCTCATCTGTCCACTTACCTTACTGTCTTTATGCTTTCTTTAGCTAATTCATGTAATTAGAAATTTCTAATTTTTTTTCCTTCTTTTTTCTCTTTTCTTTTTTCATTTACTGCATTGTTATTTCTTTTTAAATGAGTATTTTCCTTCTCTGGATAGTCAGATGTTCCTATCTTATATTTCAATAGCATCTTGTGCAAAAATCTTATCTCTTACAAAATTAACATTACGAAATCTCTCACACATTTTCAGTAGTCTGAAATCTGAGATAATGTAGAAGACAGACTATTTGGATTCAAGAATCCTAGCTTTTATGGAAATCTGTGTTGTATTCGATTTCAGATGAAAATACAATATATACATGCTAAAAGGAGGCCCAAATTATATTTTTGCTCAAGACTTAACATGGCTAAAAGACTTTAGGTAGTGTGCGTTCTACCCCAAAATCTTTCACATCATTTTCTAAATTTCTTCCTATTACTCGTTTAGCTATAGTCACTTTTATCGTGTTATATCTTTCCAGCACATGCCAAATTTACTCTCATTCCTCAACACTTATATTTCTTTTTCTCTCTGCTTGAAGATAAATGTCCAGGTAGCTTGATTGTCTGCTTCACTTAGGCCTCAGTTCAAATGCTATGTCAGAAAGGCCTTCTGTAACAACCCTTCATGAGCAAGTTCCCTCTTTTATTCTCCTTCACCTTGCTTTGTCTTTGTAGCACAGGTTATCAGCAGTCATGTAGTTTGTTTATTTCTTGCTCCAGTAAAATATAAGCTCTATAAGAGTTTTGTATACATTTTGTAAATTTCTGTTTTCCTAAGATCTAGATCAATTACCCCTAGTCAGTGTTGTATTCATAAATCAATAATTTATAAGTGATGTACAATGGATGTTAAATAAAATGGTAGTCTATAACTCTCAGACAAATACTCCAGGTACTTATGTAGATAAATATTTAATACTTCATGGACAGTTTATTACATGCAAACTTATAAAATCCAGACAGGGTAGATAGCTTAGAGAGGCAAACTTGTTTTCCATATCTTCTAATGTTCAGATACAAAATATGAATTTCCAGGATCATAAACACAAGAAAAATACAGTTGCCTTATTCACGTACACACAGCCTAAGGAAATAGATATGACTACACTACATCTCTACACACCAGGTTATGTAAAATCTCATGCCAGACAATGGCCAGCAACTTTGACATCTGAGACGATTATTTTTTTTTTATTTCAAATTCCCTTACCAAGTCTAATTAAAAAAAACCCATTGTTGGATTTGTATTTATTCTTTATTTGTTGGCATCTTTCCTTTTTATTTGGATGGATTAAAACTAACTATAATTATCTATATGGGAAAAATTGGGGGCCAAAATAATCTCCCTACAAAAGGATGTTGAACTGTTTTATCCCATGCTTACCACACTAGTGGTTTGAATTTATATCTCACTTTCTTTAAATTTCTTTAAATATAATATAAATAGGTGGTTGTTTTATAGTTTCAAATTTGAGTATTGTTTCTCTCAGTTCTATTACATAAAAATCTTTCAAAGTACATATGGGAATAAGATGTTATTTAGGCAACAAATATTTTAAGAATCCATCAGAGTTATTTGTTTACCTTGAAATAAGTATGAAATTATCTATCTTCTATTCCATCCCACCTACCTCGAAGGGCAGCATTTATTATAATGCAAATTGCCACTGTTGAGACATTTATTTTCATCATTATAAAATGAAAATCATTAAGCATTCATTTTGCAAAATACAGTATCTTTTTGCCAGTCATTCAGATAATACCAGTGCCAGGCTACTAATACTGCTACATTTTTTGTATTGAAATTTAAGACTATTAAGTGTTCAGTCTGAAACTTCCCATATGTTTCAATTAAAATGTGGCAGCTATACAGGATATATAAAAGTGTATGCCCATAAGTCATATGAAAATCCAAATTTTTGTTGTCAAACACATAAAATTTTAAAAACTCTATGAAAAATATTTATTTTTTGAAACTCCCATGGTTATCTCATTTTACCCTTGAGAAATAACCAAGTCAAAACTAGGAGGGATAGACACCTTTTTCTTTTATCAATTGTTCATAGAGATTTATTATGACTTAGATATGAGGTGTCCTCTTAAAGCTCATCTGTGAGACAGTGCAAGACAGTTTGGAGGTGAAGTGACAAGATTATGGAGCCTTAACCTAAGTAGTATATTCATCCCCTGATGGAATTAATTTGGTGCTAACAATAGGCAGGTAGGGTGAGGCTGGAGGAGGTAAAACATACCTTTGGAGTTAATATATTGTGTAGAGTTTGCAGATTCATGTTGAAGAAATAATCATGAATACCTCACATTAAATGCATATTTAACCTGTGATGCATATGATTTACTTTTAAATTCAATGATTCTTAATGTTATAAGAACATCAAAATATTTGTGCAGGAGAATTTCTCAGTTCTATATTCAAACACTTCTCTAGGAATTTTGACTTGATCAGTCAGAAGTGCTTTTTGGTCTACTTTATCTGGTGAAAAATAAATCTTTGATCATATCCTCATGTAAATCCAATCATAAGATATTTGTCCTTTTCTCATTTCACATAGCATAATGTCCTCAAGTTTTATCCATGTGTATTATATGTCAGAATTTTTCCTTTTTAAAACTGAGTGATATTCCATTTTATGGATGTACTACTCTTTGTTAATCCATTCATCCATTAATAGACATCAAATTTGTTTCTATATTTGAGTTACTGTGAGTAATACTACTATACACATGGATGTGCAAACGTGTTCAAGTCCCTGCTTTCAGTTCTTTTGGTTATATATACCAGAAACAAAATTGCTGGATCATAATGGTAGTTTTAATTTCAATTTTTATAATTAAAATTAGAATTACAAAAATTCTGCAGAATAATACAAAGACTTTCCAAATTACCTTCAGATTCAGATTTCCAATTCTTAATTCAAACTTTAAATCAGATAAAATACATTTAGTTGGGATCATCTTGGCTTAAAAATAAAGGTATGGTTCCCTAAATAGAGCCTTGATCACTCTAGTGTTTTCTTCAACATTATTCAATATCACAAACTTTGTTTAATTATGATAAATTTATAAATCTCTTATTAATTTGTGTACACACATACACACATATATAATGCATTTTTAAAAAATTCTGTTGTGTGTATATAGTGTGCCAGTTTCTAAGGCAGCAAACCCCATCCTTGTGTAGTTTGCAACACAGTAAGAAAGACAGATAAGGAAGCAAACAGGATGCAGTGCTTTAGGCAAAGAGCAAGGAGAAACACAAAGCGTAGGTTAGGTTACAGGCCATCAGGATCAGCTTCTTTGGAGTAAAGAGTTTAAGTCAAAACAGAAATATCATTATTTATCAGCTTATACAAAAAGCAAAGGAATGAAACTCCAGACAGAAAAAATTAATAGGAGTGAGTTTGTCCTCCAACAAGAAAGTCCATTTTTACACTCTACTTTTTGCGCTCAAATAAAATCTCAAATAGTCAGAGACTATTTATCTTTATTCTGTTCCTTTGGTTTACAATTTTATTTGTATGTTAACGTCATGCTGTTTTTGTTACAATTATTCTATAGTGTATTTGAAATAGGCATTACTATGGATCCAGCGTTGTTCTTTTTGCTTAGGATTCATTCTTTTGGAAGTTCAAAGTCATTTGTTCTTCCATGTGAACTTTATGACTTTTTTTCTTAGTTTTGTAAACATGTATTTGCTGTATTTTGTTAGGAATTGCATTGAATCTGTAGATTTCTTTTGGTAGTATGGCCGTTTTAACAACACTACTTCTCTGAATCACTGAAATGATGAATTTGTTATTGTAAAAACATCTCAGAGTTTACATGCACTGCTTATATGATTGTTTGCATGGGATAGGGTACAACTTCTTGGGGAAATAGTTTAATAGTTTCTTAAAAAAATTAAATATATATAGCCATTTTACTCCAAGGTAAAAACAAATAAATGCATATGTACACACATATATTTTATTTGTATTACCCAAATCTGGAACTAATTCCAATATGAACTAATTCCATTATGAATGTCTTTCCATCATCTAGTATCTTCTTTGATTTCTTTCTTCAGTGTTTATATAATTTCCATTGTAGAGATTTTTCACCCTTTGATTGGATTTACTCCTATATCTCTAGATTTTTTGAGGCCATTGTTAATGACATATCTTAAAAAAGAAATGTTGATTCTTAATGTTTCTGATTTTTAAATTACAGCATGAAATTTGAAATTATAGTATGAAATATGAATCATGTTATTCTTAAATTTCCCTGTATATTGATAAATAACCACTAGACTGTTTTTAATATTCTGAAAATGCTTTTAAAGGTCAGAGAAAAAATGCAATTTTCCCTATTCATTGCTGAGATTTTTTTGTATGACTTCAACTTGTATAGTTCCAGCTTACACAGTCATTTTTATGTACCTGAACTGCTGTGCAAAGTGAGGCCCGCTTGTAATTGCTCATCACAAACATATTTGCTTTCAAATATCTGTTGTCTGTAGCTATTTGCCATTTTTATGGTTCTGCACTGCTGTGCAAAGTGAGGACCACCTGTATTTATTCATCACAAAATGGATGAATTCAAATCTCTGTTATTTGTAGCTATTTGCCCTTTTTTCTGTATGCCAATTTGTACCTTTTTTCCCTTTATAATTATTCTTAGGTGTCTAAGTCATAATTTTTTGCAAAGATTCAGTGGCTGAGTTTATTTATATTCTCTATGTTTTTGTTTCCAATTTTTGTGATTAATTTTATTATTTTATCACTTCTTTTTTCTTTTTCCACCTATGTATTTTCTTTTCCTCTTCTGACATTTAAAAAACTAGTTGTATATCGAATTTGTTTTCAGTTTTTCAAATATCCCATTGTAACAACTACTATACTGCCTTTCACTTAGCGGAAATAGTACATTTTTAAATGTTAGTATCTCCTTTTTCCTTTTAACTGAAATGAGCTGAAATTCTCAAAGTTGTGAATTTTGTAGAGTCACAGTGAGTTTTATGAGAAGCAAGAAGATATGTTTTATTCATGCCTGTGACACTTACTATATAATATCAAGGCAATGGCACTACTCTTTGGATTTCAGTTTTTTGTGTGTGAATTTAAATGACTTGATAGTATAATCTCTTTCCTCTTAAATGACACTATTATAAGTTTGGGTCAAGAAATGACATGATTATAAGTTTTGGGTCAAGAACTATGCTATATCTTCTAACAGTGTGAAATATTCATAGTTACATAGCAAAATTCTTCCCACTGAAACATAAGTAGTTTCCTAGACTTTTTACTTTCATTCTTCATTCATATACATGTATCAGTTATCTTTAGTTTTCCCTTTCTGTCTAAATATATTAGAGAATTACTTTAAACTAATAGCTTAGCAATCAGTATTTAATAAAAGAGAAATCATTTTAATCTTTCCTTGTTAAAGGAATTCCACACAGGTACCTGAAAAATTCTGGAAAAAGAGCATGAAAGGAGGTCAGGGTTCACAATTGCCAATGGACTTCTGGGAAAGAAGTTAATGCTCAGCTGAAGCAATTGCAACAGCACCTCTACCTCCAGGTGCTCACTCACCTGTCCTTGGATCCTGTAGGGCTGAATCTGAGTGCTTTTAAAGTCACTTTTTGTGTGCTGTTTCTAAGAAGCAGCAAGTTAGCTTCTGATACACTTCTGCTTTCTATAACTGAAGTAAATGAATGCATTAACATTCAGAGCCCCAGTTGCAATAGATACCGTGAAATGTAGATCTTTAAAAAATCTTCCTAATTCTCTAAGTTGCAAAAATAGAATGGTAAAACCTAATGTGTCTACTACTACCTAGTTATATTGAACAGGGTTGTCAAATAAATAGATGTCTTGGGTTTAGGTTTCATTCCATTGTATTGCTAATTTGAGAAATCTTAGGTGTGTGGGTATCTATTTTAAAAAAAAGCAAAATAGATCTCAAGGAGACTGCAAATGTTTTGCAAAAGACTATCTCAATGAAAAGATTAACATATCAAACTAAAAAACGTAAAAGAATTATACAGATCAGTGTGCTTTTGAGATGATTGGCAGGCAGTGGTTTTAAGCTCAAATGTAATATTTTATAGTTATCCACAAAACTCTAGAGGCTGGATGCAGCTCAGAATTTAGTGCTTAGAGCTTATGTCAATAGAAATGTCACTGCAAGGATTTTTGCTGGATCTTACCTTTACTCATCTAATATGATTAGAATTTGAAAGAGACGATTTGTAATTTTCTCAAGTAGATTGGTTATTTATAGCAGTGCACTTCAAAAACACACACAAAATAATCTTAAATATAATCCAAATAATCAGTGGGCATTATGTTTTGGGTTCTGGAACTAGGAGCATAGCCAATTGGGGTGGAATTTTGATAACTGCTTTTTTACTTTTACTGTTTACTTTAAGCATTTTTTTTTATGGAAAGAGCTAGATTGACAGTCTCAGAGATCAAAGTCCTCTTTTTATCAAATGAGCAGATATAGCACAGAGTAAAAAAATTCCCATCTGCTCAAACCACTGCTCTAGAGACTTTGCCTGTAAAGGATGAGGATTTTTCAAGCTCTTTGCCTTTTTCTTTCTCTTGAGAAAATTCCTCATTCAGTGGCATCACATAAGTAAAATTTCTTTTGAATAAACAAAACTACATAGATTTCATTTGCTTTATTTATTTTTTCACTATTGTCTATATCATATTTGAGAATTCTGTATTTTGGAATCTGTTATAAATTTTAGACTTAACAAATACTTGTAAGGTTTTATTTCCATCTTGCTAATTAATAAAACCAAAAAATTAAGTTACTTCTCTAAAATCACATGACAAATTAGCTTGAGTAAATATTCATAGATTCTGATAATATAATGCAACAGTAAACAAGAAAATTGGCAATGGATTTGTTGAGTATTAGCATGCATATAAACTAACTTTAATCTGTTCATCAAAATACTACTATAAGAGCCTTACTTAAGGTAAGTCAAAAAATAAACTAAAATTCAAACCTGTAAGAAATCATACCATATGTATTGTGTATATAAAATCATTAACAAACATGAAATTTCTTATTTTGTCAACATTTTAAGAAGCACTATCTTCTATGGATAGTGCTTCCCTGAAATTAGACTGAATCTTACTATGGGTGATTTGTCACAATTAATTTGTCATATTTATTCTTTCTTGGTGGTAAATAAAGCAATGGTACTACTTACAAAAATGGTATTTTAGATTAGATGAAATACAGTAACTGACTAACTATACTTTAGAGATGAGAGATGAGGATCAGAGAAAAGTAGTAAAGTTTTTCAAGTTACTTTTGGAAACCAGTAAGTGAAGTAGACTGAAACTGAATCTAGGCTGTTAATATTCTGAGGTACACTCATATGGAAGCGTGACATTTCAATAGGGAGTATTGTATATGGTAAGAAATATAGAATAGGCTATTTCAAAAGTTATGCAATTAACTTCCTGCCAGTTAAAGATAAAGCTGTCTGAGGCCAGACAAAAAGAACTTGATTTTTTAAGTCTGTAGATAAGGCCATAGTCTACATAATCATAAAATGTAAGTATGTTGTTGAAAAGTGCTTTGCATCTTCATACAGGGTACATTAGAGTCAGGGATTCACCATTTAAAATTTGGCAGTGATAATTTCAGGACAAAAGATGTGACTGACTTATAACTATTATATATAGTAATTGCTATTCTGAAAAAATCATTTTTGCATGACAGAGATATCTTTTGCTGAGTCTCTGTACTTGTCAGAGTACTTTTGTGTAATTTCAAAGATATAATACTGAGAATGTGCTACTTTAACATAAAATATAAGGAACAGAAGTAAGAACAAGAGATGTGAAGCACCTTAATTTCTAAACAATGAAAATTGGATTTCAAATATTATGTCTGCTCTAAAGGTAATGAATTGACCACAATAATACAGAGACAGAAGCCAGATGGCATTTATATTTTGTGAAGCTCTGTGATTCTCACTTTCTCCATCAGAAGATCATCATCTCCACTAAGGTAGAAATGGGGCCAGTTATTTTAAAGACCAGTTATTTTAAAAACTTTAATGCCCATAAGTATAATCCCCTTTGTATCTGTGATCTCCATTATTAACTAATTCCAGGGTAACTCTACCTCCTAATGGAGTACCTATAACTGCTGTTGTTACTAAGATTAGCTATCAAATGGATTAACTAATCCAGAAAAATAATTTTGAAACTCTAGTGTTATGCACAAGCTATTCTCAGGTTATTAGGAAACAGCCTGCAGATATTCTGCAGAGTATTGGAACAATCAGTTCACTTCCATAGTTCTATAAGACGACAGAGACTTCAAAGTACAAGTTTCAGGTAATGGTGATGCTTATGGCTTATACTAAGTATTAAAATTGGAATAATTTCTGTGGAGATAAATTTATATCTTAAATAATTCCCTATTTCAATTTATATTTATAGAGTCTCTAATATATGTTTGGCATTATGCAAAGTTTTGGTAATAAAGAATATATGTACACATTCATACACACACACCCCAAATGTGAAGTTAAGCTGCATTTGACTTATAAATCATACAGATCATGCTATAAAAGAAAAAAAGGGTGTATGGAGTTGAGAAAAAGCACATTCAGATCCTAATTTTGCCACCAGTTCAATATCTGTCATAAAGCTTCACTGCTAATATGGTCTCTAGCCTTTTCACCTTTCAAATGATGTGGTTAAACTCAATGATCACCAAGGTCATGTGCACATACAAGATTCTATAATTTTATGAATCAATCATTCTAATTTTCTGTGCTGTACTTCTTTGACCTTACAAGTATACTCACTTTTGACAAGAAAACCTTCAAAAGACATGGCGAAATGGTCGATTGGGAAATTTGATTTAAAATGACAACAAAATGATACAGGCAACATTTTCTTGTCACTTTAGAAGCCTAGGAAATTCTACTTTGTATTTTCAAGTTACAAAAAGAAAAAAATCAGAGATCAGTTAATTTCAACAGCTTTTGTAGAATATTTTTGTCTGCTTTTTCCAGGAGTGCAGTCTATTTTCATTGTGGATTTTCCTTTGACTTACATGTTTTGTATTCTTATTTTAAATACTTTTATTGTTCTGGAAAAGTAGCTAGCTAAATAGTTTTGTCTGAAGTATTGTTTGTAGGAGCTTTGATGTACAGTGAAGATATTTCTTCTAACACATCTAATGTTTTCATCACTTCCAGGTGCAATGAAACAATTGATTAAAAAACTAGTTATCAAAATCCCTTACTATTGATAATTTTTTTATTCTGACATTCCTATTCTTCTCTGATACAGAGGTAGATATCTAAGAGTAGTCATGTATTTTTATCTTGTCACATTTGCTTTTTGTACAGAATAATATATTGTTTTGAAAAAGAATGTATCTTGTAGTTCATCACTAATTTTTTTTTAATGGAGTCAGATTCAGGGAAGACAGTATATTTGTGTGATTTCAGTTCATTGGGTTATATTTAGAAACTTTAGTCTCACTGTTTCACTGCTTCTTCAAATTTCCTCCCTGCCTCCCCCTCAATACTAGCAATTGAACCCAGGGCTTTGCGCATGCTAGGCAAGTGCTTTACTGCTGAGCGATATCCCCAGTCCCTCAAATTTTCTTACAAAGTGAAACACTGAAAATGAATCACTAAAATCTGGCCAAAACTGATGAATTCAACTTTTGTATATGAATATTCTTTCTATTCAATGACTATATAATTAAGTCTTTTTGATTTCCAGGAAGGGTCCTTCAATGAAATTTCACTTCATTGATTCAAGGCATATATATTTATACTTTATTGCAAACTGTAAGTAGAATGCCAGGGATGCAGTCAATGAAGCTATCATAGTTTGTCGAGAATAAACAAAGAAGAATTTCTAGGTTTTGTGGATCTCTGTGTTGGAGGCACTGAGTAGGGGTCATTCCAGGGAGAAACAAGGTATAATTTAAGACTTGAAAAGTATGGTCTGGGGGTTTAGCTCAGTTGGTAGAATCCTTGCCTTGCATGCACAAGGTCATGGGTTCAACCTGTAGCACCACAAAAAAAAAAAAAAAAAAAAAAAAAAAAGAAGAGAGAGAGAGATTGAGAGAGAGACTTGAAAAGTATATTGGAATCTCTCAGCTAGGGCCAATAAAGAATCAGGATGGTGAATCCATATCAGTCAGTTCTCTCTGTAGCAGCACAATCCTCCTCAGGAAAGTGAGTATCAGGAGTGGTGGCACAGTTAATCCCTTCTGCCTACTATGTCTGTGTCTCCCCCACCTAACTGTCATTATCTTCTTATCTTCAGGACAATTTTTTCATATACTTTGGAACATTTAAGTACTCTATACCTGGTAATTGCTTTCTCTATCTTTGATCCTATCATAATTCTCAGGAATTTTAAAATTAGTAAGTGTTCTTGAACTAGTCTTACTAATCTTTACTCTCAAAATTAATACCCTTCTACTCTGTTCAATTTTATTCAAAGCTTTTCTCTCTCCAAAGTATAAATTGGATTTTAAAAAATCATCTGTTTCATTGTTATCTGACTTTACAATCACCTGTAATTATGTAGCCCTTTTGTGACTGCCTGTGATCTGTCCCCTTGGTTTCAGGCACCTCCCAGGCTGCACACTACCAACCATTCTACTGAACATTGGCATCTTTGTTAGTGAAGCCTCTGTTGCAGGGTTAGGATCGGCCAGTCCCAGGGATTTCTTTCTCCAGGGCTAAATATAATGTAAACACTACAGAGGATTCCACAGAGAATTTGAAGATAAATACAGAACAAGTTCTTGGAAAGTGCCGTACATATACATATACACTGAAGAAAGAAAAAGTGACCATCACATCTAAAGAAGAGGTATGAGGAACTTGTAAGTTTTACAGCAGTTGTTAATACATGAACATGTAATAAACAAAATGGAAGCTGTCATTTTAAGGAAAACAAGAAGAACTTGTAGTATTTACATGGAATACACCTGAAGTGTCTTTGATTAAGATTTATTTCAATGTAGTCACATACTTGAATAGACAGCTAGGAAGACTAATATTTTAGGTTTGGGTCAAAGACTAGAATTTTTTAAAAAGTTTGATATTCTGATTATTTACTATAATAATCTCATGGATTGATAATATGTGGCATTATTGTTATCCATTTTTCTCACTAGTGTTTCAGCATTATTTGGTATTTCTAGAAAAATTGATGACAATGCAATCCATTCCATACTGATTCTTTTTTACCCCAAATGCCTGTTTCTTTATAGTAGTTTCTTTTTTTTTTCACTAATTTCACTCTTAGTCCACTCATGATTGCTTTGTTCTTAATAGAAGAGAATTGCTTTCTTCTCACATACCTCAAGTGGCTCATTATTTTTATCCAGAATGCAGGTATCTCCTCTCACATTTAAAAAGGAGAGAAATTATTTTATTTAATTTCCCTCTTTTACTAAACCATGATTCATAAATAGTCCTCCAACTTTCTACTTAGCCTTTCTAATTTGTTCTTTATAAAATTCTATAGCAAACCATCCTTTTAAACTTTGTGTGAGATCTACCAGCAGAATTAAAAACCTAAGGATAACTACCTATATGAAAAGATTAAAGCAGAAGTTCTGAGACTAGTAGCATTAGTATAATACTACTACTCTTGGGAAATGTTTGTTTTGGGGCATCAATAAAAACTACTAAATTGGAACTTTAAAGGCAGAGACTACACCTCTCACAGTTCTGATGCCCACTCATGTTTGAAAGTTACAGGATTTCAAGGAAAAGATTACCCTCAGCTAATCTTGAATTATTTGTTTAGTTTGGAAAATATTGGTTTAGTTGTTGACAAAGTACATATGGTAGAGGAAGCTTTAGGGAAAGAGTATTTACATCTTTATGCATTTTTCAATTTTATGTATTCATAGGCTGTCCACATGGAGATGCCTGCCATGTTGGAAAAGATAATTTATAAGAGCCCAGAACAGTGGCACACACCTGTTAATCCCAGCACTTTGGGAGGCTGAGAAAGGAGACTCACAAGTTCAAAGCCAGCCTCAGCAAAAAGCAAGGTGCTAAGGAACTCAGTGAGACCCTGTCTCTACACAAAACACAAAATATGGCTGAGGATGTGGCTCAGTGGTCAAATAGCCCTGAGTACAATCCTAGGTACCAAAAAAAAAAAAAAAAAAGGTAATTTATAAGGCAAGATAGTATCAAAGATTATGCATGAGACCTTGTACTTGCTAATGGGTAATTAGAAGATATCCTGCCTATGATCAAAGAACATGCTTACACAAGAGAGCTGATCCAAGATACAAATTGGTCTGTATCAGAAATTACTAATTTCACACTAATTTGAAATATGTTCTCCAGGAATGAACCCATTCTTAGGAGGGTTACTCATAGTTCTGTTAACCCATTTCCATACGCAAACATTCTTGGTTCTTTTTGTTTGTTTGTTTTCTTCTTTGCCTGAGTTCTTTCTTCTCAATTTATTTGATACTAAAGATAATTTCATCTTTAATTATATTCACCAAAATGGAAAAGATATTGCTTTTTATTTTTTCCTGTCAGTTGTCTTTTTAAATTTAAATTTTTTAACAACAACAACCAAAAAAACCCATAGTTTGCATATTTTTCCTCAGGAATTGTTCTCAGAGCTTTTATAGGTCTCTGTTTTCAATTCTGATTCCTGTTGGTTTCTTTATGGCATCCTGTTGCAGCTGATAATTGTCAGGGATTCCAACTACCAAATTGCCTTTGAACTCTTTCAGAATTTCCTTTCCTATACTTATCCCTTGATTGTTAAACTAATGTTGCATTGATCTGTTTCCTTCATCTTATAAATACCCTCCTAAACTAATCACTCCTTCTGTTTACCTTCTCAGCTACCAACTCTCATTCACTTTAAATTCCTTTTTAGTAGGATTCATGCTGACTCTGCCAGGATCTCATGCTGCCTCTCTGCAACTGGGCTCTCTCAAAGCTTTAGATTATTGATCATCCTGAAGATGATAAATTAAGTTGAATATTCTCTCCTTCATTTCTGAAGTTATTCATTTTAGGTTGGAATTCAGCATTTCCTATATGCTTTACTTTATAGAAAGCAATATATATATGTGTGTGTATATATATATATGTTGATAGATTATTATTAATCAATAATAAACTTATAAAGAACTTTTACATTTTCAGCATTCTAGTGGCCTTGAATTTATCTAGTATATTACTCAGATCTGAGAAAACTGAGACTCAGAAGTGTTAAGTATTATCAAGCAGGTTTAAGTCGTAAGTAAACAAGCTAGGGAAAAAGGGAAAAATCGAATTTTTTCTAAATGAGATTTTCTAATCACTTATTTGAAAAGTTTTCCACTTACTACTATAAATAACATCAATATATCTGTATATTAATACAAGCATAATTTAATGACATAAGCCATAAAATTTTTAGATCTATAATACTCAACAGTGTGTTATTAAAGGTTTTGAGGCTTGCTTCAGGGAAGGAGAGTGAAAGATCAGAGAGTTTTCTGAATTTCCTTCAGCATTTAATATAATTATGCCAAAGTACCATATTTCTGAGTAGCAAGTTCTGAGCTCTGTCACTTGAAAAAATCTTGATGTTAAGTTTGTTGACTTGAAAAATAAGTTGTAGAAATTGTGTAGTAGTGAAAGAGTCAAACGTGGAAACATTAAAATGCTGTTCTAGAGATTCCAGTTGGCTTTGGACCCTGAGGTCCTCATCACGCAATAGTTGGATTCGTTTGTCTTTTGCCTTGAAGATGTAACCTAGGTCCAGTTATTTAAGGCAGTACTTATTTTAGAGGAAAAAACAAACAAACAAAAAATGGCACTCAAAATTTTTCTATGATTTTAATTTTAAGTTTAGGACTACTTTAAGGAAACTTTTCTTTGATTCTAAACAAATGTCCAGGATTACTAAATACCTCCTTATATTTATGTTCTTTCATAAATTACTTGCCTTTCCAAGTCTCTAGGACTGCATCTCTGAATTATTCTAACTAAATTATTAGAGGCTTAAACCACTTCACTTTGCATTAACTGTGTCTAAACCAGGGCTTTCTAGTTTGTAAATATTTCTTTGTGAAGCTTCTATAATCTGTGCCCACTGACAGAATGCTGTTATGGTAGGAGCCTGGCTGTTGTCATTTGTCATGCTTTGAGATAATATCCCACACAGTAGTGAACATCCTACTAGCTTCTTCAGTTGCAACACATTTTCCGAGTTCCAAATTCTAGCATTTAAAATATTCTTCATCTCTTTGAACTTAAATAAAATTGAGTAAAAGCAGATTAGTCAAGAAATATTTCATGGTATTTTGAATTACATATTTTATTAAAATTATTCATTTTTCAGTTTACTCTTCTTTTTATGAATAAACTTGCATAAGTGGAATATATATGTAATTTTTAATCTTTTTTAAAAGTGAAAATTGATCAATTAAGTCTTCTAAAATAAATTATTACCACAATTCCAGTAGTATAATGTTAATTTTACCAATGTAAAGTTTCACCTTCATTGGGGATAAATAATTACAAAAGCATGAATAATGGACCTAAAACTCACAAATTATCACTTCAGTTGAAAATTATCTTTGGCATCATTATGAACTTAAAGAGAGTTGGAAAGCTTTATTTTATATTCTGTTTTGTTCTGCTTTAGAAAGAACAGACAGGGACCAAACCCTCAATACATGGTCCTTGGGGGACATTCAAGATTCAAATTGTAGTAAAAGACTTCAAGAAAAAAATATATAGCAGGTTATTTGAGAATATTATAAGATTGTATAACACCTAAGGTATAGTGTAGAAAGCTACACTTGAAAATTTGTGAAGTAGATTGCTAAAAAGGTTTATGTAAGCTCTGCTCTGACTTGGAATACCTCATCCCATTTATACTTTGCCTCAGGTTTAGATTACTTTTCCATATATGGATTGGTAAGTAAATTATTATGAAGAATTAGTACATAAAGCAGTGTTTGCTATGACTATAATAATAATAAAAATAAGCAGACACAATTAAATGGTTATTTTTTGTGTTTCAGAGCATTTATTTTTCACTCAATTTAGTTTTAATAGGTAGTTCTGTGAATTAAAGAAGTTAATTATAATTTTTCTTTGTCAGATAAGGAAGCTGAGGTGAGAAAAAACTAGTTACCTCTAGGTACTGGGGTTATTGAAGGGTGGAGCTAAAACTCAAAATACACATCCTTTCATCACAATCCAGATTCATAGGGTCTTCTCTTCATCAGATATTGTCTCCTCTACATTACTAAAAACAAATTCAGATTCACTCAAAATTTGGCCAACAATGGGAAGTTCATGTTGTATATATCTCAGAAGAATGAAGCAAAAATAGAATATTGTATTTAAGATCATTTTTGAAGTAACAATAAAACCAATAAAATAACTTATCATTAAATAGACATAAAGGTAAAGAATAATTCAGTTCACTATTACTCTTTAGGAAGCAGTAAAATCAACTCAAAATTCACAGGTTTATAGCTTTATTTTGAAATGGTTGAATCTTAGGAAAACTATGTCTCTTATGATACTAAACCATGTAGATTCCTAGTAAAATTCTGAGTTTTATTAGTATCACCTGTCATTTCTTAATTTTAAAATGAAAAGTTGGCAAGTTAAAAGAAAAGTAATAATACCTAAAAGGTCTTGAATGTGTATTTTCTTATTGATCTAATATCAGGAATATAAATTATTTTCCCCTCTAGTACACAGAAAGTTTATTTTTATACTTACTTTACTCTGAGTAATTATAAATTATGTACTATAAATCTTTCTACACATTTTCTAATATAATTTGAAATATTATTCATCAATAAATTGTCATTTTCTTTTCCCGTCACATCTTAACATTAACTGCTTATTATTTTACATTATTAAAATTAAACAGAATTTGAGGTTCTAGATGTGTCTTTCAATTAAAGTCATAACAGTACTATTTTAATAAACACTTGTCAAAGGTAAAGTTTGTTTTGCCAGTAAATTAAATCCAGTGGATTAATATAAATTTTCTTTTCTTTCTCTCTCTTTTTTTTAATATGAGGAAATACATGATTTATTCAGTGTCTGTTTAACCAAGGCTTACTATGTGCCAGACATTGTCAAGTGGTAGGGATTCTATGAGGAATAAGCTCTTAACCTGTTCATTTGGCCATAGAAAGCATTCAATACATGTATTATTTTTTTATTTTATGCGAATGGAGCACAATTTTTCATTTCTCTGGTTGGACACAATATAGAGTTACACCATATGTGCAGTCATACATGTACCTAGGACGTTCTTGTCCATCTCATTCCACCACCTTTCCTGTCCCCATGTTCCCTCCCTACCCCTCCCTCTCCTTGACCAAAGTTTCTCCTTTCTTCCCATGACCTCTTCCCAATTGTGAATCAGCATCCCCGTATCAGAGAGAACATTTGGCCTTTGTTTTTTGGGGATTGGCTTACTTCGCTTAGCATGATGTTCTCCAACTCCATCCATCTACCTGTAAATGCCATAATTTTATTCTCTTTTAATGCTGAGTAATATTCCATTGTGTATATATAACACACTTTCTTTATTCATTCATCTATCGAAGGGTACCTAGGGTAGTGATGTCCATCTCATTCAACCATTTTTGCTACTCCCATTCCCTATCCCCTCCCCCACCACCCCCTAGTAGCAACATAGATGCTTTTCAATAGATGAATGGATAAAGAAACTGTAGTATATATACACAATGAAATACTACTCAGCAATAAAAGAGAATAAAATTATGCCATTTGCAGGTAAATGGATGGAATTGGAGAACATCATGCTAAGTGAAGTAAGCCAAGCCCAAAAAACCAAAGGCCAAATATTCTCTCTGATTAATGGATGCTGATAAAATAAATTTTGAAAGCTGGATGATCATCTCTAATTTCATGATGGTGTTATTTTATCATTATTTGTGTCACTATATCTGATATAGTTCTTTTATATATATTAAATAAATGTATGGATACTATTTACAAAATCAGTTTAAAATTTTATATTATTTGACCAACTCTTTACTCTAAGTATTAAAATGATCATTTGCAAGTGTATGAATCAAAAAATGCATTTATTTTGCATTTTTTAAATCTTGTAAGCTGTAACTTAAAATCACTGATATGTCTTCCTGAGTTTAAAATAATTTTCTAAAATTCAATCTCAAATTGAGAATAAAACTAAAATTTCAATATCAATATTTTGAAGCAAAATATTGTCCTAACAGCATTTGTGTGAGATAGCACAGCATGTGTGTGAGTGTGTGTGTTTAGAGAAGGGTTGTTGCTCCCTCTAGATCTACTTCAAAATTAATAAAATCTTGAGCATTTCCTATAAGATACTGAAAAATGACTTCATCTGTCACTTTGAATACTGATATCTGAGATTAGCAATGAAAAAATATGTTGATTTTTCCCCATGAATTTGAAGATCTTGACAATTTTCCAGTTTTTAAATTTAAATGCACATTGCATTTTTATTTGAGAAAACAGTTCTTTTAAAACCCAGACTCACTTTTTTTGAAATCCATTCATTTTATTCTTCTTTTTAAGAGGTAATTTTCCATAGATTAACTTTACATTACTTTTTATTGCAAGGCAAACAGCAAAATAAAATGAACAAAATCTTCAGTCTTTTCAATAATCTTAAATTTATTAATTCCTTAGTCTAGTGGGTCAAATGGTGTCTCCTCAAAAGATATGTTCAGCCAGAAACTTTAAATTTAATCTTATTTCTACTAAGAGTCTTGAGAAGAGATCATCCTGAATTATGATGGACCCTACATTCAATGAAGAGTATCTTTTTTAGGAAATAGAAAAGGAGAAGACAGAAACACAGGGAGAAAGGTCTAGAGAAGATAAAGAAATAGGTTAAAGTGATTCATCTACATAAGAAGGAATGTCATGACTGCCTGCTACTACCTAGCTTTTAGGAGAAAGACATGAAACAAATTTGCCCTGAAAACTTTCCAAGGCAGGACACCTTGGATTCAGACTTCTATCATTGAGATTTGTAAAGGAATATATTTTTTGTTTACTTGAAGTCACCTAGTTTGTGGTAATTTGTTATAATGGCTCTAGAAAAAATAACATATTTGATTGTGGATGATACTTTAATACTCCCTTCTACAAGTTCCCTGTCTGTCCACCATTCTTTGTACAAAGTAAATTTGTACAGATACAAACCGAAGTCACGTTTCCTCACATTAGAAAAGCTTATCAGAGTTCTGTTACTGAATTCTTGCCAGGGGATCTTAATACCTACCCCATACACACAAATAGAATGAAGAGTATTGAATCAGACAGGGTTCAATGGGAAACAGAAACAATTTTCAATATGTTGAGAAGCAGGACGAACCATAATAGGGAATTAGTAGGAAATAATTTTGGATGCACTAGTTGGAAAATCTTCACCACTATAGCCCTTGTCTCTTAATATTCAGGAAGCTGGAGAGTGGAGAGCCAGAATTTGATTCAAAGAGCACACGTTAAATAGCTTCCTAGGAGGTATAACCAAAAACCTTGGCCTTACTTCTGCCTTTTTAGCCAATTATGAATATATGTAATTGGTAGAACCAAACTCTTGTCCATAATTCTAGTTAAAGGGAGATTTGTAAAATGTATATGTCAGTTTCTCAACCTCCCTCATTAGAATTACCTGATGCTTGGCTTAACACTCTGTTGTTGACCTATTGAAATCCAAGGAGTCAACATTTTCCCTTTGCACTTGGGCTCCAAATCATGGAGCCATCAGCACTCTGCATAGCTCTGACATGTTACTGGGTTCTAATATTTTGAGGACATTTGGTAAGGCTTTTCTTTTGTTCGTTGCTTCTATAAATACAAGTTCTATGAACTCTATTGTTATTTTGCTCTTTGATGCTGGCTGTTGGCTGAATCAGCATGTTGCATCTTCCCAGATTCCTAGACTAGGAGATCTTCCATCATCTACTTGTGTGACCTTTATCTGAAGTTCCATAATGTTCCAAATACCACAATACTTCCATCTTTCAATCATAGCTGTATTATTTTAATGCTAAATATCACTGTCTGTTTTGAATTTATTTGGTTTCTCAAATCTAGTTCCACTTGAAATTAATGCCCTGCTTAATATATTGAGAGGTACCTCGTGTCATGAATCACTATCATGACATTTCTACCATTGACTTAAAACAATAGTCATGTTCTTAGTGAGTTTTGCAATACAGCTTTCCTTAAGTTCATTTTATAGCTTAAAAATGGATTTTAAGAATGTTTAGAACTCTGTAAAAGGAGGCAGCTTTTGATATGATACAGAGCTTACTAATTGGAGAATGTGGAGTTTATAGTTCTCAATGTAGTTCTACAGTTAACTACTCATAAGGCCTCTAGGTATCCCCTTCCCCCTTATTCCCACTCTATAAATTAGAGAGGCTGTACTAAATGGCTTATAAATTCTCTCCCAACCCAGATTTCTTTAATGAGTACACTAGCATGCATGGTAAAGCCAGTAGGTTTTTGCAATAAGAAATATCTTACTATATTTTTTTCCCTAAAAGTGCATTGTGGATGCAGGGCATATATGATGGGTTGTCAAATGTGACATACTGTTTCCATGCTGTATGCAATCATGCTAAATAAAAAAAGTTAATTTTAGCTAAAAGACATATGTGTTTGTTTCACATGACAGAGAACTAGTGCTACCTTCTCAGTATTCACACAAGCAAACTGATATTAAGACTTGCTGCTGTGCTGAGGTTTGACTATCCAATTCCATCAAAAAGGAAGAGATCCAAGTTGAGGGGGAGAATGATTAAATTAAAAGGGGGAAAGATAGTAGCATGAGAGTGGTTGAGAATGAAACTGGCAAAATGATTTTTGGACAGTTTACCCCATGCCAATGCATCCTTTGAGTGTTAAGAAATGCTATAAAAAGTGTTGCTATAACAACACTAATTAATTATGGTGAGATTTCATGCACTGTAGCTTAGAGCCAATTCATGTTGCTCTTATCATATGTCACACAAAATGTAGCAAAACTGCTTACGTTGAACTGTTCTGAGATATATAAAGTGATGTGCAAGATAGCTCTAAGTAACAATTTTAACCTATGCCTAGGTTATGTTCATCATATCATTTTGGTTGCAATCTTATGGCAGAATATTCAGAACTAATGAGGCTTAGAGTATTCACATACTGTGACTTCTTTGAAGTCAAAGAAAAATTGTGATAAAGGCAAAGATTTGTGGAACACAGGTTACCACTAGTATTGAGTTAGAGGACTGAAAAAAGCCATAGCTATCAATGTGCTTATGGCAATTGGTTGCAGGGATTCTAAAACCACAGAAGTAGCCATAGATGGAGAGATTAAAATCCCTTGTAAGAAATAAAGAATTGGTGATATATATGTACTAGGAATATGTGCAAAACAATAAATAAAATTAGAGTATCCAGATGTCTTCATATTACCTGGATGTTGCAAAATGTCATTGTCAATGTTCTAGTTACTAAATTCATATCCTTTCCCACACCCACATGTCACATTTTACACCATAATTGCTTCTGTGAAACACAAAGGTACTCAAATACAACCACTTTGTTTTTCTTGGAAGTTAATTATTACAGTATATTCCAAAGTATTTTGGGAAAAATGAAGAACTATTCTTAGCTTAAAAAATGATTGAAAAATCTTTGTCTAGTTCATTTCAGAGAAATTCTTATTTTTCCCTAAGGCTAGGAATAGCTGCTAAAATGAGATCACAGATTACTAAGCAATTTACTAGGTGAAGAGAAATTTGAACTCTCAGCCCTGATTAAAACAATGACAATAAATAATATAATGCAGATTAAAGAGAATCAGATATTTAGGAGACAAGGTGGACCCTTTCTATTTAGCAATGTTGAACCTGATTCTTCTGTTTCTGTATCAGGCTGCCAGCTGTGTAAGGGGCTGCCAGCCACTATGATTCCCCTGCAGACATAACAGCAGCTGTAACGCCACCTGTGTAAGGAGATGAGCTTGGGAGAGGAGAGAATTACATTGACCTCGGGCTAGTTTTCTCTTTCTCTAATTTCTGCACCACTGTCAGATTTGAAAAAGAAAATCACCACCTTCTGATATTGTCTCATCAGACCCCCCAGTGCTCTCTGTAGGGCACTGGGTAGCAATCATAAGCATATAAATACAAAAGCCATCAGTGAAAAGGACATGAGCTTTCTGGTTCTTTTAGATAAATCTAAATTCAATGAAAGATGAAGGATAGATTCAAGGAAGTGTTGTGGTAACAAAGAGTGAAAATTACTAAGTGTTTAATGTTGGAGTTCATCATCATTTAACCTAAGGGATCAGTAGTTATTAGTCAAGAGTTCCCAGAGAGGTTTGTTTTAAGGCAAAAAAGAAAAGATGTGATTTATTTTCTTGATATGAGATAGAAGGTTGTTGCACTACTATAAGGAATTAGAAAAGAACATTCAAAAAATCTCTGGGGATATGCATATATATGTATATAAATAATGTTTTATGTTTATATACATAAATGATGCATATGTAATTATATATGTATATAATGCATATGCATATGACATTGAAGTAGATTAATGTTAATCTGATAAGAATAAAAGTTAATGAGAGAGATGCTGAAGTAATAGAAGAAAGTAATATTGTGGCAAATATTTTCAAGATCAGCTATAGACACACAAATGGAACTAAAGAAAATAAAAACAATTGTCTTACACTATGATGATAATTATGCAGCCATTGTTACTGCCAAGTTCCCACTGGTTTCTGTTGGGGCTTTGGACAAAACAAGAAGACATATGCTTCAGTAGAGTAGTTAGAGCTTCATTATTTATATTAGCTACAGTGTTTATTAGTAATAATGTTAGAAAAATTCAAGAGAAGATAGTCACTAATAGGTTTTTTAAAATATGTAGTGCTTACATTTTTAAGATAGCAATTTCATAACAATTTACAAAAGGGTTCTGTCTTAGAATGACACTTTTAAATTTATCACATGAGTATGCATTAGTGACTTTTATCCCTTAACCAGAAAACTGGGTCTATCAGCAAATTTATCCATCCATTTTGCTGTGAACTGGGAACAAATTTGTTTAAATTATTGGTCTTTTAATTTGCCTCATTTCGCCTCCTATCTGAAAAGCCTGTTTATTTTCAGGCAGCTGCATATGTTGGCATGATTGATGAGATCTGCCACAGTCAAGCAAGCAGCCCTGGGTGACCAGTTTACCCTTCCCCGCTAGGGTTCCAGCTGCCAGTTGCCCCCATTCTGTGACAGCTTCTCCTTCTCCTCACCTTGTCATCAAGCCAAGATTGTACACTGTAGGAGTACAGGTAAGCATCTGCCTCCATAAGCATTGCCAACAGCTCTCCATTATCAACTGCCAGGGGTGCTTCAAAGCAATGAGGAATTCTTTCTCTTGACACAGAGACCAAGTGCTTTTATGCCTGAAACACTCTTCCTGGGGAATCTCGAACATAATATATGTTTTTGTTTGTTTGTTTGTTTTGTTACATCACAATTCATTATAGTTTTATAAAACAGGTAACATTGTGCACCCCCTGAGCCTCCCCCCAACATACCACTACTCCCTGCAGGTATTCTAGATGAGACTATGCAAAGATCTGTCATGAAAAGATAGAATTTTTTTCTGAATATTATATTTTTATGTAGCAGAAAATTTTAAAAGCTCTGTCAAACATTTTAACTCCAGCATAGTGTAAATTAAATCTACCTATAAATGTCAATTATCTTACTACATCTTTCCTTCTTTGTTTATATAGCAAAAACATGGGTAGATCAAAACCAAGAAAGAATTTGTTGTGTATAGCAACATTAAATTAAATTCTACTCTTTTGATTTTTAACTGTATCATGCTAAAATTTTTATTGTTAAATGATCTGTGGTTGTAATTTAATATTTATTGAGAGTCTATGGTAATCTAGGAACTGCATGAGCTATAAATAAAATGTAACTCTTGCTTTTAAAAGGAACTGAATTTCTATAATATATGTTATGAATTACATTTATGCATGTGACTGTGTGTAGAGATATGATACATAATTTTGACAATAATATATTTGTCAGAATAACAACAAATTTTCTTCAAAGCAGTTAAAATAGGCAATGTTATACAGCGCTTATTAAGATCAAAGGCTTTTTCAGAGAAAAAATTCAATTCAAATTGAAGTTGTTATATACCAGCTGTAAGATCTTGGACAAATTATTTCACTTCACAAAACATACGTTTCCTTATCTCCATATAGTAATAATGAAACTTACTTTGTGTGTTTTTTGAGAATTGAATAAGAAAATATATGTAAATATATGTAAAGCTCTTAGTGCTTGACGCATAGCTTTTATTATTACTAAAAAGCAGTACACGAAGAGCATGAGAGGTTCTTACTGATAGTTTCTAAGATAGTCATGATACATATTCTGAGAACCTTGTACTAGTTGAAGGTTATTAGTACACCTGTATATAAAAACAGAGATGGCATATAAATAAAGTATTGGAGAAGAACAGTATTTCCAGTGAAATCTTGCCTAATATAGAGATATTTAGCAATGAGCAAGTGAGAGAAACTAATCTGATGTATCTCTTCTATTATGACAAATGATTCAAGACATTTTTAAGATGTCTATGTATGTGTTGATAAACTTAACATGACATTTTTAACTTCTTGGAGCCTAATCTCCCTGTGTAGAAAATGATCCACTTAATACTCCTACTTGCAGGTTACATCTATCTCTAGTAAAATTCATATTCCCAGATCTGAAAAAATAATCAGATGTTCTCTGTTTGTGATACCGTTCAACCTGTCATGAATTCAGCCAATGAAAATACTTCTACTTCTAAATGATAATTGTGAATAAGCTAATATTTCTAAATCTTAGTTTCTTGATAAAAAAATGGTAATAAGTATCAATAACACAATTCATGGAAAATGCAGTATAGTTGTTGGATGATTACTTATAATTTTTAGTTTCATCATCCTCTTTTTTATATTTGACTGAAAGTTTGAATTTGACCTTCATATCATAAGATCACATAGAAAATTACATTCAAACTCAGTTTAGATTAGTAGTGCTATTGTTTGCTAGATCAGAAATAGAGGCTTAAGGAGAAGAAAGTTTAGACATTCCATAACTCGTGTATTTCCTGTCCCTAGCCCCAGAAAAAAGGCAGGGACAACATGTTTGTACAGATGGTTCAAAATCCTCATCGGTTTTCCTCCATTTATCCACATGTGCGTGTGGCTCATTGGGATGAGTGTGTGATCATAGCTGACTGCAAAAGACACTTTATGTGTAAGAAAACCATCCTTTTTTTGTTTGTTTGTTTTGTTTTTGCAATTAATACAAATTACAGTCCCAACAGAGACCATTACTCACTTAATTTAGAAATAGTCCATTAATAATATGATTAAGAAATAGCATATGAGTTACAAACAATACTGGTTTTAATAACAGTTTAGCTTTTCATTTTTGCTCTGATGTTGTCAGAATGCTTAAAGGAGGACAGAGACAAAAACAAAAAACAAAAAACAAGGGTATATACAAAGAGTTAGGTAACTTTGTACCATAACCTCAGGGTGAAAAGGTCTTTGGGAACTCACAGCAGGGAATGGGCCTCAGTATCTAGCAGAATAACAAACGGATGTCACACATGAGTGAGAAGGCAGAAGGACAGGATTCAGACAAGATTTGCTGGAAATTTTTATCCTAGTAGGCAAGCACTGTAGCAGGGCATATGCCAGGGCTTTTGTGTTAACATAGAAGTATATAGATATTTTGTAAGTAAAAAATAACTGAGAAGAAGTGGAACATTTGATGCAATAAAGCATGAAAATGACAGATGGAGTGAAAAGATGAATTGAAAATTCTCTTGTATTTTCATTTGGCAGAAGAGAAAATTATTCATTATTCATCTCATTTTCTTCTATCTTTGGTAAACCCATTAACTGGAAAACATATATGTTTCCAACAGATGCAATACACTTATTTTCCCACAGATATTTAGACAGTGATTCGCATAATATAGTATGGAATATTGTATCATGATTAGTATCCTTTTTTCTTGTATACTGTAGGCAAATTTGTAACAATTCATATGACTATATAACACATTTGTGTATTGCAATCCATGTGATAAGATTTACAAAACAAATTAATTTATTTAAAACATTAAATGGAAAGTTTCACAGACAGTTATATAATGAAAGAACCAATATCTGATATGCTAATTTCTTCCTTATCCTAAATTCTTTGGGAGAATCCAAAAATTGAATTCCTGAAAATTCAAATAGGTGTTTTACAGCCAAAAATAGTTATCCTAGAAGTATAGACTTGAGATAAAAAGTTTATTGAAACTTGATTTAATTTTTTGATATTTTAATAAAATGGTGACATTATAGAGAGCTACCACATTATATAATTTAGTCATTAAATTGACAATATAAAGAATTTAAATAGCATTTATACATTTAACTTTTTTATTTGCATATTTTATATAAGAAAATTAAAATTGTAATTTGATATGATTAATCTGTGATGATGCTGTTTTCAATGGGGAAGTAAGAAGTAGAATTGCAAATAATAATAATAATAATAATATAAATGAGAATGATTGCACAATTTAAATAACTTTTAAAAAGCTGCAAGGGTAGTTCAAAATCTTCTTGTTGTGGAAGGTATGAAAACCAGAGTATTATTGTACTAGACATTTCCTCTACCACTAAGCACATTCAGAGCCCTGGGTTGGTTGCTTTGATCTGGCATGGCTACTTGTACTTGCTCTATATTTAGTTTAATCTGCAGAGCTTGGTCATCATGATAGTACATAAAACACCGTACAGTTTATGACAATCTGTTGACTGAATCTGATAATTAAGGGTAATAATTATTGTGAAACATGTTAGTAAGAAAGATGCTAAACATAATCTGGAACATAATGTACCCCTCAAAAAATTTATGGTTTTGCCTCTTCATTGAAGTTTCTGGGATATGTCAGGATTTCTTATATAGGTGGCAAATACGTTTTTTCTCCTTACTTCCACATAGAAAACATATGTATACTACTTTGGAATGTGTTTCTTAAACATACTAACCAAACCACATGATAAGGCTATCTATTTCTAATTAGATCCATAAAAAGAAGTGGATTTGTAGTAAATACAGGCTGAAATACAAGCTGATGTTTTCCTAAGGCCTAATAATTCAGGGGACCCAGTGATACTCAAAATGTGGCCAATCAAGACTCTATATATCATCTTCACAAGCACAAATAGAAAAATTATAAGAACAACATTTTTTTTTTTTTGGTACCAGGGAACTCAGGGGTACTTGACCACTGAGCCACATCCTCAGGCCTATTTTTTTGTGTTTTATGTAGAGAAAGGGTATCACTGATTTGCTTAGAGCCTTGCAGTTGCTGAGGCTGGCTTTCAACTCGCGGTTCTCCTCTCTCAGCCTCCTAAAGTGCTGGGATTACATGCGTGCATTTTGAAGCAAATTGGTTTTCTCTTCTGAATGTAAATATCTTTATTCTGAGAATTAACTTCTGCCTTACAAATAGGCCTTGAAAGAGAACAAACAAGGTGATATCAGGTGACCATGAAGTCTGAAATTTCCAAGTTTGTCCTGCCTATTCATAAAGTTTGCATATATACAGAAGCAATCTATCTTCAAATATAAATTATATATAAGTAGATGGGTTTGGGTAGGGCTAGAATGTTCATGTGAGTTTCATCAGCTAGAAGCTCAGTCTCATTAACACTGTGTTATAATTTAGTTAGGGAATCAATCCCCAAAAGCACATCATTGGAAAGCATGATCACCAATGCAGCAAGGTTCAGAGATGAGACTTTTACACAGTGAGAGCTGTGGATTAATCCATTTGATAAAGTCATAATTTGAATCGACTACTAGGTGATAACTGTGGGCAGGTTGAGTGTAGTTGGAGAACGTAGGTCACTGGGGGCATGGCCTGGACTGCATCTATCCATGGCTCCTTCCTCACTTACTCTGCTTCCTAGTTGCCACCTCATCAAGACCAATGGACTTAGCTGACCATGGACTGAGACCTCTGAAACCATGAGCTCCAGACAAATTTTGTCTCCTCTTATTTGTTCTTGTCACAGCAACAGAAAGGTGACCAACACACACTGATTCTTTCTGTATTGCCTCTTCTCAATCAATCCACACCTATGGGCTTAAGGGAGTTCCACACAACTAGTTTATTAGAAATAAAAAGCTACCAACTAGTTTACAACTGGGTCTGCTAGACCTGCTCATGATACTAGTGCAGTTTATTAATTTATATTTTAAGGACCAGATTATGTGAGTAACCTGAAATGACTAATTTTATTTTCTAATTCATTATTGCCAGACTTATTTCTATCATACAAGCTATTTCTCCAATAGCTGAACTGCTCCTTTATCCCCCAATTTCTCCATGACTAACTTTCAGTCAAATTGATGCAGTTATGGACCTTATATCAGTTAGGAATATGTTCTTCAGAGTTGACCATGTATTATATGAAAGCATGAAAATCCTACTTCAAAAAGAGTACTTGTTTTTAACTCATTGAAATGTTTGGGCCATTTATTTCAATCATTGTAGTATTGAGAAAAGTATATGTTATTGACTTTTTCATTAATACATTTGGAAGAATTATGATATTTCACTTACAAATACAAGATTGTATTTTTCCTTTGCATATGAATATGCAAAAGATGGATTCTTTTTACTCATTTAAAATATCAGCAATAACAACTAATGAAGCAAAATTATGGAAGTACCATGATTCTCTTCTTTTTTCAAAAGCCAGGATGGTCACATTTTAAAAAAATATTTCTACTAATTCTTATACTAAAATCAATTGATTACAAAATACATTTATGGATCAAGTATTTTAATATTAAAAAATTTAAATATACCAAAAGGGAACATGACTGATCTTTATGTAAGGAAGAATTATAGTTTAGAATGGAAATCACAAAAGAAATATTGATAAATTTAACAATATTTAAAAGGCTTCAAAGTCTTTTCATAGTTTTTTTCTTTTTATTGACTTTTCATGGTAACATTTTAACTCCTCACTCATAATTAGATAAATTGAATAAAAATAAGGTGGCATTTTAAACTTAGGTTAGGAAAGAAAGCATTAATTTTTAAATAGCTCATAGTTAAAGCTAGTTTATGGAAAATAGGATTCATCCAATATCTAGACAAAATAAATTAGAGGAGAAATTGGTAACCATTAAGAATTGCACATATGCTTATAGATAACAAACATTGACTTGGGAATTTAGCCAGCAGTTTCACCTGTAAATAGAAAGATATATGAGAAAAGATGCTCCTGAGGCAGTAATGGTAAAAGTAGAAGAGCAATGAAAGACACTTGTATACCTGAATTTAACTCAAACACAACACATCTGTAATTCATCTCATATTATTTCCCACATTGGCTTCATTTCATATGCTACCTCCAACATACACATAAATGACATTAACTATCTTGGATTCACTATGCATTACTGCTGGCCAATAGATCTTTTCATGAAGAAGCAAAAATTGCCTGTCTCTGCTTTCCAGTATCACACCCACTAGTTACATGAGGCAACTGGACACTTGAAATTGGCTAATGTTACTGAGGAAATATTAATTAATATGAAATTAAATGTGCATTTTCACATATGGCTAGTGGGTGTATCATTTAGACAGTGTAGTTTGAGGCAAATGTTCTTTCTTTAGGAAGGTACTAATTAGTGACCAGTTTCTGCTAAAAATTATCTTTTTTTCTTTTTTTTGTTTTAATATGTATTTGTTCTTTTTAGTTATACATGGCAGTAGAACCTATTTTGATATATTTATGCAAACATAGAATATATTTTTTCTAATTAGGATCGCAGTGTTAGGGATGCACCCGATACTGAGATTCACTGTGATATATTCATATATGTACATAAGAAAGTTATATCAGATTCATTCTATATTTTAAATTAGTCCTCTTTCTTAATTTTATCTTGTCATCTTCATTACCATACATCTTCCTAAAAACCTCATCATATTTGCCTTATTCTAAAGCTATCCTATAAGAAGTTTGGAAACATAAAATTTGGTCACTTAACAAATATTCACGTCCTGATGTCATCAATATGGCCCTACATTCTCTTCAATTTCATATTCCTGCCACAAGTTCAAAATTTCTACCCACTTCCAGATACAATGCTTCTTAGAAAATTCCATTGAAAACACATCATGCTTTTCCATGTGTCTACAGCTTTGCACCGTTAAATTTCTCTTTCTGGAATGCTTCCCTTAATGTTTTCATTTCATTACTCTAACTGTTCTGTTAAGTCTTAGTTTGGCTATAACCTGGTGTTACTTAAGTGTGCTCAAGGAAACTTTCCAGAAGCAAATCTGTAAGTGATCTCTCTTTACTGTATACATAATATACAGACTTAACTACCTCAGTGATAGCTAACAATTCAATAAATAAATAGAGTAAAAAATAAAAGATCAGTAGTTCAGAAACTAACAATATAAAACTGATCTTTGGTATAAAGAAAAAAAATCTTGGAAAGTATCAAGAATCACTAGAAATTAAAGAAAACATTAAATTTGATAGTCTGAATTTTTTTTCTTGAGAACTACTTTTATTTCCACTGATTTTTAAAATATTTTCTTAGTAAAGAGTGGTAGTGGCAGGAAGGACTTGACTGGGAGTGATTACAACTGTGTGGGACAAAACAAAGTACCATATCACTCCTTACCTGTCATTGAGCCCTGCCTTTCTACTCTTCCTCATAAAGTGCCATCAGAGAGAAAAAGGAAGTGATCTTCTCTCACAGTCTAGTATACGGAAGACAGAGAGGAAATCTTTCTCAGTAGATTGCACATCCAGGCAGCCTACCTGTATTTATGAAACTTCATCTTTTTAATTGTTCTTTTTTGGGGGCGAATCAGGGATTGAGTCCAGAAAAGCTTAACCATATTCTCAGCATTTCCTTATTTTATTTTTTATTTTGAAACAGGATCTCACTAAGTTGCCCATGGCCTTGCTACATTGCAGAGTCTGGCCTCCAACTTGCAATCTTCTTGCCTCAGATTTCTGAGTCTGGGATTACAGGTGTGCACCACTACGCCTGGCTCTTTTTACCATTCTGTATTAAATGTTTTTGCCTCAGCAAGTTTACATTAAGAAAATGGGCACTTTTTGCGGGTTTATATTATGCAAGATATATACACATTCATAAAATTTCCACTTTAGTAGGAAGTGAATCATTTGTTCTATACTTGGATGCTAATTTTTCTGTCACTCCTAATCTTGTTATTTGTCCTGTCATCATAAATTTATTGCAGGTCTCATCAAAACTCCAGCATGGGTGGGTGGACTGGGCCTCCTATTCCCCACCTGCAGGTTCTGTGCTTCACAGGTGCTGAGAGAACCGTAGGGAGGACGCGGGCCCCCTGAGAGCCGAACGTGAAATAGTCGGAGCAACAAAATTATTAAATGGAATCAGTACTTTAAATATTGGTGTTTAAAAGTAAATCAAAGATGATGCCCACGCTGTAGCCAAACTAATTAATTGAAAACATTTACTCTCCATTTTATGACTTCAAGAGCCTTGGAAAATAGATTACACTCTTGAGTTGCGGCAGGGGCCCCGGTCCAGGGCTCAGGCTCTCCGGGACCGAGGCTGGAAGTGGTGGAGGTGCCGTTTTCCAGCCAGTTTCCTGGCATCATTCTGCAGCTCACCATCCCACGCAGGAGTTTCGCTCACATATGTGTGTACAGGGACACCGGGAGGCAGTGGTAGCCTTGGGCAGCGTGACTTCTGCGGCAACCGACCGAGTGCAGTTTCGGTGGGGGCTCCGGCCCAGGGCTCCAGCCCGGGATTTGCCCCAGACAGGCGGGGCCTGCTTCCACACAGGGTACCTGGCCCCAGCGCCCACCCAGCTAGCAGTTGCTACTGTGGACAGACCATCTCCTGAGCGGACTCCCGGCCATTGTTCTCTGTGGATCCCCTTGTAACACGACTGAACTTCCTACACCAGGGGGCGTAGGTCAGCACCTGGGAAAAAAATTTGGCCACGGGGCAGTGCACCGTGGAACAGCGACTTCACCAGTGACTCAGAGTTTCACCCTGCTGTGGGACCAGCACCCAGGACACCAGCAGGGAAAATCCAGCAAGCAACGGACAATGCTAACTACTGGAGGTGAAAGGAATCATACCTGTTTACTTACATTGAGACTATTTACTTTTTTTTTTTAATTCTTATTTTTTATTTTATCCTTTATCTTTTTCTCCTAATAGTTCTATTGTTTAAAACTTTTGTTTCATTTCTCTGCTCTCTTGTTCTTTCCCTTCTTTCTTTTTCCTTCCCTCTTTTCTCTCTCACTCTTTTCCTACCCTCTAATCCCCAACAGTTGTGATATCAAATATCTGTTATACAGTGGGATAGGGTAGATTGGGATTTCTGAACTGTATACTAGAGTGGTATTATATAGTCTTATAACTCCCACTTGCATATGTTTTATTTTCCTTGCTATCATCTCTCCTTGCTGTACTCTTTTCTTCCTCCTTAATGGTCTTCCCCAACTCTCTGTCACTCTTTCTAGTAATAACCAACTCCTCTTGGATTCCTTTTTATGCTAAGATCTAATAACCATATCCTCACTTCCTACTACCCTGACAGTCTATCCTATATCCCACCCTCAAGTTTCCCTAGCCCACCAACAGATACTATAGACCTTTGTGCAAACATATTGGTTACATAATGGATTGTAAAGGAACACATAATTGTTGCATATAATGACTAAACTGTAAATGTATTTGGGAGCTGTTAGGAGCTACTTGCATTGAAATTATATATTGCTTGTATTGAGATCAATCAATATCAGTCTCCCCTTTAAAGGAGAGATAATGAAACCCTGCAGGGAAACTATACCCACATAGGAGCCAAAACTGTAACAACCTGGATCAGCAGAGCTAGAAGGAAAAACACACAAACATCATGAGAAAATAAGGGAAGAAAGTGACTCAAACAAACCAAGATACTACGCTATTAGAATCCATGGTCACTACAGCAGAAGAAATGACAGAACAGGAATTCAGGATGTACATAATTAAAACGTTTGGTGACTTAAAGAATGATATAAGAGAGCAAGCCCAGTCAGCAAAAGATTATTTCAATAAAGAGATACATAGGCAAATATAGGAAGTAAAAGATCACTTCAATAAGGACATAGAGATTCTGAAAAGGAACCAAACAGAAATCCTTGAAATGAAAGAAACAATAAACCAAATTAAAACTCAATAGAAAGCATCATGAACAGATTAGACCAAACTAAACAAACCTCAGACACTAAAGACAAAATATTTAACCTCGAGAATAGAGTTGACCACATAGTGAAGACAGTAAGAAACCATGGACAGAACATCCAAGAATTATGGGATAACATTAAAAGACCAAACTTATGAATTATTGGGATACAGGAAGGCATAGAATTCCAAACCAAAGTAATGAGCAATCTATTCAATGAAATAATATCAGAAAACTTTCCAAAATGAAGAATGAATTGGATAATCAAATTCAAGAGGCTTAAAGGACACCAAACATTCAAAATCACAACAGACCTACACCAAGGCACATCATAATGAAAATGCCTAACATTCAGAATAAGGAGAGAATCTCAAAAGCCACAAGAGAAAGGAATCAGGTTACATATAGGGGAAAGCCAATTAGGATCACTGCAGACTTCTCAACCAAGACCCTGAGAGCAAGAAGATCATGGCAAAGCATATAGTAAGCACTAAATGACAGCGGATGCCAACCAAGAATCTTATATCCAGAAAAATTAAGTTTTAGGTTTGATGAGAAAATAAAAACCTTTCAAGATAAACAAAAATTAAAAGAATTTACAGCAAGAAAGCTGGCATTACAGAACATTCCTGGTAAAATATTTCATGAGGAAGACATAAAAAACAACAATGGAAACCTGCAGAGGGAGGAGCTACACTAAAGGCCAATCAAAAGACAAACCCAATCAAGTTAAAAACTAAGAATAAACCAAAATGTCTAGAAACACAAAACATATCTCCATAATAACATTGAATGTCAATGGCCTAAACTCAGCAATTAAAAGACACAGACTGGCAGATTGGATTAAAAAAAAATACCCAAAAATATGCTGCCTCCAAGAGACTCATCTCATAGAAAGAGATACTCACAGATTGAAGGTGAAAGGATGGAAAAAAAATTATCACTCACATGGACTGCGTAAACAAGTAGGAGTTTACATCCTCATTTCAGATAAAGTAGACTTCAGACCAAAGTTAGTGAAAAGGGATAAGGAAGTTCATTTCATACTGCTTAAAGGAATCATATATCAAGAGGACATAGCAATCTTAAATACCTATGCCCCAAACAATGGGGCAGCCATGTTCGTCAAACAAACCCTTCTCAAATTCAAGAACCAAATAGATCCCAACACAATAGTATTGGGTGACTTTAACACAACTCTCTCACCACTGGATAGATCTTCCAAACAAAAACTAAACGAAAAATATATAAGACTTAATAGAACAATCAATGGTCTAGAATGAACGGATATATATAGAATATATATAATCCTTCAAAAAGCAAATACACGTTTTTCTCAGCAGCACATGGATCCTTCTCCAAAATAGATCGTATGCTATGTCACAAAGCAAGTCTCAGTAAATACAAAAAATAGAGATACTGCCCTGCATTTTATCTGACCATAATGGACTGAAACTAGAAATTAATGACAGTTTTAAAAAAAGAAGTCACTACAACACCTGGAGACTCAATAATTTGCTATTGAACAATGCATGGGTAACAGAGGACATCAGGGAAGAGATAAAAAAATTCTTGGAGGTAAATGAGAACTCTGACACAACATACCAAAATCTCTGGGACACTACAAAGGCAGTGCTAAGAAGACAGTTCATTGCATTAAGCTCATATATTCAAAAATGTAAAAGTGAACAAATCAATGACTTGACACTACAACTCAAAGCCCTAGAAAAAGAAGAACAAAGCAACACCAAAAGAAGTAGAATACTGGAAATAATTAGAATCAGAGCTGAAATCAATGAAATTGAAACACAAGAAACAATTAAAAAAATTGATAAAACAAAAAGCTGGGTCTTTGAAAAATTAAACAAAATTGACAAACCCTTAACCACTCTAACAAAAAGAAGGAGAGAGAGAACCCAAATTACCAAAATTTGTGATGAAAAAGGAAACATCACGACAGACTCTCCTTTAAAAGAGAGGATAATCAGAAACTATTTTGAAAACTTATATTCCAGTAAATTAGAAAACCCTGAAGACACTGACAAATTCCTAGAGACATATGACCTACCCAAACTGAACCAAGAGGACATTCATGACTTAAACAGATCAATTACAGGCAAGGAAATAGAAGAGGCCATCAAGAGCCTTCCAACCAAGAAAAGCCCCGGACCAGATGGATTCTCAGCCGAGTTCTACAAGACCTACA
>CM053404.1:99890592-99925762 GCA_028644305.1 Xerus rutilus | reverse complement strand
AATACTTACAGATAACTTACTAAAAGGATCTGAGAAGACTCATACTGAGTGACGGCTTTTAATTGTCCTTTGATATCTGACAAAATTTAGAATTGCTATCATTCAAATACAAAGATGTATCAGTCAAACTGAGCTCTGTGTGACACAAACTAAAGTAATACCCAATGAGTTGCCTCTTTTATAATACCATTGGAATTAGTGTCAACAGAAATGTGACTTGCTTCCAGCAGAATATGGCAATGGTGATGAGGCGAGACTTCCATTTTTAGAGTATTATGCATCCACGACTTCATTCTGCTAAATTTCCTTAGAGCTCTTCTCCTAATGATCATAAAGAACTAAACCTAGATATATGGAAAGCACTTCATGGCGGAGAAGTGCAGGCATCTTCCTGGACATGAAGGTGGCCTCTAGCCAACAGACAGTGAGAAAATAGAGCCTCCAGGCCTGCCAGAACTGGGAAATAAATTCTACTAAGTTTGAATGAACTTGCACAAAGATTCTAGAACTCATCCTGTACCTCAGGAAGCAACTCATCTGACAACCTAGTTTTTGAAGCCTTGTGAATTCCTGAAAAATAAACCCAGCTAAACTTTGCTTAAAATTATGTGTGGAAAATGTGAGATAATAAATGTGTTGTGTGTTGTTGTAGCCTTCTAATATTGTGATGATTTGCTGTGAAGAATTAGAAAACTAATACAAGGTGCATCTGAGGGGGAGAAAATGAGTTGTGGTTTCAACCACATTATCTCTTCAGTAAACACTCATTGGTTCTTTCCTCTTATAAATTCTTATATTTATATTACCATAACTTGATAATTTTGAAATAGTCACTTAGATTAGCAATAAGCTTTGTTCAAGAAGATTGAAAATTTTTTCTTAGTTCACTTCAACATAAAATAATTATATATTAAATTCAACCAGGATTTAATTTACAGTATATTCAAGATATATAACTTAAATGCAAATTAATTCTTAATGTTTCCATGGACTAAAACCAAACATGATGGTAATTTATATATTTTTTTTAGAATGTGAGAATATGACATCATAAAAAAGGATCAAATGATCCAGAAATTGGTTTCTATAAGATCTGACTTTAGTGAAACCATGTTAACTTGATTTTTCTTTTCCTTAAGAGGTTAGAGATTTATTAGTAATATTAAAATTACCATTTTCTTGAACTATCCTGAATCATGGAACTTACATGCAAAATATAAACCAGATACAACCCTCCAATTATTATACATACCCTACAATAGGAAACAGTTTTTCACTATTTAGAATTAAATATTCATGTATTAATAAATTACTTCTATTTATAATTATATTCTGCAATGTTCAGTGCTTATAAATTTTGTAAGTGGGAGTGTATTCACATCAAGAATTTCATCCTTGATAAACTTTCCATATATGCCTATTTTGCATTTATTTTCCTTGCTATCTCACTGTCTTGAGTCATAAAAATTGCATAATGGGAATAATTACTCTTAAGCTATGTGTCCTTCATTTCACAGTACATTTAAAACATCCAGTTTATAAAAAGTTCAGAGTGACTTCCTTTTTCTCTGAAATAACTAGCAATTCAACAAGGTGTTTATTGGTGGCAGCATGGTCCATTAACACAATCCCTCAGGACTTGCACTGCTATGATGAGCAGATTCTGCTATGGAAGAAACATCCCTGGCAATAAATATATACACTTTTCAAAGCCATTACTTTCTGCAATTAAATCTCTAGAAAGTTGAAAACATTCTTAAAATTGCTAAGAGAGTAGATTTTGTGATTTCGCTACACATACACAAAATGCTAAGTATATAAGGTAATATATATGAAAATTAGTTTGACTTAGCCAACATATGTGTATACAAATTTTAAAAGAACATGTTTTACATCTTGAATATATACAGCTTTGTCAATTATATCTCAATAAAAATGGAAAAGATGATGTGTAAATAAAGATGAGACAGTTGGAATTTTTATTTGATTACCAATAACTTCCTAAATTGATTTGTACTTTGAAGTTAGTTTGAGCTCCCCAACTCATGTTACTTTTTATTTTGCATAAAACTTGCATCCTCTCATATACTTCTTTTTTTTCCCCATATTTATTTATTTGTTCTATTTAGGTTTACATGATATCAGAGTGCAATTGGATTCATTGTACACAGATGGAAGATAACATTTCATTGCTCTGGTTGTAAGTGATATAGAATCACAACATACATGCAGTCATACATAAAGCTAGGGCTATGATAGCCATAATGTTCCATCACCTTTACTGTCCTCATGCCCCCTCCCCCCTTACACACCTGTGAACAGAGTTCCTCCATTGTTCCCATGTCCTTCCCCACATTATGGATCAACATCCACTTATCAATGACTAATTTCAACATTTGGTTTTCTGAGATTGGCTTACTTCACTTAGCATGATATTTTCCAACTCCATCCATTTACCTGCAAGTGCCATAATTTTATTCTCTCTTATCGCAGAGTAATATTCCATTATGTATATATACCACAGCTTCTTTATCCATTCATCTATTGAAGGCCATCTAGGTTGGTTCCACAGTTTAGCTATTGTGAATTGAGCTACTATAAACATTGAAGTGGCTATGTGACTGTAGTATGCTGTTTTTAAGTCTTCTGGGTATACACCGAGGAGTGGGATAGCAGGCTCAAATGGTGGTTCCATTCCAAGTTTTCTAAGTAATCTCCATACTGCTTTCCAGATTGGTTGTACCAATTTGCAGTTCCACCAGCAATGTATGAGTGTGCCTTTTTCCCCACAACCTCGCCAACACTTATTGTTGTTTGTATTGTTGATAATTGCCATTCTGACTGGTATGAGATGAAATTTTAGGGTACTTTGGATTTGCATTTCTCTGATTGCTAGAGATGTTGAACATTTTTTCATATGTCTGTTGATTGATTCTATACCTTCTTCTGTGAAGTTTCTGTTCAGCTCCTTGGCCCATTTATTGATTGGGATGTTTGTTTTTTTGATATTAAGTTTTTTGAGTTCTTTATATATCCTGGAGATGAGTGCTCTATGGGATGTGTGTGTGGCAAAGATTTGTTCCCAGAATGTCGGCTCTCTGTTCACTTCATTGATTATTTCTTTTGCTGACAAGAAGCTTTTTAGTTTGAATCCATCCCATTTGTTGATTCTTGATTTTATTTCTTGTGCTATAGGAGTCTTGTTAAAGAAGTGTGATCCTAATGTGAAATGATGAAGATTTGGCCCTATTTTTTCTTCTATTAGGCATTGGGTCTCTTGTCTGATTCCCAGGTCCTTGATCCACTATGAGTTGAATTTTGTGCATGGTGAGAGATAGGGGTTTATTTTCATTTTGCTGTATATGGATTTCTAGTTTTCCCAGCACCATTTGCTGAACAGGCTATCTTTTCTCCAGTGTACATTTTTGGCTCCTTTGTCTAGTATAAGATAACTGTATGTAAGTGGGTTCATCTCTGTGTCTTCTATTCTATATCATTCTTCTACATGTCTATTTTGGTGCCAGTCCATGCCGTTTTTGTTACTATAGCTTTGTAGTATAATTTAAGGTCTGGTATTGTGATGCATCCTGCTTCCCTCTTCTTGCTAAGGATTGCTTTGGCTATTCTGGGTCTCTTATTCTTCCAAATGAATTTCATGATTGTCTTTTCTATTTCTATAAGGAATGACATTGGGATTTTAATTGGAATTGCATTGAATCTATGTAGCACTTTGGGTAGTATGGCCATTTTAAAAATATTGATTCTGCCTGTCCAGGAGCATGGGAGATTTTTCCATTTTCTAAGGTCTTCTTCAATTTCTTTATTCAGTGTCTTGTAGTTTGCATTGTAGAGGTCTTCTTTTGCTAAATTTATTCCCAAGCATTTCATTTTATTTTTTTGAGGCTCTTGTGAATGGGATAGATTTCCTAATTTCTCTTTCAGAGTGTTTATCACTGATGTATAGAAATGCAATTGATTTATGAGTGTTGATTTTATACCCTGCTATTTTGCTGAAATCATTTATTAATTCTATAAGTTTTCTGTCATCTGCAAATAATGATAGTTTGAGTTCATCTTTTCCTATACGTATCCTTTTAATTTCTTTCATCTGTCTAATTGCTCTGGCTAATGTTTCAAGGACAATGTTGAATAGCAGTGGTGAAAGAGAACATCCCTTTCTTATTCTCATTTTTAGAGGGAATGCTTCCAATTTTTCTTCATTTAGGATGATATTGGGTTTAGCATACATAGCTTTTACAAAGTTGACATCTGTTCTTACTATCCCAACTTTTTCTAACATTTTGAACATAAAAGGGTGCTGTATTTTGTCAAATGCTTTCTCTGCATCAATTGATAAAATCATATGATTCTTATCTTTAAGTCTGTCAATGTGATGTATTACATTTATTGATTTCCATATATTGAACCAACCTTGCATCCCTGGAATGAACCCCACTTGATCATGGTGCACCACTTTTTTGATATGTTTTTGTATGTGATTCACCAGAATTTTATTGATAATTTTTGCATCTATGTTCATCAGGGCTATTGGTCTGAAATTTTCTTTCTTTGATGTGTCTCTGTCAGGTTTTGGAATCAGAGTGATACTTGCCTCATAGAATGAGTTTGGAAGGGTTCCCTCTTTTTCTATTTCATGAAATAATTTGAGAAGTATTAGTATTAAGTCTTCTTTGAAGGCCTTGTATGAGATTCAGTTGAGAATCTGTCTGGACCTGGGCTTTTCTTGTTTGGCAGGCTCTTGATGGCATCTTCTATTTCCTTGCTTGAAATTGATCTGTTTAAGTTGTGTATGTCCTCTTGGTTCAGTCTGGGTAGGTCATATGCCTTTTGAAATTCATCAGTGTCTTCAGGGTTTTCTCTTTTACTGGAGTATAAACTTTCAAAATAGTTTCTAGTTATCCTCTGTATTTCATTAGTGTCTGTTGTGATATTTCCTTTTTCATCACGAATTTTAGTAATTTGGGTTTTCTCCCTCCTTTTTGTTAGGGTGGCTAAGGGTTTGTCAATTTTGTTTACTTTTTCAAAGAACCAGCTTTTTGTTTTGTCAATTTTTTGAATTGTTTCTTTTATTTCAATTTCATTGATTTCAGCCCTGATTTTGATTATTTCCTATCTTCTACTTCTTTTGTTGTTAATTTGTTCTTCCTTTTCTAAGGCTTTCAGATGAAGTCAATTCATTTATTTGTTGGCTTTTACTTCTTCTAATGAATGAGTTTAGTGCAATGAACTTGCCTCTTAGCACTGCTTTCATGGTATCCCAGAAATTTTGATATGTTGTATCAGAGTTTTCATTTGCCTCTAAGAATTTTTGTATCTCTTCCCTGATGTCTTCTGTTATCCATGCATCATTCAATAGCATATTATTTAGTTTCCAGGTGATAGAGTAGTTTCTATTTTTTAATCTGTCATTGATTTCTAATTTTATTCCATTGTGGTCAGATAGGATGCAGGGTAGTGTCTCTATTTTTTTGCATTTGCTAACACTGGCTTTGTGAAATCACATATGATCTATTTTAGAAAAGGATCCATGTGCTGCTGAGAAAAAAGTGTATTCGCTCGTTGATGGATGGATCACTCTATATATGTGTTAAGTCTAAATTATTGATAGTTTCATTGAGATCTATGGTTTCTTTATGTAGTTTTTGTTTGGGAGATCTGTCCAATGGTGAGAGAGCTGTGTTAAAGTCTCCAAGTATTATTGTGTTGTCTTTTATTTGATTCTTGTACTTGAGAAGGATTTGTTTGACATACATGGAAGCCCCATTATTTGAGGCATAGATATTTATGATTGTTATGTCTTGTTGATGTATGATTCCCTTAAGAAGTGTGCAATGATCTTCTTTATCTCTTTTCACCATCTTTGGTTTGAAGTCCACTTTATTTGAAATGAAGATGGAAACTTCTGCTTGTTTGCGGGGTCTATGTGAATGATACGTTTATTCCCACCCTTTCACTTTCAGTCTGTGGATGACTTTTCCTATGAGATGAATCTCTTGAAGACAGCATATTGTTGGGTTTTGTTTTTTAATCCAGTCTGTCAGTCTATGTTTTTTAATTGGTGCATTAAGCCATTTACATTCAGGGTTATTATTGAAATATGAAATATGTATTCCCAGTCATTTTGGTTTATTTTTGGTTTTTATCTTGAGTTGTTTTCTCTTTTGAATGGTCTTTCCTTTAGTGTAGTTCCTCTCTTTGTATAATTTCATTGTTGGTTATCATTTCCTCCTCATGGAATATTTTGCCAAGAATGCTGTGTAGTGCGGGCTTTCTTGCTGTAAATTCTTTTAACTTTTGTTTATCATGGAAGGTTTTTATTTCATCATCAAATCTGAAGCTCAATTTTGCTGGATATAGGATTCTTGGTTGGCCTCCATTTTCTTTCAGAGCTTGTAATATGTTGTTCCATGATCTCCTGGCTTTTAGGGTCTGAGTTGAAAAATCTGCTGAGATCCAAATTGGTCTCCCCTTATATGTTATCTGGTTCCTCTCTCTTGTGACCTTTGAAATTCTATCCTCATTCCTTGTGTTGGGCATTTACATTATAATGTGCCTTGGTGTAAATCTGTTGAAATTTTGTACATTTGGTGTCCTGTAATCCTCTTGTATTTGATTTTCCAATTCATTTTTCATATTTGGGAAATTTTCTGATATTATTTCATTGAAGAGATTGTGCATTCCTTTGGTTTGAAATTCTGCACCTTCTTATATCCCAATAAATCTTAGATTTGGTCTTTTGATGCTATCTCATATTTCTTGTATGTTCTGTTCATGATTTTTTACCATCTTCCCTGTATGGTAGAGTTTATTTTCAAGATTGTATATCTTGTCTTCATTATCCAAGGTTCAGTCTTTCATGTGATCTAGTCTTCTGGTGATGCTTTCTATTGAGTTTTTCATTTGGTTGATTGTTTCCTTCATTTCAAGAATTTCTGATTGGTTTTTATTCATGATCTCTAGCTCTTTCTTAAAGTAATCTTTTGCTACTTGTAATTGCTCTCTTTATCTCTTTGTTAGAATGATCAATGGTTGCTTTTATGTGCTCTCCTATTTCTTTGTTGGATTGATCAATTTTTGCCTATATATGCTTACTTATGTCATTCTTTAATTCACTGATTATTTTAATTATGTACATTCTGAATTTGTTCTCTGACATTTCACCAACTGTGTTGTCAATGGATTCTGTTACATTGTTATCAAGGTTTATTTGGTGCACTTTCTTCCCTTGTTTTCTCATGTTGATTGTGTATCTTCCTTTCTGGCAATACCTATCTGAGGTATTGCGGCTTCTATCCTATACTCTTGTATTGGCAGTCTAGATTAACTGTGTCTCACCTTGGAGCTACTTCAGTTCTCCCAGTGTCCCCAGATGGGCAGTACTGCCACTAAAGTTGGTGGCAGAGGTAGTGGACATAGCTCTAGAGGGCAGTGGGTGTGGCCTTGGCTGGGCTCCTCTGGTGGTCCCTGAGGGCTGTTTTGCCCCTCTTTTACACTCCTGTTGGTAAGCAGGGACTCTGGAGCAGGACTGAGGGCAGGCAGGTCTCACTTAGGCAAGGTCACAAGCAGGAGAGTTTGTGTGTGACCCTTACCATGAGTGTGAGCTTCCCTGGTGCTAGAGGCTAGCAGGCCCTGGTCTGCCTTCAGCTGGGCACCCCTGGCATTCCTTTGGTGTGGTTTTGGGCCTTCTCTTTCACTTGTCCCCAGGAACTCTGGAGTGGAACTGGGGTAGGCCCAGGCTGCACTTGGTTGGGGCCTACTCACCCTGGGGTCTCTGCGGGCAACTCATACCCTGTGTGTGCGCTCCCTTGTGGCTGGTATCTATCAGTCTCTGGTCAACCCTTGGATGGATGCTCATGGAGTTTCCTGAGGGCAGATTTGGGGCCTCAGTGGCTCCTGCCTATCTGCAGGAACTCTGGAGCTGAGCTGGGCTGGGGCCAGGCTCCACCTGGGTGGGACCATCTTACGCTGGGGTCTCTGTGGGACTCTTACCCTGTGTGTGCACTCCCCTGTGGCTAGCAGCTAGCAGTCTCTGGTTTCCTTTTGGCTGGGCACCTGTGGAGTTTCCTGGGGGTGGATCTGGGTCCTCTGTGGCTCCTGCCCATCTGCAGGAACTCTGGAGGGGAATCCTCTTCTTACTTTTTTAGGAGTGATTATAATATAAACATTTTCAGATTTAAAATGCTTGTTTTGTAGTAAGGGTCATTTGTGACTTCAGTTTCCAATTCTATGTAAAACTAGATATGTTGGAATAACTGCCATTTGTAAAAAAAAAAAAAAAACTAAACTATATATTGATTGATAAGAACTCACTAAAGTCAAGATCTAGTAAAGTCCTAAAGGGAATGTAAAGAAGAAATCATGATAGAACATTCACTTCTGATATTCTGGAAGTGAGTACTGCAATAGACAGAGATGGAGCCTGGATTCTGTCCAAGATGATATCTAGCAAACATTCCCTCCTAGTATCTCATCACCACACACACACACACACACACACACACACACACACACACATTAACTTTGTCAATACTGTGATCAATATGGGGTGCACAGTCAATGTACATGGGGAAAAGAAACTCTTTTTTCAGGAGGGGCAATAACAAAAGCTGTGTATCTTGACAGTTTCATACTGAGAAGAGAGGGGATATAAGTTTTGCTTAAGAACATGTAACACCTAGTAGAACAGAACTACATATACTACATTATAACAATACTTTATTAACAAAGAAAACATTAAATAAACCACAAAATAAAAAAAATAAATTAAAAAAAAACAACTCTTCAAGGTGAGAATTTAATTGTAGTCAGATAGTAGTATTGCCAAGCTTGGCAATATACAATGAGGTTTAACTGTACAGGGAGAGGAATTCATGGGTATAGAACTATGCATCCTTACCAAAACTTCATTAGAATCTGTTCACAATTGCACCTACCATTAATTACCATCAATGTACCTCACATAGAATCAAGTAGTTTTTATATTATCTTCTTATGGGTTATGAAGGATGGATATTATTTCTTCATTTTTTCAGGAGAGGAAATTGCAGCTCAATACTATACATCTGTAAGTAGCTAAGCCAGTGTGTGATAGCTGCTGGAGAGTTCTGTAACGACTTCTCTAACAATTCTGTCAAGACAGAAACTAAATGAATGTAGGGTAAGTGATGAAGTAGAATATGCTAGCTAATTTAATCAACATTTCTGTCAAAGTTTAGTAAGATAATTGTAATAGGTGTTTGGTTGTGTTTACTCAGCACACATAAATTTGTTGAATAGAGTATAAACTAATTTTATTCTGTTTCATTAGAAAAGGATATGTAACTACAAAAGGGAGATATGTGGGGAAAAAAGAAAAAAATATGAGCAGAAACATTTGATGACTAAAAATCTAGAAAATAAATGAGGATTCAAGTATTGTAAGTAATCATTTTAAAGACATAATAAGCTAATTAATTTTAACATTTTAAATAAGCAATGATAGAAAATATACTTTATTTTAAAAAATATTCAGAATCCAAACTATTTAGAGTACATATTTTCTTTTTATAAATTCAGCTATAAAAATATTGATATGACATTTTGAAGCTTATCAGTTTTAGAAATGCATTTATCTCTGCTCAAATAACAACTTTGCCCTTTGTTTTTTCAATTGTGTGATATTGGGTTAGTTATTCAAACATTTTTATTATTAGTTAAAATGGTCAGAACACCAACCACATTAACTCTATCCCTACTGCTGTAGGTTTTGTGTGTGTGTGTGTGTGTGTATGTGTGTGTGTGTGTGTGAGAAAGAGAGAGAGAGAGAGAGAGAGGAGATAAAAAGATCCATATAAATGACCTGACTCCAGACATATCTCCTCTTAATTACTTTCTCAATTTGATAACACTATGACTCAAGAGAAATCATATGACAGGGTCTAAAAGAGTTTATAATCATATTTTTCATTTTAAAGTGACTTAAAATTATTTATAAGATAAATTGTTGTCAGATCCATGAAATTGTTAGACCTCTGACAATGCAAATGTGCTTATCACTATTTATTTCAATGTTGTTTGTTGGAATTATTTGCAAATTTTTGGCAAAAAATCTGTATTCCTCAAAAAACAGACAAAATTACTTTTCTTCAAATAAGGGAGAATAGGTTAAAATTAAATTAATTATAGGATATATATATATGACCATATAATTTCAATTTCCTGAAATTCTAACCCAAGTATATTGAAAGGTACAAAGCATAATACAATGTGATATTTGAGGTAGAACTGTCAATTTTAATATCCATTTTGTAACTATATTGCAAATGTATTTCAGATTGACTTTATTTATAATTATGAATTATTACTCTAATTTATCTATAATTACTATAATTACTTTATTCATAATTAGGGCACCAAAGACCCAATTAAAGTCCCAATTACATGATAAGATTGGATGACTCCCAATTTGTGAATTGAAACTAAAACAATTTAAAAAAGGCTAAAATAATAAATGTCAAAACAGCTCCAAATCCTGAAGGACTTTTGTCCTGGTAAAATATTACAGAATCTGAGTAAATTTGATAGTAACTTAAAAAGAGATTCAAAGGCATCATATTTGCCCTCATGTAGTATTGCATAGGTATATTAAAGTAATTATTTCCTCTTTTTCTTTTGTTTATTTCATTGCTTAAAAAATACTTAAACAAGTATTTGCTGATTTTGATTTCTGATATTGACATTCTGAGACCTAGTGACTGAATTGTTGAACCTTTTTTTTAATGTCATACTCATAATGGCTTTTTAGTCGTTATCATGATTACTACCCTTTTAAATTTAGTTCACTCCCAAAAGCTAAAATTCCAAGTAAAAGAATCCATCTGTATGAATTTTACTCTCTTATAAAATTTACCCTAATCATTAAAGATACTTTCTGTTTTGTACTGGGTAATAGGGACAGTGCATTTTCAGAATTATCAAGCAAAACCAAAATTTCTTCCTTTGCCAGATTTTAATGGTCCTCAGCAACAAAATTAAAATGAAGAGGTCACTGTTTATTACACTACACTTTCATTGCTACAAGCCATTTCCAGTGGTGTTATTTCCAGATACCTTGCAATGGAACATAATCAAACTATTGAAGACACATTATGCAGCTTAGGATTTGATGGTAGAGCCAGAGCTTTACCTCCACTGCTTTTTAAAAACTGTGTTAAGTCAGGTGTGGTAAGGTGCATCTATAATCCCAACTACTTGGGAAACTGAGGCCAGAGGATTGAAAGTGAAGGCCTGCCCCAGTAACTTAGTGAGGTCCTGTCTCAAAATTTAAAAAATAAAAATAAAAAGGTGAGGATATAGTTCAATTGTAGAACACTCCTGGGTTTAATCCCCAGAACCCCCCCCCCAAAATTCACAAAAATCTAAACAACAACAAAACCCCAAAACATTATATTAAAACTAATTTTGTAAATGAAGAAGGTATAACAACTGACTGATTATTGATCAAATACCTTGTAGAAATGGAAAAAAAGAAATTGGACTTCATTTCATCCTAATAACTGGAAATAACATGTGAGCTGTTTAGGAGGAATTGACTTGGATCACATCAAAGTATCCATCCAAAATGAGGATTGATGTGCATTGTCCTGATCTTTTTTCTTGTCTCATGGTCATGCTCTGTTGTTGTCATGCTTCAGTCTTGTAAGGTAAGAATTCTCATATAACAGATCTGATTACTATTTACATTTTTAAAATTTTTTTTAAACTTTCTAAATTTTTATTTATTTTTAGATATACATGACAATAGAGTATATCTTGATATATTATACATATACAGAGTATAACTCATTCTAATTATGATTACCTTCTTGTAGTTGCACATGGTGCAGAGTTTCACATTTATATATGATCATGCATTTATATATGAATATAGGAAAGTTATGTCTGATTTGGTCTGTTTTTCCTATTCTCATCCTCCTTCCCTTCCCTTCCCTTCATTCTCCTTTGATCCACTAAACTTCTATTCTTCCCCTTATGCACTCTACCTTTGTCGTGTGTTAGCATCCACATATCAGAAAGAACATTGGGTCTTTGGTTTCTTGAGATTGGCTTATTTCACTTAGCATGATAGTCTTCAGTTCCATTTATTTACCAGAAAAAGTAATAAAGTCATTCTTCTCATGGCTAAATAATATTTCATTATGTATATGTATATTACATGTTATTTTATCCATTCATCTGTTGAAGGACATCTTAGTTGGTTCCATAGCTTAGCTATCGTGAGTTGAGCTTCTATAAACAGATGTGCTGTGTAACTGTCATATGCTGATTTTAACTCCTTTGCATGTATACTGACGAGTGGTATAACAGGATCAAATGGCAAGCCCTTTTTTAGTTTTTTGAGGAATTTCTATACTGCTTTGCAATTTTGACAGACAAATTTTCTAATAAATTTCTGACTCTTAGACTTATGAAATAAAATATTAAGAGGCATTACTTGAAGAAGAAAAATGTCATCATGCTTTCAAATTACAGGATATTTTACTGTATATTCACTCTACTTGACAACTCACTTTGAAAGGCCTTCAAAATTAATGTGACCAAAGACTTCTTGAAGGTTTCTACGAACCTACAGATAATATACTACGTTAAGATATAAGTTGATTGAAGCACAGGGACATATCCTATTTTACAAAAACATAATGACATGCAATCTTACTTGGAACTCAAGTTAATTGCCCAAGGAGGACTAACATTTTAAAGATGGAATGGGAAGCTATATCATGTAAGTTTGAAAGTAAATTTTGAATACATTGTCACTTCTGCCTTCAATTTTAAATATGAAAGATCCATGGCCATTATTATGTTTTTGCCTGAGGTTATAAAATGGATTGATTTACTCATGAATCATTAAAGTCCTATAATTCATTATGAATAATCTACAGTTACACATACAGTTATTTAGGAAATAGAATTTTGAGTAATAGGAGAATATCATGTTTGAGATCCCAACTACTGGACTCAGACTTCTTATTTTGAGTAGGCTTGAAATTTCAGAACCCTTATGAGGTTACTTAATTACTCTGTCCTACAAATTCATCTGCAAATAGGAACTTAATTAATATCTAGTTCTTCTTTGTTTTCTGAATTAATGGCCTATATATATGCAAAGTAGTTAAAACTACTAGTCATGTGTACATCATACATAACTGTTACCATTCTACTTTATTATTATAATTAAAACTGCATATAGGTAAGTTTTCACCTTAAGCGATATGAATTTCTACTGCCCAAGATATGATGCATGGAGGAAGACGTAGTTGCTGCCAAGAATCTGGTGGTGAAGCACAGGAACATGACAAATGGTGCCCAACACTGCACAGTTGTCCTACTCAAAGATGAAAGGAAGGAGGTACTTTGTGTCAGCAATAACTGAAGAAAAAGATGAGCCAAGTACATAAGCAATATTTTGCTGATCATGACTATAATAAAGTTAAAAGTGAAATACAGCTTAAGTAGGAGTAAGAAAGGTGTGAGCAGAAATCCTAAAAGCATTCCACCCAGAATAATTTCAAAGTATTCAGATTATAAGTTATAAACCAGTAACTATTTCTGTCTTTATATGGATATTCTATTGCTACAGCTAAAATATTAAGAATTCTAATAAGATGTTTTATTTCCATATACAGAAAATGTACTGTCAAAATTCCTAAGTAGTGTACTGCAATAAAAATGTAATTTATAGTAAAGGACCATTATTAAATAGAGAACTAAAACTAATACACAATTTTTGTCAAGTTTATATTTTTGACAAGGACTATGATAAGCATGTTACATGTCTTTACCCCGAAAACTCTATAGAGTAAATATATTACCAGATCCTGTCTTGAATCAAGTTTCCTGAAATAATTTACATCCAATAAAATTCTTTATTTTAAGTGCATATTTCAATGAATTATGAAAAGCATACATTTGTGTAACCAACACCATGATTAAGATATGGCACTTCTACATACTAGCAATAAAATATAGAATTAAAATTTTAAAATAATATACATAAAAATATTGAAATTGTGAAATATTTAATGATGACTATAATTCAATATGAATAAGACATGTACAATGAAATTATAAATTGTTGAAAGAAACAAAAGCAAGTCTAATAATAAATTGAAAGACAGACATCATGCCCATGTAACAGAAGATTCCACATTGTTACATTCCTTTGCTAGAATTTAAAGAATGGTTTCAAAAGCAGAAATCAAACTTTTGAAAGGAAATTATTATTTTATGAGTGGATCAGTTTCTGTGCCTGTTAAGGGTCCAGTTAACCAATATTTGTATATGATTTTAGTTTTAGGATAATCCCCATACTACTGTGTCATCTAATATTTTAGCCCTATGGAGACACAGTTATTATTTTTTACCAATGTCCTATATACTCCATGGTAAGTATCACTTTGAAGAGCTTACTTAGCCCTTCAGGCTACTAGTGCATGTCATTTGTATTTCTGCCACAGTTCTCTGAGTGATAACCATGCCTTTTAAAAGAGTCCCAAGGAGAACATGCCTCACTTGGTATCTGCTGCACCACTGGGGCAGATACCTGCATTGTTACCGATTTCTGATAAAATTGGCTGAGCCAGCTTAATTTTAACATTTTTTTATTGCAATGGTATATAATTTCCATTTTTTAAAGTTTTAATATAATATTAAGATTGATTTTGGAGTATGAACATAGAACAGAATTGATAAAATTCTTTTTATGTGCAGCAAAAAATGTCTAAACTGTTACACTTGTAGTTTTTTTCATATTGTAGGAAATGCATGAAAAATCCTTAGTGATAGGGAAAAAGGCCTCTGGGACCTTATGTGTCAGTTATAAAAGACAGATTGTTCTACCTATAAATTTTTCTCCCTTGGAACTGACATCCAAGGTCCCAGAGCCTTTTTTCCCTTCACTGAGTATTTTTTATGCAATTCCTATAGCATACTCTATTCCATTCTTTACAAGAAATGTTCAACCATTCATGTTAGACAGCCAGACACCTGGCCTACTGTCAAAGAATGGAATGGAGAAATTAGATATGAGAGCACAAACTAGAATATATGGATATTTAAAAAGTTACACAAAGGCTTAATTACAAAGAAAGTGACTTACTATGATAATAGAAGTATGGAAACATGCCACCTAACCAATTTAGAAAAAGAATAAATAAATGCAATTATCTGCAATAATATTTTTGATAAAATAGATTTGAACCAGTTATTTTTTAATGTTTGCTATGTGCCCTGGCAGCTTTGAAGTTTAATTATAATTACTATAATCACAGGCCTCCACACCAACATAACAAATAAATATAGCATTGATTTTTACTTTTCTCATTATGATTTTCATTGAAGATTTGTCAACCAATTTTGTAGGAAACTCCAGTGTTAAAATACTAAACTCCATATCTTTTGGTTTAATAAAATATTTTTATTAACTGTCTATTCAGGTGGTTCTGCTCTGATTTGGAGTCTCTGTGAGAACCATTTGGCTGGATTACTAAGAAAGTTTTTATGTAGATCATAAACATGGCCTCAAATGACATATTCTTTTATAATAATAAAATATGCTTAATTATTTTCTTCCCCAATTTTTTATGATTTCATATAGTATTGAGAATATTTGAGACTTTTTTCTGATTAGTGAATTCTAAACCCTGTTGATTTTACTTCTTTGATTCTGTGATTTTAATTTTATGCTCATACAGCAAATTTTTCTTTATCCCTTATGTTTGACAAAACTGGAAACCTGAAGTTTCATAGAGGAGATTCAAAGGATTTGTCACTCAATCCAGAGCCTATTTCAAAGTGGGACATTTTAAAGTAGAAATTATTGACTGTTATAACTTCCAATTACACCTATAGTTTAATATAATAAGGTGAATTTATTGGCTAAATCTGTTCTCCAATTGCAACATTAAATAGCAACAAAAGTTTAGCACAAACCATTAAGGAATATAATTGCCAGTGTTAAAATGATTACAAAATTACATTTTTTGATGTACACTATGGCTGGTTGGATTTATTTGAGGAATATGATTGGTTGTCACAATTTGGATTTTCATTTTTTGTTTCCAAGAAAGGATAAAAAATAATACTATCTATAAGGTGAAAATTAAAGTATGTTCGAATGTGAATTGGGAAATCTGACCAAGAAATTCTGGGGAAATATTATTTTTATTTTGTATTTGGTTAGCTAATTCATTTCTATATAAAAGATACTTGATGTAAATAATTTAATCACTTTATTTCTCTATTTTGTTTGTTCATAAGTTTTCTATTATGACAAGGGAAGATTTATGCCTTACCACTGCATTCTCCCTTCAAAATATTGGTTAAACTGTTAGTCATGTAAAATAAAATAAGCTTCAAAACACTGCTTTCCACATCTCATAACAGTCTTGCTTGGGGACCCATGCTTTCTCTTTTTGTTTGGCTCCTGACTTGTCTATACCACACAACACAGAACCCTGAAACTGTTTATCCATTGGACTAAATCACACCTGTTGACATTTTCTTATAACTTCTCCATAGCCAATACTCTCTTCTTGAGATGCTTCAAATTCAATTGAGAATTTCTCTAAGGATATTTCTTTTTAGAGATTTATAGTTACACGTAGTAGTTGGGTTCATCCTGACAAACTCATACATGTATGGAAATCTATTTCAGTTCATAATCCTCTTCTTTTCCTATATCTTTTCCCTCTTGTCCTCCTTCTTCTCTCCCATTCTCTTCTACTCTACTAGACTTCTTTTTGCTTGTCTATTAATTTATGTTTCATTGGTTCTTTATGTTATCCTCTCCTTCCATCCCCCTTTCCTTTATTTTACTCTAGCTTCCACATCTGAGAGAAAACATTCGACCTTTGAGTTTCTGAGTTTGGCTAATTTCACTTAGCATAACATTCTCCATTTTCATCCATTTATTGTTAAATGACATAATTTCATTCTTTTTTATGCCTATTGCCTGAGTAGAATTCCATTGTATAAATCACAATTTATTGCAATTTCTTAATCCATTCATCTACTGATACATCTAGGACAGGCATAATTTAGTTATTGTTAATTGTACTGCTCTAAACATTGATGTGGCTGAATAGTAGTTGTATACTGATTGTAGATCTTTGCGAAAAATACCATGGAGTGGCACAACTGGGACATATGGTTGTTCCATCCCTAGCTTTTTGAGAAATCTTCAGATGACTTTTCAGAGTGATTGTACTAGTCTGTGGTCCTCCAAACAATGTACAAATATACCTTTCCTCCCACAACCTTGCCAGCATTTATTGTTGTTCATATTCATGATCAATGCCATTCTGAGTGAGATTAAATCTTAGTGTAGTTTTGATTTACATTTCCCTGCTTGCTAGAGAGGTTGAATATTTTTTCATACATTTGTTGGCCATTTGTATTTATTCTTTTGAAAAGTTTCCATTTAGGTATTTTGCCCATTTATTGATTGGTTATGGACATTTTTACTACACTGTGTTTTGCAACTCTTTATTGACTTTTCATCTTAACAGTTATACCTGCTTTCATAACTTTAACCACTGTCTCTCTTTTAATGACTTATTAGACCTTGAGTTTCTTTATCTTCACATCTTTGCCACCTTCCAGCCCTGCATCCTGAGATATAAGTAGTAGAGTTTGAAACTAGTGATGCTCAGACTCTATAAATCTAACAATGAATCCATTATCCTCAGTGTGAAATTGATTCTTTTAGTGTCATTTAACCATTTTGACCAATAACAACTTGGATCAAATTAAAATCAAATGAGATTTTTGATGTAATTGGTTAATGAAAAGTTTCTGATTTTTTTTGTATTAATCATCATGACTACTTAACTCTATGTGCCAAAAATATCTTCTCAGTTCCTTGTCAGCTCGTTCCTAATTCATCTTTCCTTTTAAATATTTCTCTCCAAATTTATTTTTTGCAGATTAGTGTATATAAGCTTCTGTGTCTTAAGTTTTATTGCCTTCCATTTTCCTATCATTTCCTCATATATCACCAAGTGGCAAACATGTAAGTCTACAAAATATGATGCAGAGAACTTGTTGAATATCTGCCTGTGTCATTTTGCCCACGTAGGTTTTTAAACAACCATTAAAGCATGGGTAATTATAGTTCTCATATATAATTAAGAATATGAGAAACAACATGATTTATAAGTTTTTTATTATATGATGGCATTATATAATGGGAGGGCCAAAGCTTTGAAATTTTACTTTATCAATATAGGGAGTGCCAAGGTATGATCAACAGTTCTAAATACATAAAATTTGACATGGATGTTATAAATTTTTATTGAAAAGTGAGTATTTTTTTTCAGATTTCTGGGATGGAATTAATATTAAGCTTTGATAAACAAACACATGAGTTTGGCTATTATTTTATTCATTACTGTTTTATTTTTGACTTCCCAAAACTGAATTTCATTCCTAAATTTGTGGACTTCTTAACCTTGGGAATTTTGGTATAAAGAAGAGTTTGAGTTCCATAACTAAGTTGAATGCAAATAATAATATAAGTGATGATGAGAAGAGTAGGCTAAAGACAGTGCTGTTATTGGTGAGTAGCTAAAACTATGAGTCCTCACAGTTTTATGAGTTATGGAGATAACTCTTTAAGAATTTTATATTGGTTAACTAATTGAATCTTAATGATCACTCTTTTAGATTGTTACTATTACTGCTATTTTATGATGTGAAAGTAAGATGCAAGAAGTAACTCCCCAGCATCAGAGAACATAAGATAATTCTAGGATTTCAAAATAAGCTCCTTATAGATATGCTCTATTCTTATTTAAAGTTGTTTTTCTACCTTCCTTACAACTAGGGTGTTGATTCTGCCAATCAGATATGTTTAACATGAATTTTCATTCAAGGATTTTCATTCGAGGAGGGAAAGCAGAATTATAAGCAATACTTTCTGATCAAGGATGGCTGAATTTCTGACTATGATGGCAGTGCCAAGATAAGCAAAATGGTTTGATTCATAAATATCCCCTTTGGTGCTTAAAAGCATTTACAGAATATTGAAGAATAAAATTTCATCTAGTACACTAAAATCTAACTGGATTTATATAAATATAATCATTCTGGATCTGGCAAACTGAATTCAGATTTGACACACTACATTAGAGTCACAGTTATTTACTAAATGTCAGACATCAGTTCATAGATTCAGAGCTCCTTGAATAAATGGGAGAACAAATACCCTTGAGGAAGGCATCAAAAATCGGTCATAAGTACATCATGTGAATTATCTTCTTGCTTTCTTCAAAGAGGTCTGTAGGAAAGAAAAATATTTAGACCTTCGAAGGATGTTTTTGTAATCTACTTCCTGTGGATCTTGAAAGCCATTACAGTGCACACAGAAGAGTAATGTTTGATGGACAGCAGATGATAAATGGACTGTTGAGACAAGTTCTACTCATGATAAGATGCACTGATATATATAAAATGTAGTTATGTCTACCATTACTGGGTATATTGTTAGACTACATATATCCAGCAACTACCATAGTCCCAGTAAAAGTGTTTATTTTTTTTAACCTCTTGTTCTGAGTAGTCTATCCTTCTTCCTTTGCCTTATGTTTTAAGTTTGTCCTAAAATGAATGACCATATCTCTGTGGGTTTACGTTTGATTACTTTAATTTAAGGTAAGTCTTAATATCAAGTAGTGTTAGTCCTCTAATTTTATTATTTTTCATTATTGTATTGGCTATTTGAAACTTTTATTGCTCCATATAAACTTATAATTAGTATGTTAGTAAGTATAACACAGAGAAGTGTATATCAACACTACTTTAAGATTTCATCTCAGTCTAGTTGGGATGGCAATTATCAAGAATATAAGCAACAATAAATGTTGGCGAGGATGTAGGGGAAAAGGCACACTCATACGTTGCTGGTGACACTGCAAATTGGTGCAACCAATCTGGAAAGTCGTATGGAGATTCCTTAGAAAACTTGGAATGGAACCACCATTTGACCCAGCTATCCTACTCCTTGGTTTATACTCAAAGGACTTAAAATCAACATACTATAATGAGGCAGCCACGTCAATGTTTACAGCAGCTCAATTCACAATAGCTTAACTATGTAACAGAATCAATCTAGATGCCCTTCAACAGATGAATGGATAAAGAAAATGTGGTATATATACACGATGGAAGAATACTCATACTTAAAGAAGAATGAAATTTTGGCATTTGTTGGTAAATGGATAGAGTTGGATAATATAATGCTAAGCAAAATAAGCCAATCCCAAAAAACCAAAGACCAAATGTTTTCTTTGATATGCTATGCTGATCCATAATAGAGGAGGGGCAACTAGGGAGGAATGATAAATGGACTCTTGATAAAAGAGAAGAGTGGAGGGAATAATGGAAGAACTTTGGATTGGGCAGAGGAGAGTGAAGTGAAGTGAGCATGGGGGGGTGGGAAGGATGGTGGAATGAGACAGACATTATTACCTCATGTACATGTATGATTGCATTGTACAAGCATCGTGAACCTGCATTGTGTACAGCCAGAGAAATGAGAAGTTGTGATCCATTTGTGCACAAATTTGTGTACAATGAATTGAAATGCATTCTGCTGTCATGTATAACTAATTACAAATAAAAACAAATAAAAAATTAAAAACAAATAGCTTGGTGTGATTTTGGTTGAGATAGTATTGAGTCAACAGATCAAGCTGGAAAAAATAACACCTTAACAATATTAATCCTTACAATTCATGAACATAGACTATCTTTATTTTACTTAGATATTTGACCTTGTCCATTTTTCTAGTTTTTCAGCCTATAAATTTTCTTACCATTTGGGTAGATTTATACCTAAATATTTCATATTTTGATTCTAATGCAAATCTTTTATTTTTTTAAAAAAATTCATGTTGTAGTTCTTCATTGCTGCCTTTTTTGGAAAGTGATTGACTTTGGATATTAACTTTTTAATATCTTTATTATTTCAGTTCTTTGTAGATAATCATGTCATCTGTGAACAAAGACAATTTTATTTTCTTTTTATTCTTTCAATGTTTCTTTTTACTTTAGTTTTTTAAAAAATCTCATTGTACTAATTAGTATTTTCAATTCGTTGCCAAATAAAAATAATGAGAATGGTATTTTCAACGTGTTCTTATCTTAGGGGAAATCATTGTGCTTTTCACCTTTATATATCATGTTAGTATAGGGTATTTGTAGATGTTTTTTATCAAGTTAAGGAATTTCCTCTCTTTTTCTGGTAGCACAGAGAGTTCATTTTGTTGGTGGTATTGTTTTATTATAAAGGGGTATTGGATTTGGTGAATTGCTTTGTCATATGATCATATTGATAAAAGGAATTATAAAGATTGAATTTTAAATGATGAACCAGACTTGCATAATTTGGATACTTCTCACTGGTTTGTAATGTGTAACCATTTGTATAACTTGTTTGATTTCCTAATGTTCTGATTATTATATTTTTTAAAATATTTTTGGTACTGGGTGTTGAACTCAAGGGTACTTGACCACTGAGCCACATCCTCAGCCCTGTTTTGTGTTTTATGTAGAGACAGGGTCTCACTGAGTTGCTTAGTGCCTCACAGTTGTTGAGGCTGGCTTTGAACTTGCGATTCTCCTGTCTCAGTCTCCCAAAGTGCTAGGATTATAGGCAAGCACCACCACACCCGGCTCTGTTGAGTATTTTTATACCTATATTCATGAGACATTTGGGCTGTAGTTTTCATTTCTTATAATGCTTTTACTTGTTTTTAGTGTAGAAGAAATGCTGATCTCATAGAATTAGAGAGAATTCCTTCTGCTTTTATTTTCGTGAAGTATTTATAGAATGTAGGTATTATTTCTTCATTAAATGTTTGTCAGAATTCACCAAGAGTCATCTAAATCTAGTGTTTTATTTTTCAGTGGTTATTAATTGTTGATTAAATTTACTAATGACATATGGAAAAAGCAACTTTTTTCCTTATGTCAGTTTTAAGGAATCCGTCCACTGCTTCCTAAATTACCAATTTGTAGATGTAGAATTGTTTATATTGTTCCTTTATTATCACTTTAGTGTCTATCGGATTGGTAGAGATGGAACTTGTTTTATTTTTGTTATTGGTAATCAAGTTTCTCTGTCTCTTGTTCTGTATTTCTCTCTACCTCTCCCTATTTATTTATTTATTCATTTATTTATTTAATTTAGTTAGCCTAGCTTTTTTTCTGGTAACTTTTATAGAGTCAGTTATTTGTTTTGTTAATGTGTTCTATTGTTCTCCTCTCTTCAAATTCCATTGCTTTCTGCTTTAATATTTATTATTGATTTTATTCAATTCCTTTAGAATATTTATCTTCTTGCTCTAGTTTCCTAGTATGGGAGCTTAGATTATTTACTTCAGATCTTATTATGCAATATACATTTATATGTAATATTATATAATATATGAAATATATATTAATGCTATATATATTTCTTCTTAGCACTGATTTTGCTACAATCTGGCCATTTTGTTAATTTGTAGTCAATATCATTTAATTAAAATAATTTACAATTTATTTTGAGACCTCTTTGGTCCATAAGTTAGCTGTTAGTGTTCTGCTTAATTTGTATTTTATGGTTTCTATCTTTCTGCTATGGATTTCTAAATTTAATTTCATTATGATCTGAAAATAATTTGTAGTATTATTTCTATCCTTCTAAATTATTCAGACAGTTTATGCCTCGGAAATATATCTATGTTGGTGGATGTTCGGGGAATCTTGAGAAAAGTGTGTATTCTGCTATTGTTGGATGGGGCAGTCTATAAATATCACTTAGATCATGTTGTTTGCAAGTGCTGTGCAGTTCAACCTTATCTTTATTGATTTTTTTTTCATTCTTGCTCTATCAATTACTGTCAGGGCGGTCTTGAAGTTTCCAACTATAATAATCAGTTTGTCTACTTTCGCTTTTCAGTTTTATCAGTTTTTGCCTCATGGATTTGGTTCTCTATTTTTAGGGAAATGCATATTTTGGATTGATAAGTAGTCTATGTGAACTGACTCTAATCATTTTGTAATTGTTTTCTTCATCCCTAAGAATTTTCTCATTCTAAAGTCTAATTCATCTGAAATTAACATAGTTGCTCCAGGTTTCCTTAATTATTAATTGAGATTAATATGAAATACATTTTCATTCTGAAACTTTCACTATTTGATTCTATATAGTTAAAGTAGGTTTCTTTTAGGCAACTTATACTTGAGTCTTTATGTGTTATCTACTTTTACAATATCTGCTTTTTAATTTATGTTTAAACTATTCACATTAAATGTGATCATTGATACTCACTGGATTAATACCTATTATTTTTGTTACTGTTTGCTCTCAGTTGTATTTTTTTGTTAATTTTCCACTCATTTTCTGAATTTTTTAATTTTAATAGAACATTTATATGATTATATTTTTCTCTTTAAAATAAAAAAATAGCTCATTAGAAATGTAGTAGTTTCCCTAGAGTTTCCAAGTATATGTTTTAAAGAAATTTAAGTCCACCTTGAACTAGCACAATACCATTGCACAGATAGTGCAGATACCTCAGGGCAGCATTTTCCCAGTAACTCCTTCCCACCACTATGGTGATATTGTTTATGTTCAATGAAAAATAAAACATAAAAATTTTATGTATTACCTTTAGATGTTCTTTATTTTTCTATTTTGTGATAAATTTCTGATTAACATTAAAAGTATACATTTTGGAAAGGTAGGTATGCTGACAATAAACCTCAGATTTGTTTTGGGGGAGTTAGGGGTTCTGATAAAGTATTTTTCTTTTGCTTTTGAATGATATTTATATGGAAAAGCAGTTGTTTGTTCTTTCACTGTATCATATATTTTACTTCATACTTCTTGGTTTTATGATTTCTAATGAGAAGTCAACTATAATTTGTAGTTTTTCTTCTTTAAAAAAGGTAAAATATTTTTCTCTGAATTTTTCCAAGATATACACTTTTAAATCAAACTCAGAAAGTCAAGGGTCAAATGTTTTCTCTCATATGTGGATGGGAGAGAAAAATAAGGAATAAATAATCAAATCTCACGAAAATAGAAGGGAGAACAGTAAAGTAGAGGAAGGGGATGGGGGGCAGGGAAGAACTGCATAACAAGAGATTTTGTTATGTGTATGTGTGAATATATCACAATGAAGTTCATGTTTTGTATAATTACAATGCATCAATAACAAGAACTATATAAATAGAAGGAAAACTATTAGTATAGAGGAGGGAGATCATGGAAATGGTGGAGAGGAGGGATAGGAAAAGTACTGAGACTGAAATAGAGAAAATTATGTTTTATGCATTTATGACAATATCAAAATGAACCCCAGTATTATGTATAACATAGTAACAAAAATATGAGAAAAGTAAAATGGCGAAATAATGACTAGTTTCCACTTTAACCAATGCTAAAACTATGAATTGAAAATAATTTCAAAGTCTGCTGTGGCAGGTAAACTCTAAGATGACCCCTAATTATTCCCACATCTTTGTGTTCATTTCCCTGTGTAAACCCTTACCCTTTGCATCAGCCAATCCAGCAATTTGCTTTTAATTAATGAAATACACCAAAGAAAATGAGATATCACTTCCATTATTTGGTATAAGATTGTGACTTACATCACCGCACACTCTTTCCCTTAACTGATCCCGATGATGTAAACTTCCATTTTGCAGAATGCCACATGGGAGGAACTAACTGTGCCTCTTGACTGCGGCTGCCATCATTGAATTGAGGCTTTCATTCTGACTACCCAAATGAATGAATTGTGACAGCAGCCATGTGAGTTTGGAGGTATGTACCTCACCAGTTAAATCTCAGCTAATAGACTTGAATTCTGACTTGTCAAAGACCCTGAAGCAAAAGACTTAGCCTAGCTATGCCATGATTCCTCACCCTCAGAAACTGTGGATTATAAATATGTTATTTTGAGCTACTATTTGTGGGAAAGTGTTATAGAGCAATGGATAAGTAATGAATCTATCAATCAGAGTCTCACAAATACTAGAATAGTGATGTAATGGAATACAAATATGAAAAAAAGTGCTCTTGTGATTCAGGCAACATTATGGTTAAATTGCTCAAATAGTATGCTGAGCTAAAGATGTCATACTCAAAATGGTACTACTGGCTAACAGAGCTGCTTCTAGATACAAAATTCTAACATATCACTGAAGTGTACTATGATAGAATTCAGAATAATGAAGATACAGGACAAGAACTGATAGGGAAGTGATGAGTTAACTTTCAGGAAATTCTCTGTCTTCTTAGAATTGTGTATTACATGGATGAATGAATTGGTGAAAACTCACTTTACATATTTGCATTTCACTGTTGGTCAAGCACAAAGTGAGCATATTAAAAAGCTAAATTCTATGAAATGGTGATAGTTATTTGTTGTATAGCAATGAAAATAACCAGGGAAGTTCCTTCCTTCTTCACGTATATGAAAGTGAAGATAATTATTTAAAATAACTCAAATTATCATATATATTATAAAAGGTAATTGAATTGAAAGGTACTAGGACTGTATATGTCTGTCTATCCTACTTTTTTGAGCTAGAATACTCACATTATTCCTCCCATTTGTTAATCTATCCTGTTCATGTCTTATTATCAGTTACAACTATTGACCTAACTATAAATTATTGCATCCTATATTTTACTTATAATTGGAAGAAAAGCTAGAGATTACTTTTACTAATTTTTCTTTTTTACTGTGTAAGAAATATTTTTGGTTGTACATTCTGCTGGGGTTCTATGCTTATGTTCACCCTTGGCTTTCATGTAAGCAGGAGAAACTTAGTCTGTTTTTTTTAGATTCACATTCTGAAAGCAAAGAGATGGTCAATTCTCATTCTCAATGGGAATTTCTTAATATCTGAAAAGGAGTTATGTATTCACATGGTAAGATATATAACTGCTATGGTAGTACGGTGAATAGCAATTCTCTTTTTCACTAATCTGTATACACATACATTGTCATTACCAGGGGAAGGCAAGACAAAGTGACAACCAGAGAAGCAGCTCAGAGAGCTCAGTGACTGATTCCCGTTTGTACACTAAAGGTGTCTCCATTTGTGGTACTGAAACTATCTGGAAAAAAAAAGGCACACTGGCAATTAGCCAGCTGTTATATAAATTTAGTTCTATAAATACTTATTTAATGTTTTCACTGAGATTATACAGTTGTTCTATTAGGTTACTTAAGTTTTATTATACAGTTGTTTATTAGGTTACTTAAGTTTTGTTTTGTAAGCTTTGTTTTCTTTTCCTTATTAATATTCAAAGTAGAATCACTTTCCACCTATCAATGTATTTCTGCTTTTTAACACATAATTTTCCCTTTATTATCATGATTATCTTACATTAAGACACTCCACTTCTTCCACCACTTACTGTACTCATTTAATTTTATTGCAAGAATTTCAGATAGGTAGGTAGGTATTATTCTTTATTTAGTCTCACTTGCCTTGGATGTACTTTTTTTTTTTAAATGGTGCTGGGGATTAAACCCAGAGCCACTTGCATGCTAGAAAAGCACTTTCCCACAGACCTACATCCCCAGACCAACATCTAGTACTTTAAAAAAGGATTTTGTTTAATTCATTTGTGATCAGATATTTATATTTTTCTCACTAAGTCAACTAAACTATACCTTTTATTTATTAAATGGAATTTCAAATGTTGGAAAGCCTCTAATCTTTTTAAAAATACTTGCATACACTTCGACACAGTCCTTTCAGGCTCTTGTTAATGCCATTGATTTGCATAAATAGCTGTACCAATGATTTGATGAGCTCTCTTAAATTACTGGTCTTTTTATTGAAATCTAATTCTTATGTTTGTATGAGAAATACGATGCTAAGATTTTTTTTTCATTTTTGTTGCATCTATATGTTGAATGTGCACTACCAACATTTTAAATAATTGTTTTCATTCTCATGATATCAGAATACTCCCTAATCTCACTCATGTTCTTAATTCTTTGATCAAATGAAGTCTGTTTGAAGCTGATCTCTCCTGCCACCTGCTTGGTTATATCACAGTAGGGTAAGGCACATTTTGACCATTAGCACAATGATGACTGGCACTTTTTCATCAACAAAGTAGTTTACTAACTTTGGCAGTGTGTATTGTTAATATTATTTATTCATATATGTCTGAACATAAAACAGAAAGTGACATAAACTCTGTTGCAGAGAACTAAGACTAAACTAAGTACCTTTAGTAAAATGATCATATATGTGCAGTGCAGTACATAAAAATTAAAGTGAGGCAGAAGCATTTTTAAAATGTAAAATATGACATTATTTGCATTTTGGTGTCTAACATTATAAAAAACTCATTTATCATAATAGGTCATCTTCTAAGTAACTTTAGGGAAATACATGCAGACCAATTGAATAATCTGAGTAAAATCAAAGAACACATAATCCTACAACAGTTTTGTCTGGCCTGGTTATTGTTTGAAGAGAGCTAAGCTTGCAACTTACTGCATTTCTGCATTATTTTGTAAGGAAACACTGAAAATCTTCTTCTGGATTATATTTCTAAGAAGGTTTGTATAGCAAAGAGTCTTGGGAAGATAAAGAACATGTTTCCTTCCAAGAAAGAGAAGGAATTTGTTTTCTAAAGATAATATAGGTACTGTCTCTATTGGTGCAAAGTTTGGACAAGTTTGCCACCAGCCTCTTATAATGGGTTTTCTCAAGTTTGGGGATCCTTTGCTATGACATTCACCATGATCACTGAGACTTCTTCACACCCTCTCTAGGGGACTGGAGGGACAAGAGAAACGAATGTGAACAGTGTACACTGCCTGTTGTACTGTGAGTAACCAAGTTGCTTGTTCCTCACCACGAGTCTTGTGGCTATCAACTTCTATGAAACTGTGTCAGGCTAAATTGTGAGCTTGCAAATCAAATAAAAATCTCAGACTTTTCACACTTCCTGTCTCCTATGAGCAGACTTATTCACATTCTCCTCTACTGCAGCAAAAATGCATCTTCTCACAACTTTTTGTAGAAATCAAATTATGTTGTGAATTTAGATAAGCCAATTTTTCATTTAAGAAGGAAAGGAAAGAAGGAAAGAGGAAAAGAAGGAAGAATCAAAAGGAGAAAAGAAGGAAGGGAAGAAGGAAAAAAGGAAAGGGAATAAGGGTTTTATTTGTTATTTAATCATTAATCTTAATGTATATTCTATTCTAGGAACACTTGAAGATAATATAGCACAGAAGAGAGTAAGCATGGTATCATTTTTTATGTAGTTCAACTTCTAGTTATGTATAATGAAAAAAGTTATTGATAATGATATGTTCCATGAAATAAATAAAAGTTATGAAAAGAATTGCAATTAGGAAACACTACTACAATTCATGCTACAACTCTTAGGGACTTAATATGAGAGCATGTTTTACTGAAGGAACTAAATTTTAGTGAGCTTCAAATATGCATTATTTGTGAAGTCTCTGCAAATAGATAATGACACTTCCTATGTCATAATGATTAATGTCTTCTTTAATTGTAATATCAACATATTTTAATATTTGGAACATAAAATTAAGTTATATATCAGTATTATTAGTAACAAACTATCAGAATTCTTGTAAACAGATTTTTTTCTGTTAAACTAAAAGTTGACATGGACATCCTTTGTTTTTGACTCTATAATTTCAACATTATTTAAAGGTCTTGATGTCCTCACAGAGTTTTATTCAAAGTCAAATTATTTTATAAATAAGCCCTAGAAATGTCTCTGGATAATTGTTTATAGATGCTAGTATGTATAAAAATAAGGAGAGAAAAAGAAAGGGAAAAATATAAAGAGAACAAGATCTAACTCTTCTTAAGAGTTCTAATTAAAAGTCTCACGGACTGAAATGCATTGTGATGTGTGTGTGTGTGTGTGTGAGAGAGAGAGAGAGAGAGAGAGAGAGATCTGGATCTGGATAGGCTCTAGTTATGAAAGGACCCTGAGGTAACACAAGGTGACTAATCAGTCCATGGAGTAGAGATCAGAAAACAAAGCTAATCCCAAGTAGTAAAGCACTATGACCATCTTGGAGCCTCTGGCTTAAGCGACATATAGGAGCCCAAGGTTTTCTCCTGAGTCTTTGGACTTCATTTCAACTCTGGAGAATGTGAGTGACTGTGAGTATACATGTGCTTCCATGAACTGTTGTTGGAAGAATTGGGACATATTTGGATCAGGGTGATTCCTCAGGAGACTCAATGCGTTAAGCAGAAGTGAAGAAATCCTATACATTTTCTAACTTCTTTTTTAAGGATTCAATGATTAGACATTTATTGACACTTTTTGATCTCTTTCCATAATAATGACTTTCCTCTTATTCCATTTGCAAAAAGGACTGGGAATTTGGATAATGAGGAACACAGGAAACTTTATACAAATTGAAGAAACATTACCTGATTGATGAAGTTTCTTGAGGGACAGGAAGGTAGTTACAGAATCATGAATATTGTCTCTGCCATTTCTTCTCCTCATCAATTAGTGATTAATGTGTGTTCACACTTAAGAGCAAAATACTATATATATATATCTGATTTATGTGTTTGATTATGTGATATATATATATGCATATATATGTATATATATTACACATATACATTGTCTTTATCCATTTATCTGATGGATACCTAGACTGGCTGGTTTCATAATGTAGTTGTTTTGAATAATGCTGCAAAATAAATATGGGTATGCATGTATCTGTAAAATATTCTGACTTTAATTCTTTTGGATAAATACCAAGGAGTCATATAGCTGGATCATTTGTAGATCTATATTTAGAATCTTGAGGTACTTCCACACTGATTTCCATGGTTGCTGTAATAGTTCACATTCCTGCCAATGGTGCTTAAAAGCTTTTTTTTCTCACCAGCATTTATTTTTATTTAATGCTTGATATTCTAACTGGAATGACAGAATCTAACTGTCGTCTTGATTTGCAACTTTGTGATTAGTAAAGCTGTTGAACATTTTTTTCATATAATTGTTGGCCATTTGTACTTTTTTAAAGAAGCGTTTGTTCAGTTCATTTGCTCTTACATTTTTGAATTATTTATAATTTTTATTAATGTGAGTTTTTAAAGTTCTTTATATATTGTGGATATTAGTCCTCTGTTGGAGGAGCAACTGGCCAAGATTTTGTCTTATTCTGCTGGTTGACTCTTCACTATGTTAGTTCCCTTTGCTGGCTTAAAGTTTATCAGCTGATGCCATCCCATTTATTGATTCTTTTGTTTATTGAACTATAGGCATCTTTTTGAAGAGGCTTTTGCATCCATGTGTTAAAATGTTTCCCTTGTTTTCTCTTCTATCAGTTAGGATAAACCAGAGAAATTTCATAGAAGGGAGCATAAAGGCTCCCAGTATTATTTGAACAAAGTACAAACAGAGTAAAGATGCATTTAAGGGACTAAGTGGCATAATTAATTGATTTGTTTTTTCAGCTATCCTTTCATATGTACTTTCCTTTCAAAATCCTAACTGCTCCTATAACACCCTGAAATTCAGATCTATCATTTGTCACATATTATTCTCAGAACTGTTTTTATTTTCTGCACTCTCAAATAAATCTAATTGCAGAAACTATTTCTGTCACTTTTTTCTTTATTATTATTTCTTTTCACATATCCCTCGTGCCTAGTATAGGTGCCTAGGCACAGAAAAGGGGCCCAGTGAATATTTATTGTTTGTTGAAATAATTTCTTCTCAATTTTGTAAAACATCGACAATATTTTGTCATTTGCTATTTACATATGTAATCTGAAAGCATATTTCATTTGCTTTTAAGAGGAAGGAAAGACATAGGAGCAGTATGTGTGAATCGACCATTTCTCTTCCCCTGCCTCCGAGGTTCTAAAGCTGAAGGTTCTTGAATCTCATATCACTTTTCATGGAAAGCTATTTGCCCTTCCCTTCATGGAAATCCAAATTTCTGTCAAATAACTCCACAGTTTGAATGTAGCCTTTGAGTTAAGTGCCTTCTCATAGATGGGATACATTTTCATGGTTTGAAGTTTTCCTCTTTTCCTGGGATATCTAGAACGTATTCTTATACATTTCTACCAAACACCACATAAATTAGAAATTTTATATAAGTTTCCCCAAAGTTTTTATTAGCACTAATAATCTTTTCAAAACTAAATATCAAACATTTCATCTGAGGGAGAAAAATCTTTCACAGGCTCTTAAACATTCTAAAAATATAAACTTAAGCTGTGGTGTAATAAATATGTGTACTATATCACTTCACATATTGCTATTCTGGGATATGCACACATTTGCCTGAGGGTGTATATGAGATGGATAGTATAAAAACATAAACAAAGTGGGTGGGTGATACCAAAGCATAAATGAAGAAATATTTAATGGAATGTTTTGCGCTTAGTATTCTACTTCAATCACTCTGTTTAAGTGACAATCACAGGGCTTGAATTCGAAATAGAATGATATTTTACTGGCAGGGAATTCTAGAAGTAATTGTGTGGGCTGCTTTAGAACTGCTGCTGGGTCCCCTCTCTGATTAAACTGCTGATGAGAGCTTCAAGGTACCTTGTTCTCTCCTACAGGCCATTTACTTTTAATTCACTTTCAGTTCACAGACATTCATATGATTTGATCCACTTTTGAATATGAATAAAGCTCCTCAATCTTTAGCGAGACTCATATTAAGTCAGACTTCTCAATAAGTAGAAAAAGACTTTTATATTCCCTCTTATCTTACAAGATCTAACTCTTAAAATCACTTTCTCATTGAATTCTTCACTCCTCAGTTGAGGTAAACATATCGACTTTTTTAAACATCTGAAAATTGTGAAAAAAATTTAAAATATTTTATTTGTAATATGTTGTAGATGCAACTGGGAAGTCCTAATTATGAAAGCTAATAATTTTCTATATTAGGAACCAATAAAGTACATAAGTAAGTATAGTATTATATTAATTGTTATAGTTTGAAGATTATTTTCATTAATATTTAGGTGAAAATCTATAGTAACTCTTAAAAATTTAGAAACTAGAATTCTACTGCAACATACTAAGTAAATGTGCCAGTGGTTATAAGGACAAGAAAAATCAGTTAATTTTAATTTCACTTTTTTTTAAGTGCTGGGGTTTGAACTCAGGGCCTTGTGCATGCTGAGCAAATGTCTTACCACTGACCTACACCCCCAGCCCTTTGATAACCTCAGAGTTTGCAAGGGATGAGTTATAATCCATTGTCAAGAATGGAATGATTGGTCCTTATATGCTGATACTATAAATTTGTAGTACTATTGCAAGAACAGTGACTGTGCTTAAATTCAAGAGGCTGAACTCTCAAAAAATATAAGCCCAATTTATTGATAGAAGGAAATGTATTCCTAACTATTAAATAAGACACTAGCCTAAAGGAAATCATGTAATGGTACCAATTCTTTTCTCTCCAGGTTGATACATAAGAACTAAGAATTCTGAGATTGTTTGGGTCTCAAGAAAAGAACTAGTTGAAGAGACTGGTTATGTTATCACTTTAGAATCTCAGTAAGAAGCTATATTTCATCTTAAAATGTAATCCCAGCGGTTTGGGAAGCTGAGGCAGGAGGATCTCAAGTTCAAAGCCAGCCTCAGCAAAAGCAAGGTGCTAAACTCAGTGAGATCCTGTCTCTAAATAAAATACAAAATAGGGTTGGGGATGTGGCTCAGTGGTCAAGTGTCCCTGAGTTCAGTCTCTGAGACCCCTCCTACCCCCTAAAAAAGGTGCATGAGAAAAAAATTACGAGAAAAAATTCAATGCTGAAAGTATTGAAACAATCTTCCAATTTTTTTTTCCTTTTTGTTATCTAGCCAGGAAGGATTCCTGTAACCATCAAATGTAAACATAAAAGCCTAAAGGTGTCGAAACAACAGAGATTTATAAGCATTTTTTATCTTACTACTTATTTGAAAAGTAACAACTGCAAAAGTTCTACATACATATTTCACATAGCATTTCAGTTGCATTATTCAACTCTTAAAAATCATAAAAATTCCAGGGAAAAATGGATTAAAACAACTTTCAAATTTCAGACTTTCCAACCTGACATGAGAAATACGTGTAAAATCATGTATAGAACAAATATAATGTGACTTGATAAATTCCTTGAAACTGCTATGAGAGCATAGTTGATGAGAGAATTATTTCTGATAATTATTATTTATTTATTTTGATCCTCACACTTCTGTGATGTATATTCCTAAAGGTATTTTTTTCCCACAGAGTATCTCCTCTCATTGTGATTTCTTTAAACTTTGATTACATATTGACTCCCTCACCTCAGTACCAAGACAAAAATAACTCTTTTCCTAAAATGTACTTTCATTCACGTATGTACATACTAACGCATCCCAGACTCTAGTGCTCCTTTGGCTACCACAGCACCTCATTGCTTTCATACCCTTCTACTCTTTTGATTGCTAACTACATTGTTCTCTCCATTTCCATGTCACTCATTTCACTCACGAGCCCCTGCATTTTGACTGTTCAACATATTAGTAAGCTAAAGTTCTCAACCCTAGCCCCCAAATGGGCTCTAACAAGATGTACAATTTGTACAAGGTTAAACAGAAGGTTAGTGAGGTCTCTGGAATCCAATGTGGCAAAAAGTGCAGAGTATAACACTAATCTGTTAAAGGAAAATAGGCAGAAAATCTTTTGTTAATAACATCTCATTTTGCTCTTGTTCATTGAGGTACAGATAGAGACATGGACAATCTCATATAATGTAACATTGCAATGAGAATCATATCAATCATCTTGTATAAAAGCTGTAAATGACTTTATAATACTTTTTAAATTGCATTACTAGGGATTAAACCCAGTGGTGCTCTATCAGCAAGCTATCAATCCTAGGACCATTTATTTCTTGAGACATGGTCTTGTATAGCTTCTTTTTAGGAGGTCAATTACCCACAGAGTATAAATTCAATAAATACTTGTAGAAGAAAAATTATGAATTAATGAAAATTCATTGGCACCCTTTGAAATAAGTAGTTTATAGAGATAACTACAAGATTAGGGTTCATAAGTAATTTAAATTGAAACAACTTATTGAGCTGAATCCAATTTCAGATTTTTTTGGCCTATTTTTAATATCTTGGAAGTAATCATTATTCATTGTTTTAGGACCCAACATTAAATTAAGAATGCTGACCAGAATGCTCCAAAAAGTACATGAAATTATGGGAATTTGATGTGATACTTCCACAAAATAACAAATAAAATAATAATAAGGCCTGAAATGAGCGTTTTAGATTTTTTTAAATATTGAATAGATCACTTTGTAAACAAAAATTTATTTAAAATTAAGTATATTCAGTTTCAGTTTTTTGTTTGTTTGTTTGGGATGACCTTTATATAAATTCCTTCTTTCTTGGTGTGGGATTTGAATGAAGGCTGGGATTAGGAATGTCATAATGTATGCAGACACCATCTAAACAATCATCCCACAAGTACAACTGTCAGGTTAGAAGGGTGAATAAATGACAGTTCTTCATCTTAATCTGCCTGCTTTTCTTTGAGGGTGTGGTAAATGATTTTAATATTTTTATTTCTGTTTAAGGAGAAAAACTCCTTGTGATTTCGTTTTGTTACTAAAGTGACCATCAAATACAGGAACTAAAATGAAAGGTAATGCTGGGCAAATGCAGATGAATCTGGTTTAGGAGGTTAGAAAATGGGTAACAAGGATAAATTGAGCATCCATCAAAGATGGATTCAAAAGTTAGAGCAATTACTAGTACTTAGGGAGGCTGAGACAGGAAAATCGCAAGTTCAAAGCCAGCCTCAGGAGTAGCAAGGTGCTAAGCAACTCAGTGAGACGCTGTCTCTACATAAAACACAAAATAGGTATATATATATATATACTGTTCATTGAAAGTGCATATAAAGATGTTTAATATGAAGAATGTAATCTGCTTATAATTTGGTGCAAAGTTAGAAAAATTATGATTGTAACAATTTTTTTCTATTTGCCTCAACAAATGTTTTCAGTGAATAGTGTGTACAGCTTCTGATAATTTGTTTTTTTTCTGTTATGTTTGCCAACA
>CM053404.1:99860461-99881220 GCA_028644305.1 Xerus rutilus | reverse complement strand
AATTATGATTGTAACAATTTTTTTCTATTTGCCTCAACAAATGTTTTCAGTGAATAGTGTGTACAGCTTCTGATAATTTGTTTTTTTCTGCTATGTTTGCTAACATGTATTAAAATGCAACTTTTGGGGAAAAAAATAAAATAATAAAAAATAAAAAAAACAAATTAACTGTAAAAAAAAACAGTTTTTTTTAAAAACTGATATCCTCTAGCAGTTGTTAGTTACCAAAATCACACAAAGATCAAAAAAAAAAAAAAAAACACTGAAAGAAGTAAAAATGTGTTGGGTGCAACAGCTCAGGAGGCTGAGACAGGTGGATTGTGAGTTCAAAGTCAGCCTCAGCAAAAAGTGAGGTGCTAAGCAACTCAGTGAGACCCTGTCTCTAAATAAAATACAAAATAAGGCTGGGAATGGGTCTCAGCGGTCAATCATCAGTACTAAAAGTTCAATCATCAGTACTAAGTTCAATCATCAGTACTAAAGTTCAATCATCAGTACTAAAAAGAAGAAGAAAAAGAAGAAGAAGAAATAAAAATGTGGCTTGTAGTCCAAAGTCATCACTACATTATACATTCTCTCAGGATTTTTATTTGTACTTCAAAATCTCATTACTCACACAAACTACCAAAACTTAATTCATATAAGAAAAGGCTCAACAATTCCTAACTTAAAATCAAGATTCCTTCATGCAAAACAAATTTGCAATAATTTAAATTGATTATATGACAATAACAACAAAAATGTGTCTTGGAAAGATTTACTAATTTGTATGAGTTATACTCAAGGAGCCATGTGATCTGTTCTTTTTGATTAGAGGTATCAAACAAAAGACAAACAGAAGCATCTTGGAACTTTAAAAATCAAGTAAACATATAGACTTTTTGTTTTTCACTTCTATTTAAATTTTATAGAATAACTCATCTGTTTTTTTTTCTTTCTTCTTGTGAATAAAATAAACACTTTCCTAGCCCAATCTCACATTACTTCCACCCAGAGTTTCATAGACAGTTTAATCTAAAAGTGGCCTTTGAAGAAACCACATATCTAGTAAAATGCCCCAGCCCTTTTTGGAAATAGTCTCAGAATCTTTGTAAATGTCAAAGGAGAGCCACAAATCTCAAACGGTTGCCAAAGCTAGAATATGTCTGAATGTCACTGTGATGCTTGGTACGAGCCTACCATGCAGGGCTTTTGTGTGAGTGTCACATTCTGTCAGGTTCATCTTAAAGAAGCATAACATTTTAGGAAAGGTCTCAAAAGGTTTAGGGTGAAATCATACTCATGTTTTGCATGGGTCAACAGTTATTGCAGTTACATCATCAGGTTGAATGGAGGCATGCTGCTGCATTTCAATTGCAAGGAAGACTCAATTGATTTATACTTTCCCCATAAAGCTATGATTAACTACATTTTGACACTGTATGTTTAAGTAACTAGCTATTTCCATTTTTGATTTTAAGTCATTGGTGACTTTTTCACATTTTATTTAGTGACATGGGTTAATTCCATACTCATGAAGAGGTCTTCACAACTAGGACACTCTGGGTTACTATAGCAGCAAGTTAGTAATTCCAGTTAAAACTAAGGATCCTGTTGTTACTTTCCATTATGATAATGACAAATTTAACCCATGGCACTATTTTATCACTTAAATTTACAGAATTTCACAGGAAAACATTAAGTATCTGCCCTGATGTCTTGTTATTTGAACCAAATAACAGAACATATAAGATACTGGGAAATGCATTTCTAACTTAATTATTTTGAATCGAAGTATTATTTGGAGCCATAAACATTTTGTTCTTTTTCAGGTTTTAATTATTTTTTTGCTTGTTTGTTATTTAAGTATTTATTCATATATATGGGTTTTGGAACGGACTTTCTTTGGGAGGGGTAGATGGATACTGGGGATTGAACTCAGGGGCAGTCAACCAGTGAGCCACATATCCAACTCTATTTTGTATTTTATTTAGAGACAGGGTCTCACTGAGTTGCTTAGTGCCTCACTTTTGTTGAGGCTGGCTTTGAATTCAGGATACTCCTGCCTCATCATTTGGACCCTCTGAGATTATAGGCATATGCCACTGCACCCAGCTTGGAATAAACATATTTTATATGCATAATATTTTGATTATTTCTTTTTATTCTTTACTAGTACTATATATCACAGAATATGTTAAATTTATTTTCTGATTGTCTATAATTTTCACTATTTTTTTTATGTCTTCCACCTTTTAAAATTTCAACCCAAAACTGTCTAAAATAAAATTGGACTACATAGTTTTAAAATGAGCACTTTTACTTCCCCACATCTATCTTATTTCTGATTTTCTACCTCTAGCAAGGATACCCCTCTAGTTCCTACTTCTCCCTATAGAAACCCTCACTGTCTTTAAGGATCATCATAATGGCTTTTCCACAAAATTTTACTCTGCCCTTAAGTTTACATACAATCTTGCTTTGAAGTAAATGTCTTTCTTGTAAGTGGACCATGCCATACGTACAGTGATTAGAAGTAAAGCTGACCTCTCTCATCTTGTAGAGTACAAACCAGTTCTTACGAATCTTTATATCCCAGCATTAAGCAATACCTGATACAGTGTTCAGCACAAAGTTTAACATGGACTAGATGTTCAATGTAATTTTGAAGAATGGCTGGTTTTCTTCTTTTTGGGAATATGGCTGGCTGCTCATCCAATGACTATATTTCTCATCTTTCTTTGCAGTAACTTCTGCCATGTGAGTGGAAATGGATCAGAATTGTTCCAGAGGACACCAAAGTTACTTTATCAAAGGTAAATTCTTTCCCTCCCAACAATTTCTCAACATCCTTGGGCCTCCCTGCTGGAACAAAAAAGTAGAATCCCTTTGGAAGAGTAATGAATAATATTTATTTGATGTAATTTTAGTCCTACAATAATTAAGAAATAGATCCTCTTCTTAGTGCTGAAATGCATATCTCAGGACTCCTAATAGATAATAAACAACAAAAGCAAAAATTTTTCTTATTTTAGCTTTTTAAGTTAGATCTCTCTTTGTCTCCTTTTTTTTCCTAGCTTACAATTAAAGTTAGTTTATTTCATAAAATAAATTAATCCATTTGATGTGCTTGAGAAAAGTGTTTTGTATTTGTATAACATCTTTATACACTGACTTCATGTAACTTGATTTCACTATAAAACATTCATATAATCTACATAAAATTATCATTTGGGATTTTGTAACACATATACACGAGACATGTTGATAAAATTTCAATGAAGACATCTATTAAACATTAGGAGCATATAAGTATAGACAATTTGTAGCATCCTGTTGGAAACATGGTAAACTCTAAAATTATCTAGAATATCTAGATAAGTCTGAAAATTCTGAAATTCTAATTATCTGTGAGCTATTAATATCATCAGTTAGCGGGAGGGGGAGGTAAAAAGAGATATTTCTTCAAAGAGAATTTTGGTGAGAAGTCATGCAGTGATTTGGTAAAAACATATTGAATTTCATTTTGGCACTATCATTGCCTTTTTACAAGGTTCTGCCTTAATGATGTATAAACAGCTCAGTGATATTTATCTTTGAAATGCTTTATAATTATTAACAAAGTTCCTTCCACAAGAACTTTCTTGACATAATGATAAAATCTTAATAAGCGCCAAATATTTTCCTTGTACCATAAAAGAGAGATCTTGGGCAAAGTTTCTTACTGGTAATCTAGTAGTAGTTTTATCTTCCACCATGTGAGGATGTAATGTGCACTCACCACGTTCAACTCAGAAAACAGCCCTTCTCTGAGCACAGCCTTGCTGACACCCTGCTCTCAGACTTCCTGCCTCCAAACTGTGAGAAATAAAAGTCTGCTGTTTATAAGAGAATCGATTAATAGTATTTTAGTTACAGCAACCTTAATGAACTAAAATAATCCACTTTTTAATTAAATTTGAGAAAAGGCAAATAAAATGAAGAGAATCGGTATAATCTTCAGACATGAACCTACTGGGTACATATCTTGAGGTGGTCTTGGAAACAATGACTGGATATATAAAGTTTTGTTAACCTCCGTTGCAAATTCTGTATCCTAATTAGGATAAATCAAATAAAGATTCTATAAAATGAACATAATATATAGGATGTGATGGTTTTTTGATTTGTCAGCTGGATAAGATGTAGTCGTAGCAAATCGCTAAGGATGATGTACAAATTGTGCCCCATGATAACATGTGCTGCACACCAAAGGAATTATATGATTTACCTGGAGAACATGTTAGAAAGGGTTATTAAAGTTTAAAACAGCACAATTCACAATAGTACAGCTATGAAACCAAACTAGTGCCCACCAATCGATGAATGGATAAAGAAATTATGGTATATATACACAATACAATATGACTCAGCTATAAAGAATGACTATGTCATTTGCAGGTAAATGGATGAATCTGGAGACTATCATGGTAAGTGAAATAAACCAATCCCTAAAACCAAAGGTTGAATGTTATCTCTGATGCGTGGATGTTAACCCACAAAAAAAGAGGGCGAAGGGGAAAAATAGAAGTTCAGTGGATTAGACAATGGGACATGATGGAAAGGGAGTGGGGATTGGAATAGGGAAGACAGTGGAATAAATCTGACATAATTTTCCTATGTGCACGCATTAATATGTCACAGTGAATCTCAACATTGTGTACATCCACAAGACTTGGACTCTAATTAGAATAAGATATATTCCGTTTGTATAAATAAATCAAAATAGATTCTACTGTCATATATAACTAAAAAGAACAAATAAAAATATTTTCTCAAAAAGAAAAGGTTTATTAAGAATGTTGGCTCATGATAGAAGGAATATAAAGTTGGATTAGGACTAATTTATTGATACTGGTCCACTAAGCAGAGAATCTACATTCAGTATTTTAGCTGGAGAGGTTAGAAAGTTCTCTAAATTGTGTTTTATTTATTGGCAGAAATGTGGATATAAACTTGGCCTATGGTTATGGAAGTTGAATGCCAGAAATGCTTTAATGTTTTGTAGAAGAATGTATGAAAGGACTTAGGGAGATTGGAACATTACAGTGAATTTTTGTTATAAATCCTATTCACCTGACCTGCAAGATTTCAGATGATTTAATTTTTATCATGACTACAAGAAATAAATTTATGGAAGAAATCTTTAAAATATTTTTAGTTGCTTGTTTTATAGGCCAGAAATTATAGTGGTAATTGCTACATTCAAATATGGATTTATACTACAATAAGGCCAATGAGATCATAAGTTGGCAGCGGTCAACAGTTATCACTTAATTAGCAAAGAAAAAGTGAGTGTGCTTATCAAAACGGAAAGCAGAGTAAAAGCAGTTGTCAGAATAATCTGATTTAGAGACATGTAGGAGAATTGCATAGATGATCAGAGTCCATAAAACAGATAAAGGTAGGCAATTTTTAAATTTCTTACTTGATGTGTATAGGATGAAGATATAGGTATAGTGAGCACAAATTTAACTTGACAATTCAAAACAAAGAGCCACAACACCTCAGTAAGTTCTAAGACATGAGCTGGTTTATTGATTAAGAAAACAAGAATACAAGGAAGACTGGGTTTCTTTAATAAAGGACACCATTATACTGCTGAAAATTAATCCTGTTAGTTTTTCTCCCAACCTTTTCTCTAGGGACTTAGACCTGTGTACCAAGGTGACTGTGCATTGGTTAGAAGGAAATATTTAGATTTGGGGAATATTACTGGACACTGGCTCTAATATAACACAAATTTCTGGAGCCTAAAATTGTATTTTGATCACATAGTTACAGTTGGGGCTTAAATAGTTCAAACAATCAATGAGATTATAGATCATGTCAATTTCACAGTGGTTCTAGTGGTTCACCAGACATCCAATGGTTATTTTCACAATTCTCCAATTCATAATTGAAATAAAAATACTCAGAAAAAGTCAAAGTCTCCACATTGTCTCCCTAACCTGTGGAGTTAGTTAGTGCTATTTTGGTAGTAAAGGCAAAGTATAAGCCCTTACCTTACCTGCCCTTACCTTACACAATTATAATGGAGGCAGTGCCATCTTCCTAGAGCCATTACAGAAATTAGTGCCACCATCAAGGACCTGAAAGCAGCACATCTACATTCTAGAACATTGACATTCAACTTGCCTACTTGGTTTATGTGGCAAACAGATGTAACTCAGAGAATGACAAAAAGAGTAGGGTAAACTCAATTATATATTAACTTCGATTGAAGTTGCCATTTAGGATGGTTCCACAATTTGAGAAAATTAAAACATCCTTGGTACCTGGGACATTGTAGTTGAATTTATTTTTTTAAATATCCTTATTAATAAGCTACCAGAAACAGTCTGCTTTTATTTAACAAGCTATCAATATCCTACTTCAATAGTATATTAACTATCAATGTGTCCTTTGTCATAATTTAGTTCATAGGGACCTTGTTTATTTTTCCCTTCCACAAGATATCATGAGTAATTATAATGATATCATTGTGATGATTGGACTTAGTGAACATGAAGTACCAACTATTCTAAATATACTGGTAAGATAGCTATGTGTCAGAAGGTTAGAAATAAACACTTAAAAATTCAATAGCCTTCCATCTCAGCAAGATTTCTAAGAGTTCAGTGGTCCAAGGCACATTTAGGAAAACATTCTACAGTGAAGAATAATTGTTGCATGTGGAACCTCCGAGAGTAACAAAGAAGGGCACATCACATCATGGGCCTCTCTGGATTTTGGAAGAAACATTCAAATAATTCTAAAATAACAAGCCATTTCACAAATGAACCAGAAAGATGCTAATTTTAAATGGTTCCCCCAAAAAGGAAAATTTTGCAACAGGTCAGGGCTGCCATGAAAATTGTATATCTATTGGCAATTATTATACCTTAGATGCTAAATTATCATTTTGATAAAATCACATAAGAATATAAATATTAGTCATAACCAATTATGAAATATTTCCTGTTGTAAATCTTTTATGCCCCATACTTCTCAGTGTAATTGAAGAGATAATTAAAAATATAACTTGATAATATATGTGTAGCTCTTACTTCTGTATATGGCACCTGATAAGAGACTTAAGTTTTTTTATGACTGTAATCAAATAAATGGAAGTTGCCTTTTGCTTTTCCACTTACAAATTTAAAAATAGACAACTTATTGAAATATCACATTTTAGCTGGGCACTGTGGTGCACATCTCTAATCCCAGCACTTTGGGGGGGTGAGACAGGAGAATCACGAGTTCAAAGCCAGCCTCAGCAATGACAATGCGCTAAGCAACTCAATGAGACCCTGTCTCTAAATAAAACACAAAAAAATAGAGCTGGGGATGTGGCTCAGTGGCCGAGTACCCCTGAGTTCAATCCCCAGTAGCAAAAAACAAACAACAACAAAAAAAAAACACTACATTTTTTAAAAAATGATTTCTGATGAGGAAATGTTCATGCTGTGTGACTTTGAAAATGTCCTTTACTGACAGCCATCCTTTCTTGCAACACTGCTATTTACTGACATTGAACAACATAAATAAGGGCCAATTACAGTCCAGGTATCAATGGATGTGAGATACAGAGACCTCTATATGGCACTTATTTCCTTGAAGAGATATACAATACTAATAATTTCACAAATTTTGCTTAACAGAATATGGAATCACTTACATTACATCACAATATAGTATTTCATGTAGAAATTTTTTAAAAAATGAAGTTTGATATTTTGCTCAACCCTAGAGTTGGAAAGCATTAATACTGCAAATCATTCCAACATGGTACATTGCAGTGTAATGTGCAGAACTGATGGAAAAAAAATGCTAGACATACACTATATTATTCCATATTGCATACGGAGAAGATTTAATAAATAGAGATAAAGTTTAATCTGAAAAAAATTAATTTAACTACTAAATCTGCCATTCAAATAAGTTCAGTATTGAATCTTTTTCAACATTTCTTATGGTATTTGAGACAACACACACATTTTAACATTTAAATTTGATAGTATATAATTTATATTGAATTTAGAAAAAATGGATAATAACTAACAAAGATCCTACGTTTTCATTATAAAAATAATTATTTATGCATGTCTCAGTTTTTTCCTTGAAACTATTTGTTAAATATTAAATATGAAGACAACAAATATGAAAATCCCCAAACCTATTTTAATTTGGGAATTGATTGGAGACATTTTTTCATAATAAATAGTGTATAATAGCAGAATCTTTAAAAATGTGTTTCATTTCCATTGTTTCAACTGTGTTATTATGATAAGCTTATTTACAAGATCTGAATTCCTCACTGTTTAAGAAGGAAATGAAGACGTTGGTGCCAGTAAAAATGGTATGGAAGAAAATAAATGCACGCTATAAAGAAGAGGTCTTTTCACTATGTTTCACATCTCCCTCTCTGCTTTTATGTTGGAACTCAACAATGCAGTATAAAGAAGATAGAGAAAATATTCAGCATTCTAAGACAAAATTAAAGAATATCTTTATCTATATGCACACACACAGGGATGCTAAGTGAAACAATATCCCGACTGGTTCAATTTTAAATTATGGACATTGACCTAAAATGAGCCCTCAATTCTTCCCAACAATTATATCTTATTTCCTTTTTCCTTTAAGACATCCTGTTTCTCCAAAAGATGATTCCCTACTCTACTCTCTTTACCCTTTACACCTTGTCCCCATCCTCATTATCAGCTGATAAATTTCATATTATTCAATAACAGTTTCCACTGACTCTACCATCTCTACCTGTATTCTGCACCCAACTGTTTCTGCCTTTAGTATTGAATTGATATTCTCTATACAAGAGAACCCCTTGACTTGTGCTTCAGTTCTCATACATTATTTTCATTGGCTTCCATATATACATACATTGCTATATAGGGCTAAAACTTTGCTAGGATTATTTTCTTATCTGTTATATATAGTAAGGAAGTATAAAGCTCCCAATGCAATGTGTCTAGGGATATTTGAATCATTTTATGTTTACATAAAATCAAGGCCTTATATCGAGGTGTTTTCCCCAAGTTTTAAGTTATTCCAAATTTTGTTACTATTTTATTAATATTTATAGAGCCCTGTTCCAGAGTTTCTTTTTTCCTTTTCCAATCTACTGTGGTCACACATTGCTCTGGTGTAGTATCACCACAGGAGAAAATACTGTCTTTAGTGTATTTTCAAATATTTCCTTTGGATTATTGTATAACTTAATTATTAGTATTATTAATCACTAATAATTACTTCACAAGCATTTGAAGTTTAATAATTACTTTTCATAAATGAAAGTCTACAGGTGTTAAGCTTCAACCAGATATACAGAGCCTCCAAAGCTTTAATATTTCATTATTATATATGAATGCACAACCAGTAATTGATGGACATTTAAGATAGCTTGATAATATGAAAAAGGAAGATATAGATTTAAAAAGTGGAAAAATTTTTACAAGTAGACAAATATTTTCTTGCAAATGAGAATCCTTTATCTCCAATAATTTGTGCAGAAATAGTAGTCAGAGGAATAAAAACATACTAAAAATCTGGAAATAATACTTTAAAGCATATTTCTCATCATAAATTATGAAAGATATAAAGAAGTGCACATCATTTTCTAGGATCTCTACAGAAAGTACAGTCAATACAAACTTCTGTTATTTGGTGCATCATTCAGAAATTAAAATGAAATAAAAATGTAATCAAATGTAGAAAAACTGAGAACTTAATTGCTAGTATAGCAGCTCTAAAATAATTCATTGCTGAAGAAGCCTCTTCAGGCATTAGGAAAATTATAGAAGATGACTTAGAATATAGTAAAGTAGATGAGGTCAAACATACAAATTTAGTGGCCAGTTTTTGTTGTTATCATTTATTGCTACACAAGAAATCACTCCAAACTTACAGGCTTAAAACAAAAAACAATGTATTATATCACACAATTTTAAGAATCCTGGGTAGGACCATGATTAAAAGGCATTCACACAGCTGATCCAACATGTCATTCTCACAGTATTCAATAATCTTACCTGTGGTTTAGGGTCCACAAAAAGTGAAGCCCAAGAGAATCCAGGCAAAGTCGGCAAAGTGTTTTCTGATGTAGCTCAAAATGTACATAACATATTTTTCTGCCACAGTCTATTATTCAAGCAATGAATTTGCTTCTAACAAGACTCAAAGGAAGGGAAGTTAAAGTATACCCACTAGTGGAAGTATGACAAAGCATGTGCAATTACTTTACTCTACTGTAACTTTAAGTAGGAGAAGGGAGAATTTATCCATTTGTTACTAAACATGAATAAAATGTATACTCACAGGAGTGCATTGGTAGCTGGTGGTTGGAGAATGAGGCAATATATTTCTGATTGATTCTATCATTTTCATTCAAGGAACCAATATCATCACCTGATTTTGTTAATGATCTTAATAGCTAATAAGTTTAGAAATTTTTAATCTATTCAAGGATTTAAAAAATATTTTACTTAATAAATGCTTGAATATTTATTTACTTAGAATTTTCTGTGGAAAAATATTATTAAATATTGTGGCCCAGATAACTTTTTATTTAGATTTAAGTAATTTTGTTATTTTCTTTTAAAATGAATACATTTTTAGCCGGGTGTGGTGGCGCACGCCTGTAATCCCAGCATTTAGGGAGGCTGAGACAGGAGAATCGTGAGTTCAAAGCCAACCTCAGCAACGGCGAGACGCTAAGCAACTCAGTGAGACCCTGTCTCTACATAAAACACAAAATAGGGCTGGAGATGTGGCTCAGTGGTCGAGTGACCCTGAGTTCAGTCCTCAGTATTGAAAAAAAAAAAAGAATACATTTTTGATATTTATATTAAAAACAATAAATTCTAATTCATTCAGTATATATCAGAGTTTCATCTTATCTTACCTTTTGGTTAAAACATTCTTTTTTTTTTTTCCCCAAGTTAGCATGTGTTTGTCAAGTACTCCAAAATTAAAATGTACAAAATACAAGAGTTGAGTTCAAACGAACACAAATTGCCATACAGCCTCATTGCTTTTAATGAAGTCCATTTTAACTTTGAAAATGATGTCTGTTAGGTCTGGGGATGTAGCACAGTGGCAGATGATTTGCATAGCATGCTCAAGGCTATGTGTTCAATCCCCAGCACCACAAAAGCAAAACACACACAAAATGATGCCCATGTTTGTGTGTGACAAAAATACACAAATAAAAGTAGAGGAGTGGCCAAGAGAACTTGAAATGCCGGAGAGAAAGCAGAACTGAGTAACATGTATACGTTGCCAGTATCACTAAAAAAAAATGCCAAACCATGTAGAAAAAAAGAAGTGAAAGAAAAACAATGTGTAGTAAATCTATTACTGTCACTACTAGTCAATAATTTTTCATAATTAAAATCTTCATCTTTCTAAAAAGTCCCAGCTGGAAGTTGGTATTAGGGAAGGAATAGGAATGGTGAACATGATTGCAAACGAGTTCAATGGTCTGATAAAACCTATATTCACATGAAAATAAGCATAGTCAACTGTTACCATTGTCCCAACTTGGAATTAGCAAAGTAGTTTGATGATAGTTAAGTTAACCCAAAGTTTTATGTTCAATAAAATAAAGTCACGGAACATTATATATTTAACTTTAATGACACTGAATGTAAACATTGTATGTATTCAAATTGATAGATTTTGAACTAGAAATCAATTAGATAATGAAATTTGGGTTTTTGACAATCAAGATGATTGATTTTAGTCATAAATATTCAAAAAGAAGTTCCTATGCCAAACTAAGAAGCTACTGAGAGAATTAAAAAAATGTATTTGACTTCCTCACCAAATTACAGATTAGCTGTCAATTGCTTTTGCATCCCATCTGTGAACAATATGAAGAATTACAGCTGCTACTGAATTAAATACATTTATTCCTAATTTGCATCTTTATTTCACTAGAGTTATAAGGAGATTTCAAAAAGCAGTGCTAAGGCAGATGCCATTGAGAATGACCAATTTTTACAACCCCAGTAGTTATTCATAAAACTAATTAAAAAATCAGAAGAGTATATATCCTTTTTTGACTAAATCAATAAATTAATGATGTGAAATGCATACAGACCCAGAACTATTTCCTTTCTTGTGTGTATGTGTGTTTTGGCTTGTGTACATGCGTACATATGTGTTTTGTCTTCTGAAGGTAAACTATAATTCTATCAAGGAGATTCAGACTCTGCTCTCTTAAAAGTCAATAAATAGAGCAAACGGACAGAACAAACCCACCAATGGATCTTACTGCTAATGATAGTTCTACAAAATCTCCATACTAGTGCCAGTGTTATTAAAATGGAACTGCACTTCTTTTCAAAAAGCAACTTTCTTTCTGAAAAGTTATTTGGGAACTCCTCATTAAAGTATATTCTATAGGCCAGTTCTTTAATGTGAAATGAGGTGCCAATACATTGTCTCATTTCCCACCACCTCACCATCTTACTTACCCACAATGCCCTCTCCCTTTTCACTCATGTCATTCTTTGCGCTCCAGTGTGCTTCTCCTGCTGTTTCCTTTCAAACTCTCATCATTCAAAGGTTAACTCAAATGCCACATCTGTGAGTACTACTCTAATTCCCTTCACCCTGTCAAAATTTACTCTTTATTCTGATTGTCATAAATTTTGCTTGTTTCTTATAACATTTAGATGATGTATTTCATACTTTTGTTAATTCTATAAATCTATTCCAAATAGTAAAAATATGACATCTGCAAAATATTTGTGACCCTGTATCCCATACAAATTGCTCATACAGTGACACTACTCAATGCATATTTAATGCATCAACTACATGTATAAAGAATAACTGTTACTTGTGCAAAAATGATTTATTTAACCGTAGACTAATAACCTGAAGATGGAGAAACATTCCTAAATTTACTTTGACTAAATTTAGAAAATAGGTCATTTATAGGAAGGACTTGCATCCATGAGTACTTCTCAATAATGCATGTTTTATATTAAGATAAAATATTATTCTTTCTTTTTTTTTCTTGATTCTAGACAACCATAAATTTTATTGCCAATTAGATTTCTCCAATAAAAAGACAATATAAGCTTTAAAAGATCCTTCATATTATTTTTATAGCTCTCTACTTGGTAATTTTAAGTACTCTCCTACTGAATGATGAAATTTTAAATACAAATTGTTTTTAAAATGAATATGATTTTGACCTATGGAAGGTGCCAAGCATTTAATTAAAATTATATTACCCTCACGAGGTAGAAAGCTTTGCATTCTAAATATTCATGAATATTATTCTCTCATAACTGAAGGAACAAATTTGAAAAAGTTTTCTTTGAAACCTGAAATAAAATTCTTGTAATTTTTGGTAATATATTTGAAAAGGTTTAGTAATGAACAATTTTTATATTTGTAAAAGTCACATAATCTCCATGAAAGAATGGAATACTCAGAATGACCACTATATTTCTAATTCATAAAAGAAATGTTAGAGGCTTCATGATACCCTGTATTAAAGTATATTACAGAGCTGTAGTAATTAAAACAGTATTTACTGACATTAAAAAAAAAAAAAACACATGAACCAATGGAATGGAATAGAAGACACAGAGACAAACCCACATAGATGCAGTTATCTGATCTTTGACAAAGTCAACATTGAAGAAAAGATAGCCTTTTAACAAATGGTGCTGGGAAAAATAAATATATATTTGTAGGAAAATGAAATTAATTTCCCAACTCTCATCCTGCACAAGTCAACTCAAAATGGATACAAGAAAAAGTTAGGAATTAGACCAAAAAGTCCAACTTCTAGATGAAAATGTAGGGTCAATATTCCAACATACACATGCAGGCAGATTTCCTCAACAGGACTCCTATACCCCAGGAAATAATACCCAGAATTAACAAATAGGATAACATTTTGTTAAAAAGCCTCTAAACAAGGGAAATAATTAGGAGCCTGAAGAGAAAACCTACAAAATGGGAACAAATCTTTGCTAGTTAATTTTCTGACAGAATTAATATCCAGAATACATAAAGAACTCCAAATAATTACCACTAAGGAAAAATAACCCAATAAATAAATGGGCAAATGAACTAAACAGACACTTCTCAACAGAAGAAATGCAAATGGTCAAATACATGAAAATGGTATTCAATGTCTTTAACAATCAGGAAATGCAACTCGAAATTGCACTAAGATTTCATCCCACATCAGTTAGAATTGCAATTATCAAGAATACAAAAAATAAATGCTAGGAGTATAACTCAGTGGCAGAGTGCTTGCCTGCTTAGCATGCATGACACCCTAGGTTTAATCCCCACTACAGCAAAACAAAATAAAACAGAATAAAACAAATAAACAAATAAAACAAACAAATAAACAAAACAAACACGTATAATAATAAATGCTGGTGAGGATGTCGGGGAAAAAGGAACACGTATATTCTTGATGTTGTAAGTTAGTAAAGCCTCTAGAGAAATCAGTACGGATGTTTTTCAAAAGACTAGGAATGGAACCACAGTAAGACCCAGGTATTCAACTTTTTGGTATTTATCCAAAATATTTACAAATTAAAATCAGCACAGAAAAGATATACACACATGCCCAAGTTGATAGAAGCACAACTCACAATAGCTAAAGTATGGTTTCAGCCTAGGTGTCCATCAACAAATGAATGGATAAAAAAAATTTGGCATGTATACACAATAGAGTTTTACTTGGCCATAACAAAGAACAAAATTATGTCATTTTCAGGAAAACGGATAGAACTCTAGAGCATCATATTAAGTGAAATAAGCCAATCTCAGAAAGTCAAGTTTTATATATTCTCTCATATGTGGAAGCTGGAGAGAAAAAAGGAAAAAGAAATGATCTCATGAAAATATAAGGGAGATAAGAAGAGGAAAGTAAGGTGAGAAGGAGGGGAAGGAAAATAGAGTTTTGGAGTAGTGAAATTGATTATGTTATATGCACATATGAGTATGTCACAATGGATCCTAGTATTATTTAGATATATCATTATAATATACCAACAAATATTTTTAAATTATACCATGGAAGTTACATAAGCTAACTGTAGAACTGAGATGATTAGTCTAGATAGACCTGGGCATTGGTCCAAAAAGTGATATTTCTAAGAAATATTGTGAGACATTAATAAGTGACTTTACCTGAGCTTGGAATATTACTATAAAGCAGGTTCTCAACATGTTGAAACCAACAGTGTTGAGATAAATGTGTAAACTATTTGAAAGACAGTGAAATATCCTATAAGCTTTGTCATCTAACATATTTCCCTTAAGAGTTTTCATGACTTGCTCATTAGATATGTATTTGTTTTCCCATTTACTAGTGTATCTTATACTGTGTGTGACATAGTGACAAGTAGCAAAATTTGTCTAGAAATGCTTTTTGGAAGATTTGGGGGGATAATAAGGAAAGTTAATTGTGTTTCTTTTGGATTATTTTCAATGATAATGGCACTTCTGGAATTGCTAAATATTTCAGATTTCAGTGTTCTCAAACTGGTAGAGTTTTGTAAAATACCAACTATTAACACTTTAAGTTTATGTCACATTTGTAGCTCTGAGACATGTACCTGAAGGCAGTTAGACTAGAGGCACCAAGGGCCAAAGCTGTTAATGATTTTTAAAAAATTAAAAATAAGCTTTTTATGATATTTCCTCTTAAATGTTAAAAAATCAATGATTGAGTTAGCCATGGTAGTGTAGGCTTGTAATACCAGTCATTGTGGAGACTGAGGAAGGAAGATTGCAGGTTTGAGGAGAGCCTCAGCAACTGAGGGAGGTCCTAAGTAATTTATCAAGACCCTGTCTTAAAATAAAACATAGAAAGGTAGCCAGGCGTAATCCCGGCACTTTGGTAGGCTGAGACAGGAGAATCGCGAGTTCAAAGCCAGCCTCAGCAATGGTGAGGTGCTAAGCAACTCAGTGAGACCCTGTCTCTACATAAAACACAAAATAGGGATGGGGATGTGGCTCAGTGGTTGAGTGCCCCTGAGTTCAATCCCCAGTACCAAAAAAAAAAAAAACCAAACAGAAAGGGCTGAGCATATGTGACTCAGTAGTAAAGCATTCCTGGGTTCAATTCCTCATATCTCTCAAAAGTAAATAAATACATTAATAATACTATTATTACTACTAATAACAATAATTGAAATTGCTTTTGTAAGTTCATTAATATATACTGATATTTGCAATAAAGTTAATGATATGACACATTAATAAACTGGTCTTATTTTGTATCATATAAAGATTTGAAATTTAAAATATATATATATTTATATATATATTATTTATATTATATTTATATTATATGCATATATATGTAATTTCAAACATAATGTAGAAGAGAATTTTCACTATAATGAAAGTAAATGACATAACCAAAGACCAGATGCTTGGCAAACACTACATTCAAAAGAACCATCTATCATTTATTGCTCCCCACCTGGCTACTCTTTGAAAGGATGTGTCCTATAATTTGATTTACAGTGTTTGCAATTGTATACTTAATTTATCATTCTTACCTGTTCACTAATTTTATGGGGACAAAGATGATGTGCTGTAATTATTTTCTTTAGAAAGTTATTTTTTCAATAGAACATTTTTAAAAATGTATGAGTTTGCATGCAGAGAAATTTTCATAACTAGAAGTTTATATAGAGATAATTTGAGATCTTGTTATTGAAATAACAGACACACAAGGACAATGCATTATTTGGCAAATAGTAGTCAATTATAATTCATTACCTCTGTAAGCTGAGGTGATATTTCAAAACTTGAAATCTGAAAAAAATTTAAAATAAAACGTATTTCTTCCATTATCCCTATTAAATGTACAGAATTAAATTTTCTATACTTTTATTCAAGCGCTCAATTCTACCCACATTTATTATAGTGAGGAACATCAAACTGTTTAACAAAACATTGTCATAAATGAATGACATGCACAATATTATACTGAGTGTTATATAGGACACCCCAGAAAAATGAAAGTGTTCTTACTTTCAAAGAGCTCAAGGTCCAGTAAAAAGTAGCAGTCATAGAAGCACAGAGGCAGAGAGAACACAGTCAGAAGAAAATAACTGCTGTAAGGGAATCAGAAAATTTCTTAAAAAGAAAATACACACACACACACACACACACACACACACACACACACACACAGCATTAAAGATAAGTTCTTGTTTCCATAGTCAAAAGGAGAGGTGACAACAATTTTGACTGAACTGTTTAAAATCTCAAGTTATTTACATGCACTTGTATTTACATGCACTTAATGTTAGAGTGTAAAATATATATCCCACTCTTGGAAATATTTCAAGATTATACTTCTGAATTACAGAAAATTTAATTTTCCAATTAGAAATAAAAATAATGAGAACTAGAGAATAAAATAACATCATGGCAAAAATTTAAACTATCCTCCAGCTTCTTATGCTTGAGACCTATAGGGTGAAAAGAATGAATTAGAGAACAATAGAATGCAATTGTTTCACTAAAAATTCCTGTGGGGAGTGCAAGGCAGTAACAAATCATGCCAGCAATTTCAGTAGGAGTTAGCTAGGGAGGTCGGATATCAAATTCAGATATTCGGGCATAAGAAGTTAACAACCTTGTCATGAAATAAACAAGCAAAATCCATTATTTATTGATCCATTTGTTAATTCATTTTTTTGAAGTGAGAACTATGCCCCAGGAACTGTGCACTGAACAGGAGAAATACTAAAGTCGAGAAGACAGACACTCCCCTTATATACCTGAGACACTTAGAGGTCAGTGGCAAAGATGGCATTTTACAATAAATTGCAGTAAGTGTGATGAGAGGTAAGATAGTGGAGGTAAGTACAGGAGACTATGAAGCTGCAGAACAAGGCAAGCTCACCTCACCTGGGAAGCTTTCCACAGCAATAAAGTATAGGCTGTCACATTAAAAATGAGGGTGTTTTGCTGTTTTCCCAGGGGGAAGAAAAGGTGATGTATATTGGACATAGGTCATTGGACATAAGTCACCCAGGGAGAGCAAAACATATGCAAAAACCCCCATAGATGGATTACAGAGAATAGAAAGACAATGTCGAGAAAGGATCTATGGTGGCTACCAGAAAACTAACCCTATATTCCTTTGTAAATAAAGCAAAGTGGGTCACGAAAGGACTTATTGGACTAAATATGTCTAGTGTGCATTTTTAAATCTCAAAAAGCTTTAATAAAGAAATGTGAGAATGTGGGAAGAGCCTAGTTCTTAGCTAGGATTCTCAAGCTGAAGTTGAACTTCCAGACTCTGGTTAAGGTTACAGTGAATACAGACAAAGCTAAGAAAGTCCCTCTGCTTTGAAGTCTCTCCTTGTTGAAGATAAATAGAGAAGAGTTGGGACCTGTTTTAGACACTTGTGTTTCTAACCAAAATACCCAACAAACTCAATTTAGGGCAGGAATAGCTTATTTTGGCTCATGGGTTTAGTGGTTCAGTCTATGATGAGCTAACTCTTGCTCTGGGCACAAGCTGAAAAAAAGCATCATGGTGGAAAGGTGTGGTGGAGGAGCACTTCTCCATTCATGATATCCGGGAAGCAGAGAGAGAAAAGGGGCAAGAGGCCACGAAAAATGTGAACGCTTCTAGGACATGCCTCCAGTGACCCACCTCATGGAGACACAACCCACCTGCCTACAGTTAACACCTAGTCCATCTGAATTTGAGTGGACTGATGAGGTTATAGCTCTCACAATCCAATCATTGCACTTCTGAGCATTCCTATATTAACACAGGAGTTTTTGGGGTACACTTCATATACAAACCATAACAGGTCCCCTCTTGATTCTGAGGCTGGGAAGAAACACTCAAAAGAGGCAAAAAGAATTCGTCCTCACTTCTACTGCTTTTTCAGAGTTCTTGAAGGGCTTCAACACACCTCCTCTGTTTTGAGTAACTATACAAATATCTTAGATAAACTGGATCTTAACTTATGCTTTCTGTGGATCTTTTGGCTTTCTCTCCACCTTTAGATTAGGGAACAGGACAATCATCAAGCAAGAATCATATATCCAGTTTGGGTTTTGCACTACAACAAATATTGCCCATTGGGGCTCCTGGGCAGCCAGGAAAGAGCAGGCATAAACTGTATTCTAAAGATACTGTCTTAGATATAGGGTACTAAAAAGGAAAAGAAGTTGTGCAAAGTAGAAGATTCCTGGAAAACAAGGGCCTGGACAATCCTTTTCTCTCTTTAGCTTGATGCATGAAGCATGCTGTTATTATTACTCTAGATATTAACAGTGAGTACTTTGCTTCTTTCAAAATAGTCTTTGCTGGGACAAAACTACGGAGGTGGATTACATCATTCAAAATCAGAGACATCCGAACATCTACACTCTTGGGGCCTCTTCTAGCTGTGATTCAAAATGTCTTGCTATTCTCTTTGACTGATCGCATACTGCTTTTAGAATTCCAGAACTGAGATGAGAATATTGGGATAAGGAAGGCTTATCTGCAGATAATAGGGGAAAATGTCCATGCATAATAGAAAGTAAATCAAGATGAAACAAAATAAATCCAATAAAATAATATAAAATCATTTTCAAAATAGTCTGGCATTTCTTGATGTTGAGTACTTGGACTATTATAATGTTAAAGAAACAGGATCAAGTTCTATATGACTTAAAGCTCCATATTGACGATTAACTGAAACCCTGATCCTTGGTTTCTTAATCACTCCTCCTGAAATAATGGCTGAATTATAATTCTTTTGGTCATAGCCATAAACCTGCCATGACCAATAACTGCAGACTCTCCATATTCTCAGTTTCAAGGATTTCACTCTACTAACACCATCTGGGATCTTCCCAATTCACCCACTCTATATTTTGTTCTGATTTTGGTGATTCTAAAATCCCGACAAGACTTAACAATGCTGAGAATTAACCATGCTCTGAGGACCCATCAAAACACCAGCCTCAATGGCCAGCACTGATATTGTATTTCTCTAGTCTACTGTCTCCCACATACAAATATGTAAATGTGAATTTTTCAAACTTTCTCCTCTCTTCTTGTGCCTCTAACTTTTACTACCCATCTTTAATCTCAAGTCTATTGTGTTGTACTCTATTTGTTCTTTTTAAATTTTTTTCATATTTAATTTATTTATTTGTTCTATTTAGGCTTACATGATAACAGAATGTAATTTGATTCATTGTACATAGGTAGCAGATAACATATCAATTCTCTAGTTGTAAGCTGTATAGAATCACAACATATATGCAGTCATACATAAAGTTAGGGCTATGATGACCATCATATTCCACCACTTTTACTGTCCCCATGCCCTCTCCCCCCTTACACACCTGTGAACAGAGTTCCTCCATTGTTCCCATGTCCTTCCCCACATTATGGATCAACATCCACTTATCAACAAGTACATTTCGGCATTTGGATTTCTGAGATTGGCTTATTTCACTTAGCATGATATTTTCCAACTCCATCCATTTACCTGCAAGTGCCATAATTTTATTCTCTTTTATTGCTGAGTAATATTCCATTGTGTATATATACCACAGTTTCTTTATCCAATCATCTATTGAAGGGCATCTAGGTTGGTTCCACAGTTTAGCTATTGTGAATTGAGCTGCTATAAACATTGAAGTGGCTTCAGCACTGTAGTTTGCTGTTTTTAAGTCTTCTGGGTATAGACCGAGGAGTGGGATTGCAGGCTCAAATG